>CM040127.1:134831065-135425462 GCA_022559845.1 Amorphophallus konjac | reverse complement strand
AACTGAAGAGTGCTCATGGAGATCACATTTATGGACGCACCCGTGTCCACAAGACACGGGTTTATGGATACCCCATTAATTTTTATTGAAATGCACAGTGCATATTTCCGAGCCTCCTTGGGAGCGAGCTCGTAGTTGTGGAACATGATGGCCGGTTGTGTGTCTGTTGGGGTCAGGACGGTTGAAATCTTCTCCACGGGGAGGTCTTCATTAACCATGACTTTTTGAAGATATTCCATCAAGGCCGCCTGGTGGGATGTGGATCTTTGAAGAAGCTCCAGGATGGAGATCCGAGCAGGCGTCTTGTCCAGGTGTTTCAATAGATCATACTGTGTTCCAGGGATAGCTTTTTCTGGTTGTTCTCCGTCATCCTTCTCTGGCTGGGATTGCTCGGGATTCTGACTGTTGTGGGGGAAAACCCTGTGGAAAATCCTTCCACTCCGGAGCACCATTGCCTGTGGCTTTTGTACCTCTGTGGGGGTAGCAGTGGGTTTTAACAGGGGTTTGAGGGGTAGTAGTGGAGGAATGGTTGATGAAGCAGGGGTGATGACGGGAGCAGGGATTCTGATGAGGGGTTTGTTAGGTGGAGGCATGGTGGAGGTAGAGGGGATATCACGCGGATTATGAAGGATAAGGGGTTTGGAAGGTGGAGGTGGAGGTAAGGTTTGAAACGGGTAAAGGTTTTGAGGCGGATGGTGGGTGATGAGTGGTTTTGAAGGCATTAGTGGTGATGTGGTGGAGAAAGACGGGGTTATGTATGGTGTACGGATGATAAGGGGTTTAGAAGGCGTAGGGGTAAATGTGGTAGAGGTGGATGGTAAAGTGGGGGAGTGGGGGAAGGTGAGAGGGTGTGAAGGCGTAGTAGAAAGTGTCGGTTGATAGGAGGTTGGGGTGCGGATGAGAGGGCGTAATGGTAGTGGAAATGGCGAAGGCGATACCGATGCGGATTGATGAGAGAGAGGTGCTACCCGGGCAAGGTGAGGGGGTTGCATGACGATAGGGTTGGAGGTATAAAGAATGGAGGTACTTTCCTGGTGCCACACCTGCTCTCTCCCGACTTCCGGGAAGGAGGAGATGGGGTTAACCTGATGATTGGGCTGTTGGTGCTCCGGTAGTGGATTCTGGATTATGCCCATGTCGGGCTGTTGTTGTGGGGCCTGCTGAGGCTGTTGTTGTTGTTCTGGTTGCTGCTGCTGCTGCTGTTGTAACTGCTGCTGTGGCCTCTGAGGAGGTCTCCTAGCCTTGAGAGCGGCGACGTATCGTCTCATCTCATCCCAATCTATTTGATGTTCATCGTTCATATCATGTATGTAATCTTTGAAATGGAAGCAGTAATCTACTGTGTGTCCCGGCTGCCTGTGGTAAACACAGTATTTGGAGGTATCCACATTGGGGGGCCACATGAGCCTTTCTCTGGGTAAGGCGAGTTGGTTTGATGCCATGAGGGCATTAAAAATGTCTGTTAAAGTTTCTGGCAATGGTGGATAGTAGGCTCTCTTGGGACCGAGCGGCCTCCTTTGTTGCTGTTGGGGACCATAGTTCCCTGGAGGTGGAACTTGGTTGTACTGAAGCGGTGGTTGTTGTTGCTGAGGTTGTGGTTGTTGTTGCTGGGGTTGGCGTAATGGAGGCATATTATCCTGGGGTGGATTATTTTGGGGTGGAGGATGAAGAGGGAAAGGACCTGGTTGAAGGGGGAGTCGGGGCATTTGTGGAGGCCTTGGGTTGACTGCATAGTTGGCATTGTTGACCGCACTGACTTGCTCATTTGTCACGACCCCTTCTGTGGCTCCGCCCGGGACACCAGCGCCTGTCTTTCTGACCACTTTGGGCTTCGGCGACTCAAACATATTCATAATGGGGGAGTCCTTTAGCTGAGTTTGGATGTATCGGGCTCTTTCATAGAGCTCCTCCATTGTAGTCAGTTTATTCATGGCAAGGACATGTCTGAACTGTGGGGTTGCATTAGACACAATCATTTTCACTTGCTCGGGCTCGGAGAGGGTATCCCTTATTCTTTCCGCCAGAGACCTCCATCTATCAGCATATCGGACAAAATCCTCATCGGGTTTCATCTTTTCGGCCACTAGGTCGGTAATGGAGAGTGAGGGACCGACCCTATCCCTATATTTCTGCAAGAACCTTCTCTGCACTATTTCAAAATTCTCGGCCTCGCGGGGCTCCAGAGAATAGAACCACTCAAGCGCGGGACCATCCAATGATCTCCGAAAGAGGTATGCCAGGGACCTCTGATCGTTTTGCCAATAGGAGGACTCATACATGAAGTCCTTGAGGTGAATGAAGGGGTTGCCGGTACCATTGTATCTGCGGTACGTGGGCATTTCGGAGGGAGGGAGATGAATGACGGGGAGGATTGGCAAAGCAACCTCCGGGGTGGCTTTCACGTCCACCATTCTTCTCAGATTTTGAAACTGCTCGTCCATGCGATTGAACCTATTAAGGAGCTATTGGGCGAGCTCCTCTGGGGGTGAAGGTGGCACTTGCCATTGGGGGAGAAACTGTCTCCCGGAGACTTGAGGGGGAAACCCGGAATGAGAGGGAACTGTCGGACCACCGACAGTTGGCCCTGGCTGAAACGGTGTGTGAGGAACACCGGGAGTTTGAGATTGTGACGGGAATTGGAATGAGGGAGGTTGTTGGCTCGCTTGTCCTTGAAGCGAGGGAGACTGGATGGCTTGCGCCAATGAAGGAGATGGAATGGCCTGCACGGACTCGTGGAGAGGTGCGATAGCCGGAGTTGACTCCTGGGGCGTGGGGGAAACAGATTTCCCCTTTAGAATGGCCTGGAAGGCCCGGAGCTGTTCAGAGGTAAGCTCCGTGTTGGCGAGGACGCCCAGTAAGGAAGTGATATCCTGTGGCGGGGACGTGTCCCCGGCAATAACCTGCACCTCCTGCGAGGGGTCATGAGAAGGACCCGAGTCCATAGCATAGACTCGCGGGTCGGCTGTCAAACCACGGCTAGGGTGGTTCTCCTCGGAAGACTCGTGAGACATGCTCACAGTTCTCCCAGAACGCAAAAACATACACTAGCAAGTAGGTAGTAGAGATTATCAAACAAGTGGATGCCTTTACGCCCTTTTTTTTTTGTTTTGATTTTGATGATTTTTTTTTTGTATTTTTAGCGAGATCCGAAGTTCACACAAAATGGGGACCCTAGTTTGTTTTTGTTTCACCGCCGTGTCAGCTAGGGTCTCTCGTCTCACCACGAACGAAATGACTAACTCCGGGGAACTTCAATGGTACAACCAGCCCAGTGAACGAAGAGGAGATTCTTCGATGTCGGGGACTTACGGAGGTCCCAGTGTAGGAGATTCTAGTCCGTTGAGAGGAATTCCCAAACGGAGAGTCCTTCCTTCACCGGGAAAGGGTGATCCTCAAAAAATGAAAAAAAGATAGAAAGGAGGAATGGATGTATGCAATGGAATGCTGACAGATATATGGAGTGGGAAAACAACAAAAATAACAGACATATAATAACAAACAACCAAACAACTGACAGTGCTGCCGTGAGCACAACGGGGGCGCGCGCGGGCGCCAAGATGGAGAGGCACGGATGGTGCCGAACTTGCAAGGGTAGCCGAGAGGAAGCAGTAGACGTCCCACCGTGATCGCCAATCTGTGAGCGACGTCACGCGGTTCGGAGTAGAGCGGGGAAGAGGAAGAAGCGGAGAGCGCGCGGGCTCCTTCTTTTTTTGTTTGTTTTGTTTGCTGCAATACAGAGATGAGATGGAAGAGAGAAGGGGCCACCACGGGAGATTGCTCCGGCGGGGCGAGCGGAACAAGTATGATATAGCAAAATATGGGGATTAAACGGCCATAGCGGGAAGTGACTCGCCGCGACCTCGGGGGGACGGGAATGATGCAAAAATTAAATAACAAGAATTGAAACGGCCATTGGGGAAGTTACTCGCCGCGGCCTCGAGAATATGAACAAAATATAACAGAATATAGAGAAAATATGAGAACAGAAATTTAAACGGCCATTGGGGAAGTGACTCGCCGCGGCCTCGATGATATGAGCAGAATATAACAGAATATAAAGAGAATATAAGAACGGAAATTTAAACGGCCATTGGGGATGTGACTCGCCGCGGCCTCGATGATATAAGCAGAATATAACAAAGCATAAAGAGATTATAGGAATAGAAAATTAAACGGCCATTGGGGAAGTGACTCGCCGCGGCCTCGATGATATAAGCAGAATATATAACAAAATATAAAGAGAATATAGGAAACAGAAATTTAAACGGCCATTGGGGAAGTGACTCGCCGCGGCCTCGATGATAAGATGTGATCGCCAGGGGCCAAAAGACCCCAAAATAAGAAGGTGATCGCGCCTACCTCAAGAGCGGGACATGGCGGGTTGCTTCTTCCTCTCCTTCCGGCCGGCCGACGGAGAGGGCTTTCCTCGGGTACCCTTGCAAAACAACGACAAATAAACGACAAGTGGATTAGAAAGATGGAGGTGTAGTATTCAAATCCTCGCGGTAAAAATAACGAAATGATGGCAAGACACACACCTGGTTGGTGTTATCTTTTAAACCCCTCTCGGACTCGAGTAGGAGGAAAATGAGATGATGGATGCAAGAAGTATAAGAGAAGAGGCGCCCTTGTGAAGGGGGATAGAGGATGCAATATGATGAATGTAAAGAACTATGGAGAAAAAGGGGAAGAAAAAGCTTATTGGATGAGCCGAGGGTGAAATCTGGCGGAGCTCCGGCAGCGTGGGGACGACTTGGAAGCGCGGTGGATGAAGACGACCTTCCTCTCGCGAGCGTGAGCACCCGAGAAGCCGGCAGAACCTCCACCTACAAAAGAACCCACGGGTTAGAAAAATGACTCCGTAGCCTCTAGGCTCCGGCAGCCTATCGGATCACTGCTTAGCTCCCCTAGAACTGAGGGGGTGGGCCTCTATTTATAGAGTTCCGGAAGGTGGAGGCGTCCAGGACCCTGGACACCTCCATCAGGGCCGAAATAATATTTTATTCTATTTTTATTGATTTTTTTTAGAATACTTTTATGGGGGCGTCCAGGGTCCCGGACGCCTCTAACAGGTCCACCGAAAACCGACGACGGCCGCACGCGGTTTGGCACAACGCGTGGTTTTGTGAGCGGCGCCTCGTGATTCAGAAATGGGCGCGTCCAGTCAGCTAGACGTCTCTAAATTTGGCTTTTTTCACACACGACAAGCCGTCGTTCGGTGGCCGGCGCCCGTGAGTGAGTTGATGGAGGCGTCCAGGGGCCTGGACGCCTCCAAAAGTTTATTATTTTTTTATTTTTCTTTTGTCTTTTATGCCAAGGCTGGCATTTTAATTTTTTATTTGTTTTTATGGAGGCGTCCAGGGACCTGGACGCCTCCATTAATATATATATAATTTTATTTATTTTTTTTGTTTTTTATGCCAACTGGCATTTTACACTTATTTTTTATTTTTGTTTTTATGGAGGCGTCCAGGGTCCTGGACGCCTCCATAAATATATATATTTTTTATATTTTTATATTTGGTTTTGGGCCCTGAGAAAAGAATAAAACAAATTAAAATTATGGGGGCGTCCAGGGTCCTGGACGCCCCCATTAAGACCCACCCGGGTCCTTAGATCGGGCGTCGGCGGCCGCCCGGCAGATATCCTTCTTGGTTCCGGAACCTCCTGATGCGTTCGACTGGTGTTGATGCCGTCCGAATGCCGTGACGAGACGATTCCGGATGCCGAAAAGGGCGGAAGAAGACTCAAGAAAAGGAAGCATTCAAGTGATTCAAAACGCGTAAGTCGTCGCGGGACGTTGTATAGTAATATGAGACTTTCTCAGGAGACGTCAGGAATGGCGTGTCTACAACGATCAGCCTCCATCTGAAGATAAAGGCTCCAATACATACCAGCAATAGTAGGGAAATAGGGCATGTGCTTCCCATGCCTTCTGTCTAGAAGATTCCTCCTCGGATCACGTGCTCAACACCCACCTCGGATCACGTGTCAGGTGCCAGCTTCGGGTCACGTGCCCATTCATCAGTACGCTCAGCAACTGGAGTTAAGGTGGCGTCAACCCACTTGCTCCAAGGAGTTGATGCAGCCTTCAGAGATCTTCAACCTATGAAACTCAAGTCTGCTACGTTGACTCCATCAGTTTGCTACGTTGACGCATTGATACGTTCCAGTGAACAAACAGCCTAGCCTTTTTAACTGTTGCGTCGATGCTGCTCCACTCCTGCGTTGACGCATAGGTGATCCAGTGATCAGGTCTTCAGCAGATAGATGTGCTACGTTGACGCTCTCAGCATGCTGCGTTGACGCATGGAGCTGCAGCATCGATGCTGCCAATGTACTCCAGAGGCTGCAATAAGGGATACTTGAACTGCTGCGTCCACGCTACTTGATCAATGCGTTGACGCACCAGAATAATCCACAAGCTTCTTTCTTGATTGTTTGAACTACTGCGTCCACGCCACTTGATCAAGGCGTTGACGCATTGGTGTGTTCCAGCAGCTGAAATTGGATGTCTTCAGCCCTCTTGCGTTAAGGGGTTCATCTTCAGTCCCTGTCAGACAGATGAAATGAAGTCATTAGTTCTAAGTATATGCATTGCATTGTATAGACTTTGCTATGAAGGCGAAAGCAATGTAAAGTATGCACAACGCAATGTATAGACTTAATGAATATAAAGACATCATAAGACTCAGATGAACACAGGCGGTATATAGACTTGATGTGTTCACTGGTGGATGTACACCCTTGCCCACTGTACAGACTTTGAAGCACAAAGGCAATGTACAGACTTTGCCTTAAAACGAATGTATAGACTTAGAATCATGGAGGCCAATGTATAGACATCAACTCTGCACATCGAATGTATAGACTTCAAGTGTGAAGACCATTGTATAGACTTTGGATTCGAAGACCAATGTGCAGACTTTGGATTTCACTGTGGATGTACAGACTCTGAGGAAATGAAACGAATCAGTGTACAGACTTCAAATTCCACTATGGATGTACATACTTTAGGGACATGAAGCGAGTCAGTGTACAGACTTCAGATTGGAGACAGCCGCTGTATAGACTTTGAAGACGGAGGCTAGTGTACAGACTTTCCACCGACTAGTGTATGGACTTCAACAGTGAACGGATGTACAGACTTGGAAGAATTGAAGCCAGTGTATAGACTTGATGAAGCGAAGTCAATGTACAGACTTAGAGTGTAGATAAAGCCTTGATCGTAGGAATAGGCTGGACTGTATAGACTTCAGGCTTCAGAAACGGATGTACATACTTTAGAGGATGCAGACTCTGTATAGACTTCAACTCAAACAATCAATGTTCTGATGGGTCGACGCATCAGCAAGGGTGGGTCGACCCACTACTGTTCAGACTGTAGATACATGCAGAGACATGATATCTGACAGAATGCAATGCATATATATAAAGAACAAATGCCATCAATGCTAAATATCATCATTCATGTTGCTATCATATGCAGAATGCTCAAGAATAAGAATGCACAGAAATGTACTTTGTTTATTACAATCATCAAAACACAATAACATTGCTATCATCAAAATACAATATCAAATGCACTCAAATGCACTCACTGTCTTGCTATCATCAAAACCAAATAGCATTGCTATCATCAAAGCAACATAGCACATGCTTGTGCCTAAGAGGCACAACATTCTCCCCCTTTTTGATGATGGCAACACACTGTGACAGTGAGTCACACACAAGATTTTCTCCCCCTTTGACATGATCAAAAAGAGAAAAATAGTAAAAATAAGAGTGCAAAGTGCATTATACATGCAAATTCCTCTAGAACATTCTCTCCCTGAATGTAAGACTCCCCTGAATTATTTCTCCCCCTAAATAATAGCTCCCCATTTGAGAAGGAATATGAACATATAAACAAAGGTAGAGAAGGTAGGAGGGTCACTTGACAACAGCTGAATCATAGGTTCAGAAAGGAAGCATGATTATAAATAACTGTTAAAGTATAAGAATCAGCAACATACAATTTTGACAAAAAAATTCAGGTTTAACAGTGATAAATCTAGAGTAAAACATCTGACCCCTGAAAAAGAGTTTATAGACTCCATTTATAGCAATGAATCTAGGGCACATGGTATTAATAGATAAGTCAGAAATAATACCCTTTTGTGATTAAACATAGAAGATCAAGAATGGCAACTTGAATGTGTATTAATAAAAATAATTTTCACTCATTGACTTTTGATTTTTCGAAGGGTTACAGCAGTTTGATTTTCACTTTTGAATTTCAGAACTTGAACTAAGTGAATAGATCAGTGGCATTTATGCTGTTGACATTAGGTGTACACCTTGATCAGAGGCAGGTACCCCCAGTTACTAGGCATAAACTACAAGATCTACTTCAGATCAAGACCCACAAGGAATAGTCTTCACTTTTGACTTTAAGGGTACACCTTGATTAGAGGCCAGTACCCTCAGTTACTTGGTGAGGACTCCCCCTATAGATTTGACCCTATGAACAGAGATATTATTAAGCACCTCATGACATGTGAATTCTCCTGCTTCTTTGGAGGAGTTCACAGTTTCTCAGTGCAATCAGCCATTGCTCTGTCACTGTGTTTAGTTCTTAACATTAATGATCTTATTTACTGCTGCCCTTAATTCTTTTAGAGTGATTGTTTAAAAAATCAGCACACACTCTTATTAGCCTGTTCTAGACATATCCAGTTCAACACATTTAGGCATTACAAAAAAATTTTCTATTTTAGCCACGAGACAAGGATTAAGAGCTATAAAAATTTCTTTTATCTCAAATTCTGAAGTGCAGACACTTAACTCTCCAATTTATAAAGGTTAAACCTTTAGTTCCTTTCAATTTGTAAGTGTGATTCTTATAAGTGAACAATTGCAATAATCACCATTCAATGTACTAAACCAGATGCAAAGCTGTTGTTTAGTAAAAATGATGGGGAAAAGATAGCAATTGGCAATATGGTTCAATGAGCAACTGATGTCAAAGAATATGAATCATTTGAATGAGAACACTGAAAAGTGAATAGGATTCGATGAATTGAATAGAACTCTCAGCTCCCCCTGGCATCATGATGCAAGAGATATGCTATGCAACATACTGTCCTACATGCAGACTATGCACCAAGGATACATGAGACAAGTATGCAATCAATTCATATTTATGCATCCAAGTTCTAAGCATTTTTATCCTTTTTCAGATTTTTCAACATATGATGCAGTGCACTGTTCTACATGAAGACAGGACCCATGGTACTTGGCGGAGAACCTGGTCTCAAAGACCATCTCACACATTATAGAACCCTCCGGGCAGATTTCCTTGCCCTTTAGTAACATACCATTTTATATACCAGGGTTAAGCAAATGATAATGTAGTGCAAAGCAGCCCTATTATGCATTGAAAAACATGCAGTCTACGACAATAGGCAAATGACAATCATGCAAGTCAGTTCTATATGCATTGAACAACTAGCATGCAGTCCATTTGTTCAGTGCAATACTCAGTGAGAAAAGAGCATCAGATATATGCAAAGTAAAACTCAGTACATGAAGAGATCATCAACGATCAATCAAGCAAATCAACATGAAACTCACAATTTTCATGCTCACAATTTCAGATAATGGAATTTAAAACAGATTTCAGAACTGACCTGAATTGAGTCCTGGGTTTTTCTTTTTGAGTGCCTTGGTTAACCCCTTTTATTTCTCCCTCCAAGGCACACCTGCAGCAAGTCAATCAATTTGATCCTCGAGGGACCCAAGCAATCTTGGGTCCTGCATTTACCCTGACACTCCTAGCAGGTTTTCTCAACAGATTTTTCGCATGTTTATCATCAAATTCCATCAGATAGCAATTATTTATGGAATGACCAAGCTGACCACAGTAGTGGCATGATGCAGCAGTTCTGAAGTTTATTTTATGCACATTCCTATGAGCAGGAGTTCTAAGTGCATATGCATGAACATGTTTATTACCAGAATTAAAATTCTGTTTACCAAAATCATCCAGCCAGCAATCAGCCGCTCTATGACCTGGCTTCCCATAGTTAAAACATGCAAGTTTTTCAAAATGTTTTGAAGGGAATTTAAAAACATGGGAGTTAACATGATTCTTCTGAACATGCCAACAGTCCTTGACTGTATGGCCATACTTCCCACAACAAAAATAATTTAAATTATTTTTCCTAGAATCATGGTTTCTAGCATGAAATTCTTTAACATTCATATTACCCTTTTTCTGATCAGACAGAACTTTTCTAGCATGTTTTCTATCATCTTGTTTCATCACAAAACACTCACTCATACAGTGTCCATGCTTACCACAATAATGACAAGAACAAGAACCATTAAATTTCTTTAAAACATGGCACTTATCAGATGAGTTTTCAGCATGCAGATAGTTCCTTTGAGTTTTGGGGGTTTTCTGATTTTTATTTCATTTTTGAATTTCCTGAACAGCATACACATATGAAGAAGAAGTTGAAGTGCTAGCTAAGCCAGAGCTACGAATAAAAGTGGTGTACAGCTCTTTCTTCTTAGCTTGCTTAATTTCAGAAATGTTATCAATCCCTTCACATTGATCACTTACTTCATCTTCAGAGGATATTTTCATTTTGCCTTTATCCTTATCAACCTTAGATGAAGTACTATTCAGCTCAGTAATTTTACTTTCCAAGAAGATTATAAGATTTTCTGGATCAACTTTCTCCTTCTCATAACCAGCCAGTTTTTCTTTTAACAAACCAATTTCTTTTTCCAAATCAGCAGTGTGTATTAAAAAACTAGCAATTTCTTCGTCACTGCAATTGATACACTCTTTCAATACTGATTTTTCTTTTTCAATTGTCATCCATCTTTCAGAGAAAACAGTGTTAAGAACCATTAGTTTTTTATTTTGTTCCTTCAGATAAGCATTTTCTTCTTTTATAGATTTGATTTGTTCCTTTTGCAAATTATGATCAGAATCAAACTCATTTATCATTTCTTCCAAGATAACACTAGCTTTACAAGAATTATCTTCTCTAATGTGCTCCTTTTCAGATTTTAAAATTTTCACTTCTTTTCTCAATTTTTTGTTTTCAGATTTTAATTTCTTGGCTACTTTGAACAATTCTTCATACATCACTATCAATTCATCAAAAGAGTATCCTTCTGATTCGGATTCAGAATTTACCTTGGATGAGGATTCCTCATCATCCATGTTGGCCATTAAGCATATTGACTTTTCTCCTTTTCACTGTCCGTGGTGTTCCCTTTGAGTTTTGAGAGTTCTGGACAGTCAGCCTTTGTGTGGCCAGCCTTCCTGCATTTGTAGCAAACATTAGTGTCAGCAATCTTGGCAGGCTTAGAATTATACCTTGTTTGCTTTTTGCCACCATCAAGCTTTCCTTCTCTTTTTCTCAGAAATTTCCTGAAATCACTGATCACCATTCCAATGTGGTCTCCATCAATTTCAGACTGCGACAGGCTGATTTTCTCGCCTGATGATCCACTGTGGCTGGATCTATTTGCTTTGCTGGAGCCAGCCTTCAACACGATTGGTTCCATTACAAATAATCTGAAGACACAGAAAAACTGAAGCACCTAAACCAAATAAGCAAGATAAAGCACTAAGTCGGAGAATCAAAACAACGAACACAGAAAGCACACTCTGGAATGCACCAAGCAGAAATGCAGTAAACCAGATGGTCAACGTAAATCACTAAGACAGTAAATCAAAATATGATTCCAAATGACCCACTCTGAAATGCACTTAACAGTTAGCAGGATCCTCTGCAGATTGTTAGATCTGTTAAGTCAGAGACCGCTCTGATACCAATTGTTGGGTTCGGTGCAAGTATTCAGAGGGGGGGGGGTGAATGAATATAGCCTATAAAAACTTTCACCCAATATAAAATTTCGCTCAATTAGAATTTTGCTCACTCAACAGATTAAACACTTAGAACAAAATCTGATCAAATCATCTAATGAACCAGTGATCAAACACTTGGAGCACCCCAATGCAAACATCTAGCGGAAGCAAACCATAAGCAATCAAACCACAATGCAAGAGGGGTTTTTAGGTGGTTCGGTCCTCCAGACCTACATCCACCCCACACTCAACCCGAGTGTGGCTTCACTAACAGCTGGGCAACACAGCTTGCCAAAAGACGCTGATACACAGTTTACCCAGGGGAACAACCTCCCCTCTTCCTCCTACACGGAGGGAACCTCTAGCAACCCACGGTCACTAGAACCCAGAGACTCACGTCTCTCTTCCTCTATACCAAGAGGGAACCCCACTCGTAACAGCCCCGCTACCAGTGAACCAACCAGTAGCACTCTGCTACCAACAATCCACCAGAGGCCTAGCCTCTCTTCCTCCAAGCCCGGAGGAAACCCACAAGCAGCCTCCCTGCTGCTTGCAAACCGAAGATCAGATCTCCCTTCTCCTGACCCACCAGGAGGAACCCGACCTCAGTCCAGAGGATCGGAAGAACAATGATAACCAAATGAAAAAGGAAAAATAAAAACACGAAATGAAAATAACTTCAGCAAACAGAAAGCTGAAAAATGAAATGCACAATGTGGCTCTCAACGGAGCTGACTGGCCCGGATCTGATCCATGGTCCAGTAGGAACAGACCTCCCTCGATCTCACTCTCTTTCTTCACTCTCTCTTTCTCTTTCTTCTCTGCTGCACTTCTCTTCTTCTCTCGATCTCTGTTCTCCTTTTCTCTCTTTCTCTTTTTCTTTTCTTCTGCTGGATCGTGGAAGCTCTCTCTTCTTTTTCTCTTTCTTCTCTCAGCTTCTGCTCTCTGGCTTCGATCACGATCAGCCTCCATCTGAAGACAAAGGCTCCAATATATACAAGCAGCAGTAGGGAAATAGGGCGTGTGCTTCCCACGCCTTCCGTCCAGAAGATTCCTCCTCGGATCACGTGCTCAACACCCACCTCGGATCACGTGTCAGGTGCCAGCTTCAGGTCACGTGCCCATTCATCAGTACGCTTAGCAACTGGAGTTAAGGTGGCGTCAACCCACTTGCTCCAAGGAGTTGACGCAGCCTTCAGAGATCTTCAACCTATGAAACTCAAGTCTGCTGCGTTGACTCCATCAGTTTGCTGCGTTGACGCATTGATACGTTCCAGTGAACAAACAGCCTAGCCTTTTTAACTGTTGCGTCGATGCTGCTCCACTGCTGCGTTGACGCGTAGGTGATCCAGTGATCAGGTCTTCAGCAGATAGATGTGCTGCGTTGACGCTCTCAGCATGCTACGTTGACGCATGGAGCTGCAGCATCGATGCTGCCAATGTACTCCAGAGGCTGCAATAAGGGATACTTGAACTGCTGCGTCCACGCTACTTGATCAATGCGTTGACGCATCAGAATAATCCACAAGCTTCTTTCTTGATTGTTTGAACTACTGCGTCCACGCCACTTGATCAAGGCGTTGACGCATTGGTGTGTTCCAGCAGCTGAAATTGGATGTCTTCAGCCCTCTTGCGTTAAGGGGTTCATCTTCAGTCCCTGTCAGACAGATGAAACGAAGTCATTAGTTCTAAGTATATGCATTGCATTGTATAGACTTTGCTGTGAAGGCGAAAGTAATGTAAAGTATGCACAACGCAATGTATAGACTTAATGAATATAAAGACATCATAAGACTCAGATGAACACAGGCGGTGTATAGACTTGATGTATTCACTGGTGGATGTACACCCTTGCCCACTGTACAGACTTTGAAGCACAAAGGCAATGTACAGACTTTGCCTTAAAATGAATGTATAGACTTAGAATCATAGAGGCCAATGTATAGACATCAACTCTGTACATCGAATGTATAGACTTCAAGTGTGAAGACCATTGTATAGACTTTGGATTCGAAGACCAATGTGCAGACTTTGGATTTCACTGTGGATGTACAGACTCTGAGGAAATGAAACGAGTCAGTGTACAGACTTCAAATTCCACTATGGATGTACATACTTTAGGGACATGAAGCGAGTCAGTGTACAGACTTCAGATTGGAGACAGCCGCTGTATAGACTTTGAAGACGGAAGCCAGTGTACAGACTTTCCACCGACTAGTGTATGGACTTCAACAGTGAACGGCTATACAGACTTGGAAGAATTGAAGCCAGTGTACAGACTTGATGAAGCGAAGTCAATGTACAGACTTAGAGTGTAGCTAAAGCCTTGATCGTAGGAATAGGCTGGACTGTATAGACTTCAGGCTTCAGAAACGGATGTACAGACTTTAGAGGATGCAGACTCTGTATAGACTTCAACTCAAACAATCAATGTTCTGATGGGTCGACGCATCAGCAAGGGTGGGTCGACCCACTACTGTTCAAACTGTAGATACATGCAGAGACATGATATCTGACAGAATGCAATGCATATATATAAAGAACAAATACCATCAATGCTAAATATCATCATTCATGTTGCTATCATATGCAGAATGCTCAAGAATAAGAATGCACAGAAATGCACTTTGTTTATTGCAATCATCAAAACACAATAACATTGCTATCATCAAAATACAATATCAAATGCACCCAAATACACTCACTATCTTGCTATCATCAAAACTAAATAGCATTACTATCATCAAAGCAACATAGCACATGCTTGTGCCTAAGAGGCACAACAAAGTAAGGGCAAATGGAGTCTGCCCGGTGGGGGTACGGATTGAAGTGCGATAGGCCCATAGGGCTTCGATAAGTTTTTCTGGCCAGTCTGAAAACATACTAGACTCGCAGGTTTTTTTGATGATTTTGAGCAATGTTTTATTGGTGGCCTCCGCTTGGCCGTTACCTTGTGGGTAATAAGGCGATGAATGATGCAATGCAATTGCGTACCTTTTGCAGAGGTCATATAGGTCCTGAGAAATGAACTGTGGCCCATTGTCGGTGACGATTGTGCTTGGGATGCTGAATCTGGCGAGGATGTTCTTCATGATGAACTTGCAGACTGTTGACGCCTTGATTTTCGCGTAAGCTTCGGCTTTGACCCATTTGGTGAAGTATTCCATCGCAGTAAGGATGAAAGATTTCTGCTTGGTGAGGGAATTGGGATCACCTAGGGGACCAATGATGTCGAATGCCCACATGGAGAAAGGCCACGGGGAGGATATTGGATGAAATGAGGAAGATGGCGAATGGATTTTATCGGTGTGAAGTTGACACTTAACACATCTACGGACATAGACAGCACAATCCTCTTCCATAGTGGGCCAATAAAAGCCTTGGCGAATGATCTTCTTGGCGAGCATCTGGCTATTCACGTGGCCACCGCACACACCCGAGTGCGTCTCCTCTACACATTTTCAAATCTCATTGTCACCAAGACATCTTAACAGAATACCAGCAAGTCTCCTCCTATAGGGTTGACCTCCAACCAATGTGTATTTCTGAGCCACCCTTCTTGTGGCTTTCTTGTCCTCTGTGGTGGCCCCTTCAGGATAAGATTGATCTTGGCAGTATTTAACGATTTCATAGAACCATGGTTTCTCTTCATCAGCCAGTTCTTCTTCGGCCTCTGCCAACATGATTTCCCTCTTCTCAAGGATATCTTCCTGCAGGATCTTCCTTGCTATCATGTCTTTGATATTTACGTAGGAAACATCATCGATTGCAGGGGCGTGAAGTTTGTAGATAGAAATGGACTCAAACCATCTTCCTAGAGGGAACCTTATGGATGATGCCAACGAGGCGAGGGCATCGATGAGAATATTCTGATGACGAGAGACATGAACAAAGATCAGTTTGGTGAATAGTTTGGCAAAGGCAGCAGTGAGTTCTTGGTATGGCTTGAGTTTGGGATCGCGAGTGCGATATTTAGTGAGCACCTGGCGAAGGATGAGTTGACTATCACCTACGACTCGCAACTCAGTGATACGAAAAGAATGAGCGAGTTCTAGGCCAGCTAGAAGAGCTTCATATTCGGCTATATTGTTGGTAACTGGAAATTTGAGCTGGTATGCCAATGGGAATGTGAGGCCTTCAGGCGACAGGAGGGCGACGCCGATTCCTCTCCCTTGAGAATTCAGAGCTCCATCAAAATATTCGTCCACATTGGCTCATCTGATTGGTTGACGGACATTAGTTCCTCATCTGGAAACTCTGATTAGACGGGATCGAACTTGGGAAGAGGATGGTGAGCGAGATGCTCGGCTATGGCATAGCCTTTAATCGCCTTTTGCTGGATGTAGGTGATGTCGAACTGAGAGAGAAAACTTTGCCAGCGTGCTAGCCTATCTGTAAGGATGGATTTCTCCCGAAGGAATTTGATAGGATTCATTCGAGCAATCAAGTGGACCTCATGAGCCAAGAAGTAGTGCTTCAATTTCTGCACTACCCAAACGAGGGCAGCACAGGTTTTCTCCATGACGGTGTACTTCTGCTCACAGGGATTGAGAAGTTTGGACAAGTAATAGGTTGCCCGTTCCTTGCCTTCTTCATCAGCTTGCGCGAGGACGGCTCCCACGGAGTCATCCAAGACTGAGACGTAAAGGATCAGAGGTTTTTCTGGTTTGGGTGGAATGAGAACAGGTGGACTAGCCAGATATTCCTTCAACCCTTCAAAAGCTTTCTGACATTTAGAATTCCAGTGGAGTTCTACTCCTGGCTTGGTCAACTCGTAGAGAGGTTTACATCTTTGTGAATGTTGGGACACAAACCGACGAATAAACTACAACCTCCCGATTAAACCTCGGACTTCCCTCAAATTCTTGGGAGGCGGCATATCCCTGATAGCCTTGCCTTTGTCGGGATCTATCTCGATCCCTCTTTTACTCACAATGAAACCCAGTAATTTACCCGACGACACACCAAACACACACTTCTTCGGGTTAATTTTCAATTGGAACTCCCTTGACCTCTGCAAGACCTTAGCCAAAACTTCTGGTTGTTCCATCCTGGTCCTTGATTTCACCAACAAGTCATCCACATACACTTCCAGGTATATGTGCATCATGTCATGAAATATGACCATCATAGCTCTTTGGTAAGTAGCTCCAGCATTCTTTAACCCAAACGGCATGACCACGTAACAATATGTTCCCCAAGGGGTAGTGAATGACGTCTTCTCATGATCCTCTTCTGCCAAACGAATTTGATTATATCCTGAAAATCCATCCATGAATGAGGGGGTCTCATAACCTGCCGTGTTATCAATCAACACATCAATGTGAGGCAAGGGAAAATCATCCTTTGGACACGCGCGGTTAAGGTCCCGGAGGTCGATATAAATCCTGACTTTCCCATCTTTTTTCATGACCGGGACAATGTTCGCCACCCATTGAGGATAAAGAATGACTCTAATGAACCTGGCTTTATGGAACTTATCGACCTCTTCTTTCATTTTCAAAGCCATTTGAGGGTGGAAACGCCTTAACCTTTGTTTTACCGAGACGGACCCTGGTTTTAAGGTTAAACGGTGTTCGACCAGGGTTGGATCCAGACCCGGCATATCCTCGCAGCTCCTTGCAAACGTGTCCTTATATTCCTTGAGAACCTCAATTAATGCCTCTTCTTCAGAGGGTGGTAGGTTGTCACTTATGAGGATGATCCTAGGGTCTTCCTCAGTTCCCAAGTTGACTTCTTTGGTGGATTCTTCTACGGCGGTTGACGGCTCGTCGAATCTCTTTATTCCACTAGCGTATGCGCCCGCCGCATCCTCATATTCTTCACCCTCATCGTCAGTGGGGCATTCTTCATCCGTGATCTCGTAGACTCCATACCCTTCATCAAATGCACAATCGTCCTCACATTCTATTTCCGATAGCCGGATGAGATTTTATAACAACTGGGGAATGGCAAGAAGGGCCTGACACCTGGCGGCTAACTCCAAAAGGAATCGACGAGGGATCTGCCTACCCTTGGATTTCTTCCTAGGTACTACCCTTGACCTATCATTCCTATATTGACTGACAATATTTACAGAAGAAGAGGAAGACGAAGAGGATGGTGTAGAATGTACAGGAGAAGACCCCTCAGAGGAGGGGTAGAAAAGGTCGCTCATCGGACCTTGGAAGGGTGGTCCGCAGGGCGGTACGCACCCGTGGGAGATGTAGAAGGTTTCCTCAACGAAGATGTGTTTTTTAGGAGTTTGAAAATTGACGTTTTTTTTTATTTTCATTTTTGATGACAAAACAGTGAAAAGAGATCAGAGGAGAGAGAAAAGTGGTTATGGCTAGAGGATTGCGAGGCTCATAGAGCAGATCATGGTTGAAGACCTGGCGCGGGTTGAAAAGCCCGCGTAGGTATGTAAGCAAAGAAGGGGACCTGGGAAGATCATTAGACAACTGTCTGGCCCAGGAAGAAACTATCAGCAAAGGCTGAGACGAGTGGATGGAGAAGATGGCGGCCAATGAGCCGTCGACGGTAATGTTGAGGACGGATGAAGATCCGTCAATGACAGGGTCCTTCTGGCGAGGACGAGGATAGTTTGGAACCTTGGCAAGAGTGGTAATATTCTCTGGTATTTCGGAGATCAATGGTGGTCCTTCAAGCTGTGGAGACAAGAACATCCTTTCCAGTGCAATGGAAATGTCCCGTATGTCGAACCATTTGTTCCACTAGCATTCCGGATCTTTGATCTTGCCTCTTTTGGTGATCCTCGGACATTTTTCAGCCAAATATACAGTATGTGATCCCCTATATGCTTCTCGTGGGTAATCTCCCATCTGAACAACGGGCCCTCTATTGAAGTGGTTTGATAGAGTCCATGTGAGAGGCTTCCAATCCGCCTTGAACGGTCCTTTGATGCCTAGGCCAAACCTGCGATTCGGCCTAATTTCCTTTGGCGGTTTGAGCCTACCCTGTAACTGTACGCCCAGACCTTTACCCTGTTGGTAGCCGATGTTCCTCATAATCTCCCAACCTTTGGAGTGAAAAGGGAGATATGATGTTGCGGTTGCCCTGACCGGCTCCTTTGGTGCTAGTGGAACGTGAGATAGATCACGCACGTCCAGTAATGACAATATGGGCCGATGAGATGGCCAAACAGAGGGCAGAGAGGTGTTGATAACATCCACTGTGTGAAGGACAGGTGTGCTGACCACTTTAATAATCCTCCCATTGTAAGGAAACTTCAGGCACTGATGGTTGGTGGAAGGCACAGCGTCCATGGCTTCAATGTAGGGGCGACCCAGTATAGCCTTGAATGTGGGGTCCATGTCGAGGACATGGAATTCCGTGGGGATTGACATGGGGCCTAGTTCTGCCTTCAGAATAATCATCCCCTGCGGCGGCCTTTTGCTATTGTCATAAGCCGTGACCATGATCGAGGAAGGTCTTATTTATTTCTCGTCGACCCCACACAACTGAAGGGTGTCCATGGAAATCATATTTTTGGACGCACCCGTGTCTACAAGGCACGGGTTTATGGATACCCCATTAATTTTTATTGAAATGCACAATGCATATTTCCGAGCTTCCTTGGGAGCGAGCTCGTAGTTGTGGAACATGATGGCCGGTTGTGTGTCTGTTGGGGTCAAGATGGTCGAAATCTTCTCCACGGGGAGGTCCTCATTAACCATGACTTTTTGAAGATATTCCATCAAGGCCGCCTGGTGGGATGTGGATCTTTGAAGTAGCTCCAGGATGGAGATCCGAGCAGGCGTCTTGTCCAAGTGTTTCAATAGATCATACTGTGTTCGAGGGATAGCTCTTTCTGGTTGTTATCCATCATCCTTCTCTGGCTGAGATTGCTCAGGATTCTGACTGCTGTGGGGGAAAACCCTGTGGAAAATCCTTCCACTCCGGAGCACCATTGCCTGCGGCTTTTGTAGGGTTTTAACAGGGATTTGAGGGGTAGTGGTGGAGGAATGGTTGATGAAGCAGGGGTGATGACGGGAGCAGGGATTCTGATGAGGGGTTTGTTAGGTGGAGGCATGGTGGAGGTAGAGGGGATATCACACGGATTATGGAGGATAAGGGGTCTGGAAGGTGGAGGTGGAGACGAAGTAGAAGTGGGTAGGGCTTGAAGCGGGCAATGATTTTGAGGTGGGTGAAGGGTAATGAGTGGTTTTGAAGGGATTAGTGGTGATATGTTGGAGAAAGACGGGGTTATATATGGTTGACGGATGATAAGGGGTATAGAAGGCGTAGGGGTAAATGTGGTAGAGGTGGATGGTAAAGTGGGGGAGTGAGAGAAGATGAGAGGGTGTGAAGGCGTAGTGGAGGGTGTCGGTTGATAGGAGATCGGGGTGCGGATGAGAGGGCGTAATGGTAGTGGAAATGTTGAAGGTGATACTGACGCGGGTTGATGAGAGAGAGGTGCTACCCGAGCAAGGCAAGGGTGTTGCGTGATGATAGAATTGGCGGTAGAAAGAATGGAGGTACTTTCCGGGTGCCACACCTGATCTCTCCCGACTTCCGGGAAGGAGGAGATGGGGTTAACCTGATGATTGGGCTGTTGGTGCTCCGATAATGGATTCTGGATTATGCCCATGTTGGGCTGTTGTTGTGCGGCATGCTGAGGCTGCTGTTGTTGTTGTGGTTGCTGCTACTGCTGCTGTTGTAACTGCTGCTGTGGCCTATGAGGAGGTCTCCTAGCCTTGAGAGCGGCGACGTATCGTCTCATTTCATCCCAATATATTTAATGTTCATCATTCATATCGTGGATGTAATCTTTGAAATGGAAGCAGTAATCTACTGTGTGTCCTGGCTGCCTGTGGTAGACGCAGTATTTGGAGGTATCAGCATTCGGGGGCCACACGGGCCTTTCCCTGGGTAGCACAAGTATGTTTGAGGCCATGAGGGCGTTGAAAATATCCGCCAGAGTTTCTGGCAATGGTGGATAGTAGGCTCTCTTGGGACCGACCGGCCTCCTTTGTTACTGTTGGGGACCATAATTCCCTGGGGGTGGAACTTGGTTGTACTGAATTGGTGGTTGTTGTTGCTGAGGTTGTGGTTGTTGTTCCTGGGGTTGACGTAATGGAGGCATATTATCCTGGGGTGGATTATTTTGGGGTGGAGGACGAAGAGGGAAAGGACCTGGTTGGAGGGGAAGTCGGGGCATTTGTGGAGGCCTTGGGTTGACTGCATAGTTGGCATTGTTGACCACACCCACTTGCTCATTTGTCACGACCCCTTCTGTGGCTCCGCCCGGGACACCAGCGCCTGTCTTTCTGATCACTTTGGGCTTCAGCGACTCAAACATGTTCATAATGGGGGAGTCTTTTAACTGGGTTTGGATGTACCGGGCCCTTTCATAGAGTTCCTCCATTGTAGTAAGTTTATTCATGGCCAGGACGTGTCTGAACTGTGGGGTTGCATTAGACACAATCATCTTCACTTTTTCGGGCTCGGAGAGGGTATCCCTTATTTTTTCCGCCAGAGACCTCCATCTATCAGCATAGCGGACAAAATCCTCGTCGGGCTTCATCTTTTCGGCCACTAGGTCGGTAATAGAGAGTGAGGGACCGACCCTATCCCTATATTTCTGCAAGAACCTTCTCTGGACTATTTCAAAATTCTCGGCCTCGCGGGGCTCCAATGAATAGAACACTCTAGCGCGGGACCATCCAATGATCTCCGAAAGAGGTATGCAAGGGACCTCTGATCGTTTTGCCAATAGGAGGACTCATACATGAAATCCTTGAGGTGAATGAAGGGGTTGCCGGTACCATTGTATCTGCGGTACGTGGGCATTTCGGAGGGAGGAAGATGAATGACGGAAAGGATTGGCAAAGCAACCTCCGGGGAGGCTTTCACGTCCACCATTCTTCTCAGATTTTGAAACTGCTCGTCCATGCGATTGAACCTATTGAGGAGCGATTGGGCGAGCTCCTCTGGAGGTGAAGGTGGCACTTGCCACTGGGGGAGAAACTGTCTCCCGGAGACTTGAGGGGGAACCCCGAATGAGAGGGAGCTGTCGGACCGCCGACAGTTGGCCCTGGCTGAAGCGGTATGTGGGGAACAACGGGAGTTTGAGATTGTGACGGGAACTGGAATGAGGGTGGTTGTTGGCTCGCTTGTCCTTGAAGCGAGGGAGACTGGATGGCTTGCACCAATGAAGGTGATGGAATGGCCTGCACGGACTCTTGGAGAGGTGCGATGGCCGGAGTTGATTCCTGGGGCATGGGGGAAACAGATTTCCCCTTCAGAAAGGCCTGGAAGGCCCGGAGCTGTTCAGAGGTAAGCTCCGTGTTGGCGAGGACGCCCAGTAAGGAAGAGATATCCTGTGGTGGGGATGTGTCACGGAAATAACCTACACCTCATGCGAGGGCTCATGAGAAGGACCCGAGTCCATAGCATAGACTCGCGGGTCGGCTGACAAACCACGACTAGGGTGGTTCTCCTCAAAAGACTCATGAGCCATGCTCACAGTTTTCCCAGAACGCAAAAACATACACTAGCAAGCAGGTAGCAGAGATTATCAAACAAGTAGATGCCTTTACGTCCTTTTTTGTGTTTTGATTTTGATGATTTTTTTTGTGTTTTTAGCGAGATCCGAAGTTCACACAAAATAATGACCCTAGTTTATTTTTGTTTCACCGCCGTGTCAGCTAGGGTCTCTCGTCTCACCACGAATGGGATGACTAACTCTGGGGAACTTCAATGGTACAACCAGCCCAGTGAACGAAGAGGAGATTCTTCGATGTCGGGGACTTACGGAGGTCCCAGTGGAGGAGATTCTAGTCTGTTGAGAGGAATTCTCAAACGGAGAGTCCTTCCTTCACCGGGAAAGGGTGATCCTTAGAAAAAAATGAAAAGGGATATAAAAGAGGGATGGATGTATGCAATGGAATGCTGACAGAGATATAGAGTAAGAAAATAATAGAAATAACAAACATATAATAAACACCCAACCAATCACAACTGACAGTGCGGCCGTGAGCACAACGGGGGCGTGCGAGGGCGCAGGGGTGGAGAGGCACGGACGGTGCCGAACTTGCAAGGGTACCCAAAAGGAAGCAGTAGAGGTCCCACCGTGATCGCCAATCTGTGAGCGACGTCAGACGGTTCGGGGAGCGAAGAAGACGCGGAGCGCGCGGGCTCCTCTTGTTTGCTGCAACACAGAAATAAGAGAAAAGAGAAGGAGCCACCTGTTGACACCTTGAAAATGAACAAGGGTGAAAGTACAATTGAAAGAGGATCAGACTAACAGTGAAAGACCAATGATGAGGCTCGTCAACCATTTACCCGGCTGAAGCCTTTGTCGGCCGAGCTGACGTCCTGTGCCGATGTCACTCAGATGGCAGCACTAACGAAGCAGTAGTCGTTTGACTAATGAGACCTCTGATGTAAAACCGACCTTGGACCTATTTTGCAAGCATTCAAGTTTGAGCAGCGGACTCACACTAGTGAGCTCACCCGTATGGCACACACTAGGGCCCGAAGGCAACTAGGCGATGTTGGAGAGGGTCCGAGGTGGGACCATGAGGCTCCAAGGGTTGGCAAGCTTGGGGAGAACCCAAAATGGGCCTAGGATGCCCAAATCATGGGCGGCCAACACACCAAGGGTGTGGGTTAAGTGGATTCACTCTCAACTCGCCTGCGGTGGTCACTCAATTTGGTGGCAATGTAAAATCGGACACTCTCTTACCGTCGACGGAGTAACTATAGCAATACTAAGCTAAGCAAGTCCAATACAGCAATGAGGGATGTTCAGGAGCTCACCTAGCCGGCGTGAAGACGCCGACTCCAGCCGGAGACGGGGGCGAGCGGGGAGGTGAGGGTATGTACCCTCACGCCGCGTCAGTGTCGCTTCAACCTGAAAGTGTAAAGAGTACAACACTACGCCTCTCGCAGGAGGGATGATCTTGGGGTGGGGATTAAGTTAATTACATCCAAAAATACCTCCACGCAGGGAGGGGCTTTCAGCCGGCCAAGCGGGTTGGGGATTACGCAATGAAACTTGACCTCCCGAGCTCCACCGGTTCTGCCCTACTTCAGGTTCACTGGACAGACAGTCGGAGACGGTGCTGCCACGGGTTCCACGGAACTCGGATCTTGACGAGAACAGCGCCAAAAGTTTCCCAACTGACAGAGGATGAAGCTTGAATTTTTGGGGAAGCTTTGATACTCGGGGCTGACCGCGCCGGTGACTGGAACAGGACAGCAGCGTCTGGTCTCTGGCGGGTACCGAACTGATGTAGCAAGTTGCAGAAGTCACTGTGGGCTCTCCCGGACTCCGATTGGAATGAAACTGGCGGTGATCGTGGTCGGGGTAGCTTCGAGCCGGAGTTGACGGGGATGCGATCTGATGTCGGTGGAGAGAGGGGTAACCGGAGGAGTGAGGACTGGTCTAACCTGGGACCACAGGGGGCAGTCTGCCATCTCCGACGAAGAAAATTGGAGTAGAGGGTTCCGGTGGCCGATTGAGTCCCTTCTTCTTGGAGGTGGCAGCTAGCTTGAAGTAGTTTCTTCCCTCCAAAAATGGCACTCAGAGCCTTCACGAGCTGGCCGTGGCAGAGTCTGGGACCGGACTGATTGATTCTGCCTCTGTCTGGTGCAGATCAATGTGGCTGGTTGCAGAGGGTGCCACGATCTCTAACGAGCTCTGATTGAGACGAGACCTGAACCGTTTGAACCGTAGCCGAGTCTTCTTTCTGTCGGCACCAACGGCAACATCGGCAGATGTCGGAGAAGACCGGGACGATCAGATGAGTAGAGGGGTGTCGGTTCTGGCTCCTGTAAACTGACCTGACACACTTGGAGTAGAAAATTTGTAACTTGAGATGCCGATGTCCAAATGCAGATCTGCTTCTTTAGGATGAAAGAGGACTTGAGAGGGAAGAACTTTTCTGAAGAACACTTGATCTTAATCCCAAAAGGTTAGTCGTGGTCGGGCTTCCAATCTCGCTCTGGTTCTCTGCCTGGGGTCTTCTACGCAGTCGTGGGAGATCAGCTCCTGTGGATAGCTCCGACCTTAGAAGCCGGCGAGACCATCACCGTTGGAAAGCTATCTCGATGACGATTCCAGAAATGTAGGCCTTGCCACCTGAATCTTTGAGAGACGGTCGTGGCTGCCTCTGCAAGTTGCTGCAACTCTGCTGTCTGAAACAGAGGCTGAATGAGAAGAAGATGAGGGGGTAGGGAAGGGGATGGCCAAGAGAGTAAGAGGTGGAGGGTGAACTTGGCTGGTATGGGGAAGGGGGGCTGCGACTTTGGGTGGTTTGGGAGGTGGGGAGATGGAGGGCACTGCCCTAGGGAGAGAAAAATTCGAATTTGGGCTTAGGGAAGAGCCCCTTGAACCTTGGGGAGAGGAAGGGGTGCTTAGGAAGTGGTGTTGGGTAGTTGGGGGTTGGGAGGTAGGGTGTGGATTGGAGGATGCCACCTTGGGTTGGGGGGGAGTTAAATGGGTGTATGGGGAAGGGGAGAGGTCTTAATGAGGGGTGAATGGGGAGGAGAGAGAAAATTCTGAAAATTGGGTGGAGGGAGAGAGAGAGAGATAAAGAGAGAGAGAGATAATGGGTGAGAGAGGGAAGAGAGATTTGGTAGAGAGGAGTAAGACTAGAGAATTTTTTCAATTCAAATGATTCTTCAAAAGTTCTTCCATATGAGGAGTGGGGTGGCCTATTTATAGGCACATGACTTTTTCACAAAGGACCCTAACAAAAGACACAATGACTAATAACCGAAGGGAAGGGGGGGCATCCATGGGCCTAGCCCAATGAGATGGGCCCAATAATCTATCAAACCAACATAATGACTCAATACTTAGGAAAATAACTCAACAACCTCGGTACATGACTCAAATAAAGGGAAAATTACATGATATTGACTCAAAGAAAATGTGAAGATTACATGACTAGACTCAAAAATACATGACTAACATAATGGCGCTTGCCGACGAACAATCCGAGTCCGGAGAAAATGTGGAGGGGCAAGGGATGCCCTCATCATACCCCCGGGATGGGGAAAACTCGACCCCGTCGAGTATGGGTCCACCAGGGAAGTAGTACATCGAACTGCGGCTCTGGGTGATCCTCGATCTCCATACTCAACCCGCGACCATAGTCGGGGAACGGCGCTTCAGCTCGACAAAGTGACTCGGTCATACCCTCATGCTGGCGATGGGATCTTGCTTGCCTAGTATTGCCGCTGTGTGCTCACGTCGGGCTCTCAGGCTATTTGTGGTGGCACTCCGAGGGTGTCTCTCACAAGGGTAGGTGTAAGCTGGAGGCACTCACTAGGATCCACCGCGGTGCCCTTATAAGGTGCTAGATCCGCCACATGAGAAATGGGGAGAATCCCAAAACCCTTTTTGAAAGTTCAACCCATAAGCCGGGTTGCCAAAGCCACTCGGAACTTGGCAAGGTCCAAGTCCTCGTGCGCTCAATTTGGAGGTGACCCTGGGGTAGAGCCACTCCAAAGTCATCATCGTCAAGTTACCAACTTGGAATTCCAAGTGGCGCTCATGAGTTTTTGCTCGCTTGTTGTGAATATCACCGCTTGTTGCTTGATATGTGCTTGGATGCATATGCCATGCTTGATGATGCAATGTGAGTGGGCAATGTTTGGTATGCAAAGGTGGTCCGGGGCAGCCACATGTAGATCGATAATGATTTGATGCTATGAAGATTGTGACAGACTCAGGGGGGCCGGGACATCCATAGATGAACCTTTTTATGCATGGGTATGACAAATGTCGGGGGACCCGGACATCCATGTATGCTCCTCTCATACTTAAGACTCATGATGAATGAGGGTGGGCCAATACATCCAAATACGGTCCACTTATGCTTCCTACTTGACATGTGGGTGATGTAAATGAATGTACCCGACTTATGAATCATGCCAAGTGGTGTTGTATGCCAAGACTTATGCACTCTTGTGACAAAGATGTCTCCTATGTGTGGGCCTTTGGACTTCCATTGGAATGGGTCGAAGGGGTCTAGAAAGGTGGATATCATGAGATGGGGCACTTCCTCGATCCCTAGGTGTATACCACCCAAAGTCATGGTTCCCATGGTGTAACCCGGGTCTGGGATGGGGTGGATTGGATCAAACATGGTGGGTTGGGATAGGGAAAGGTAGGTGGTAGTTAAGGTGGTTGGGTTACTTGGGTTCCTTGACTCCCATTGGAATGGATCATAGGGATCATAAAGTGGGTTACCAAGGGGCTCCATGTCGTCAAGGTCCTCAAATGGTGATGAGTTATCTTCTTCTAGTGGAATGGTTGGGCCGGTGTATGGGGTGGGCTGGTTGGTCAAGGTTTTAGGAATCACAATGGTAGGGGAGTGGACCAGGATGGGCTCTTCCACTATGGGGAGAAGGAAAAGGATGTCACTAGTGTAGCAACCAATAGTGCAAACCGAGGAGATAGACCCAATGCATGGATGGATGAGGTTAAGGCTCTTGGGTTGGTCCGCTCCTAGGGCCAATAAAGAAGTCAAGTCTGATTGCCACTTTAGACCTTTGAGGAGATCATCCCAATCTTCTACCTCATAGTAGGATTGGATTGTGGTGTGATAGGAGTGGAGGGGAACAATTTGAGATGGATATCCCAAAGGTGAGAGAGGTGGGGGTGAGCTAGGAAGGGTGGGTCCTTGCTTGAGCCATTGGAGAATATGCTCATTCATGGTGAAGGTGGGTGACTCTTGAGGATCCGGGCTATTTGAAGTGGTAAAGGGTTGAGGCTTTTCCTTACCATTGGTGTGATCTTGGGCTTCCTTATGGGTGGGAATGGGTTCCGGACTAGCATCTACTCCCATGTGGAGGGTTGTGGAGGTTTCAATTCTTAGTGTTAATGGGTTGGGTAGGTCTAATGCGGGAGAATTGGTGATAGCTGGAGCATGGTGCACTTGGGGTGGTGGGCAAGGGTGGACTTGGATCGGAAGGGGAAGTAGAGGAGGCCTAGGTTGGGGAAAGATTGGTGTAGGAAGCGGGAGGTGAGTTGGGTGAGGGGTTTTGGGTTTGGGGATGGTGGCCATTATGGGCCTTGGTGGAGGGGTGGACACCGTGTCCACATGGTTTTTAATGGTGAGGGTTGGATGAGTGGTGGTCACCATGGAGAGAATTGGGTCGGTTAGGGGTCTCTTGCCCTTGGGATCATTTGGGGTGGAAGTGGGGGCTAAAGAGGCTTGACTAGTGTAGGTTAGTGAAGGGGGTTTTGGTTGGGGTGTGGGGGCCCTCATGGGATTAGGTGGGGAGGTGGAGGTCTTGGAGACTTGGGTTCTAGTGGTAAGGGTTTGGACGGGTGGGTTTGGAGGAGTGAGAGTGCTCCTCGAGTTTTGGTAACCCGGGTAGGAAGGGGATATATATTTTGCTCTAAGTTGCTCCTTCATGTCCTTCCAAGTGGTGATGGGAGTTTCCCTTCTAAGTATCTTTAGCCCGATAATTTGCATCCAATAAGTTTCCGCCCGTTTGGTAAGTTACATTTTGGCAACCAATGCCTTTTCATCCTCGGATATATGATACCAAGTGAAGTATTGGTCCATTGTAGCTTCCCAATCTAAATATTCTCTAGGAGAGGTTCCATCAAAGATGGGAAGTGGGAAAGGGACCATTCTATCATCTGTCCTTGGGGCGGGCCTATTTTCTCCAAGTTGGTTGAGTCGGTCCGATATGTTATCAAGCCGCTCATTGGCATAGGTCAAGGCTTTCATGAAGTAGTTGACATGGCCAGGGAAGTTATGGGTGTTAGTGGTAGGTATCTCTTGGTGGCTTGGACTTATGGAGTGGGCCGATTGGTAAGGTTGATATGAGGTGGCCATACTAGGGGACAAGAGTGATGCACTTGAAGACTCTAAATGCATAGACATGCCCTAGGACCAACTTGATAGAGACAAGTTGTGAACTTACTCTGATACCACTTGATGTAAAACCGACCTTGGACCTATTTTGCAAGCATTCAAGTTTGAGCAGCGGACTCACACTAGTGAGCTCACCCGTATGGCACACACTAGGGCCCGAAGGCAACTAGGCGATGTTGGAGAGGGTCCGAGGTGGGACCATGAGGCTCCAAGGGTTGGCAAGCTTGGGGAGAACCCAAAATGGGCCTAGGATGCCCAAATCATGGGCGGCCAACACACCAAGGGTGTGGGTTAAGTGGATTCACTCTCAACTCGCCCGCGGTGGTCACTCAATTTGGTGGCAATGTAAAATCGGACACTCTCTTACCGCCGACGGAGTAACTATAGCAATACTAAGCTAAGCAAGTCCAATACAGCAATGAGGGATGTTCAGGAGCTCACCTAGCCAGTGTGAAGACGCCGACTCCGGCCGGAGATGGGGGCGAGCGGGGAGGCGAGGGTATGTACCCGCACGCCGCGTCGGTGTCGCTTCAACCTGAAAGTGTAAAGAGTACAACACTACGCCTCTCGCAGGAGGGATGATCTTGGGGTGGGGATTAAGTTAATTACATCCAAAAATACCTCCATGCAGGGAGGGGCCTTCAGCCGGCCAAGCGGGTTGGGGATTACGCAATGAAACTTGACCTCCCGAGCTCCACCGGTTCTGCCCTGCTTTAGGTTCACTGGACAGACAGTCGGAGACGGTGCTGCCACGGGTTCCACGGAACACGGATCTTGACGAGACCAGCGCCAAAAGTTTCCCAACTGACAGAGGATGAAGCTTGAATTTTTTGGGAAGCTTTGATACTCGGGGCTGACCGCGCCGGCGACTGGAACAGGACAGCAGCGTCTGGTCTATGGTGGGTACCGAACTGATGCAGCAGGTTGCAGAAGTCACTGTGGGCTCTCCTGGACTCCGATTGGAATGAAACTGGCAGTGATGCGATCGTGGTCGGGGTAGCTTCGAGCCGGAGTTGACGGGGATGCGATCCGATGTCGGTGGAGAGAGGGGTAACCAGAGGAGTGAGGACTGGTCTAACCTGGGACCACAGGGGGCAGTCTGCCGTCTCCGACGAAGAAAATTGGAGCAGAGGGTTCCGTTGGCCGATTGAGTCCCTTCTTCTTGGAGGTGGTAGCTAGCTTGAAGTAGTTTCTTCCCTCCAAAAATGGCGCTCAGAGCCTTCACGAGCTGGTCGTGGCAGAGTCTGGGACCGGACTGATTGATTCTGCCTCTGTCTGGTGCAGATCAATGTGGCTGGTTGCAGAGGGTGCCACGATCTCTAACGAGCTCTGATTGAGGCGAGACTTGAACCGTTGGAACCGTAGCCGAGTCTTCTTTCTGTCGGCACCAACGGAAACATCGGAAGATGTCAGAGAAGACCGGGACGATCAGATGAGTAGAGGGGTGTCGATGTTGGCTCCTGTAAACTGACCTGACACACTTGGAGTAGAAAATTTGTAACTTGAGATGCCGATGTCCAAATGCAGCTCTGCTTCTTTAGGATGAAGGAGGACTTGAGAGGGAAGAACCTTTCTGAAGAACACTTGATCTGAATCCCAAAAGGTTCGTCGTGGTCGGGCTTCCAATCTCGCTCTGGTTCTCTGCCTGGGGTCTTCTGCGCAGTCGTGGGAGATCAGCTCCTGCGGATAGCTCCGACCTCAGAAGCCGGCGAAACCACCACCGTTGGAAAGCTATCTCGATGACAATTCCATAAATGTAGGCCTTGCCACCTGAATCTTTGAGAGACGGTCGTGGCTGCCTCTGAAAGTTGCTGCAACTCTGCTGTCTGAAACAGAGGCTGAATGAGAAGAAGATGAGGGGGTGGGGAAGGGGATGGCCAAGAGAGTAAGAGGTGGAGGGTGAACTTGGCTGGTATGGGGAAGGGGGGCTGTGACTTTGGGTGGTTTGGGAGGTGGGGAGATGGAGGGCACTGCCCTAGAGAGAGGGAAATTCGAATTTGGGCTTAGGGAAGAGCCCCTTCAACCTTGGGGAGAGGAAGGGGTGCTTAGGAAGTGGTGTTGGGTAGTTGGGGGTTGGGAGGTGGGGTGTGGATTGGAGGATGCCACCTTGGGTTGGGGGGGAGTTAAATGAGTGTATGGGGAAGGGGAGAGGTCTTAGTGAGGGGTGAATGGGGAGGAGAGAGAAAATTCCAAAAATTGGGTGGAGGGAGAGAGAAAGAGAGATAAAGAGAGAGAGAGAGAGATAATGGGTGAGAGAGGGAAGAGAGATTTGGTAGAGAGGAGTAAGACTAGAGAATTTTTTCTATTCAAATGATTCTTCAAAAGTTCTTCCATATGAGGAGTGGGGTGGCCTATTTATAGGCACATGACTTTTTCACAAAGGACCCAAACAAAAGACACAATGACTAATAACCGAAGGGAAGGGGGGGCATCCATGGGCCTAGCCCAATGAGATGGGCCCAATAACCTATCAAACTAACATAATGACTCAATACTTAGGAAAATGACTCAACAACCTTGGTACATGACTCAAATAAAGGGAAAATTACATGATACTGACTCAAAGAAAATGTGAAGATTACATGACTAGACTCAAAAATACATGACTAATGGCGCTTGCCGACGAACAATCCGAGTCCGGAGAAAATGTGGAGGGGCAAGGGATGCCCTCATCAACCTCCCAGCACACTTTAATAAGAGCTATGTTACTGCCTCATCCAAGAATCCACAGATGACATGTCAGCGTAAGTCAGATGTCGGCTTATTGACAGATGTGATGTAAGATAAAGATGAAGCCGGTACCGACAGATGAAGATTGTAAAGGCTTTTGCAAAGTCAGAACACAAGAAGAATCATCTCCATAGATTATACACCTGGCCAAAGTCTTCCCAGACTAAGGCTGATGTCCGATCTAGTCACCATTCAGGTGACGATATCGATAAAATGATATCCGGGTTTGTCATCATTCAGATGGCAATACTGATGAAACCCCTGTCTACGGACTAATGAAAACATATCAATGATATCAATGGAAAGTGTATCACTAATAGAGGACCCTCTCAAGATTCAAATATACCCCAGGGTCTAATCTAGACCATGAATCGTGTATGAAGTTTAAAGAGCCTTAAATGGGCCTGGCCAGTGGGCCTCTGAGAGCTGCGCCGGGAACTGCCATCGACGACACCTACCGCGCCGGGAGCCCCGTCAAAGGCGCGCCGGTTGCTGTCAGCCGAGAAGTCAGTCAAGGGGCCTATAAAACCCACTCATTCGAAGAAAGAGGGGGGAGATCGAGAGGATAGCCAGAAACAAAAAAAGGAAAAAGAGAGCCCCAAGAAAAGTGACTCGAAGAAGCGAAGAGATATCTGAGAAGCGAGGAGGAAGAAGAAGCTCCAGGTGGGCTACTCCGGGGAGGGAGAGGAGTCAATGCTCCACCCTCCCCCATACTTTCTTTTCTTTTCTTTGATGTAATCTAGCGAGTCTTTTCTCGATTTATCAAATGTAGCCGGAGAGTTCCGGTCTTGATTTCCACCTCTCTGCTTTGCATATCTCTTTTACGATCTGTGTAAGTCTTCGATACAACGCAATGAAGTATCAACATGGCCCATTTGGGCATCGATTGATTGAGATATCTGCTCTCCGTCTCTCTCCATGTATATAGTTCTCGGCTGAAAAGTCCAGTAGCCTAGACTCTTCGAGTTTCAGAGCCGATTGAATGAATCTGTTCTTCGAGGAGGGATGAAGATAGGACCCCCACCCTTATCTAATGGGTTATTGGGTTCCACTTTCTTCTCTCCTCCTGTCTCAATGGCAGATCCTCCGCATATAGTCCGAGTTTTCTCTTGAGCCCTTGTGCTGTTCAGAAACCAGAGACATCAATCTCTTGGTTCCCTGAACTGCTGGCTGTACAAAGATATGTCTGCTCTGCAGGTTAATGCCATCCCGCGAGATTCTAACAAGCCATGACCTCAGTCTCTCGACCCTCCATTCTAACCCTTGAATGATTAGGTTCTAGAGTTTCGGCGCTAAGAGTTCCTCCGTCGCTGGTTTTTTCGATGTAGTTGGGCTCGTCTAGGGGATCAGAGACAGTCATCTCTTGATCCCCCAGACGGCCTGCAACAAACAGATGAAACCCTTCACAGGATATAGACGATGGTCTCTTTTCCCCTACTGATTCGGCCTTCCAATTCCCTTGGCATCCTTCAAACAGAGCTATCCACGAAACCCCCTCCTGCACTCTACATTCGGTCTCGATCCGAGCCAGAAAACTCAGAAAATTCCCAAACAGAGTACCGTAATCAAGCCCTGAAACCCTTAACCCTTTCACCTTCCCGGCGTGCTAATTTCCATGCCGAGAGCTACGCCGCAAAGAGGCCTCCCTCTTCCTTCCCCTTCAGCAAACCGACAAAACCCCCCGGTTAAACCCCAGCCTTCCCGGCCTGTGGCCTCCCGGCGCCGGGTTCCCGGTGCGGCGAGGAGCGTGCCGAGAAGCCTCACGCCGGGAGCTTCCCCTTTTTTTTTGCCAATTAAAGCCATGCCGAGAGCTCTCCCTTTGGCCAATAGAAACCCACGCCGAGACCCTCCTTCTTTGGCCAATGAAACCTAGTCCGAGGCCCTCCTCTGCACTGTCATCCTTCAATCCTTTAGTTTCCCTACACACCTGTCTAGGGGATGTTCGGAGACCATCATATGTGCCCTGAGAAGATATAGTAATGGGTAAGACCTCCCCTACAGCCCTCATTTCCGATCCGGATTTCACTGCTACCTTACGAACTCAAAGAGCCATGTTCTTATATGCGTTCTGATGGGTTCCAAGGGAATATTAACCAATGAGATAGACGCAAGTAACATCCCCGGGCCCGGTGCCCTTCTTATCTGGTCGTCATCCCGGCATCCCGTGGATGATGACCTATTCTCTCTTGGCATAATCCAAGTTGAGGGGACATGCTGCCGAAATTCATACATGCCCTACCGGGTAAATGTGATATTCTCTCCCAGCCCCGCTGGCCCACGGAGTTATGTCCTTGCACGCTCTCCGATGGTCCCTCGAAGGGGGATATAGACGCGGCACCGCACCCACATGGGACGTGCCATGTCGCGCCGGTCCCTATTCGAACTCCGGGTCTATTATACCCGATCTTTTACGGATCCTACCCTGCCGCTGCATGGGTGGTTTCCTATTCCCACTTGGCATAGTCCAAGATGGCGGGGATATGCCGTCGGATTTGTCACGTACTTAATAACCCCCTTGCTTTGTCTAGTCCATTTAGCATTCTGCAAATAAATCAACCTCGTCTCTTCTGAGCCTTATCTTCACCGCTGCTTTCCTCCTATTTTGGCGTTTAATCAAGGGTTGTCCTTCCTTGGAAGGGCGTAATTAACGTCATAGCCTTTATGGTATGACGGACTTCCGGTCCCGACTCGGACTTCACAATCGACTGACCAAGTCAGATCGAGCGCACAATAAAATCGTCACACACGTGACTGGCACGCCTAATAAATCAATAAATCAAAAATCCAAATAAAAAAATATAAATAAATAACACATGAAAGAAGATAAGATCCACGTTCCACAAGCTGGCACGCCCGGTGGGACTCGGTCTCCCTTCATCTCTATGCCAAAATAGGAGGCCCAGCGGGCCCCCCTCAAATTTCTGATCCTGTGCGCTTTCCTTATTTTCAGGAAGATGACTACTGGACTTACGTCTGTATGCTTCGGCCAACAACCGATCGATATGCATGTGCGAGAGGGTTACCTGGCGGTACCCCTGTCATTCGGAGCAATGCCCCCTGCTGTCGGGCTGCCCAACTGTCTGGGCCTCGTCTTCACCGACCTTCTGCAGGTCAACAACGACGAGCAAGGCACCGCTGCAGGTGCCCCTATGAAGACTGCTGGTAAGAAGGCTGGCTTACCGGAGAAGACGACCTCGACGGCCGTCGCCTGCTATGTACACCAAGTTCAAAGGAGGGACACGGTTCCCGCTGCTGCCCAGAGGGGAAAGAGAAATAATCGGAGAAGTCGGTATGCTGTTGCTGAGCGTCGTCTTTCCAATTCTGGGAAGATAATGATGATGGGAGATGTTAGGGTGAACCTCAACGGTCGCCCCAGAGAAGTCCGGCCGGACAGGATTGTCCCGACTATCCAGACCGACAACAGGTTCCGCGTCCTGGCCGCTAGGAGGGCCAACTGGGAAGCTAATGAAAGGAAGCCGCTGGCGCCCAAGGCAGCAAAATATAAACAGGTCTGGCGACCAAAGAAGATTCAGAGCTGGGCCCCAGCTCGATATGAGAAGAAGGCTACTGAGGATGTTGTTGCCCGCTTCAGGGCAGGAAGCAGAAGAGAAGAAAGAAACTACAGAAGAGATGATGTTGCTGCTTACCCCAAGGCTCGGGGGAGGAGAGATGAAAAAAATGATGAAGGAAGGAATCTGACTACTACTCGCCCCGTGATGAAGGGCAAAAGATATCAAAAGAATGAAGACCTTACTATCACCCATCCCAGTGCCAAAGGCAAAAGATGGCAAAGGAAGAACTATGATGACACTGCCAACTGCTGTCAAGATGGCGACATGGGAATGAGCGAACCAGTCACGGTTGCCATTTCAAGAAGACCAAGAGCCTGTGCCAGACAGGCTGACATATTCAAATATTCCAAAGCCGAGCATTTGAATGCTCAGATGACAAGACTGGCTCATCAGTAGAAAAGCCAGGAAAGATTGATACTCCGACCAGAGCCGCGAAGGCACGATCCAGAGGAGATGAAACAAGTGGTCCAAGACTACTTCCATTACCTGGGGAACTCTGCCCTCGGTCAGCAAAGATTATCCCGTGCTCTGGGCACCGTGGATGAAGAAGGAGAAGCCCTTCAAGAAGTGATGCTCGGAGTCTCCTCCTCCGATTCAAATGATTATGAAGAAGGCCACAAGGCCGGATATGATAAAAAAGACCTGTATAGGGAAGAAGCTGAAGAAAGAGTATCGGTCTTCGACCGACTCAAATACCCTGACCAGGCAAAAAGAAAAGTTTGCAGGCAGAAGGGAAGAATGCAAATCTTCGCTTGTAACATGGCTGGAATCGCCAGGGGGCAGAATATGCTACCAACTCAGCCAGATGAACTGCTTAGGCTGGCTACCAGACCAGGCCCCGTCACAAGAAGAGGTCAGGCTGCAAAAGATAAGATGAGGAATGATGAGGAAACCCGCAAGATCACCACCATGACAGTCAATGTGGTGACAACAGAAGAAGAAGACAATCCCTTCGTTGATGATGCTGAAGGGACTTCAGAAGATATACAGATCCCATCGACTCTGGATCCCATGACCCAGATGATGTTTAGAAGATATCAACAGGAGATCAGTGCTCTCAGAAGACAGCTAAATGAGAGGCATGAAGCCACACCGATCTCCAAGCAAGCCGAACCTGTGGGGCAGACTTCCAGCTCTGCAGAAATGGCTGTCCCAACTAATCCCCTTCTAGCTGATAAGGGCAAAGCTCCGAGCCAGCCTGTTCTACAGCAAGCAGCAGCTCAGCCCTCTACATCTCAGACGCAGCCCGCCGCGCCCACCTTGCGCGCAACTGTGATGACGACTCCCTACAGCCAGCAGCAAGCTCACTTCTTCCCAGAAGAGATAGATCCAGCTCTGGCCCACAAGCTGATGATTGAAAGAATTGTGGAGATGAAGCTGTCTGAAAAGACCGGTGATGGTATAAGTACCTATGACGTGTACAAAGTACCGTATCCTCCATAGTACGCTGCTAAAAGACTACCCCCATGCGTCAGTAAGCCGCCAAAATTTGAGAAATTCAACGGCCAGGGCTCTCCCAGGGAGCACATTGCTTACTATACCACAATTATGGGCGACTTGGCAGCTGATGAAGCCTATCTGCTTAAGTTCTTTGGCTCGTCCCTCACTGGGATAGCCTTTGAATGGTATTCAAGCCTGCCCGCTGGATCAGTGGTGGATTGGCCTGATATGCAAAGAAAATTCCGCGATAGATTTCATGTCACTGAAAGAGAAATTACAATAGCGGAGCTATATGCAACCAAGCAAAGGCAGGATGAAACAGCACTGGACTACATCAAAAGGTGGAGAAACTTAGCCATGAGATGCTGAAGACCTCCTCATCAGGAAGATGCAGTGCAGATATGTAAACAGAGCCTCAAGAGAGAGGTGCTAGAAACGATGATCGGTGCAGATGTCAGGACATTTGACCGGCTGAACAACATAGTGGCGGAAGTCGAGACGTTCTTGTCCAAGCGTCCGACCGCCAATGTTCCCACTATTTCGAAGGGTAAAACCAATGACCGATGGCCATCACATACTGAGGCTAACGCCGTCGATTTTAGAACCTTTGAGCAACAGAAAGGGAAAAAGGAGGCAGACGAAGCTCCCCCGCCTGAGGGTGCAACAGAAAGAAAAGATAAGGTCTCTCTGAGAGATAGAATGAGAAGGGCTTACTCTTTCCCCAAAGATAAGACATTAGCACTATTTAACTGGGCATATAAGTTCAACAAGGTAACATTGCCCGAACTGAAGAGACCTGCGGATGTGACAAAGAAAGATGATCCGTTGTTCTGTCCATTTCACCGTGCGCTGGGGCACGCAATTGAAGATTGTTATGTCTTCAAGGATATTATGGAAGGAATGGTCAAAAAGGGTGAGCTACAGTTGGGTGATTACCAGGTGAAGCCACCTCATCCGCATGAGCCTCTGCCCTGGAGGATGGCCGCCAATATGATTTCAGTCTATCAGCAGCTGCCTGAGGAAGCCGTTGAAGAATGTACCAGGCATACTTATGAAGCTTGCCTCCTCACCCCACTGAAAGATCAGGAAGGATGGCAGACGAAGCCCATAAAGAACATGAAAAACACTCTTGCAGCCAGCACCAGTGGGGCAACTATTCGGGGTGTCACCCCAAGGCCTGAGCCACCTCCAGTAAAGCCAGTATGGCATACAGCTGAGACCGGGCCAGTCATCCGGATCCCTACTCACAATCGGAGGAGACAAACTCCCCTACCTGCACATAAAGAAGTAAGTCCTGCAGCCAGGCGTCTACAACAGTATATCAATGAGCTTGATGAATATGAGCAGAAAAAGCCCAAAAACCTGTTGGTAAAAGATTGTACACTCTGGGAGCAGCTCGAAGAATTGAAAATGAAAGAGCAACCAGAGGCAGAACAAGAAAAAGCTGAAAATGAGCCCTTCTGGGGGCAGGAGCCAGCAAAGCCAAATTCCCAGAAGAAGAAGAGACGGCCCAAGTCCAAGAGGGGAAAGAAGGTCACGACAGTACAATGCAACACCATGTCGGTACTCTTTTCCTTGCCCTGGGAGAATGATGAGGAGGAAGCATCAAATGCCCCGCTAGAAGCCAACCATGTTGAGGCCTCTACCTCAGCCCATGCAACACATTCTGGGAAAAGATGGGGGCGCCCGCCACCAGCCAATCATAATATTATATTCATAGGGGAGCAACCCTATCAGATCCCCGAGCCAGAGGTACGAGGTGTCCAGGTTCCTCCCCCTGCCAGCTTGTACCAAGAAAAAGGAGAGGCTCCTTCATTCCTGGAATTCTTGTCCAGTTTGGAAAATGAGCAGCTGGCTCACACTGCTTCAGCTAAAAACAATAAATGCCAACAGACTGCAGTTAGAAAGCAGAAGCGGCATGAAGAAAATAAAGGAAGTAACCCTCTAGCAGAAACAGGGGTCGTTACTGCGGAAGAAGCCTCCCGGGAAACTGATCAAGAGGGTAAAACCGGCACTGGGCAACAAAGGCCACAGGCACCACATGAACCTCCAAGACCCCGTTGGGTGGAGGAGATGAGACTGTCTAACGTCCGGGTGGGCAGCCGGATCATGAAAATGCTAAAGAAGCTCCCTACCAGGTTCTCCATCTGGGAAATCCTCTCACTGAGTGAAGAGGCTCGCCAAGCCATTATTGATGCCTTGCAGTCGCCGGCACAGTATGAAGCACTCTTGACAGAAGTGAATTCTGGTCAATCAGTCACATTCACAGAGGATGATATGCTAATCCCAAATTCCGGCCATAACAGACCGCTGTATATGAGGGGTTCCCTGAACTGTCAGCCGATAAGCAGAATACTGATAGATCCCGGGGCTGCTGTGAACATTCTCCCATATCGCATCTATCAGAAATATTACTTTGATCTGCAGCTCACCAAGGTCAGAGACATGAAGATTGCAGGATTTAACCAAAAGTGTGAGACACCTCTTGGGGTAGCTGATTTCAACCTCACGTTGGGAGACCTCACTACAGTGGTACGATTCTATGTGATCGACTCCAACACCACGTATAAAGCCCTGCTGGGGAGACCGTGGCTGCATGAATATCAAATAGTGCCATCCACGCTACATCAGTGCATCAAATACTGCCATGAAGGAAAAGAAGAGAGGGTGTTTGCGGATCTGCATCCTTTCGAAGTGTTCAAGTGCCATATGCTCGATGCATCCTACTATACCGAGGTGTCACAAAACTGCGAAAGGAAAGAGGCTGTGGTCAGCCAGAAAAAGCCCGTGACAGAGGCAAGGAATTGGTCTCCACCGCCACCAAAGGGCTATGTTAAAAAGCATAATGTATCTCACATCTCTTATGCCGGTGACTTTGCTCGGGTTACCCCTCCTAGCGACCACCCGGATAATGCCGATGAAGAAATGAAGCAAAAGTACACTCAGGTAGAGGTGCCGCAGGGTTTATTTAAACCCATCGTCAGCCTTGAGTACCAAACAGTGCTACCACTGAAGACTATGGAAATCCCTCGCTTCTGCGAGCCTCCTATTATATTTTACACCGGGGAGCCAATCGAAGAAGATGATCAAGACTGTATGGCCCCTGAAGGAGCTGCAAACCGGATGGTACCGATTACAGGCTTGGATTATACTACCCAACGGGTTTCACAAATGTTCTCCAAGATGCAAATGCCATCAATGCAGCCTGCTGCTCAGAAGAAGGCATTCAAGGAACTGTGGGATCCGCCTCGAGATAGTAAAGAAATGAGGAAGATCACTCAACACCCAGGATTGGGTTATACCCTCCAAGAATACTATGAGGCTGAGGTAGACGTCATATCTATCTCCTACCAGCATGATGATCCTCCCGAGGTAGGATATGACAAATACCCCTCGGAAGATGAAGAAATCATTTATCAATCCATAATAAGCAATGAAGCCTCAGACAACCTGCCAGAAATAGAGACATCTGATAAGACAAAGAAAGCTTGGTACTGGGAGGACCTATCTTCCAAAGAGGATCTGTTCCAGGCTGAAGCAAAATTTGATACGGGAACCCCGGATGAAGATCAAATAGCCAGAGAGCTGGAGGAGTGTCTGGAGTTCGGGCGCATCCTAGAAGAATTTCGGGCTCTACAGAATGATGACCTTTCAGGGGAGCCCACATTAGAAGAGCCTCTAAGGACGGAGGAGTCCACTTCTGAATTTCCTACTGAACTAGGCTCGTCCTCGGGACAGACTGAACAGAATCCGGTAATATTGGCCCTATATGATGCACCAGCATCCGCTGATGACCAGTATGATGAAGCAGAGGAGCATGAAACTGAAGAAGATTATATCCCGGGAGGCTTTATTGATTTGCAAGGAGCCCCGCCCGAAGTCGAAGACGGAGGCCAAGCCACCATCGATGAGCTGATAGAAATAAATTTAGGGTCCGCAGATGAGACGAGGCCAACATTCCTCAGCGCACTGCTGGAGCCAGATGTCAGGGAACACTATATACAGTTCTTGAAAGAATTCCGAGACTGTTTTGCATGGACATATGATGAAATGCCAGGACTGAGCTCTGATGTGGCACAGCACCGATTGGCAATAAACCCAGAGACTAACCCTGTAAAGTAGCCTTCCAGGAGAATGCGTCCTGAATTGATAAATCAGATTAACAAAGAAGTTGACAAGCTGATTGAGGTAGGCTTTGTCGAATAAAACCAGTATACTACATGGCTGGCCAATATAGTGCCCGTAAAGAAGAAGAACGGGCAGATCAGAATATGTGTCGACTTCCGGGACCTTAATAAGGCCTGCCCGAAAGATGATTTCCCGGTGCCAATCACTGAGGTGGTGATCGATGCAACTACTGGCCATGAGGCCCTATCATTTATGGATGGGTCATCCGGATACAATCAGATCTGGATTGCTGAAGAAGACAGAGTACACACTGCATTCCGCACTCCGAAGGGGATATTTCACTACAAAAGGATGCCGTTCGGCCTCAAGAATGTCGGCGCTACTTACCAAAGAGCTATGACAAAGATCTTTGATGACCTGCTCTTCAAAAAGGTAGAGTGCTACATCGACGATCTGGTGGTAAAAACCAGCAAAAGAGAAGATCATTTGCAAGACCTAAGGATAGTATTCCAGAGGTTGCGCAGATATGAACTCAAGATGAATCCTATGAAATGCGCCTTTGGCGTGTCCAGTGAAAAATTCCTTGGGTTTATTATCCGACACAGGGGTATTGAAATTGATCCATCCAAGATTAAAGCTATCCAGGAGCTCCCTCCACCAAGGAATCTGCACGAGTTGAGATCCCTGCAAGGGCGTCTGGCCTACATCCGACGATTTATATCAAATCTATCGGGAAGATGCCACCCCTTTCACAAACTCATGATGAAAGATGTGTCGTTCCTCTGGGACGATGGCTGTCAGGAAGCCTTTGAGAAGCTGAAGGAATACCTCAAGACCCCTCCGGTGCTGGGGGCACCAGTTAAGGGCAGACCCTTGATATTGTATATCTCAGCCGCACACTGTTCCCTGGGGGCAATGTTGGCACAGATAAATGAAGAAGGCAAAGAGCAGGCCCTGTACTACCTAAGTCGGAGGCTGATTAGAATCGAAGAAAGCTACAGCTATATAGAAAAGACATGCTTGGCACTAGTCTTTGCAGTCAAAAAGCTCCGGCACTATATGCTATCACATGAAATCAGATTGATATCTGCAGCAGATCCACTCAAATACATATTGACTCAGCCAGTACTGAAAGGCCGGTTGGGCAAATGGGCAGTAATTCTGATGGAATTCGATATCACATATATACCCCAGAGGGCAATAAAAGGACAGGCCGTGGCTGATTTCTTCGCGGAGCATCCTGTGCCAGAGAATGATATGTTGGGGACTGAATTACCCGATGATGAGACACTCGAGGCCTGTCAAGCTCAGCCAGTTATGTGGCAACTGTTCTTTGATGGAGCATCCAGAACGGAGATAGATTCCGATGGAAAGACCAGAATACGGGCTGGAGCCGATATTGTGCTGAAATCACCAGAGGGGGAGGTTGTGCATACTTCCTGTTCTATAAACAAGCCATGCACCAATAATGAAGCCGAATATGAAGCTCTGATAATCGGACTCAATATCAGCCTCAGCATGGGTATCTGTCACGCCCCAACGCGGAATATCGGGACGTACAGTTAGAAACGAGCTGGCAAGAGAGAGAACTAATCTAAATATATACAAGTGCTAAGAAATGGAATAACTTATTGACCATTAAAAAAAACATAATTGGTATAGTAATCCTCAAATCAACTCAATACAACTGGGATAACAAACTCTAAACCACAATAATATAACTAAAACACAACACACTCTAAACTCGACTAACTGATACACTCAAAACATCACTCCTGCCCTTCCCCGTCGGTAAGCGCGTCACCTGAAAAGCCTGGAAAGGGGGGAAACAACAACTATGAGCTGACGCTCAGTAGGAAATAACAGATAGGTATAAGTGATTAGCAGTTTAATTACATTTTCAAAATATCATGCTACAAAGGATAATGCAATAAAAGAATCATGATGATATAATGAAACAAAATTTAAAGATCTTGCAAGGTCAAGAGATATAAAGGAACAGAATGGTAATACTTAAGAGGAATAACAAAGACAAGAATTTACTACAGAGATAACGATAAAGAGTTGGCCGTATCAAGATAATTCAAGTCATGTCAAGCACATGTGTAGTTTCATTTCCACGTCCAAGTAGCAGCAAGTAAAGTAACGACAAGTAGAGTATAGAACAGTGAAGAGTGGAAAGTGAAACATAGTAGAGAGTAGTAGAGAGTAGTAGAGAGTAGTGGCCAGTCCTAGATTTAACCCATGTCATAGTATTGGTGCCAAATGCCACACCTAGTCAATCACCTCCCCGGGGGTACACGTAGTGTTCGGGCGCTCCCCCCAGGACTAGACCGAGCCCTTAATTGTTTGTCAGGCATTGATTTCTTTGGGTCAAAGATCCCACGAATCTAGACTTCCACAATTTATGGCCAGAATTCCAAGGTTTGAACCGTGTAGCAATAACAATTTCATGTAGAATTTCAAGGTAAGCACAATCATCAAGAAGATTGAAAACCAATCACAATAAGAGTTAATCATGCTGCGCTACTGTAGTACAGCAGCTATCCAACAAGCTAATCAACATATTAATCCTAATTATCAAGTTAATATGTCAAAGATTATCCATTATCATTTGCATTAAGACAATTGCCAAAAGCTGATTCAAGATGATAAGGTAAAGGAACAAACTTGTACAGGAAGGAAAAAGAATGCATTAACAGAGATTTAAAACACCATTAACCACTAATTATGTGGGTTTCTATTTAACCAATGTATGAGTCGAAATGAAGATGGTAAACGACATGTTTTTACACTATGTTTGCAAGTAGGAACCAATGTAAATTGAAATCATAAGGTTTCCAGAATAGGTCACTGGTTCTTCAAAAGTATAGTTTTCAATTGGTCTAAGTTCAATAGGTCGATCCCCTAATGATCCGGATCGATCCTCGGGTCGAAAAATGATGAAAACTGGTTTTCTGGTGTATGGGTCGACCCCTGGGGTCGACCCCTGAAAAGTTGGGGTCTGGCAGCTGAATGGGTCGACCCCTGGGGTCGACCCCAGCAAATTCTGAAGGATGGGTCGACCCCTGGGGTCGACCCCTTCAATCCAGCGCAAGGGTCGACCCCTGGGGTCGACCCCCATGCAGAGGTTGGATGGGTCGACCCCTGGGGTCGACCCTCGGGCCTGCAGGGCTACCCAGAAAATGGGTCGACCCCTGGGGTCGACCCTTGCAAGAACAGCAATGTAAGTTGCCTCCGAAAAACCCATTAACTCATCCAAATGAGGTCCAATTGAGTTGAAATTAAAACCACATGCTATAGGAATCTTGTTAGACATATTAGGGTCATAAAACTACAATTTGAAAACACGAATTTCATCAGAATTCACCAGAATCACAACCTATTCTATGAAGAACACAAGGAGGCCTAGTTCAGGACATACTTCCACTAAATTATCAAATTCTCTCGATATACAAAACCAAATTTGGGATTTTGGTGTCAAAAGAAAGCTAACTCGATCATGAATCCAACCATGTATGATATACTACATGAATATCAGGTTACATGACTCAAAATAAGCCCGCAATCAAGCTATGGCTTAAAGGAATACTATAAGAATCATGTTCTAGACATGCTTCTACAAAAATTCGAAATTCACCAAGCATGCTCAATAAAAATTGGGGGTTTCTACGTTGAATAAAAGCTAACAACATGCTGATTACTTCATGTAAGTTAATTAGGATTTGGTTGTTAGATCCTACCTCAAATTGAAGTGGGAAGTCGAAACCCTAGAATAAAGAACAAGCCTGACAGCACCTCACAAAAAGCTTGATATCTCCTCGGATACCTAATCCAAATTGGGGCTTTTACCACCAATGGATAGAGCTCGATGAGAGGAACAATTTTCTATACTCATGATCGAAGTTTGGTTGAGAATTCCTACCTCAATCGTTGGAACAAGGAAGGAAGAGAGGAAGCCGACGGCCTGCCGACCCACCTCCACTATTCGAGCAAGAACTCCTTGGATCTGTAACTTCAACGTACCCCACAGCAACCAAATGAAACTAGAGTCGAAAAGCTACATTTCTATAGGTCATGGGGCTTCTAGATCCTTCGGAGTTGGGAGTATTCGACGCTGCAAGTTACGTGTTAAAAACGGCGTCGAAATCCTTGACTTGACCAAAACTATGTCGGCAGCACGTTTTAAGGCTAGGTTTACCTCAAATTGATTGAGGGTAAATGTTACTTACCTCGTGGCCTTCCATTTGCCCTTGATTTCAGATCATTTGGTTGAGTAACAAGGTCAAATTTCACGTTTTAAGTTACGATTAGGTAAAGGGTAGGTGGAAGTCAAATTCAGGATTAATCCTCTAATTAGACAGGGTTACGTAATTAATTTGGGTCAAGTCCAGAAGACAAAATTGCTATAAAAATGATCTTTTACCCAATTACTATTTTTACAGATTTTTCCAAGGTAGTCAAATTTTATAGGTTCTATTTTCTAATGAATTAAATATTAATATTTTGAAATTCAAACATTAATTCATTTTAATTCTATTTTCAATTAATAAAAGCTCAATAAAACTTAATAAATAATCGGGGTATTACACCCTCCCCTACTTAAAGAATTTGGTCCTCCAAATTCACTACACTATATACGGAAAGTAGGGAAAAGATAGATCACCTAGAATAGGTCGGGATACCGCTTCCGCATAGTATCTTCCGATTCCCAAGTAGCTTCTTCGGTTCCACGCCGACTCCACTGAATCTTGACCATCGGTATAGACCGATTCCGGAGTTGCTGCTGTTTCCCGTCTAGAATCTTGATAGGTCTTTCTTCATAAGTCAAATCTTCCTTTAACTCAAAATCCACATGTTGAATGATGTGAGTGGGATCGTACACATATTTTCGTAACATAGACACATGGAAAACATTGTGTACGCCAGATAACTGAGGCGGTAATGCCAGTCTGTAAGCAACTTCTCCCACTCTATCTAGGATCTCGAATGGACCAATATACCTCGGACTCAGCTTGCCATGAATGCCAAATCTTTGAATCCCTCTCGAAGGAGAGACTTTCAGAAACACATGCTCGCCAACTTAAAATTCTAATGCTCTTCTCCTTGTGTCGGCATAACTCTTCTGTCTTGACTGAGCCACTTGTAACCTGTCTCGGATAACACGGATGTTCTGTGATGATTCTGAAACAAGATCCGGTCCAAGCCATTGCTTCTCGCCCACCTCGTCCCAACACAACAGGGAACGACAGCTTCTTCCATACAAAGCTTCAAATGGAGCCATTTGTATGCTGGATTGGTAACTGTTGTTGTAGGCGAATTCAATCAATGCCAAGTGATTACTCCAACTGCCTCCGAAATCAATCATGCAAGCTCGTAGCATATCTTCCACTATCTGGTTGGTTCTTTCAGTCTGTCCATCTGTCTGTGGATGAAAAGCAGTACTGAAATTCAGACGAGTACCAAGAGACTCTTGCAGTCCCTTCCAGAAATGTGAAGTAAATCTCGGGTCTCTATCAGACACAATGCTGACAGGTATACCTTGGAGCCTTACCACTTCCTTTAAATATAAAGCAGCCAATACATCAACTGTCCACTTGGACTTAATGGGTAAGAAATGAGCCCATTTTGTCAAGCGATCGACGATCACCCATATCGCATCAAATCCACCACGAGTCTTAGGTAGACCCATAATGAAATCCAAGCCAATGCTTTCCCACTTCCATTGGGGTATGTCGAGTGGTTTCAACTTTCCTGCCGGTCTGAAATGTTCAGCCTTAACTTGTTGACAAACCAGACATCTACTCATGAAATCTGCAATTTCCCTTTTCATATTTGGCCACCAAAAGGACCTTTTCAAATCCTTGAACATTTTAGTGCCTCCAGGATGAATAGTGTATTTGGATCTATGTGCTTCCTCCAGAATCTTGTTCTTTAACTCAGCTTCATCAGGTACACAAGTTCTACCCTGGAATAACAATCTTCCATCGTCAGCCACCATGAAGTCGGGTCTGCTGCTCAAACTTCCCTTGATCTCAACCAGCTCGGGATCATTATCTTGCAAGGATTTGATCTCCATCAATAATTCGGGCTTAAGTCGAATCTGTGCAATTATAACCCGATCATTATCAACATTTAGATCCAGGCTAGCTAACTGTTCCAATAGCCTCAACTCTTGTAACATGAGACTTGATAATTTAGCCACAGGCTTCCGGCTTAATGCATCTGCCACCACATTGCCTTTACCGGGATGATATTCAATCGAGAAGTCGAAGTCCTTCAAGTACTCCAACCATCTTCTCTGCCTCATGTTAAGTTCTTTCTGAGAAAATAAATACTTAAGACTCTTATGATCTGAAAATACTGTGAATGTTTCTCCATACAAGTAATGCCTCCAAATTTTTAAGGCGAATACAACTGCTGCAAGTTTCAAGTCATGAACGGGGTAATTCTCTTCATGCTTCTTCAGCTGCCTAGAAGAATAGGCAATCACCTTACCATGCTGCATGAGTACACAACCTAAGCCAATACCAGAAGCATCGGTATAGACCACGAAACCACCGTCGCCAGAAGGTAAGGCCAATATGGGTGCAGTAGTGAGGTAATCCTTCAATGTTTGAAAGCTCTGCTGACATTCCTCGGACCATTCAAACTTGTTGTCTTTGCGGGTCAATCGAGTAAGAGGTACCGCAATCTTGGAGAAGTCTTGAATAAATCTCCGATAATAGCCTGCCAGGCCTAGGAAGCTTCTCACTTCGGTCACTGTAGTAGGCTGATCCCAGTTCCTTACTGCCTCCACTTTCGAAGGATCAACTGAAATACCTTCTTTGGTGATGATATGTCCTAAGAAGGACACTTCTTGCAGCCAGAAATCACATTTACTGAATTTGGCATATAGTTGATGATCTTTCAATATCTGCAATGCCATCCTCAAATGTTCGGCATGCTCTTCTTCAGTCTTGGAATAAATTAGTATGTCGTCAATGAATACCACGACCCATTGATCAAGATAAGGCCGGAATGCATTATTCATTAACTGCATGAAAGCTGCTGGTGCATTCGTTAGACCAAAAGGCATAACGACAAACTCAAAATGACCATACCTGCTGCGGAAAGCCGTTTTATAAATATCATCTTCCTTAATCCTCAGCTGATGATATCCAGATCGAAGATCGATCTTAGAGAAATAATGTTCTCCCGCTATCTGGTCGAATAATTCGTCGATCCTTGGCAATGGGTATTTATTCTTGATAGTTAGCTGGTTCAGTTGCCGATAATCGATGCATAATCTCATCGAACCATCCTTTTTCCTGACGAATAATACAGGAGCTCCCCAAGGTGAAGTACTCGGATGAATAAAACCCTTCTCGAGCAATTCCATCAGTTGTTGCTTTAATTCCCTTAGCTCCGTAGGGGACATACGGTAAGGAGCTCTAGAAATAGGAGACATGCCAGGAAAAAGATCAATAGAAAAGATAACTTCCCGCTCAGGCGGAAGTCCTGGTAGTTCCTCTGGAAAGACATCAGGAAAATCTCGGACAATAGGAATGTCTTTGATCTCATCTTGTTGCTCCGGTGTAGCATGGACAAAGGCTAGAAAAGCCTCGCAACCTCGCCTCATCAGCTTGTCGGCTCGAAGAGCCGAGATAAGTGATACGGGGTTATGGTGCTTGATCCCCGTAAAAGATAAACCAGAATGTCCAGTAAAAGTCACTGAGCTAGAACTGCAGTGAACACTGGCCTCATACTTGGCTAACCAATCTGCTCCAAGGATTACATCATAATCCTTCATATCCATGCAAACTAAGTCGGCTGGAAAGTTTCGTTCATCAATAATAACCTTACTAGAAGGATAGTAATATTGAATAGCCGCTCCAGAACCAATAGGAGTTGATATAACCAATGGAGAATTCATCATAATAGGTTTGACAGATAACGACTTCGCAAATTTTTGAGAAATAAAAGAATGCGTTGCACCAGTATCAAAGAGAACAAATGCAGGCTTGTCGATTATAGTAAGGGTACCTTCGACGAGTCCGCCATCATCAGAAATCCCAGTTTCATCCGCATGTAAAGCTTGGAGCCTTCCTTGCGGCTTCTTGATAACTTGAGGTTTTGCCGGTGTAGCTTGTTCCGATAGAAGAGGGCAGTCAGGGATACGGTGTTCCCTACTCCCACATCGTAAACACGCACCTAGCTTGCGCCAGCATTCCTCCATCTTGTGACCTGGACGATCACAATACTTGCACTTGCCCTTGAATGGAACAATAGGGCCGGGTTTCTTCTCTTCATTTCTTGGCATCTTGCCTTTCCACGTTCCCGATCCGGTCCATGAACTAGACCCACTCATGGGCCTCTTTTTGCTAGTGCCAAATCCTGGTCTAGGAGTTGGTTGTTCCTTCTTCATGCCTTGCCCACGGATCCTCTCCGTCATTTCTAAGGTATCTTCTAGAACTTGTGCCTTTCTCACCATCTCAGAATAAGTAGAGATCTCCATCGGCGCCAGTTGATTGATGTAATGAAGCTTCAACCCGTTGAGAAATCCCTTAGCTTTCATCTTTTCTGTGGAGATAAGGTGAGTAGCATAGTGCGAAAGCCGAGAGAACTGTGCTTCATATTCGGCCACCGATAAGCTTCGCTGCTTTAGAGCCGCGAACTCCGTCGCCTTCTTCTCTTGTACACGATCGGAAAAATATTTGTCGTTGAAGAATTCCTCGAACTCTTCCCATGTGACTTGTTGATTGCCCAGAGTTGCCTTGACGGAATCCCACCAAGTACGTGCGTCCTGCTCCAATTGGAAGGTAGACAGAAGGACACGCTCTTGGTCGGTGCATTGCATGACTTCAAAAATTCTCCCCATTTCGTTGAGCCAATGCTCGGCCTCGTCGGGGTTAGTCGAACCAGCAAATCTTGGCGGGTTCATTCCTCGAAAGTTCCGGTATAAGTCACCGGTGCCATGACCTACTGCTCCAGCTTGAGCTACCTGATGTAACGCCTGAGTCAGGCCTTGAACTGTGCGCTGTAGGTTCCTCCATTCAGCACGTTCGGCTGCCATCTACACGAGAAATAGATTACTTAGGTCCAATAAAATAGATAATAACACGATTAAGGAACGAACTTAACCCAAGTTTCTACCCAATCTCACCAGGTCAGGTTCTAGACTTTAACAAGGTTAGAGGTCTAATGCACCTAAACACGACCAAAACTCGGTACCTGGCGGAGCTAATCGGTCCGAAGACCACTCGCGCAAGTATGCGACCTTCCCAATAGGCGTAGCCTAACGTTCGGACAACACCTTTTGATATACCGGTTATTGGGATGCAATGCAAGAAAACCTAAACTTAGGGAACCTAGGAATATGAAACCTAGGGCTCTGATACCAACTAAACTGTCACGCCCCAACGCGGAATATCGGGACGTACAGTTAGAAACGAGCTGGCAAGAGAGAGAACTAATCTAAATATATACAAGTGCTAAGAAATGGAATAACTTATTGACCATTAAACAAAACATAATTGGTACAATAATCCTCAAATCAACTCAATACAACTGGGATAACAAACTCTAAACCACAATAATATAACTGAAACACAACACACTCTAAACTCGACTAACTGATACACTCAAAACATCACTCCTGCCCTTCCCCGTCGGTAAGCACGTCACCTAAAAAGCCTGGAAAGGGGGGAAACAACAACTATGAGCTGACGCTCAGTAGGAAATAACAGATAGGTATAAGTGATTAGCAGTTTAATTACATTTTCAAAATATCATGCTACAAAGGATAATGCAATAAAAGAATCATGATGATATAATGAAACAAAATTTAAAGATCTTGCAAGGTCAAGAGATATAAAGGAATAGAATGGTAATACTTAAGAGGAATAACAAAGACAAGAATTTACTATAGGAGATAACGATAAAGAGTTGGCCATATCAAGATAATTCAAGTCATGTCAAGCACGTGTGTAGTTTCATTTCCCCGTCCAAGTAGTAGCAAGTAAAGTAACGACAAGTAGAGTATAGAACAGTGAAGAGTGGAAAGTGAAACGTAGTAGAGAGTAGTAGAGAGTAGTGGCCAGTCCTAGATTTAACCCATGTCATAGTACTGGTGCCAAATGCCACACCTAGTCAATCACCTCCCCGGGGGTACACGTAGTGTTCAGGCGCTCCTCCCAGGACTAGACCGAGCCCTTAATTGTTTGTCAGGCATTGATTTCTTTGGATCAAAGATCCCACGAATCTAGACTTCCACAATTTATGGCCAGAATTCCAAGGTTTGAACCATGTAGCAATAACAATTTCATGTAGGAAGGAGATTCATTTCAGAATTTCAAGGTAAGCACAATCATCAAGAAGATTGAAAACCAATCACAATAAGAGTTAATCATGCTGCGCTACTGTAGTACAGCAGCTATCCAACAAGCTAATCAACATATTAATCCTAATTATCAAGTTAATATGTCAAAGATTATCCATTATCATTTGCATTAAGACAATTGCCAAAAGCTGATTCAAGATGATAAGGTAAAGGAACAAACTTGTACAGAAAGGAAAAAGAATGCATTAACAGAGATTTAATTACACCATTAATCACTAATTATGTGGGTTTCTATTTAACCAATGTATGAGTCGAAATGAAGATGGTAAACGGCATGTTTTTACACTATGTTTGCAAGTAGGAACCAATGTAAATTGAAATCATAAGGTTTCCAGAATAGGTCACTGGTTCTTCAAAAGTATAGTTTTCAATTGGTCTAAGTTCAATAGGTCGATCCCCTAATGATCCGGATCGATCCTCGGGTTGAAAAACGATGAAAACTAGTTTTCTGGTGTATGGGTCGACCCCTGGGGTCGACCCCTGAAAAATTGGGGTCTGGCAGCTGAATGGGTCGACCCCTGGGGTCGACCCCAGCAAATTCTGAAGGATGGGTCGACCCCTGGGGTCGACCCCTTCAATCCAGCGCAAGGGTCGACCCCTGGGGTCGACCCCCATGCAGGGGTTTGATGGGTCGACCCCTGGGGTCGACCCTCGGGCCTGCAGGGCTGCCCAGAAAATGGGTCGACCCCTGGGGTCGACCCCTGCAAGAACAGCAACGTAAGTTGCCTCCGGAAAACCCATTAACTCATCCAAATGAGGTCCAATTGAGTTGAAATTAAAACCACATGCTATAGGAATCTTGTTAGACATATTAGGGTCATAAAACTACAATTTGAAAACACGAATTTCATCAGAATTCACCAGAATCACAACCTATTCTATGAAGAACACAAGGAGGCCTAGTTCAGGACATACTTCCACTAAATTATCAAATTCTCTCGATATACAAAACCAAATTTGGGGATTTTGGTGTCAAAAGAAAGCTAACTCGATCATGAATCCAACCATGTATGATATGCTACATGAATATCAGGTTACATGACTCAAAATAAGCCCGCAATCAAGCTCTAGCTTAAAGGAATACTATATGAATCATGTTCTAGACATGCTTCTACAAAAATTCGAAATTCACCAAGCATGCTCAATAAAAATTGAGGGTTTCTACGTTGAATAAAAGCTAACAACATGCTGATTACTTCACGTAAGTTAATTAGGATTTGGTTGTTAGATCCTACCTCAAATTGAAGAGGGAACTCGAAACCCTAGAATAAAGAACAAGCCTGACAGCACCTCACAAAAAGCTCGATATCTCCTCGGATACCTAATCCAAATTGGGGCTTTTGCCACCAATGGATAGAGCTCGATGAGAGGAACAATTTTCTATACTCATGATCGAAGTTTGGTTGAGAATTCCTACCTCAATCGTTGGAACAAGGAAGGAAGAGAGGAAGCCGACGGCCTGCCGACCCACCTCCACTAATCGAGCAAGAACTCCTTGGATCTGTAACTTCAACGTACCCCACAGCAACCAAATGAAACTAGAGTCGAAACGCTACATTTCTATAGGTCATGGGGCTTCTGGACCCTTCGGAGTTGGGAGTATTCGACGCTGCAAGTTACGTGTTAAAAACGGCGCCGAAATCCTTGACTTGACCAAAACTATGTCGGCAGCACGTTTTAAGGCTAGGTTTACCTCAAATTGATTGAGGGTAAATGTTCCTTACCTCGTGGCCTTCTATTTGCCATTGATTTCAGATCATTTGGTTGAGTAACAAGGTCGAATTTCATGTTTTAAGTTACGATTAGGTAAAGGGTAGGTGGAAGTCAAATTCAGGATTAATCCTTTAATTAGACAAGGTTACGTAATTAATTTGGGTCAAGTCCAGAAGACAAAATTGCTATAAAAATGATATTTTACCCAATTACTATTTTTACAGATTTTTCCAAGGTAGTCGAATTTTATAGGTTCTATTTTCTAATGAATTAAATATTAATATTTTGAAATTCAAACATTAATTTATTTTAATTCACTTTTCAATTAATAAAAGCTCAATAAAACTTAATAAATAATCGGGGTATTACAGTATCCAAATGCTTCAGGTATTCGGGGATTCGATGTTAATAATAAAACAAGTCCAAGGGGAGTTCGAAGTGCGGAAGCCAGAACTAAATCCCTATCACCAGAAAGTTGTACGCCTCATGGCAAAGTTCTATCATATTGAACTCAAACATGTGGGCCGTGGACATAATGCCCAGGCTGATGCGCTGGCAAAGCTGGCCAGCTCGCTAGCAGTCCCGCCAGATGAAACACTAAACATTGTTGTTATGAACCGGCGGCAAGTCCCCAGTATGCTAGAAGGGTGCCCCGAAGAGGAAGAAGTTGCCACTATCAGCGCAGTACAGGCGTCTGATTGGAGACAGCATTTGCTACAGTGGTTTCTGCACCAACAGCTGCCACAGAAAAGGGAGGAAAAGATGAAACTCCTGAGAATCAAAGATTCCTATGAATTCAGAAATGGAACTTTATTCCGGATAATGGCGGATGCACGCAAAAAGATTCTACTCCGCTGCCTGTCCACTGAGGAAGCTTGGCAAGCGATGAAAGAAATACACGCTGGGACAGCAGGCGCCCACCAGGCTGGCCCCAAAATGAAGATAGAAATCAAAAAGCTGGGCTACTATTGGCCTACCATGTTTGAAGGCTGCTGTAAATTTACAAAGTCATGCCAGAAGTGTCAGGAACATGCTACCGTGCCTAGAAGGCCACCTACAACCCTGCACCCTACAGTTCCTAGCTGGCCATTTGCACAATGGGGAACTGATGTAGTCGGGCCACTGCCGACTTCCTCGGCTGGTCATAAGTACATATTGGCCATGACAGATTACTTCTCCCGATGGGCGGAAGCTGTAGCATTAAGAGAAGTGACTGGTGAACTGGTCGCCAGATTTATCAAGCAGAATATTATCTTCCGGTTCGGGATCCCCAACCGAATAATATCTGATAATGGAAGTCATTTCAGAAATCAGAAAATCTATCGACTTGCCGAGAAGTATAAGATTGAATGGAGAACCTCCACTCCCTACAATCCCCAGGCAAACGGATTGGCAGAAGCTTTCAACAAGACTTTGTGCATTCTAATAAAAAGGACTGGGAAGAAAAGATGTATGAAGCTCTGTGGGCATACCGCACCGTCTTTAAGATGTTAGGGTGCTTGGCCCGGATACAGAGGGGGGGTGAATGAATCCTTTTACGAATAATGGATTAAATTTAAAACCGGATGCTAGATAAGGAAATAGAATGGAACCAATTCTATTCAACTCAAATACAATCACATTGAGCGCACCTATTCAAGCATCTAGCGGAAGCAAACCAGATAATCAAGCCACTGCTCAATAGATTTTTAGGTGGTTCGGTCCTTCAGACCTACATCCACCCCTCACTCCCAACCGGAGTGAGGCTTCACTAGCGAACGCTAGAACCAAGCAGACTCAGTCTGCAAACAGTTGCTGCCACACAGCTTGACCAGGGGAACAACCTCCCCTCTTCCTCCAAACCGGAGGGAACCTCTGGACTTGAATCCACAAGCCCAGAACCGGAGACAAGTCTCCCTTCCTCCAAGCCGGAGGGAACCCACAAGTAGCTCCCAGCTACTTGCTACTGGAGATCAGATCTCCCTTCCTCCAAACCGGAGGGAACACGACCTCAGACCAGAGGATCGGAAAGCACAACAAACCAGAAAACAAAGGAAAAAATAATAAACGAAAATAACTTCAGCAAACAGAAGCTGAAACACGAAATGCACAATTTGGCTCCTAACAGAGCTGACTGGCCTGGATCTGATCCACGGTCCAGTGAAGACAGATCTTCAGGTAAACTTCTTTCTTCTTCTCCACGAGCTCTCTCACTCACTCTCTATCTCTCTTTCTTTCTCTTACACTCTCTTCCTCTTTCACACGAGCACTATCTCTCTCTCTTTTCTTTTTCTTCTTCTGCTGGATCGAGCTCTCTGTAACATTGCCTTTTTCTTTCTTAGCTCTGATCACCCTTCATCGGTGGGCGAGAGGTTTTTCTTTATAGCCGTAGCAAATGAATAGGGCACTGAACGCGTGTGCCTCCCACGCTCGATCCTAGAACCTTCCTGCCATGTGCCCTCTTTGTATTTGTTCCTTCAGCATCGGATCATGTGCACCCAGACATTGGTGAGAGTTCTTCCTCGGACCTGCAACGAGATAAGAGCCATTAATATTGAGTGTCATAAAAAACTAGAACTGCATGAGGTTAGTGGACACGACAAGAGGTACTAAACAGAGAACGACACGAGATAAGGTGGTGACACAATGAACATTACTAAGAGAATTTTACGAGGTAGACAGACAAACAACGCAAAGACACGAAGACAAGAACAGAAACCAACACTAAGTATGGTTTCAATACAAGAAGAACACGAGGACTAGGAAGAATAAAAACGACACGAAGATACAACAAAACAAATGACACGAAAGTGAAACAGGAAGCAACATGAAGTGCTGCGATGTCCTGTACGCACTAGAACAAACCCGACACGAAGAGACGAAAACAACACGAGGTGAAGACACAAGGAGACAACGACACGAGGTGTAGAACAACACGACACGAAGTTATGAGAGGAGAAGCGACACGGAGTGTGATCAATGTGATAAAGACACGAAGTCTAAATAACGAAAGATCAACACGAAGACAGAATACAAAGAAACAACACGAAGAAAGAACAGTGATCAGCACGAGGTGTGATTTCAACATAAGAGAGACACGGACTGATAACGATACGAAGTCGAAACAGTAATTGACACGGGGTAACACGACACGAGGTGAAAAATGACACGAAGACAAAGTTGACACATACTGAAAACAACACGAAGTCGAAACAGTAATCGACACGAGTTGAAAACAACACGAAGTCAAAACGATAATCGACACGGGTTGAAAACCACACGAAGTGAAGTTGACATGAAATGAAAAACAACACTAAGTATGATGAGAACAGAAAATAGACACGGAGTGAAAACAAGGATGACGCAGGAGGACAAAACAACACGGGGTTCACTGGAAAACGACTCGAAGTTCATCAAAACAGAAACCAACACGAAGTGTGGTTTCAACATAAGACAGACACGAAGTGAACTCTGACAGAACCACACACTACACGGAGAATGATACGAAGACGATGAAAACAACACGAAGTAAGGATCAAATGACACGAAAATGTCACTGAATCAAAACAAACACTTCAGAGAAAAAACGACACGAAGACAAACAGTTCAACACGAGGTGTTATATACAAACATGACGAAGTGCCAATCAACACGAATACAGTCCCTGAAAAATACCTGAAGTGAAATGAAGGTTCATTCTTCAACAAACATGTTCTTTGTTCATTTTTCACAAAAAAAAATATTTTTGTTAAATTTTCACATAGACATAATTTTTGAAGACCACTAAGACTTATAGTGTTGTCATCATCAAAACATGTAAAGATTCAACAAGACTCAACAATCTCCCCCTTTTTGATGGATGGCAACACTATGAGTCTTGAGTCTGTGCAGAGAAGGAAAAAACACTAGATAGCCATTCGCAATGAATATCACAAACATTAAACATTTTTCCTTTCCTGATTTCTCCCCCTTTGACATCATCAAAAAAAATGAAAACAAGAAGAATGCAACAACGCAAATGATATGAGTTAAGTTAATTTGTCCAAGAGTCTGAGGGAGAAGGCCTCAAAAGGGCAACAAAAATACAGAGCATCAACTTTTCAAGAAAAGTATCTGGCTTGTCTGCTAGAGGGGCCACGCGTCCTGCCTTGTGGTGGTCTCCCCCTTGGAGAAGCAGAAGAATGTTCTTGAGGTGGAGTTCTGCTGGAAGAGGCGTGACCAGGTGTTGAACCCAAGATAGACTGAAATTCCTTTAAATCATTTGATAGTTCAGCAAGCCAATACGCCACAGTGCTTCTGACATTTGCCACTTCAGAAATAATGTCTTCTTGGCGAACATTGACCGTTTCATATCTGTCAGTCAGAGTTGTCATTTCTGATAAGAAGGTGACCAACTTATCATAGATTTGCTGAATGCCTGGACCTAGGGCACTTGAAGACTTCTTCAACAATTCTAAAGCTGTTCTGATCTCATAGCAATGATCTATTATGGTAGAAGACATTTTGAAGGAGGAAATACTAACATCATGTGACTCTCTCAGAGCTTTTGCAATTTTTGAACAAATCTCCTGTAATCCTTCCATCAAGGATTTGTTTGCATCATCTGAAGCCCTTTTGTTTAGAAGGAATCGTCTCCATTCAGTGAGGAGAGATATCTCAAGCTTCAGTAATCTGGTATGTACCTGATTAATGTTGAGAGTGACAAATGTAAGCAGATCATCTAATTTCTTGTCTTGTTTTTGCATCTGCTGAGTCAGGTTTATGAGAAGCTCTTCAATGTTGGGCGCCCGAGTAGATTCAATGTTGGGTGCCTCTGCAGATAGAAGTCTAGGTGGACCTAGAGGTGTACCAAAAAAATTCACTGCCAGGTGCAGTTCTCTCAGCTGCTTCCTCTTGTACTGGCATTTGACTGCTCTCAGCTGGGACCTGAACTTCATCTTCAGCTTGAGTTTCTTTCTGAGGGAATATATCTTCAGGTTCCTCTTCTTCACTTGAAGATTCTGTATCTAGTTCTATGACAGGAACCTTTTCTCTATCTTCCATGAGTTCCTGATCTGCAGGGCTGCCAACTAAGGCCTGCTCAAGACTTTCAGATACGACCAAGTTGGTAGCCTCTTCCAAGCTTCGCTCAACAGTTTCTCTTAAAATTTCATTAACAAAAGCAGCAAGATCTTGATCAGTACTGTCTTGCTCTTTAGCTGGCTGTTCTTCAGGCACTATTACCTCTTCAGATGTCTTCCCAAAAGAATCAAATAGCCCAGCAATAGTTGCATCTAGATCTGTCTGAATGCTTTCGTCAGACAATCTGATGTCCTCAGATGCAGCCTCAACTAGCCTCTAAAATGAGAATGGTACTTCGATGGGTGCAGCTGGCAAGGTAGACACTGGTGGTTCAGCTGGTGTTTCCTGTTGAGCAGTCTCAGAAACCAATTGCTCACCAGCTTGGGCTAAGACTTGAAATTCTTCTAAATGCTCCCCCTGAGATTGTGATTCCCTGGCCTTTTGGACCTTAGCTTGTCCCACCATAGAGGAGTCCTCTAACCCCAAGAATACTGAAACAAAGTTCATATTAAAAATGTTTCTGGCCTTCACTTCTGATGCGGCCTCTCCATCCAAGCAAATCTCAGAGTGCTTGAATATCTCAGTCAGATGGGCGGCATAGGGAAGATGTCTCTTGGATCCAATGCATCCCTTCATGACCGAAAAAATAATCTCTGGCAGACAAATCTTTACATTTTGAATCAGACAAAACAGTAGAAATCTCTGTGTGTCTGTAATTCTTCCTCTAGCCCCAGTCTGTGGAGTGATAATGGAAGCGATGACATTCTGAAGGAGCTTGTGAAGAGGAGGAAATGACGATGTCTGATAAGCTTTTAGCTTTAACTGCCCCTTATCATGAATATTACTGGGTTTACCAGTAATGACTGAGAAAGCTTCATGGAGACTATATCGAAAGCTTCCCTCTACCTCCCCTTTATCTGGAACACCGAGGGCTTTATGGAGGGACTCACATGTAACAGTTAACTCGACCCCTTTAACAGATGATAATAAGGCAGACTTGTCTCGGCTCAAAGATAAGTTATTATAAAATTCCATTACCGGCCTAGGGTAATAGACACGGTGATTTTCTAAGAAATCTCTCCACTCCTGAAACTCAAAGATTCTTAACAGTTCTGGGAACTTCGAGATCAAAGTTTCATCTCCGAAATCTATTAATCTAGGAGGGATGATTTTCCCACTTTCTAAGGATACGGTTGACTCAGAAATCCTGGTACCTTATTCTGAAGATACTGCCGCAGCAGGTTCTGGCTCAACACATCTCTGTTGTTTAGATGAAGGCTCTTCAACTATTTCTTTTCCCTTCCTCTTCCTGTCACCCGGAGCTGCTGACCTTTGCTGATCCATCTGCCGGAACTTTCAGAGTATCAACTCTCTCTTGCAGGCTGCTGTTGGACGCGATGCTAGACTGAAGAGAGGAATGGACCTCTGTGGGGGGAAGAAGGTGAGCGGGAAGAGATGGAGATAGGTTTGAAGAAGATGCTCAAGGTGGAGCGGCACGAGGATGAATAGGAATCGACAAGGGGAAATAAGGGTTTGAGGTTGAAGACGTGTGAACAAAACAAAAGGTATTGTCGAGTAGCTTTTTACTCTTATCACACTTATTTCTGTAAATACCCAAAATACCCTTAGTTCTGATGTAACGCAGCTACACCATATTAAGTTAGCCCTTCAATATGTGGACGGGTTATATTCTTCCAAAAACCAAGGTCAGTTAACTCAAGATATTAAATCAGCATAATCACAAAATTAGCTATTAAAGTTGCTTAACCTAGAGAGAGACACGATTAAATTGCACCTTATGTTTGTCAAGCAACGAAATAACACATTAATGTCAAGCAGAAATCATTTCTTCATTTAATGGACGAGAAGGCATACAGAGTCAACCAATTTGTTGAACACAAGGTAGTATAGTCCCTTTTTACACAAGGAGACATGTTTATCAGACACCAGAAACCCTAGTTACTCAGGACGAACTACCTTTATGCCAAAGATATTTTTCTTTGAGGACTTTTTCCCTTTCCCCCTTTTTTTTATTTTAACATTTCTACACAGAGATAGCTAATTGTATCATGACAGATACTCTGGACTTCATTGATCTAGAGTGTCTATTTCTCCACAAAAGCCATTGCTCTGCCACAAATAATGGCGTATTCCCTGGAAGCACTTCTCATGAAAAAAAATCTTACTTAACATAATTTTTATCTCAGAGCTCTCTTTACATAAGTTTCAGTTAAGTCGAGATCCTCAATAAGTTTTTCTCATTTAACAGGAAGTTTTATAATATGTTGACCAACACTTGAGAAGATAACTTAGAAGGATCAAGGACCAAATATAACCCCCAAACATTGAAATTCTTTATTAACAGGTGTAGATTGTTACACTTGATATAGGGTGGTTTAAGGTATACAGATCTTATCTGATAAGAGCAAGAAGACTGAAACCACAATTTCTTCGAGAGAGAATCTGAACCAATAGTGAGAGGTGAGAGATAATGAGGTGGCTGATTGAATAGAGAAAGATGAAATGAGATGAGCAGCACTCCTATCAGCAAGCCAACAAGTGAGAGATCACTCAAGACATTAAGCACTAAAGACACATCCAAATATAGTATTTGAAGTAGTTCTGTCTCACATCCAGAGCAACTCTTGGTCAACAGACTGCAACCTCTTGAGATGACTGATCTTAAAACCACATTAACTGCATCGGCTGACAAAAATCTTCAGAACCCAAATAGCCTGACAAGCTCCTCTTCAGCCCACTCAAGGACATCTCACACACGACTCTTGGAAGTGTTAATTATTTAATGAATGCAGTGTATGCCAAGAAAGAATTATGCAACATACAGTTTTCAACCAGCATTCGCTTTCAGTTAAAGATTTCAGAAATTTCAGAGTGCATGTTTTAGAAAATAATGCAACTTGCAGATGATGAATGAATATGCAAGACCAGATTCAATATGCATGCACTAGATGAAACTAATAGCAGGATATGCAAGAATGCATCAAACCAGATAAGCAGTAAGTTTCAAAATGGGACATGTAGAGAGATTACCTGAAAATTGTGAGAATGGGGTTTTCATTCTTGAGTGCCTTGGATCATTACCCCTTTTATTTCAGTCCCAAGGCACACCTGCAAAACAAGGTTCATTTTGCACAAACAGGTACCCAAGAGGTCTTGGGTTCTGACATGACATTATTATGTTTAGCAAGTTTTCTCAGCACATTTCCAGGAGTGGTTTTCTGATCTGATTTATGCACATTTTTATTAGCATGAATTCTATGTGCATACACATGAGATTTTCTGTTATCAGGGTAAAATTTCTGTTTACCAAAACTGGTTTGGTTTTGATATCCTGCCAACCAACAGGTTGCAGCCCTGTGACCTGACTTCCCACAGTGATGACATGAAGGTTTTGTTGATTCTTTTACAGGGAATTTGGCATGTTTGAGATTCACATTTCTACCCTGAATATGCCAACAGTCCTTGACTGTGTGGCCATGCTTTCTACAGTGAGGGCAAACGAGAGAATTTCTTCTAAAGGAACCTGACCAGCATTCAGAGGCCTTGTGACCAATTTTGTTGCAATTAAAACATATAATGTGCTGGTTCTTCTTAAAGACATGCTGATTTGCAAAGTGTTTTGTATAATATGAGCATGATTTTTCCTTACTGCTTGCAAACCAACAATGAGCAGTAGTGTGTCCTACTTTATCATAATTAGAACATTTGACATTCCTTTTCTGACCAGACACAGATTTTCTAACATGCTTGTTGTCATCTTTTTCCATCACAAAATAGTTACTCATAAGATGTCCATACTTACCACAATAATGACATGAGCCACTTGATTTCTTTAAAACATGGCATTTATCTGATGAGTTCTTAGCATGCAGATTGTTCCTTTGAATTTTTGATGTCTTATGATTTTTATTTTGTTTTTCTGTTTTCTTAGCCTTGTACTGAGGTGGAGATGAGATAGAAGGTTTTTCCTGTTCAGAGGATTTGACAAAGACAGTTTTCAGGTTGACTCCATCATCCTTCCTCATGACTGGACTGTAACCCAGTCCTTCCTTGTTAGAGTTAATCTTTGTTCCCAGAATTTTCTGAACAATGGGCTGTTTGTCTTTTGATGTAGTGGCTACATTTGAAGTATTTACAAAGGATGTCATTACTTTGTTCTGCAAGGCCTTCTTATTGAGATTATTGTAGCCCAACCCTTCCTTTTTGACATTGACTTTTACACCTAGCAGCTTGTCTAGGTTTTTCTGCCCATCAACAAATTTAGATAAGGAAGCTTTCAAATCATGAATTTCATTTTCAAGAGATGCAATGTGTATTTCATAACTAGTGATCTCTTGTTCACTACAATTGACAGCTTCATTCAAAACCTTGTTAGCTGTTTTGTATTCTTCAATTTCCTTTCTTAGCTCATCTACCTCTTCAGTCTCGTTTGTACAGATAGCTTTCCCTTTTTCCAATGTGAGAAGTCTTGCAGACATGGCACTGTTTAACAGTTTTAATTTTTCAACTTCTTCTTTAAGCTTACCATTTTGAATTAACTCATTTATTAGAAGCTGATCTTCTGAGTTAACCATGGTTTCTCTCCTAGCTTCAAACTCCCTCAAATCCTTTTGTTGTTTTTCAAAATCTTTCTGTAATTCTATGTTCACAGATTTTATGGCATTAAATTTTTCAATCAGCAACTCATTCTCTCGTTTAAGTTTCTCTAATTGTTCTTCAGAGAACTTTCTGAGAGAGTCATCCTCAGATTTTAGATTGTTCAGTTCAGAGTAGACACGTTCAAGTTCCATCTTCAGTTCTGCATTCTGGTTTTTATGCATATGATTATCAGACAGACATGCATCATGTGATTGCTTCGTACTTGAACAATTTTTACATGGAGAGCTAAAACTATCTACCCGAGTACTCTTCTTCAACTTTTTATACTGTTTTCTTAACAGTTCATGAGATTCAAATAGTTCAGCATATGCATTCCCCCAATCTTCTAGAGAGAAGTTCTCGAAGAGATTTACCTCATCATCATCGTCTTCTTCAGTTTGATTGCTGCCTTGATCGCTGGCACTTTGATTTCTTCTGTTGGCCATCATGCATCTGTCCACATCTATCTCCTGAGTTCGCTTCAGTGCATCCAAAATATCTTTAGCAGAACTGGATTCAAAGAAACATGAATGAAAAGCTCTATCAGTAGCTGCCTTCAATAAATTTATTGCTATCTGATTTTCTTCATGCATGGATTTGTGACTGTCAGTCCATTTGGACTTTTTCTTAGGTAGTTCATGAGGACCATGTGAAATTACTTTCCACAGGTCTGGATTCACAGATTTAACATAACTCTTCAAAACAGCGAACCATGCATCAAAATGCGTACCACTGAAGATCGGTGGATGGGCCATGAGAACACACAGATTAACGCACAAGAATATTGAAGCACTAAAAAGAAATAAGCACCTAAGATTGCAAGATCGATCTGCAGGTCGCTGGACCTTGTAAGCAGACACCCGCTCTGATACCAACTGTTAGGGTGCTTGGCCCGGATACAGAGGGGGGGTGAATGAATCCTTTTACGAATAATGGATTAAATTTAAAACCGGATGCTAGATAAGGAAACAGAATGGAACCAATTCTATTCAACTCAAATACAATCACATTGAGCGCACCTATTCAAGCATCTAGCGGAAGCAAACCAGACAATCAAGCCACTGCTCAATAGATTTTTAGGTGGTTCGGTCCTTCAGACCTACATCCACCCCTCACTCCCAACCGGAGTGAGGCTTCACTAGCGAACGCTAGAACCAAGCAGACTCAGTCTGCAAACAGTTGCTGCCACACAGCTTGACCAGGGGAACAACCTCCCCTCTTCCTCCAAACCGGAGGGAACCTCTGGACTTGAATCCACAAGCCCAGAACCGGAGACAAGTCTCCCTTCCTCCAAGCCGGAGGGAACCCACAAGTAGCTCCCAGCTACTTGCTACTGGAGATCAGATCTCCCTTCCTCCAAACCGGAGGGAACACGACCTCAGACCAGAGGATCGGAAAGCACAACAAACCAGAAAACAAAGGAAAAAATAATAAACAAAAATAACTTCAGCAAACAGAAGCTGAAACACGAAATGCACAATTTGGCTCCTAACAGAGCTGACTGGCCTGGATCTGATCCACGGTCCAGTGAAGACAGATCTTCAGGTAAACTTCTTTCTTCTTCTCCACGAGCTCTCTCACTCACTCTCTATCTCTCTTTCTTTCTCTTACACTCTCTTCCTCTTTCACACGAGCACTATCTCTCTCTCTTTTCTTTTTCTTCTTCTGCTGGATCGAGCTCTCTGTAACATTGCCTTTTTCTTTCTTAGCTCTGATCACCCTTCATCGGTGGGCGAGAGGTTTTTCTTTATAGCCGCAGCAGATGAATAGGGCACTGAACGCGTGTGCCTCCCACGCTCGATCCTAGAACCTTCCTGCCACGTGCCCTCTTTGTATTTGTTCCTTCAGCATCGGATCATGTGCACCCAGACATTGGTGAGAGTTCTTCCTCGGACCTGCAACGAGATAAGAGCCATTAATATTGAGTGTCATAAAAAACTAGAACTGCATGAGGTTAGTGGACACGACAAGAGGTACTAAACAGAGAACGACACGAGATAAGGTGGTGACACAATGAACATTACTAAGAGAATTTTACGAGGTAGACAGACAAACAACGCAAAGACACGAAGACAAGAACAGAAACCAACACTAAGTATGGTTTCAATACAAGAAGAACATGAGGACTAGGAAGAATAAAAACGACACGAAGATACAACAAAACAAATGACACGAAAGTGAAACAGGAAGCAACATGAAGTGCTGCGATGTCCTGTACGCACTAGAACAAACCCGACACGTGATAGTAATGTATGCCCTTTAAGCCAATCACATGTGATGTGATGGGACATATATTGTACAATCTTATTCAATGAAAAATGGCATTTTCTTCATTATATTATTAGCACGTTATTCTGAGCATATTTATAATATGATGAAGTCCCTGAATGTGGGCTATGATGTCTGGATCATGATGAGATCATGATAATGAGATCAAACATCTAGATGTTCATATTCTAAATGTTCCTGGTCGTAGGATCTTCGAAGAGGGACTTTGAAGATCCGGATAGACCAGTGCACGTGTTGTTTACTTATGAGATGAGGGTGGTTGATCTCATAACCACTGGTGTGGAGACACCTAGGCACACATGCAGGTGCTCATTACTGAATGAGTCCACTGAACTGACCCGTGCTAGAACACCTGAATGGTAATCATGTTGACTGTCAATCAGGAGGTTCTATTGTATCAGTAACACAGTTGGATCTTAGACCTGAGTCACTAAAGTGTTTTGCATAAATTCCGCTGAGCGTTTGATTGTTGACTTATGAACCTAAGTGTTGTGGTTCTTCATAGTTAACTATTCGGACTCAGTGGGATTCATGTGGAAACACTTAAGTAGGCAACAAGGGATCGTTCACTCTCCACATGTATTAGAAGAGAGAATACTCTATGGACACGTACTTAGAAATCCCTGGCCAGGGTATGTGGCTTCACTGAGAAAAGGGGTTTTCTAGTGAGCTATACTGGTAAGTACGAAGGTCCGTTAGATCAGTGTGGTTTAGGGCTTGACAGTTTGACCATGCCCTTACTCTGATTGGAGTATTGTATGAACGAGGGTCTATAGCTGTGTGGAATCTGATGACGGAAAGGTCCTGTTGGGTTGCATCCCTCCCATAGTCATTTGGGATCACGAGGTATTGCTTGGTGCCATTCGTGATCGGAAAGCCAATTAACCTCGTTAAGAGTTAACGGGTTATATTGAAATTGAGTTGTGAATGGTTCTTAACTCAATGGGCTAAGAAACCAAATGGACTAATGGGCCTAGAGGGTCACACACATAAGAATGGTTTATCAGACGGTAGAGGACGGGATTTATAGACGTTGTCTGGGTTTTTGTGAAAAACCGCCGGAGTCTATAAATCATCCTGTTGGAAACCCTAATCCCAAGCTAATTAGGGTTTTTCTGTTGGCCGTCCTCCTCCCTCTCCCTCTCCCTTGGGATTTGCGCCCCCCTCTCCATCCCGGTGAAGATCGGTGGATGGTGACGACGAGAAGCGGGCGTCAAGTGGAGATTGCACGGGGAATCCCGTCTCCTCCGACCGTTCGTGTGGATACGTCTAGAGGCCGGACACTTGGACGGCTCACGACCCGACGTGCCTTCGCTCGATCGTCTTCGGGCATTTGGGATTTAATCAATCCCGCAAAGGTATAGAATCGTTCTACCTTCGTCGGGATTCGATCCGGTTTTATTCTATTCTATTTTGATCGCCAGCAACGATATGCATCTTTAGGGTTTCGTTGTTTCCGCTGCTATTCTGATCGAAACCCAACAGTGGTATCAGAGCCAGGTTGCTGGCCCGATCAAAATCGGATTTTTATATTATTTATGTTCTTCACGTTCATGCATTCGGCTCAATATTGGGGTGTTCGGTTGGGTCCCGATTCGAAGGTTTTGTAGTCAAATGATCCCATGGCATTGTTGCTGATGCTCAGAGGATCAAAACGCACATAATATTGCGTTGTTTGACCCCTTGATGAGGGCGAATCGGGCTCGCCTGCCCGGCCGCGACCGGAGTTCGCACAGGGTGGTTAGGACCGTTTTTGGCCTCGAATCTCCGATGTTTGAGATCCATGGGGGCTGGCAATTGTTGCTGGTCGATCCCCATGGGATCCCATGGCGTCCCGGGGTGCGCGGCGGCCGTTGGCAGCGGCTCCGGCGAAGTTCGCGGCGAGCTCTTCGGGCGCCGGCGTGTTCTTCGCAGCCCTCTTCTCCGGCGACGGCGAAGGGGGCGGTGGCCGGCGGACATCCGGGCGGGACCCCAGGGGTCGTCCGCGGTTGCAGGCGGCGGCGGTCGGCCCGCCTGCGGCGAGCACCGGGGGTTAGGGTTTTTACCCTGGCCCCCCTTCCCTTCCGCGTTCGGGCGGGGGAGACGACCCCCGCGGGTCTTCCCCGGGCGGATCCGGGCCGCGCCCGGATCCGCGCCGGATCCGCGCCCGGACCGGCCCGCGCCCGGATCCGCGCCCGGATCCGCGCCCGAACCCCCCATATTTTTTTTTTGATTTTTTTATTCATTTTAAACCGTTTAAAATGCATAAAATTTCAGAAAAAATTTCGGAAAATTTCTGAAAAATATTTTAATGGATCCTAAAATTGTTTTAGCAATCTATTAACTTATTTTTTATTATTTGGCCCATGATTAAGTAAATAATGGAATACTTAAAATGGTTTTAAGTATTTGTCATTATTTAATTAATTAGTGTTAATTACTATAAGAATGTGATTCTTATGAGGTTAATTAACTGATAATTAGCATTGAGCCCATGCAGTGAATGGTGAAGTCCGTTGTCTAAAGTTGTTTAGACTTGTTTGTTAGCATGTTTTGGCTAAATTGTTTAGTTAACATATTATTATGCGCGATTTCAAAACTAATTAATATTATTTTGAAATCTATATTATATCCCGCTGTAATTATATGATAATTACCTGTTTGATGCCTGTGATGGTCATGTGTGTGGATGGATGGTCATGGACTTAGCTTGCATGCGATGTTTTTTCCTTTATGGTGAATGGTGTAATTTTTGGGGCCTACGTGCCTCCCTCTCTCTCTCATTTAATCCGGGCATGTACATTCTATCTCCCTTTTTTGTATTGTACTCCCCTTGACTATGTCAAGGTTTCTTATTATTATCTGATGTATATTTGTGGGCCTGCGAGCCCAATTTCATATATGCTTGTAATAATGAGAAGCGGATCAAATGAAGACTGTGGAGGAGATTTACACCGGTGGACCCTGGAGGTTCTTCGCATCATTGGGAGCTTTTGTTGCTCGATGTTGTATCTTCTTCACCATATTAGGATTTACATTACCAACTGGCTCTGGTAATGTTGCTAGGTTGAAAGTCCATGATCATCCATCAGTGCGTAGGCATATATGCGATATATGTGGATGTGCTACTCTATATATATATATAGATAATTTAGGGTATATTTATGATACTCCAACTTATCTTATATATGTAGCACACTTATTGATGAGACAAAATTTAACAAATCCCCTATTATTAAAATTAGGTTGATAAACGTGAAACATTAAGAATGATTCACGTAGCCTTCCGTTGTTATAGTCTAAAGTGAGCCGTTCTTAGACTGTGGTGGTTTGTTGTGCTACCACAAGACTATCACAGCAAGGGGACGGAGACTTTAGGCTAAGGTTTAGACCACACCTTGGGATGGGGGGCTGGCATGACTTTGTTGTGCTACCACAAGAGTTATGTCATAAACCCATTCCCATAACGTAACAACGGGTTGACCTAACCAACACATGTGATTTGTTGTGCTACCACAAGATCTCAATGTGTTTGGAGGCTAAATTACTGGGAATTACAAGGAGTTGTAATTGGCAAGAGTTGCCTACCCATTAAGTATGGGGTAGTTTGTTGTGCTGCCACAAGACTACTTCCATAATGTTAATGGGATCTTAGTACCCACTAGGACACAATCGCAGTGTCCCGTATTTGCATATAAGGGGTTATGCAAATTCGTCGAAAATTAGTGGGAGTATTAATTAGGATAAAGTCCATATCTTAATTAAATATCATGAGTGTCTGCAATATTATTCTTATTTTGTTTCATTTCCTCTTGTAGACCGAAATGGCGAATCATCCATTGAGAGGCATACTGGATGCCAACAGGCTGACTGGTCCTAACTATGTCGATTGGCTCAGGAATCTGAGAATTGTTCTCACTGCTGAAAAGATAGCTTATGTCCTTGAGCAGCCTGTTCCCCCTGTTCCTGCTGAGGGCGCCGATGAGGCCGAAATGATTCTTTATGAAAAGCATAAAGATGATGCCACTCTGGCCCAGTGTTACATGCTGGCCTCTATGACTAATGAGTTGCAGAGGCAGCATGAAAAGATGGATGCTAGATCCATGCTTTTCCATCTAGAAGAGCTTTTTGGAGCTCAAAGTAGAACAGAAAGATATGAGATATCTAAGAATCTGTTCGGGGCCAAGATGTCTGAGGGAACATCAGTACAGACTCATGTTCTCAAAATGATTGAGTGGATTGAGAGGCTGAAAGAATTAGGCTTTGAGATGAATAAAGATTTATGCATTGACCTAATTCTTCAGTCCCTCCCAAATTCATTCTCCCAGTTCATAGTGAACTTCAACATGAATAAGATTGAATGCTCTCTTGCAGAGCTTCTTAACATGTTGAAGACTGCTGAGGGGACAATGAATAATGGAAAATCTTCTGTGCTGCTTGTTGGTAAGACCAACAAGAAAAGAAAGAATCAGACTGTTTTTAAGAAAAATAAGAAGAAGAAACAGGATAAGCAGGGGAAGGCAGCTAAGAAGGAAGAGGCTAAGAAAGATAAGGGCCAATGCTTCCACTGCCATAAGGATGGCCACTGGAAGAGGAACTGCAAGTTATATCTTGCAGAGAAGGCAAAACAGAAGCTTGGAGAAGCTTCAGGTATGTTCATGATAGTTGACCTAAACTTGTCTTTTAGATCCACGTCATGGGTATTAGATACTGGATGTGCATCTCATATCTGCAATGATTTGCAGGTGCTGACAAGCAGTAGGCGACTGAACAAAGGAGAGGTTGACTTGCGATTGGGAAATGGAGCAAAAGTTGCTGCACTCGCAGTCGGGAAGGTGAACCTCCAGATGCCTACAGGAGCTACACTAGAGCTTGTGGACTGTTATTATGTTCCTTCCATAATAAAGAACATTATTTCCATTTCGTGCTTAATTAAATCTGGATTTGTTGTAAGCTTTGGAAACAATGGATGCTCTTTATTATTAGATGGTAAATTGTTTGCCAGTGGGAGCCTAATGAATGGTTTATATGTTTTAGATATGGTATCTCCTGTGATGTGTGTGGAAGCACCTCTTAAAAGAAAGAGGGGCAATGTGAATCAAGCCTACCTTTGGCACTGCAAACTTGGTCATATTAATGAAGAAAGATTAAAGAAGTTGTGTAAGAATGGATATATTGATCCATTTGATTATGAATCATACACAACTTGTGAATCTTGTCTCATGGGTAAAATGACCAAATCTCCATTTAGTGGACATGGAGTTAGAGCGAATGAGTTATTAGAACTCATACACTCTGATGTGTGTGGACCTATGTCCACACATGCCAAAGGAGGATATTCATACTTCATTACATTCACTGATGATTTCTCAAGGTACGGATATGTGTACTTAATGAAGTACAAATCTGAAGCTTTTGAGAAATTCGTTGAATTCAGAAATGAAGTAGAGAAACAAACTGGAAAGAATATTAAAACTCTTCGATCAGATCGGGGAGGTGAATATTTGAGTACAGAGTTCACACAATATTTGAAGGACAATGGAATATTGTCACAATGGACACCTCCTTATACACCTCAGTTGAATGGTGTAGCAGAAAGGAGGAATCGCACTCTATTAGATATGGTGCGATCCATGATGTGTTTTGCCGGTTTACCCTTATCTCTCTGGGGCTATGCCTTAGAGACTGCTGCGCACTTATTAAATAAAGTACCATCGAAGTCAGTTGACTCCACTCCATATGAGATATGGAAAGAAAAGAAACCAAATCTTAAATCTGTTAAGGTTTGGGGTTGCCCTGCCCATGTTAAGAAACATGACTCAGATAAACTGGAATCAAGAACTGAGAAGTGTAGGTTTGTGGGATATCCTAAGGAAACTTATGGATATTACTTCTACCAGCCTAGCGATCAAAGAGTGTTTGTCGCTAAACATGCTGTGTTCCTTGAGGAAGAGTATATCCTTGAAGGAAACAGTGGGAGCATGGTAGAACTGGAAGAAGTTCTAGAGCCACAACCCATCAGTGTGCCTTCTCAGGTTCCAGAGCAATCAGGTTCACAAACTGTTCGTAGGTCTGGGCGGATACCTATTCAGCCAGATAGATATGTGGGACATATTACTGGTAAGGTATCACATAATGAGGATGATGATCCTAAGACCTACGAGGAGGCAATGAGTGTCATTGACTCTGGGAATTGGCAAGAGGCCATGATATCAGAAATGGATTCCATGTACTCCAACCAAGTTTGGAACTTGGTAGATCCACCAGAAGGTATTGTACCTATTGGATGTAAATGGATCTTTAAAAGAAAGATTGGAGCAGATGGAAAGGTTGATACCTTTAAAGCAAGGCTTGTAGCGAAAGGTTATCGTCAAAGACAAGGTGTTGACTATGACGAAACCTTCTCTCCTGTAGCCATGCTGAAATCCATCAGGATATTACTTGCCATTGCTGCATACTATGATTATGAAATTTGGCAAATGGATGTGAAAACGGCATTCCTCAATGGAAGACTTGAGGAAGAAGTGTACATGACACAGCCTGAGGGATTCATATCCAAAGAATATCCAAACAGAGTATGCAGGCTTTTGAGATCCATTTATGGACTCAAACAAGCATCCCGCAGTTGGAACATAAGATTTGATGAGGCAATCAAATCTTGTGACTTCGTTAAGAACGAAGATGAGCCATGTGTATATAAGAAGATCAGTGGGAGTGCAATTACGTTCTTGGTACTGTATGTAGATGACATACTACTCATTGGGAATGATGTAGGTATGTTATCATCAGTCAAAGCCTGGCTGTCAAAACATTTCTCTATGAAAGATTTGGGAAATGCATCCTACATATTGGGGATCCGGATCTATAGAGATAGATCAATGAGGATGCTAGGCCTATCCCAATCTATGTACATTGACACCATTGTCAAAAGGTTTGGCATGGAGGACTCCAAGAGAGGTCTAATACCAGTTAGACATGGAGTCTATCTCTCCAAGGAGATGTCCCCTAAAACTCCAAAGGAGAGAGAATACATGAGTAGAGTTCCCTATGCTTCTGCCATAGGATCTATCATGTATGCGATGTTATGTACCAGACCTGATATAGCCTATGCTCTAAGTGTTACGAGCAGGTATCAGGCAGATCCAGGTGAGCAACACTGGATAGCTGTGAAATGCATCCTTAAGTACTTAAGAAGGACTAAGGATTTATTTCTGGTCTATGGAGGTGAAGACTTGAAACTAAGAGGGTACACTGACTCTAGTTTCCAGTCGGACAAAGATGACAGCAAATCAACCTCTGGGTTTATCTTTACTCTCAATGGTGGAGCAGTGAGTTGGAAGAGTTCCAAACAAGAAACCACTGCTGATTCAACTACTGAAGCTGAGTACATTGCTGCTGCCGAAGCTTCAAAGGAGGCGGTTTGGATGAAGAAGTTCATCGGCCAGTTGGGAGTTGTCCCAAGTATCTCTGATCCAGTCCCCTTGTTTTGTGACAACAATGGGGCAATTGCACAAGCAAAAGAGCCGAGGTCTCATCAGAAGTCTAAGCACATTCTGCGGCGTTATCACTTGATCAGAGAAATTATAGCTAGAGGAGATGTGATCATAGATAGAGTATCTTCAGCTGATAATATTGCAGATCCACTTACCAAGCCTTTATCTCTAAATGTGTTTGAGCGTCACCTAAGGCTGATGGGGATCAAGCATGTGGGTGATTGGCTTTAAGTGCAAGTGGGAGATTGATAGTAATGTATGCCCTTTAAGCCAATCACATGTGATGTGATGGGACATATATTGTACAATCTTATTCAATGAAAAATGGCATTTTCTTCATTATATTATTAGCACGTTATTCTGAGCATATTTATAATATGATGAAGTCCCTGAATGTGGGCTATGATGTCTGGATCATGATGAGATCATGATAATGAGATCAAACATCTAGATGTTCATATTCTAAATGTTCCTGGTCGTAGGATCTTCGAAGAGGGACTTTGAAGATCCGGATAGACCAGTGCACGTGTTGTTTACTTATGAGATGAGGGTGGTTGATCTCATAACCACTGGTGTGGAGACACCTAGGCACACATGCAGGTGCTCATTACTGAATGAGTCCACTGAACTGACCCGTGCTAGAACACCTGAATGGTAATCATGTTGACTGTCAATCAGGAGGTTCTATTGTATCAGTAACACAGTTGGATCTTAGACCTGAGTCACTAAAGTGTTTTGCATAAATTCCGCTGAGCGTTTGATTGTTGACTTATGAACCTAAGTGTTGTGGTTCTTCATAGTTAACTATTCGGACTCAGTGGGATTCATGTGGAAACACTTAAGTAGGCAACAAGGGATCGTTCACTCTCCACATGTATTAGAAGAGAGAATACTCTATGGACACGTACTTAGAAATCCCTGGCCAGGGTATGTGGCTTCACTGAGAAAAGGGGTTTTCTAGTGAGCTATACTGGTAAGTACGAAGGTCCGTTAGATCAGTGTGGTTTAGGGCTTGACAGTTTGACCATGCCCTTACTCTGATTGGAGTATTGTATGAACGAGGGTCTATAGCTGTGTGGAATCTGATGACGGAAAGGTCCTGTTGGGTTGCATCCCTCCCATAGTCATTTGGGATCACGAGGTATTGCTTGGTGCCATTCGTGATCGGAAAGCCAATTAACCTCGTTAAGAGTTAACGGGTTATATTGAAATTGAGTTGTGAATGGTTCTTAACTCAATGGGCTAAGAAACCAAATGGACTAATGGGCCTAGAGGGTCACACACATAAGAATGGTTTATCAGACGGTAGAGGACGGGATTTATAGACGTTGTCTGGGTTTTTGTGAAAAACCGCCGGAGTCTATAAATCATCCTGTTGGAAACCCTAATCCCAAGCTAATTAGGGTTTTTCTGTTGGCCGTCCTCCTCCCTCTCCCTCTCCCTTGGGATTTGCGCCCCCCTCTCCATCCCGGTGAAGATCGGTGGATGGTGACGACGAGAAGCGGGCGTCAAGTGGAGATTGCACGGGGAATCCCGTCTCCTCCGACCGTTCGTGTGGATACGTCTAGAGGCCGGACACTTGGACGGCTCACGACCCGACGTGCCTTCGCTCGATCGTCTTCGGGCATTTGGGATTTAATCAATCCCGCAAAGGTATAGAATCGTTCTACCTTCGTCGGGATTCGATCCGGTTTTATTCTATTCTATTTTGATCGCCAGCAACGATATGCATCTTTAGGGTTTCGTTGTTTCCGCTGCTATTCTGATCGAAACCCAACAACACGAAGAGACGAAAACAACACGAGGTGAAGACACAAGGAGACAACGACACGAGGTGTAGAACAACACGACACGAAGTTATGAGAGGAGAAGCGACACGGAGTGTGATCAATGTGATAAAGACACGAAGTCTAAATAACGAAAGATCAACACGAAGACAGAATACAAAGAAACAACACGAAGAAAGAACAGTGATCAGCACGAGGTGTGATTTCAACATAAGAGAGACACGGACTGATAACGATACGAAGTCGAAACAGTAATTGACACGGGGTAACACGACACGAGGTGAAAAACGACACGAAGACAAAGTTGACACATACTGAAAACAACACGAAGTCGAAACAGTAATCGACACGAGTTGAAAACAACACGAAGTCAAAACGATAATCGACACGGGTTGAAAACCACACGAAGTGAAGTTGACATGAAATGAAAAACAACACTAAGTATGATGAGAACAGAAAATAGACACGGAGTGAAAACAAGGATGACGCAGGAGGACAAAACAACACGGGGTTCACTGGAAAATGACTCGAAGTTCATCAAAACAGAAACCAACACGAAGTGTGGTTTCAACATAAGACAGACACGAAGTGAACTCTGACAGAACCACACACTACACGGAGAATGATACGAAGACGATGAAAACAACACGAAGTAAGGATCAAATGACACGAAAATGTCACTGAATCAAAACAAACACTTCAGAGAAAAAATGACACGAAGACAAACAGTTCAACACGAGGTGTTATATACAAACATGACGAAGTGCCAATCAACACGAATACAGTCCCTGAAAAATACCTAAAGTGAAATGAAGGTTCATTCTTCAACAAACATGTTCTTTGTTCATTTTTCACAAAAAAAATATTTTTGTTAAATTTTCACATAGACATAATTTTTTGAAGACCACTAAGACTTATAGTGTTGTCATCATCAAAACATGTAAAGATTCAACAAGACTCAACATAAGACACCTACAGGGTGCTCACCATACTCATTGGTATACGGCTCGGAGGCAGTGGTTCCACTAGAGCTGGAAGTCCCGTCGCTCAGAGTGTCAATCCAATATGGCCTGGCCCGCGGTGAACAAACAAATGTTGAAAGAAGGTTAGAAGAACTGACTGAATTGGAAGGGAAGCGCCTCCAAGCTCAGAAGAATATCCAAATGTATCAGGCCCGCATGGCCACTGCATTCAATAAACTCGTAAGAGGACGAGAATTCAAGAAAGGTGACCTCGTCATGGTCAAGAAAAAAGAAGTCATGGCGTCCAACCCAAAGGGAAAGCTGAATGCTAATTGGGAAGGTCCTTATGTGATACAAAGGGTCTACGAAGGAGGGGCCTACGTAGTTGTTAACCATCGAGGGGAAATTCAGTTCTCGCCACTCAACGGTAAACACCTCAAGCTGTATCATGCTGCACAACCAATATTCCCCGAGTAATCGGGCCAAAACACCCTTTCCTTGGCTTAGTGGCATCCCGCCCTAGCCGAGATACACCCTTTCCTTGGCTTAGTGGCATCCTGCCCTAGCCGAGATACACCCTTTCCTTGACTTAGTGGCATCCTGCCCTAGCCGAGATACACCCTTTCCTTGGATTAGTGGCACTCCACCCTAACCAAGCTACCTTTTCTTGGCTTAGTGGCACTCTGCCCTAACCGAGCCACCCCTCCTTGGTCTAGTGGCACTCCGCCCTAACCAAGCTACCTCTCCTTGGTCTAGTGGCACTCCGCCCTGATCGAGCTACCCTTCCTTGGCCTAGTGGCACTCCGCCCTAGCCAAGCCACCTTTTCCTTGGTCTAGCGGCATCCAGCCCTAGCCGAGATACACCTTGTCCTTGGCTTAGCGGCATCCAGCCCTAGCCGAGATACACCTTGTCCTTGGCTTAGCGGCATCCATCCCTAGCCGAGATACACCCTTTCCTTGGATTAGTGGCACTCCACCCTAACCAAGCTACCTTTCCTTGGCTTAGTGGCACTCCGCCCTAACCAAGCTACCTCTCCTTGGTCTAGTGGCACTCCACCCTGATCGAGCTACCCTTCCTTGGCCTAGTGGCACTCCGCCCTAGCCAAGCCACCTTTTCCTTGGTCTAGCGGCATCCAGCCCTAGCCGAGATACACCTTGTCCTTGGCTTAGCGGCATCCAGCCCTAACCGAGATACGCCCTTTCCTTGGCTTAGCGGCATCCCGCCCTAGCCGAGATACACCCTTTCCTTGGATTAGTGGCACTCCGCCCTAACCAAGCCACCTTTCCTTGGCTTAGTGGCATCCAGCCCTAGCCGAGATATACCCTTTCCTTGGTCTAGCGGCCTCCCGCCCTAGCCGAGCTACACCCTTTCTCGGTATAGCGGCACTCCGCCCTAACCAAGCCATCCCTCATCATGATCTAATGGCATTCCGACTTGTCACCCTCCCAAAAAAGAGGGGAAGAGAGAATAAAAGAATGAAAATAAATAAATAAATAAAAAGATGGGGTTAAAAATAGAGATACCCCGCCGGTCTTGTTCAGGTTCTCTGAGCAAGGGCAAAAATGGCTAAAACCCAGCTGTGGTGAAAACCCGAAAGGGCACTTCAGGCAAAATCGGGTACCCCGCCACGTGAAAACCCGAAAGGGCGCGTGGGCAAAAGCAAGAGGGGGCTGGCCCCGGCGAAAACCTGAAAGGGCGCTTGAGTCAGTAACGTGGTGATCCTAAAGAAGCCTAACCTCCCGCCATAAACCTCCCGTCGATCAACCGACACCTTGCCCGATCAACGATCAAACCCACCCAGTATAGACCCTACGTCTGTCCTGATAAAACCCCCATACCTTGTCCAAAGTCCCGCCATGGCGAAGTTCACCGTTGATCGATCGGCATCCCGCCCGATCAACGATGAAACCTATCCAGTCTAGACCCTACGTCTATCCTGATGAAACATATGAAATTTTTGCATTGGTATAAACCCAATACCGATGATGAAATCTGCTATTGATCGATCGGCATCCTGCCCGATCAGCGATGAAACCTGTCCGGGCTAGACCCTACGTCTATCCTGATGAAGCATACGAAATCTTTGCATTGGTATAAACCCAATACCAATGATGAAACCTGCTGTTGATCGATTGGCGCACTGCCCGATCAACGATGAAACCTATCCAGTTTAGGCCCTGCGTCTATCCTGATGAAACATATGAAATCTTTGCATTGGTATAAACCCAATACCGATGATGAAACCTACTGTTGGTCGATTGGCACCCTGCCCGATCAACGATAAAACCAGCCCAGTGTAGACCTTACGTCTATTCTGATGAAATTCATGAAATCCTTGCATTGGTATAAACCCAATACCGATGATGAAACCCACCTTTGGTCGATGGGCACCCTGCCCGATCGACAAAGAAACCTGTCCTATTAAATTCACATGTCTCTTTACGTCCCGCCGTGATGAAACCTATCATTGGTCGATCGGCACCTTGCCCGATCAATGATAAAACCTGTCCGGGCTAGACCCTACGTCTATCCTGATGAAACATATGAAGTTTTTGCATTGGTATAAACCCAATACCGATGATGAAACCTGCTGTTGATCGATTGGCGCACTGCCCGATCAATGATAAAACCTATCCGATTTAGACCTTACGTCTATCCTGATGAAACCTATGAAATCCTTGCATTGGTATAAACCCAATATCGATGATGAAACATGCTGTTGATCGATTGGCGCACTGCCCGATCAATGATGAAACCTGTCCAGGCTAAACCCTACGTCTATCCTGATGAAACATATGAAATCTTTGCATTGGTATAAACCCAATACCGATGATGAAACCTGCTGTTGATCGGTCGGCACCCTGCCCGATCAATGATGAAACCTATCCAGTTTAGACGTTGCGTCTATCCTGATGAAGCCTATGAAATCCTTGCATCGGTATATACCCAATACCGATGATAAGAGCAGCCACTGATGAAGCAGCACATCGCCTGATCCGTGCTAAAAATCCCAGTTCAAATATATATATATATATATATATATATATATATATATATATATATATATATATAGAAAATAAATAAATAAAAAAAGATGGGGTTAAAAATAGAGATACCCCGCCAGACTTGTTCGGACATTCTAAACAAGGGCAAAAAAATGGCCAAAACCCAGCTGTGGTGAAAACCCGAAAGGGCACTGTAGGCAAAATCGGGTACCCCACCACGTGAAAACCCGAAAGGGCGCGTGGGCAAAAGCAAGAGGGGGCTGGCTCCGGTGAAAACCCGAAAGGGCGCTTGGGTCAGTAATGTGGTAATTCGAAGTTCCATGCCAACCGGTGCGCTACCTTTACCTCCCCTTCACTGATGAAACCTTCCGTCACGTCAGTTGGCTCCATTCCCCACCGATGATAAAACCCTTCCGGGGTAGACCTTACGTTTACCCTGATGAAATCTACATACCCTCTTTCAAACGTCCCACCGACAATGAAACCCATCACCATTCTGATGAAGCCTGTCCAGCTCAGACCTCACGTCTGTCCTGATGAAGCCTACGCATTCCTTGGCAAGCCCCACCTGCGATAAAACCTGTTGGAATAGACCTTATGTCTGTCCTGACGAGACCTACACCGTCACGTACGTCCCACCGTTGATCGACCGGCACCTCGCCCGATCAATGATGAAATCCTTCGTCCGGTTTAGACCTTACGTCTATTCTGATGAAACTCATGAAATCCCTTTGCATCGATATAAACCCAATATCGATGATGAAACCAACCGTTGATCGATTGGCACCTTGCCCGATCAATGATAATACCCTATCCAGTTTAGACCTTACGTCTATTCTGATGAAACTCATGAAATCCCTTTGCGTCGATATAAACCCAATATCGATGATGAAACCCGCTATTGATCGACCGGCACCTCGCCCGATCAATGATGAAACCCTACCCAGTTTAGACCTTACGGCTATTCTAAAATGTCCCTTGCATCGATATAAGCTCAATATCGATGATGAAGTCAACCGTTGGCTGATCGGTACATCGCCCGGCCAATGATACAATCTGTCCAATTCGTACTTTATGTCCGTTCTGATGAGAACCACATATCCTTTTCAATGTCCCACCTACAATAGTCTCCACCCAGCCTAGACCATACGTCTACTCTGATGAGACCTCTTCATTTGTATTCCGGCAAATCGTCTCCCTTACGGCACACATGGCCAATAAGACGTTTGCTGCCACCAACAAAATTTGGTTCAAGCACCTCCTCGGATGCCGTCACGCGGTGGAGTGAGTTCCCCATCCTTTCTCTGAAGGGGTGGACGCTCTCCTGCCAAGGTACGAGCCATTCGCACGAGGGATTGTCAAAACCGCTACCCCACCTTCCAAAGTGATAAAACCACATGCAGAATAAGATGGAGACGCATGAAGTCAAGAGATTCCTTTCCATTAAAAAGGAAGTACATAAAGGGCCCCGAGGGGACATCACATCACAAAAGAGAACAAAAAGAAAAAGAAGGGATAGACAATTTATGGCCGCCGAAATATATCCTCGAAGGCCAGAAGACCCACATAAGGAGCGGCCCCCAGCTCATGAAGGCGCGCCTCCTCCTCCTGAAGTCCAATGGACATGTCTTGGAGAGACATCACTCGTCCCTCCAGCGAGGCTACCTCCTCTTCGGACCGCGGCCGGATAAAGGATAATTGCTGCAGTTCGGCTCGAAGTCTAGAGAGCTCCGTCTCCAAGATGGCCATCCGGTCCCGCACAGCTTCTTCCCACTGAATAGCACCTTGTAGCTCGGCTCGGCGTTCATCAAGCATAAGCGTCAGTTTCCCCAGCTCAGATTTATATTCTGACCTCTGCATCTTCAACGCCGTTAGCTTATCAACCATGGTCCGTGCTAGGAAGTCTCTCCGATGCACGAATTTCAGTAGAAGCAGCACCCGCTGAACCCATATGTCCAAAGGGCAGCCCATGGCCTGCAAGCCAGCGGTGAAGCGATTGGCGATTTCCTTCAGTTGCAGATGCGTCAAGCCAGCCTGGGATTCTACCAGCTGACGTAGCATGTCCAGATGCTGCCAGACAAAATTGTTAGAGGAAGCGAAGCCGAAGGAGGCAGAGGGGATGACTTCAAAGGTCACCTCGCTATCGATATCTTCCCACAATGCAACGTCCGGCTGAGAGGACGAAGACGGCAGATCTACTATAAGGGCTGACCAGTCCTTTTCTGTGCTCTCCTGCTGAGCTGAAGATTCCTCCCTTATCGTTATATCGGAAGCTATAGCTTGAACATCCGCAGGGGGAGAATCGATGAAGGATGGAGCTGCCTCTTCATGAGTCTCTTGAATAGGGGCTTCATCTTCAGCTGCTCTTTCTGGTGACAGGGAAGGAGCTGCTATAGGCGGAAAAGGCAGAAGTCCAGTCTCTATAGCCACTATGGCAGGGACTGCTGACTCGGGCGCAATTGACATTACTGCGGCCGGTATAAAAGTGGAGCTTCTAGATGAATCGGCTTCAGCTCTGAAATCTGAAGCCCTGATAGGAATGCAACTCTCTCCTGAGGCCCCTAAGTCCAACGATGCTAAATCCGTCGAAGACTGTATCCGCACTGGCACAGGGCGAATGACCTCAGGAACTCCCATGCAAGTTAAAGGCAGAAAAGGGACAATAGCCCAGTTCGTAGAAGAAATATCCGTGATAGCTGCGGTTGTGTCTGAGCTAGCAGTGACAATGCCCTAAGACCAAAGCAAAGCAACTTTCAGCACTAGGTGAAAGAAACAGATGAAGCAACAAACATGAAAAGGAACCCACCCTTGAAGCAGGGTCCACATCCTCGAAGTGGGGGGAAAGGGAAGGAAGCTCCTTAGTCGGAGTGACAAATGGTGGAGTTATATCGATCTCGGTGTCGAGCCCGGCAAACTCCTCTTGCAACTCCTCCTCGGAAGATGGCACCAGCAGCTTAGCAGGCTGAAAAGGCAGAGCAGCTTTTGCAAATACAAGCGGGGCCTCTGATTCAGGAGCGTCCCCCTCACTGCCGTTGAAAGTCGCCTCCTCCTCATCAGAGACGGTCTTAGAACTGCCTGAGGATATTTCCACACTAGCTACACGCTGTGGGGCCACCTCTAAAACATATCGGGATGTAGATCGGGTAATTATGCGCCTAGCCGGAACAGTACTCTACTTCGACTGAGTCTTATGACCCTCCTGTGGCTAAGTAATATCGCTAGCCTCTCCCGTAATTTCAGTCTCCCCACCGACCGTCACTATAGGGAAAAGCTTGTGAGAGGGACAATGAAAAGTAATTGAAATATGCAGGAAAAGATGAAAAAGGCATGCTTACCCTCCGCCTCACTAGCCGGCGTGGGAGAAGGCAGCCTGGTCTCCACCACAGAAGGTGCTACAACTGGCTCTTGGGCTGTGCAAAAGGAAGGGGTCAGATTCAAGGACTTCTTTGAAATCCAGCGAAAGAGAATGAGGAATGCAATTGCAGGCTATTGATGTTACCCTGAACCGATGTCTGAGCAGCCTCCCTTTCAGATTCAAACTCATCAAATGAGGGAATATCAGGGAGAGGGGTCCCGGTGTCCATAGCTACCGAAGCCGATTGCTGAGCATAAACCTTCTTGGCCTTCCTGGCCTTCCCAACTGCAGCCTTAACTACGGAAGCCTTTCTCTTCTTGCCAGGAGGCAGGGGAGTAGTAGTCGGTGCTGCTGCAGGGATTTCAAAATAAGTAGGCTTCTCAGCCTGCGCAATGATTTTTCTATAAAGCCCCTGTCGCTTTATATCAGGCCTGTCTGTTGAAGATGTCAGAGAGGTAATGTTATCAGTGGATGCAAAGTGTGAATACTGAGTAGAAATCACTACAGTCAGGAAAGAAGAGATCATACCTGCTGGGCCGTCGTAAAAGATAGAGAGCGGCCAGTACAGATAAGCTACCTCCTTGGAGCATGAAGCAGCCTTCTTGATAAGCCAGCATACATCGCCAAGTACCTGGCACTTCTCCACTAAAGCTGCCAGGTCACTATGACCATGAAGGTCAAGACACCGAAACAAGTCGAGGTGGTCCATACCCCAGCCGTCGACATAATGAAAAGAAATAAACAACGGCTTGTTCAATATGCCGGCTATCGGGTTTTCTACAGATAACCCGTGTAAATTCAGCAAAATAAACAACCAAGACGTCTGCTTGTAGTACGTCTGGGTTCTATCTTCCCGGCGCACAAACGTCCTATACGGGTGAAATCTATCTGTCGGACCCCTCCAAGAAACTACTGCCGGGAGCGGCTCTTCGACAGGAAATGGATATTGTTGCGCCTCCAAACGAGCATCCCCTACACGGCTCAAATGTTTCAAGTTCTGCATGAAAGTGTCCTCATTGATAGCAGCGAAGACAGGAGCAAGCGGGTCGGAATCCTTTTCCTTCAAAGCCCGACGCTGGGCCAGATAGTTCTCAGCCTCCCTCTGGTGCTGTGAATAAAGCCTTCTCAGGTGGGCCTCGGGGATGTCAAACACTGGCCCGGGCTGTTGTTTCAGAAAGGAATGCTCGGCCACGTCCCAGAATGCACCTCTACTATCCCTGTAGAAGCTGGTTCGAATGTTCCACCATTTGATATATTCTGATGTTACCCGGGGAACACGGTTAGAAACTGTGGGAACTCTGAAAACTGCACCGTCCTGGCGATGGTAGAAATCCCACCACAACCGGCCATCGCCAACAATGGCAGACCCATGCTTAGCCCGGCTATCCAGGGGAAATTGAGCAACCGTTGTGGGGATATGCTGGTCATAACCAAAGTTCCGCCCAAAGCGGAATGGATAGTACGGTTCCAGAAGGAGCAGGCCACCCTTTCTGAAAACTAAGACACTAGGACGAATGGCCATGGCCCATCTGACCAGCTCCGGCTCCAGGATTGGCCGGGCAGTGTTAACCCCTGAGACAGGATGGATATATGTCTCTACCTCTTCCAGCTTGCACTCTCTCTGAGGATCAATCAAAGGAGCTGAACCTGCCGCCAAGCTCCAGAAATGAATGCTGCCAGGGGCATCCACCGGCACCTTTATCAGTCGACCCCTTATTTTGAACAGCTGATCATAGAAAGGACCAGGTTCAGCACTAGCAAACTCAATCATTCTGGGCAGTACTGTGTCTGCCTGCAAAGTTCTGGGAGCCAACTCAGAAAATAAACTGTAGACCCAGGCGTTGAAGAAATGAAAAGGACCCACGGTCCTCAAAGAACGGGGAGTCCGGTGCTTGTACAGATCCCCCAAAGACTTGTATATCAGACACAGGGCCACTGGGCAGAGCGACAGCCTCATTCCCCAGGCCATCTGACAGGCTGGATATATAGCTTCTGGCCGGATGATTGTCTCGTCCCCTTGAGGGAGAGCGAAAGTGCACAGCCAGAATGTGAAATAAGCCGCACAATGTGTGATGGGGTCTACGCCTGCTGGGTTGGGACCACTGCTGCCTGCACGGCGCAATGAAGATGGCAGCGCCGACTTATAACGGGGAGCCCTTACCTGCTTGCTAGCAGTCGGACCCACGGAAGGGAAGTCTGCATATTTCAGGGGGCCGTCAAAGAAGTACTGAATCCACTGCCCTACCCGGATCCGCAGCTTGCTGCCCTTCTCTCGGGGATGATAACCTTTGGAGGACCCTCTACTGTACGCCAGACAAATGGAGCGATATGCCTTCATCAGGTACCGGTATGAGAAGCCAATGGAATATCTGCCTTCACCATCAGAGCTATCCTTCTCAGAATCTGCCAAGCAGACTTCTTCATACGGCTCGCCGTCAATAGGCAGTCCGGAAAGCTGTGACAGACTCCAGAGGTCAAGAGATGTCTCACCCTCTGTTGTATAGAATATGTTGAATAAGGGGCAGAAGACCTCGAACATCCCACAGCATAACCCTCGGGATATAGGATACCAAAATCGGGAAGCAAAAACACTATGATACACCCCGGCTCTGATCAGCAGAGGGGCATATTCCTTCAGAACAAACTCAGTAAATTCCACGGCTCCTGCTCGAAATAGGTGGGCGTCAGTGATCTTGGTATCCCCAAACCAACCAGCGGCCAAATGATACTTGAACTGAATGGCCGAACAATTCAGCACAAAAGGCTCTTCGCGGTACCCCCACTTCACTGGCGCCAGGAAGAGACCATAGCCGGGCTTCTCCCTATTGACTCGGCCACTGGCATTATCCCACCGAGCAGGTGTGAACTCCGGGGCCTGGGTCAACATTTTCTTTTCCGGCTCCAGCTCTGATATGCCAAGGACTGCATCCCAGTCACGCTTCTCCCCGGGAAGATATATAGCCTTTCTGCGATATACTGAATCTTTCAGGCTGTCTCTCTCAACCAGAATTGCGGCTTCAACTGTATGAGCTATTCGGTAGTTCGCATTCCACCCACGGTGAAGGTCCGGATAAACGGCAACAAGTGTTTGTCCTTCTGGAAATCCGGGCGATAATCAGTGCCCCGTCTGAAACATGTTTCCATGGCAGTGGAGTATACCCGGGATGTTGACACCGTATCGGTATCAGAATCGGATGATTCATCAACGGAAGCGATCTTATCGTATCCGAAGTCGAGGCTGTGCACATTCAGCCAGTTTACTGTGGCCCGTGATATATCTGGTTGGGCTGACAAACTTGTTCTGACGGCTCCAGAAGATGTAGCAGCAGAGCCGGAAGCCATTGCAGTGTCTGCAGTCGAAGAAGAAATGTGAATTAAAAGTCCTAAAATAAAAGTTAGTCTTATAAAGATTGTAACATGAGACCCTATGAAAATTTCGACAGCATCTCCCCTTATTCGGGGTCTGCCCAAAAAGAATAGGGAGTCACCAACCAAGAGGGGGTGATCCCGGAAGCAAAAGGGATTAAATCCCCAAAAAATGTCATACCCGGGACGGGAAGAACTCGCGACCACCGCCGAGAGGATGAAAACGGCTCGCGCCGAAGAAAAGAAATGGAGAGAAGAGAAGCTGAAGAAAGAGAAAGGAAGGGTGAGAATGAGAAGAGAAAGGGCCTCGGCGCCCTAAATAGGGGCCCGAGCGACCAGGGTCTCGGCGCGGTGAAACGCGCGTCGAGAACCCCCCAGGCCGAAAGCCCCCTTGGGCCAAAAGGGCGCGCCGAGATCCCCAGGCCGAGAGCCCCTTCGGCCAAGCGCGCCGGGAAGCTATGCACGCCGAGAAGCTCCGCACCGGGAGGTCTTCGTGGGCCGAAAAGCCCCTGGCCCTGTGCCGAGAAGCTCCAAAATGCTGAAAATAAAGAAGATATGAAGATGGAAAAAAGTGAAAATGAAGAATACGTGTGCAGAATATTGTTGCAACGAGATGATCAGGTCTGAGAACCGGATTGAAGAGAAATTGAGGAAGCTGCCCTCGAATAATGAACGTCACCTGCAGGCCCCGTGCCGCCCATTCTGCCCTTACGCCGCCCGCAGGTGGGGGGCAGTTGTTGACACCATGAAAATGAACAAGGGTGAAAGCACAATTGAAAAGAGGATCAGACCAACAGTGAAAGACCAATGATGAGGCTCGTCAACCATTTACCCGACTGAAGCCTTTGTCGGCCGAGCTGACGTCCTGTGCCGATGTCACTCAGATGGCAGCACTAACGAAGCAGTAGTCGTTTGACTAATGAGACCTCCCAGCACACTTTAATAAGAGCTATGTTACTGCCTCATCCAAGAATCCACAGATGACATTTCAGCGTAAGTCAGATGTCGGCTTATTGACAGATGTGATGTAAGATAAAGATGAAGCCGGTACCGGCAGATGAAGATTGTAAAGGCTTTTGCAAAGTCAGAACACAAAAAGAATCGTCTACATAGATTATACACCCGGCCAAAGTCTTCCCAGACTAAGGCTGATGTCCGATCTCGTCACCATTCAGGTGACGATATCGATAAAATGATATCCGGTTTTGTCATCATTCAGATGGCAATACTGATGAAACCCCTGTCTACGGACTGATGAAAACATATCAATGATATCAATGGAAAGTGTATCACTAATAGAGGACCCTCTCAAGATTCAAATATACCCCAGGGTCTAATCTAGACCATGAATCGTGTATGAAGTTTAAAGAGCCTTAAATGGGCCTGGCCAGTGGGCCTCTGAGAGCTGCGCCGGGAACTGCCATCGACGACACCTACTGCGCCGGGAGCCCCGTCAAAGGCGCGCCAGTTGCTGTCGGCCGAGAAGTCAGTCAAGGGGCCTATAAAACCCACTCATTCGAAGAAAGAGGGGGGAGATCGAGAGGATAGCCAGAAACAAAAAAAGGAAAAAGAGAGCCCCAAGAAAAGTGACTTGAAGAAGCGAAGAGATATCTGAGAAGAGAGGAGGAAGAAGAAGCTCCAGGTGGGTTGCTCCGGGGAGGGAGAGGAGTCAATGCTCCGCCCTCCCCCATACTTTCTTTTCTTTTCTTTGATGTAATCTAGCGAGTCTTTTCTCGATTTATCAAATGTAGCCGGAGAGTTCCGGTCTTGATTTCCACCTCTCTGCTTTGCATTTCTCTTTTACGATCTGTGTAAGTCTTCGATACAACGCAATGAAGTATCAACATGGCCCATTTGGGCATCGATTGATTGAGATATCTGCTCTCCGTCTCTCTCCATGTATATAGTTCTCGGCTGAAAAGTCCAGTAGCCTAGACTCTTCGAGTTTCAGAGCCGATTGAATGAATCTGTTCTTCGAGGAGGGATGAAGATAGGACCCCTACCCCTATCTAATGGGTTATTGGGTTCCACTTTCTTCTCTCCTCCTGTCTCAATGGCAGATCCTCCGCATATAGTCCGAGTTTTCTCTTGAGCCCTTGTGCTGTTCAGGAACCAGAGACATCAATCTCTTGGTTCCCTGAACTGCTGGCTATACAAAGATATGTCTGCTCTGCAGGTTAATGCCATCCCGCGAGATTCTAACAAGCGATGACCTCAGTCTCTCGACCCTCCATTCTAACCCTTGAATGATTAGGGTCTGGAGTTTCGGCGCTAAGAGTTCCTCCGTCGCCGATTTTTTCGATGTAGTTGGGCTCGTCTAGGGGATCAGAGATAGTCATCTCTTGATCCCCCAGACAGCCTGCAACAAACAGATGAAACCCTTCACAGGATATAGACGATGGTCTCTTTTCCCCTACTGATTCGGCCTTCCAATTCCCTTGGCATCCTTCAAACAGAGCTATCCACGAAACCCCCTCCTGCACTCCACATTCGGTCTCGATCCGAGCCAGAAAACTCAAAAAATTCCCGAACAGAGTACCGTAATCAAGCCCTGAAACCCTTAACCCTTTCACCTTCCCGGCGTGCTAATTTCCACACCGAGAGCTACGCCGCCGAGAGGCCTCCCTCTTCCTTCCCCTTCAGCAAACCGACAAAACCCCCGGTTAAACCCCAGCCTTCCCGGCCTGTGGCCTCCCGGCGCCGGGTTCTCGGTGCGGCAAGGAGCGCGCCGAGAAGCCTCACGCTGGGAGCTTCCCCCTTTTTTTGCCAATTAAAGCCATGCCGAGAGCTCTCCCTCTGGCCAATAGAAACCCACGCCGAGACCCTCCTTCTTTGGCCAATGAAACCTAGTCCGAGGCCCTCCTCTGCACTGTCATCCTTCAATCCTTTAGTTTCCCTACACACCTGTCTAGGGGATGTTCGGAGACCATCATATGTGCCCTGAGAAGATACAGTAATGGGGAAGACCTCCCCTACAGCCCTCATTTCCGATCCGGATTTCACTGCTACCTTACGAACTCAAAGAGCCATGTTATTATATGCGTTCTGATGGGTTCCAAGGGAATATTAACCAATCAGATAGACGCAAGTAACATCCCCGGGCCCGGTGCCCTTCTTATCTGGTCGTCATCCCGGCATCCCGTGGATGATGACCTATTCTCTCTTGGCATAATCCAAGTTGAGGGGACATGCTGCCGAAATTCATACATGCCCTACCGGGTAAATGTGATATTCTCTCCCAGCCCCGCCGGCCCACGGAGTTATGTCCTTGCACGCTCTCCGATGGTCCCTCGAAGGGGGATATAGACGCGGCACCGCACCCACATGGGACGTGCCATGTCGCGCCGGTCCCTATTCGGACTCCGGGTCTATTATACCCGATCTTTTACGGATCCTACCCTGCTGCTGCATGGGTGGTTTCCTATTCCCACTTAGCATAGTCCAAGATGGCGGGGATATGCCGTCGGATTTGTCTCGTACTTAATAACCCCCTTGCTTTGTCTAGTCCATTTAGCATTCTGCAAATAAATCAACCCCGTCTCTTCTGAGCCTTATCTTCACCGCTGCTTTCCTCCTATTTTGGCGTTTAATCAAGGGTTGTCCTTCCTTGGAAGGGCGTAATTAACGTCATAGTCTTTATGGTATGACGGACTTCCGGTCCCGACTCGGACTTCACAATCGACTGACCAAGTCAGATCGAGCGCACAATAAAATCGTCACACACGTGACTGGCACGCCTAATAAATCAATAAATCAAAAATCCAAATAAAAAAAATATAAATAAATAACACATGAAAGAAGATAAGATCCACGTTCCACACCACCACGGGAGATTGCTCCGGCGGGGTGAGCGGGACAAATGTAATATAGCAAGATATGGGGGTTAAATGGCCATAGCGGGAAGTGACTCGCCGCGGCCTCGGGGGGACGGGAATGGTGCAGAAATCAAATAGCAAGAATTGAAACGGCCATTGGGGAAGTGACTCGCCGCGGCCTCGAGAATATGAGCATATAAGAATATGACAGAATATAAGGAGAATATAAAGAATGGGAATTTAAACGGCCATTGGGGAAGTGACTCGCCGCGGCCTCGAGAATATGAATAGATAAGAATATAACTAAATATAAAGAGAATATAAGAACGAGAATTTAAACGGCCATTGGGGAAGTGACTCGCCGCGGCCTCGAGAATATGAGCAGATAAGAATATAACAGAATATAAAGAGAATATAAGAATGAGAATTTAAACGGCCATTGGGGAAGTGACTTGCCGCGACCTTGAGAATATAAGCAGATAAGAATATAATAGAATATAAAGAGAATATAAGAACGGAAATTTAAACGGCCATTGGGGAAGTGACTCGCCGCGGCCTCGAGAACAAGATGTGATCGCCAGGGGCCAAAAGACCCCAAAATAAAGAAAGTGATCGCGCCTACCTCAAGAGCGGGAGATGGCGGGTTGCTTCTTCCTCCCCCTTCGGCCGGCCGACGGAGAGGGCTTTCTTTAGTTACCCTTGCAAAACAACAGACAGTAGATGAACAGAATTAGGAAATGGCAGTGTAGTATCAATCCCTTGTGATGAAAATAACGAAAACGCGGCAGGACACACACCTGGTTGGTGTGGTTTTAAACCCCTCTCGGACTCGAGTAGGAGGAAAATGAGATGATGGATGCAAGAAGTATATAAGAAGAGGCACCCTTATGAAGGGGGATAGAGGATGCGAGATGATGAATGCAAAAGAACTACGAAGGAAAGGAAAGGATTGGCTTATTGGATGTGCCGATGGTAAAATCCGGCGGAGCTCCGGCAGCGTAGGGACGACGTGGAAGCGCGGTGGATGAAGACGACCTTCCTCTCGCGAGTGTGGGCACCCGAGAAGTCGGCGGAACCTCCACCTACAAAAGACCCCATGGGTTAGAAATGACTCCGGTAGCCTCTGGGCTCCGGCAGACTATCGGACCTCTTCGAAACTCCTTCAGAACTGAGGGGGTGGGCCTCTATTTATAGGGCTTCGGAGGGTGGAGGCGTCCAAGACCCTGGACACCTCCATCAGGGCAAAAAAGATATTGTATTCTATTTTTATTCATTTTTTCTGAATATTTTCATGGAGGCGTCCAGGGTCCCGGACGCCTCCATAAGTCCAACCGAACTCCACCGAAAGTCGCACGCGGTTTAACACAACGCGTGGTTTTGGAGCGGCGACCTGTGATTTAGAAATGGGCGCGTCCAGCCGGCTGGACGTCTCCACAATTTGGATTCTTTCACACACGACAAACCATCGATCGGTGGGCGGGGCCAGGTGAGTGAGTTGATGGAGGTGTCCAGGGGCCTGGACGCCTCCAAGAAAATATATTTTTATTTTTTTGTTTTGTTTTTTATGCCAACTCGCATTTTATATTTTTTATTTTTGTTTTCATGGAGGCGTCCAGGGGCCTGGACGCCTCCATTAATATATATATATATATATTTGTTTTTTGGGGTTTGAAGAATAAATAAAAATAATGGGGCATCCAGGAGCCTGGACGCCCCCATGAAGACCCGCCTGGGTCCTCAGACAAGGCGTTGGCAGCCGCCCGGCAGACACCCTTCCTGGTTTCGGAACCTTCCGATGCGTCTGACTGGTGTTGATGCCGTCCGAATGTTGCGACGAGACGATTTCGGATGCCAAAAAAGGCAGAAGAAGACCCAAGAAAAGGAAGCACTTAAGTGATTCAAAATGTGAAAGCCGCCGCTGGGCGTTGTATAGTGATATGAGATTGTTCAGGAGACGTCAGGAATGGCGTGTCTACAAGAAGGAGGGGGGTGATCTGGCACGCCAATGGCTGCCGAATCACCTCTCCATCCCCAAGTTATATATATATATATATGTGTGTGTGTGTGTGTGTGTGTGTGTGTGAATCGACGTAGGGTGAGAGGAGAGAGATGGATGAATTGGCGCTGGTGGAGGAGAGGGAGAGAGGGAGAGAGGAGGGTGAATCGGCGCCAATAAGAGATGAAATGGGGGTGATATGGCGGGGGGGTAAATCGGCGCGAGAAGGCCGCGCGATGGCGCCGGTTCACTAGACACTGGAGGAGTCAACCCCATCGACGTGGTGCGTAGACGTAGGGTGGGGGGAGCAAAGCCAGGCAGAGCCTGGAATTTGGTGGGTCGACCCTTGGGGTCGACTCCACACCGTGCAGGGCCTTAACCCGGTCATACTTCATGCCTTGGACAAGTTTTTTGTTCGTTTAGAAAAGTGGATTGTGGTGGTCTATTATGCATGTGTGGGGTTATGAAATGGTTGGCTTTTTGTTTATGATGAGCCCGGGAAGCTCTTTCATTTTCTATAATGTTTATTTATGAAGGAGCAGTAAGGACCTTGCATGCAGGTGATGTGCATAGGGTCGACGCAGGAGTCCTTGGGGTCGACGCACCCAACAACTGGAAGAGGAAGAGGTCGACGCACGAGTCCTTGGGTTCGACGCAGGCAACATCCAGGAAAGGTTTGCAAAGATTTTTTTTTGCCCGAGCTCACACATGGGATGATGCTATACCTTAATGGACATGAAAAGGGGAAGCTCAACATGCATTTGAGTTTAAAAGTGTAGAAAGGCATGTTCTCAGTTCATAAGCGTTAAGTAGATATGTTTATGCAAATGCACACGTGCGATTCCAAGTCTGATAACCGTTTTAGCTACCTTATGTATGTTCCTCATTCCGTAGTTTTTTTCTTTGGTATTGGCATTCTCGTATTAAATCACATTCCTTGCTCTGTTCGTTGTTGTTCTTTTGTTCAATCGTTAGTTCAAGTTTCTTGCACAAATCCTGCAGCATCTCCCCCGGACCCGGGGTTATGTGAGGTGTTAAAGAGAGACTCGCCCACGGAGGGATCCAAGATGGCCTTAAAAATTGTGGGTGACATGAGAATAGCTACCCCAAGACCCGTGTTGGGCATGGAAACCCTGAGGGCTAGCCTGCGAGGGTGATCCATGGGCAGTGATATCCAAAAATTAGGACGTGGGTTTATTATGTCGCCCGCCATATGGCCGTTGCTATTCAATCCCTGAATGGGTTTCCCCAGAAGCCATACTATGAAGAAATAAGCTTCTAAAGGGACCGGAGTGATCAGAAGATTCGGAGAAGAAAGGAATATTGCCGATGAGGGAAGCATAATACATTCAAAATCGCTATGTGGGAGACACAGGGCTAAGATAAAAAAAAGGAAAGAGGGGTTTATGCAGACAACCACGAAACGTGCACATTTACATGACCACTCCAAAGATTTCATTTCATTCCATGTCAAAAGGTGCTAGAATAGGCACATGGATTACATGAGAGGGGAAAGGCGAGACAAAGAAAAAAAATGGCCAAAGAAAAAGAAAGGGAACTGCAGTCGAGGGGGGGGAGAACAGAGCATGGGCTCCTCTCCACCCTAACCTCACCTCTTTTTATCTTCTTCTCTTCTTCTCCTCTTACAGGCTCTCCTATTCGCACCTGGGCTTTTTCTCTCAAGAATCAGCTAGAAACCGCTAGAGAGGAAGACCAACCCCCTTCTTTAATGGGCTTGAGTCTTTTTTATAGGGAGCGGAGGTGGGAGAGCATCAAACTCCCCACCCCTCCTTCTTCTTCTTCCTTTCTCTACACCTGTTCGAAGCCTTCAAAAGGCCTACACGTAGGGGCAGTAAAAGACTAGCAAGGTGTCTCCCTGGGATTGGTTGAGGTCAACCGATGTGACTCATGCCGTAGCAATTCTTGAAGTTTACCATTTTGGGGTATCTGAGGAGATGGGCGAGCCTTCCACCTAGTCTACCGATGGGTGAAGGGCTTTATCTGATGGTTGACGTTGAACAAAGTCCTCTTTAGGCAGGGGCCCTCTTTTAACCACTGGTTAAGGGGAGATCTCCCGTTGGATGGGATCTCAAACCCCTTCCTCTTTTTTTCCCCTCACCCTTTTCTTCCTCCCTTATTCTTCCTACTGTGAACCAGCATGGAAATAGAGTTCCGTGTCCGCGATGGGATGTTTCTCACTCCATATCATTTGGATGGTTGGGCGCCGATTCAATGTAGAACGAGAGGTTGCGCTGGTTCTTGCTTCAAGGAGAAGGCGCGCCGGTTCATGGGCCGGGGCCTTGGTGTCTATTCATGTGCCAAGAAAGAGGCCTTGCACGCCAGTTCAAGCATGCCAAGGGGGGGCGCCTGCGCTGATTCAAGCCCTCAAAGGGCTTCTTGCGCCGATTCACAAGCTAGGAGAGAGGGGAGCCGATTCAAGATGCAAGGAGGAGAGACTTGCACCGGTTCAAGTGGCCATGGGAGGCTTGCCTGCGCGTCGGTTCAAGTGGCCATGGGCTTGGCACCAATTCAGGTGGCATATGGGGGCGTTGGTTCAATGGGCCCTTGCATGCACTTCTTTTTATTTTCTTCATTTCCCCCTTTTTGTTATTTTGTTCATTGTCTTTTTTTTCTTAGATGCGTCGGTATGCGTGCATGCATACTTCTTCTTTCTCAGTTGCCCTTGCTCGGCTCAGAATTCTTCCTAGCGAATTTCAGGTGTCCACAGGCCTAAAATTAGCATTGATGAAATAATTAAAGGATATCTTGAATTGCATAAGAGCACCCCATATTAGGGTGTAAAAACATCCAGATCATATCGGTCATTTATTGACCATTTCATGTTCGGATAGGCGTCCGGGTTGAAAACATAACAAGTATGTAGATAGCATTCAGGCAAATGTGTGCCGAGGCATGGCAATTTTGATATTTGAAGATAGAGTGGGATTGGATACTAGTTAAAGCGAGTCAAATTTAGTGGGCTATTGGTCAGGGGCAATGTCAGGCCGTGGTCATATTGAGGTGGTCCCCGAGGTCCAAGCACAACTTCTCGAGGCATCATTGATATCTCCTTCACACCGGGTCTAGAGAGGTGAGGAACCCTGAATCAAACACCATTAGGCATTTATATTGATTTTTTTGTTATTATGTTTTCATGTCATTATTGTCATTATTATATTACTATTTTAATTTCATTGTTCATTATTTATCATTTTTTATGGTTGATATTTGTTTCTTTTGTTTTTTTATTTATTTAGAGAAAAGCTATCTGGGGGGAAGTCGACTTGCCCAGGGAGGCAAGTAGACCTTCCCCCTGCGCCAAAAAAGAAAAGAGGCTGGCTAGGAGGGAAGTCAATTTGCCCAGGGAGGCAAGTCGACTTGCCCCCTGCACCAGAAGAGAAAGGGGCTTAGCCAGAAAAAGGGGGAAGTCGACTTTCCCTGGGAGGCAAGTCGACTTGCTCCCTGAAAACAAAGACTCCTCTGTCATCTCACTTCGTTCATTTTTCTTTCTTTTTTTTATCTTTCATTCATCATTTTTTTGTTCATAGCAGACCAAGAGAGTGGGGGGAAGGCTTCGAAATGGATATCATTGAGTTTGTTATCTTTTATTGCTTAATTATATTTGGGTGCATGTGTGCATCTTCATTCTTTATCATTTAGTTGCATATCATTATTTCATTTTTTTATCATTTTTGTTATCACTTTCATCCTTTTGTTTCTTGCTTTATTAACATCATTCCTTTCTTATTAATATCATTTTTAAATATTATTATTATTATATTTTCTCCCTTTCTCTCTCTCCTTTTTTTGGGTTGTGGTTTTCTTTTTTTTGTTCCTTGTTGCTCTTTTTTTATTTTTTTGGTTTATTGCGTGTTGTTTCTCTTTTTTTTAATTAAAGAGGGGACAAGGGCCCAGGGGGCAAGTCGCCTTGCCCAAGGGAGCAAGTCGACTTGCTCCCTGGAAACAAAGAGGAAGAGATGAGCTAGAGAGGCGGGGGGGGGGCATGTCGGCTTGCTTCCTAACCAGAGAGAAGAGATGAATTGGAGAGGGGGGACAAGTTGACTTGCAGGCTGGGCAAGTCGACTTGCCCAAGGCCTGCTCTGAATTTTCCTATTGGATCCATCAGTAAGTCGACTTGAGGCTGGAGCAAGTCGACTTACACCATGCCAGTGAACAAATTTATGTTGTTTACCCTTAAAGATGGCATGCAACAGCCGTGAAATGCATTGATGCATGATTTGTTTATCAAGGAAGCCATGCCCTTGGGAGAATGTAGGCAAATGATTTTGCTAATTCTTTATGCATATCATGCAAGGGTTTCATCACACATTCATGCAGGGTAATCCATGGTACGAGGCAGAGTATTTAACTCGCACATAATAAGAGTTTTCACCCGGATGCCATCCGGCTTTCCACCGCTCACCATTTGATATACCAAGGACCACAGCATGCAGGCCTTCAGCAATTAACACATGCATGAAGCTTCATCTCCATCTTTTTCCATCTTTATGTTTTATTCATTTCTTTCATTTACTTCGTTCAATTCTTTATATTATTGATTTTTTTTTGTGGTTAATCTGAGTTTCGGGCAAAACTACGGCATCACCTCCCCTAGACCTAGAGCATTTGGGGGGTGTAAATTGGGTGCTCGTCCAGGGAGAATCCGAGACGGTGCCGTAGTGATGAGGATGCACACGAAAGCGGAAACGTCCACATCAGCGTCCTTGTGAGCTCCAGGGGGAACGAGCGAGTCAGATCAAAACACACATCGTTCATAAATCCAAACTCAATGAGAAAACTCAGAATCTACTGGCTTCAAGGCCTTAACCATTCCCCTCCTTCACTCTGATAGAGTGCAAAGAAAGGGGGGAGGGCTTAATGGCCAATGAACCGGCGACTAGCACAAGGGCATTGTGGCAGTGAATAAAAAGTGATCCGACAGGCAGAAGAGTGATCCGATGCGTGAAGAAGGTGATCTGACGGCTATGTAGCCCGCCAGATCAGTCTCCCGGAGATCCTATGTAATCTTCGAAGGAAAGCAGAAGGTGAAGCAAGAATATCATGAGGTGTTCGTTTTGGGATTACATCCCGTATCTCTCACCTCTTGGAATCACAACTATAGAATCAGTTGAAGTCCAACCTGAGGTTTTGAGGCGGTTTTATTCTTCCCTTTGAATATATAGCAATCGTCAATGGAATGCCCCCTCCTTTGGTAATGACGACAGAATTGAGGATCATCTTTCCATTTGGCATCATTTGGTCTTTTGGGCTCCGGGAGAATGACCTTGTCGAATTTATGGGCCCACTCGAACAGAGTCTGAGTTTTATCTATCGAAAAGGAATATGGCTTCTTCATTCTTCCCCTTAGCGAGGACTTCTGCTCGGTGGGCTTGGGGGCAAAAGGGCCAGTCGCCTCTCTTGATTTGTTCCTCTGCTACTCGAAAGCTTTAAAATCAGCAGCGCGCATTTCTTTCTGCGCCAGCCGTTCTCCAACTGGCTTATTCTTCTGAATCGGGGTAGTAGTAGCCGGGCAGTGCTTTACCAAAAGGGCCTCAATATCAGTTGCCAAATCTTTCAATTGATCAAAGGATTTGACTTCGACGCCAATCACCCTTAGTAGGCTGTCCGTCTTCAAACTGCGTTTACATATTTGGATAGCATCCCCGTGGCCGAGTGGATGTCTGCATCTCGCATTGGGATTTCTCCATCGTCGGATATAGTCCGAAGTGGACTCATCATCCTTTTGCTTGATCATATATAATTCCACCTCGGTGATTTCTTCCTCGGCTAGCTCTGTTTTAGCTGTTTGTTCCATCTTTGGCTTGTTCATCGCTGTCGGAGCTATTAAACTCGGGTGTGAGCCAACTGGTTGTAGAAATGGGTTTATCAGCGGGATTGCCTAAGGTATCATACATGCCCCCTGGCGTGCCCGGGAGGCTGAAGGGTGCGCCGAGGGCACGTGCTGTAGCTGTTGAGGGAGAGTGCCCCCTGCATGGTCATGCATTATTCGGGGCATTGCTGGCTGTAGTGAAGCTTTGAGTGGTTCATCACTACTCCGCAAAGCCTCAGATGAGGGTCCTACCCGCCCAGGTGTAGCTGGGTGTAAACCCATTCCAATTAATCTTCTTTCCAGCACTTCAATTTCTTGTAGTTTTTGCCATAGCTCTACCAGCACAGCAAGATCAGGTTGGGAAGAGCTAGGAATGCTGCTTCCCATTTGGATTTCAGGCGGGACCAGCGGTATCCTATCATCATCGCTGGACGCATTTAGTCCCTCAGAAATTGATATTTTTGCCCCCATGCCCTCACGTGGAGGAGGGGTATAACAGCATGCCTCTTCATTAGGCGGTGGGAGATGCCCCTGGTTCTCCGGGAACCAATTAGCATAGCGGGAAGTAGCGGCTTTGGTTTGATCCGTGTTTATCGGCGAGAGGCACATCTTTTCATCTTCTTCTTCAGTAGCTTGGCTTGTGCTTGGCAAAGCTGACAGTGTATTACAAGAGAGAGCAACTCCCCTCCTTTTATTCTTGGGGTTATTCTTTTTCTTCTCCTTTGCGGCCGACATCTGCGTCTACAGCGAGTTGTCTGATGCTTCTTCTGGCAATAGCTGGTATAGGGATAGCATGTTAGCTGCTCTCTTTAGAGCGGACAATTCATGGGGCTGCTGAGGATCAACCTTATACTCGCCCATTTGTAATTCCCCCTTCTTGATCAGACTTTCAATATTATCTTTAAATACATAGCAGTCTTCAATGGGGTGCCCAAGCATCTGGTGATATGGGCAAAAGCGAGTATCATCTTTCCTCCTAGCGTCACCCGACCTTCTCGGTTTCGGAAGTGTGACTTTGTTATATTTAGTGGCCCATTCAAATAGGACCCGAGTTTTATCCTTGGGAAGGAATAAAGCTTCATCATCTTGGCTCACAAGGAAGGGCCTTTTTGTTCAGCAGGCTTAGCAGGAGGAGGGTTGGCGACCCCTTCATCTTTTTCTTTCTATCGCTCGAACACCTTGAAGTCAACTATATGGACTTCCTCAAGCACGGGCCTTTTATCAGCTGATTTAGCCTTCTGGCTTGACATAGCAGGGGCAGAGGAGTATCCAGAGAGGAAAGCCTCAATTTCTGCCACCACGTTATTTAATCGGTCAAAAGACCTAATTTCCATTCCAATCATCTTTTCAAGGATCTCCCGCTTCAAATTTTGTTTGCAGATCTTTACTGTATCTTCTTGATGTGGCGGGAGCCTGCATCTCATACTAAGGTTCTGCCATCTTTTTTTGTATTCTAGGGTGGATTCATCATTCTTCTGCTTGGAAGCATATAATTCACTCAGGGCCACTTCTCTCTCAGCGATGTGGAACCTTTCTAAGAATTTTCATTGCATGTCTGGCCAGTCACTGATGGACCCAGCTGACAAGTTTGAATACCATTCAAAAGCGAGTCTGGTGAGGGAGGACCCAAAGAATTTCAGCAGGTATGACTCATCGGTCGCCAAATCGGCCATCACGTTCATATAGTTGGCTATATGTTATTTCGACGAGCCTTTCCCATTGAATTTATCGAATTTTGGTGGTTTGTTGATGCTCGGAGGCAATCTTTTAGTAGCATCATGGACTGGGAAAGGTACCTTGTACACATTAAAAGTGGCATGATCATCACTGCCTCTATCAGCCAGCTTCTTCTCGATCATTTGTCTAATCATCAGTTTATCCATCATCGCCGGGTCGACCGGGCCTGGGCAAGAGTGAGCTTGTTGCATCTGTGGCGTCGTCGACACCGTTGCTTGAGGTGTAGCGGCAGTCCCCTGGTATGGAAAGATTGGGGGTTGCGTTGTAGCGGTATGTTGTTGCTGGAGGGAAATGCCTCCGGTGTAGCCAGGTGCCGGTTGAAATGTGACTACCTGTGGCGAAGCTTGGAAGGCTTGGTCCCTACCCCCAGACGTCTCGAGAGGGATTTCAGCCTGCTTGGATGTAGATGCACGTATATTCTTTTCATTCAGCTGCTTTCTCAGCATTTGGTCAAGCATAGAGGGGTTGGGGGTGCCACTGTTGGGTATGTGTGGAACATGCGTGATTCTATTATTTTGATGATGTCTGACTATGACTCGTTGATGAGTCTTATATGGAATTAATAATGTCAAACTGTATAAGTTTCAGGTCAAAGATATCACTCACATGAGAATGGCCTCATGAAGATGAGCATGTGAAGAGATCATGAAAATGAGCCGTAGGGCAAGGTTGAATTCAAGATACATAAATCTAAAAGAGCAAGAACCTACCAAGGTTGAAAAAGAAAGTCAAGATGCAAGTGCACAGAAATTGAGGTAATTGATTACACAAAAATCAAGGCAGGTGATGAAAAATAGGTGGCCAGGCTGAAAACACAAAAAGTGAAGAAGAAGTGTCGACCTCATGGAGCCACTGCATCGACCTCACAGCTTAACTGTCATATTGGTAGTTTTCTTAAGATAGGTCGACACGACAGTTACAGCAGGTTGACACCATGGTGCTTCCAGATTGCAGAGAAGATAGGATTTTGTAAAGCAGTGTCGACACGACAGTTACAGCAGGTCGACACCATGGTGCTTCCAGACAGCGTTGAAGATAGGATTTTGTAAAGTAGTGTCGACACCACAGGTACAGCAAGTCGACACCATGGTGCTCCCAGAAGCACTTTAAGCTATTTTCTGTCAAACACGTCAGGTCATCCAGGGAATAAAAATATGAACCGCAAACCTCCAAAAACACAGATTTTGAGGTCTGGAGGAAGGTACCATGGTCAGAGCTTCTGCCACCTCAATATGTCATCTCAGAACATCCTTTTACAGAAGACCATATCAGAGAACATATCTGCAAAGGTCTTCTCTACCAGAAGACTGGCTCTTCTGTCCTAAGAAAGGACAGTCCCAGGAGGTGTGCCCTTTAGTCCATACTGGACAAAGCCTTGTCCCTCTACCACAGCTCTCACATAAGTCTGCTCTCTACCTGCCATCATCTTATCCTAGGACTAGTCTGAAAAGCACTGTAGCTCAAGACAAATATCCTCAGAATATTTTCTACAAGGCCAAGGAAAAATGTTGGAGGGAAATTTGACTTTCCAGCTGCTTCCTTATATCTGGTGGATTGCATCTCTCTATACATTGGACAAAGCTATTCCCTCTGCCACAAGATTTCAAAGAAGGTCCACTTTCTGCCTGCCACCGTCCTATTCTAGGACTAGCCTGAAAAGCCCTGCAGTTCAAGTCAACCTTCTACAGAATATCTACTTCAGCCAAGAAAGATTTTTTGGAGGGAAAATAGACTTTCCATCTGCTCCCTTATGTCTTGTGGATTTGCTCAAGCTCTGCTGAGAGAAGGTCAGAATTCAAGAGTATATTTCAAATTTGAATCGGTCCTCTACAGATTTTCTTGGAGGGAAATTTTCCCACTGGCTCCTCTATAAATACCTAAAGCTTCTATTGGAGAAGCCGCTGCTACCTTAGAAGAGAGCCACGCCCTTGAGCAGTCAAGAAGAAATTCTATGAGAAAGAAAAGAAGGGAGTGAGAGCAGCCCATCACTAAGGCTTACCCAATCCAGTGCTTTAAGAGTGAAAAAAAAGAAGTAAGATCAGCCTTGAGAGAAGAGCAGCCCTGTAGATATCTAAGCTTGAAGAGAAAGATCTTCGGATCTGAATTTGAAGTTGTAGCCACCAGCTTCCAGATTTCTATCTAAAGCCTCAGCTAGTGTTTATTTTCTTATTCTAGTTTTTCCACTACACTTGCATTTTACTTTCTTTTTCTCCTTTGTCCTTGTTTGCATATGTAACTGGGGCATCGTCCCAGTGTGGTGCTGCTTTGCAGCATGTGGTGAAGCCTCACCAGGTTCGGTGAGGGGTGGACGTAGGTTGCAGGGTTGTAACCAAACCACCTTAAAAACCCCTATGTCATGGGTTATGATCGTGTGTTTGCTCCATATCCTCTACCCCCACTCACAGGTACAAATGAGCTCCAACGTATTCTATTCTATTTGATTTCCATCACATAGTCTAGCCTTTTGATCTACACACTGTCTGTCTTGCATGCACACCGCTTGCCCCTCATGCCACACTTGTATTTTCTCAGCTACCTACTGCAACCTTGCACACAGGCAATAGGGAGTCTACTCTGGTCTGGGGGTGTTACCCTTCTCAACACACACTCTAGCATTGACTTCACACATACATGTAGCATGTTCACTCATCTTGTTGAAGTCTCGTGAGATCCCTGCAGACTAGGGCAGCAGATCTCCCTTAGTTCTAAAGTTACTCTGAAGGAGTGTCGACCTCACCACTTGGGAGTGTCGACCTCAGCCCTCTGTGCATTGTGCCTAAAAGTATCTCATTTGCATTATAGAAGTGGGTTATGTTTTAATTCGTATATATTTTAATTGGGCCATTGTTTTAGAAAGGATCTACTCAACCCCCCCTTCTAGATCCATTGCACCCAAGGGACCCAATAGCCACCTCTTTCCTCAGCTGGAATTTCTTCAGATGACATGGATGGCATCCCCTTGTCATCTTCAGCTGCGATTACATTGATGGTCACAGCCGCTATAGCCTCATCTGGACTGGTTTCCTTAGCGATGGTTCAAAGCGCCTCGCTTAGTTGAGTTGGAGCTCGGGGCCAAGCCCGCTTGGGCACCCGAATCTGCTTAAATCTGGTTGGCTTTGGGGCCAACCCTCCCTTTGATTTGGACTCAAAGTGGTCCATTTTATCTTGGGCCAATACTCAGAAGGAGTTGTGTACTGGCACGCTAGGAATCACCCTGTCGGGCTTGATCTTGGCCTATCGGGTGTTCAGAAATACTCGGGCGCCTCCGATCAGCACAGATTTGCCCGAGATTGATAGCCGGCTTGGCAGCGGACCAGCACTCTTCTTGGCCCCCCTCCTAGCAGCCGGTGTACGCCTCTTGCTGGTTGAAGCGTAGGAATCGGCGTGGTGGACGTAACAACCCACCACTATAGCTTCAGTAGGTGTCGCCTCTACAACGACGACTAGTTCTGTCTCCTGGGTGTCCAGGAGCTCCACGAACACAACCCCCCAAAAGTTAGGGAAGCTTACAACAGGTGGGAAATCGCCGAACTTGATCGGCACAGCAAGGTAGCCATGCTCGACATGGTTAACAATGACGAGAGGTCCAAAGGTGGCAGCCATCGCGTTTGTCTGAATGCAACCAGCAATTTCAGATTGAGGAGGTTAGAATTTTAGGAAGAGACCATAGGGCCCCAAATCCTGACGAAAAGATGAAAGGAGGTTCCAGTCCCACCGGGCGTGCCAGACTTGTAGACACACTTTTTTCTTTTAAAATCATCTATCTTTATATCGTTTATCGTTTATATCGGTTTATTAGTGCGTAGGCATGCCAGTCACAGAGTGACAATTTGTAGCAACCCTGGTAAAATAAAAGGAAGATTTCAAGAAAGATTAAGTAAGTAAATGATAAGAACCCAAATGAATAAATAATAAGTCAAATGTGAATAACGCCTCTCAACAAGGCACGATTTAAATAAGAAACGCCTTCACCTGAGGCGTAAATTCAAAAAGTGACACCTATACCAAAGGGCGTCAAATTTCAAAAACGTCCAAAATGAATAAAAGGAAAGGGAAAGAAACGCCCTCTTCTTGGGCACGAATTACAAAAGAAACGGCGCAGGTAAAGACGTCAATTAGAATTAACGCCCTAACCTAAGGCGTTAATTTCATTTGTGTTTCGTTCGAACCAGGAGACTATCCAGGGTAAGTTTTAGGATTGCTACGTGTTTGATTGATTATGGTAAGGACTCTATCAAGGAAACTAGAGTTCTAATCGCATTCTAACTATATTGGGATTCCAGAAACCCTATAAATACCCCTTTCAGTCGAACCTATTAGCTATTTTGGTCAAAGGCGTTCTGTTGCTGTCTCGTGCGTGAAGAACAGGTTTGTTCTTCTTCCTCTGCCTTCGGTTATGAATATGGAGAATATTAATGTTCTTCATCTTCTTCTTCTGTAGGTTGCCTACAGCAAGTAGTAACTCTATTGTCTAGTTGAAGAACGTGGGTTCTTCATCAACGTACATCTTCCTCCGTTACAGAGAAAGCTGTGACCGGAGTCTAGGAGAAACTTCTTCTCATCGAATATCATCCTCACTGCACTATCTGGGGTCTACTGTTGCTTGGCGGTTGGTGCTGCTATTACTTGGATTCGTAGGTGGCTGTTTATATAAATCCCAGAAGACTCTGTTCAGAACAGAGTACCGTTTTCTCTTCACAACCTTCACGTATCATCACCCAGATCATCATCAGGTAGGTTTTCTCAAGGATTGTAGCCCAAACGAGCATAAAAATTTATGATAAAATCATCTGTAATTCATGCATAAAATTTTATTGCGTTTTAGAAGTTCTCTGTGAATTTTGGAAAGAGGCGACCCATGTCAGGACGCTAATTCATGTTTTGACGCCCGAACTAAGAGTCGTCAATTTCAAGAAATTAATAAATACCCATGTTTAAAATTTAATATCTATGAAACCTATAATCTAATTTAATGCATGATCATATATCTCGAATCCTGATATTTTTCTTGTCCTGACCATGTACTTTGTTTCCTGAAAATTATTATCTTGGAAATTACCACTGTTCATGATAAATCCTGGAAAAGAATGAATTAACGACCTCTAGTAGGTCGTCTTTTATGAAAGTGACGCCCCTGGCTAAGGCGCATTTTGTCAAAAATATAGAATTAAGAAAATTTCAGCAAATTAGAAATTTATAATGGACGACGGTTACAGAAGTCTTCAAATTTAAAATAAACGACCCAGTGCAGGGCGTGAATTTTCAAAATAACGACTTATGTTAAGTCGCTAATTTCCTGTGTAATTATTTTATACTGTTTACTGTTAACCGAGGGTTTTATATAAATATATATGTATATATCGGCACTATATTTCCATTCTGTGAATATAGTCCCATGTTCTACGATGTTTTATCGATTACCCCTCAACTCTCGGTGACATACAAGCCCTCCATTGGACATTCCGTTCCTTTGGACTGGCAAGTTAGTCATTGGGACCTCCGTAAGTCTCCTCGTAGCCTTGGATTCCCTCAAGGCCGACTGAGCGGGTTGTACCATAAAAACCCTTTACACTATTTTGCCATGTCACTCTATAGAAACATGGTATACCGGCCCTCATGATATGCTATGTGGATATCATGAGAATATTCTTAATGGGATGAGGACATCATACCATTAACCTGCTGTTCTTGTGGACCTCAATTCTATATTAAGTGGGTGACCATCTATATATGGACACTTAGTTGTCATGGTACCCAATTAGGGAACCAATTCCAACCAGTTTTATCGATACTCGTGATTGTACCGTTATTATCGTCCTTATACATCAAGTTCAATTTTTGAACTCTACTCTATCTTGAATTTCCACAAGCTTTTCCTTGAAAATTCCATATTGGCTATACATAAAGTGGATGTCAAAATACATGATCAATGCCTGTGCATATAGGGCCCGATCTGGTCCTGGGAGGAGCACCCGAAAGTACTAGTGCCCATGGGAGTTGTAATGATTACGGTATGGCATTGTACCGAAGTGCATGACTAGTTTGATTAAGACATTCCACAAATCTCGTACTTGACATGACATGACTTGCGTGGCCCGAAATAGGGAATTTATATGCTTGCTTGAATCGTGATAGCCAATTCTCGACATGACATGGTGAATATACTTGCTTGAATATCTTGACATTCATTGATATAAGTTCTTGAAAGACATGCTAGTTTACTCGATTACCTCTTGTTATACTCTCTCTCTTGTCATTTTACGCAAACATGCATAGCCATAGTGCATTCATGGAAAAATGTAATTACTTAAACCCATTGCTAGTTCTTGAGATATAATTTCCTACTGAGCGTTCGCTCACTCAGTGTTTCCATACTTTTCAGGTAAGTCCGACGACGAGACTCAATCGGACGGGAAAGGTCAAGAGTGAAAGAGATTAGAGCTTCTCAAGCGTCAACTAGTCTTGTCTTTTCTATATTTTCTTGAGTCCATTTTGTACTTTTCTTTTTATTTTCAAGGGATTGTAATAGAAATACTTTTGTGAAGGAATAAAAGGATTGGGTTATCTTTACTCTTGCGCATCTCTGATTTGGTGTCGAATACACTAATACTCTGATTGACATGATCGATATACACTCATCACGCGTCTCCAGGTATCTTCCGCGCTCAGGACGTGACAGTTTTTGTGGTATCAGAGCCTAGGGTATTCAATTCCTAGGAAACCCAAGTCCAAGGATAAGTCTGAACCTCTAACCAGTGAGATTGGGTAGAACCAAGGGTTAAAGTCAACGTAGAATTAAAAGCCTTTTAACACAATCACATACTAATATAGCTATTGTAATTATAGGACAATGGCTGTCGAACGTGCTTAATGGCGTAACATGCAACGCACTCTTCAAGGCATGACCCAGGCACTTCAACAAGTGGCACAAGGAGGTGCATGGATAGGAAATCTCCACCAAAGCTTCGAGAATATGAACCCTCCTAAGTTCATGGGATCCACTGATCCAGATGATGCCGAGCACTGGATCCGAGATACGGAACGTGTTTTTAGAGTCATGGAATGTTCGGACCAAGAGAAGGTCCTGTTAGCCACATTTCAACTAGAGAGAGACGCCTGATGCTGGTGGGAGTCGGTAGAAGCCACATTAGATCAAGGACAAGTTACTTGGGAGGAGTTTGTTGAACATTTCAACAATAAATATTTCTCAGATCGAGTTCAAGAGAAGAAAGCCGCTGAATTCGCCGCACTTAAGCAACGATCTTTGTCGGTGGCTGAATATGAAGAGCAGTTCTCAAGGCTATCTCGGTACGCTAAACACTTAGTTATTACTAAGAAGATGAAAGCTCGAAGATTCCTTAATGGGCTCAGGCCCCAATATATCACACAACTGGCACCGATGGACATACAAGTCAATTTGGAGATGGTTCGACGAGCCCAATTACTAGAAGATGCCACGGAACTATCTGATAGGATCCGTGGTAAAGACAAGAAGGAGAATGTTACTAGCTCCGGCACCTTCAAACCCAATTTCAAGAAGAGGCCAAGTAATGGAGGTACTCCCTCCTAGGAGCAAAAGTTCAAGAAGACCAAACCTTTCTCCATCACCACTACACCTTCTAAGGTGGTATGTAAGCACTGTGATAAGGCCGGGCACAAGGCCGAAGAATGTTGGAGGAAACTTGGAGCGTGTCTCCGTTGTGGGAGCCGTGATCATCGGATTCCCGACTGTCCCCTACTCAATGATCAAGCCGGTGACGGAAAGTGCCCGGTGACAAAGAATGCTCGTCTCCAAGCTATTAAGGAGGCGGAACAAGACGAAGGCGGACTAGTAGAAGGTACACTGAAAGTTTGTTCCAAGTCTGCACATGTCTTATTTGATACGGGTGCATCACATTCTTTTATTTCCAAGAAGTTTGCTGACCCACTACCTATGGAACCGGAATGGATGAAAATATTTTTATCTACTCCTCTCGGAAACGAAATCGATATTACTCACCATTATCAAAACTGTGAAGTCTTGGTAAAAGGAAGAAATCTTCCTATCAACCTCATATGTTTAGACCTAAAGGAATATGATGTCATATTGGGAGCAGACTTGTTATCTAGGTATCAGGCAACTGTGGATTGCCGTAACAGCAAAGTTACTTTCAAGGACTTTCCAGAACTAGTCTATTCTAGCCCTAAGAGTCGGAGCAAGTCACCTCTTATTTCGGCTCTCTGAGCTAGCAAGCTAATAAGGAAAGGATGTGTATCTTTCCTTGCATTTGTCACCATTAAGGAGACTAAGGAGACTAAACTAGAAGACATCCCAGTTGTGCAAGAATTTCCGGACGTGTTTCCGGAGGTTTTGCCTGGATTACCTCCACAAAGAGAAGTGGCCTTCACCATCGACTTGGCCCCTGGTGCTGGACCAGTTTCTAAGGCACCATATAGGATGTCCCCTGCCGAACTCAAAGAGCTGAAGGAGCAACTGATGGAACTTCTCAAGAAGGGATTTATTAGACCAAGCACTTCCCTGTGGGGAGCACCTGTGCTATTTGTAAAGAAGAAAGATGGATCCATGAGGTTATGCATCGACTATCGACAGTTGAATCATCTCACTATCAAGAACAAGTATCCACTGCCGAGAATCGATGAGTTATTTGATCAAATATCTGGATCCATGTATTTTTCGAAGATTGATCTCAGGACGGGATATCACCAACTAAGGATCAAAGATGAGGACATTTATAAGACCGCGTTCAGAAGCAGGTATGGGCACTATGAATTTGTTGTTATGCCTTTTGGACTAACAAATGCCCCTGCTGCCTTTATGCAGCTTATGAATAGTATATTCAGGCCTCATGTAGATCAATTCATAGTGGTTTTCATTAGTGATATACTGATCTATTCAAAGACCAAGGAAGAGCACGAGGAGCATTTGAAAATGGCATTACAAATATTGAGGATGAATCAGTTATATGCAAAGCTCAGCAAATGTGAATTTTGGTTTGGAGAAGTAGCTTTCTTGGGGCATGTTATATCAAAAGATGGTTTATCCGTAGATCCATCAAAGGTTGAAGCAGTAAGGAATTGGGAAAGACCGACCAATGCTAGCGAGATCCGTAGTTTCTTGGGTCTTGCGGGCTACTATCGATAATTCATCAAGGATTTCTCCAAGATAGCCGTACCACTCACTAGGCTAACTCGCAAGGAGATACGTTATGAATGGAGTGAGGAATGTGAAAGAAGCTTCCAAACTCTCAAAGATCATCTAACTACTGCCCCAGTTTTAGCTTTACCAATTGAAGGCGAGAGATTCGAAATATACACCGATGCATCTGGCATTGGCCTCGGATGTGTTTTAATGCAACAAGGGAAGGTTATAGCCTACTCTTCTCGCCAATTGAAGAAGCACGAGGAGAACTACCCAGTTCATGATTTAGAATTCGCTGCGATAGTATTTGCACTAAAGACATGGAGACATTATCTGTACGGAGTGCAGTTTATTGTGTACTCTGACCATAAAAGTCTTAAGTATCTCTTCTCTCAGAAGGAATTGAATATGAGGCAAAGACGTTGGCTAGAATATCTTAAAGACTTCGACTTCACTATACAATATCATCCTGGAAAGGGTAATCCTGTAGCCGATGCCCTCAGTCGAAAGCCGAGAGCACTATTAGCCAATTGTATGATTCAGGAGTGGAAGTTGCTAGAACAATTCTCTAAACTTAATATAAGCATGGACAAGGACAGTAGGTGTGTCACCTTATCTCATATGAGCATACAGCCAGACTTGCTATCCGAAATACCAGGACTTCAAGGTAGTGACCCCGTACTAGTGGAAATCAAGGGCAAAATGGAAGAACAACCTGATTTCAAATTAGCACCAGATGGAAGATTGATGATCAGAAATAAAACATGTATACCAAATTGCCCAGAGCTAAAGAAGAAAATCTTAGATGAAGCTCACAGATCAAGGTATATGATTCATCCAGGATCAACTAAGATGTACCAAGATTTGAAAAGGACCTTTTGGTGGCCTAATATGAAAAGAGAAATAGCGATTTTGTGTCTCGTTGTCTCACATGTCAACAAGTCAAGGCAGAACACCAAAAGCCTGTCGGTAAGCTACATTCTCTAGATATTCCCAAGTGGAAGTGGGAGGATATCGGTATGGACTTCATTATGGGTCTGTCCAAATCAAAGGGAGGATATGACAGAATATGGGTTATCATCGACCGATTGACTAAATCAGCACACTTCTTGCCAATCAAGAGTCAATGGTCAGTTGATGTTCTTGCTGCATTATACCTTAAAGAGATAGTCAGGTTACATGGAGTACCTGTCTCAATCGTGTCTGACAGAGACCCCCGTTTTACTTCTCACTTTTGGAAGGGTTTACAATATTCACTGGGGACGAGACTTAACTTTAGTACAGCTTTTCATCCTCAAACGGATGGTCTGACCGGGAGAACTAATCAGGTGGTTGAAGATATGCTCAGAGCTTGCATCATGGATTTTGGTGGAAGCTGGCATGATCACTTGCCTTTGGTGGAATTTGCATATAATAACAGCTACTAGGCAAGTATACAAATGGCACCTTTCGAAGCTTTATACGGAAGGAGTTGCCGATCGCCTTTGTGCTGGGACGAAGTTGGCGAAAAACAACTATTAGGTCCAGACATGGTAAGGGATACCACTGAGAAGATTCAGTTGATTATAGAAAGACTTCAAGTTGCTCAGTCTAGACAGAAGGCTTATGCTGATACACGAAGAAGAGATCTCGAATTCCAAGTGGGAGATCACGTATTTCTCAAGATATCACCTGGACGTGGAATAAGGAGATTTGGCGTTAAGGGCAAGCTTACACCAAGGTTTATCGGACCTTTTGAGATACTAGAAAGAGTTGGCGAGGTTGCATACCGCGTCGCTTTACCTCCTCAATTGTCCGAAGTTCATAATGTATTCCACATATCAATGTTGAAGAAATATGTGCATGATCCGTCACATATCATTGATCATGGAGACCTAGTGATTCAATGGGATCTCACTTATGAACAAAGGCCCATGAAGATCCTCAATCGCGAGGTACAAACCTTAAGGAACAAAATTATTCCCATGGTTAAGGTGCAATGGAGTAAATGTTCAGAACACGAAGCCACATGGGAGACCGAGGAATCCATGAGGAAGCGATTCCCAGAATTATTTTAAGAGGTATATACTCTACACTCTCCACATATATATATGCGATTGAATTTAGGGACCAAATTCTTTTAAGTGGGGGAGGGTGTAGCAACCCTGGTAAAATAAAAGGAAGATTTCAAGAAAGATTAAGTAAGTAAATGATAAGAACCAAAATGAATAAATAATAAGTCAAATGTGAATAACGCCTCTCAACAAGGCGCGATTTAAATAAGAAATGCCTTCACCTGAGGCGTTAATCCAAAAAGTGACGCCTATACCAAAGGGTGTCAAATTTTAAAAACGTTCAAAACGAATAAAAGGAAAGGGAAAGAAACGCCCTCTTCTTGGGCGCGAATTACAAAACAAACGGCGCAGGTAAAGACGTCAATTAGAATTAACGCCCTAACCTAAGGCGTTAATTTCATTTATGTTTCGTTCGAACCAGGAGACTATCCAGGGTAAGTTTTAGGATTGCTACGTGTTTGATTGATTATGGTAAGGACTCTATCAAGGAAACTAGAGTTCTAATCGAATTCTAACTCTATTGGGATTCCAGAAACCCTATAAATACCCCTTTCAGTCGAACCTATTAGCTATTTTGGTCAAAGGCGTTCTGTTGCTGTCTCGTGCGTGAAGAATAGGTTTGTTCTTCTTCCTCTGCCTTCGGTTATGAATATGGAGAATATTAATGTTCTTCATCTTCTTCTTCTGTAGGTTGCCTGCAGCAAGTAGTAACTCTCTTGTCTAGTTGAAGAACGTGGGTTCTTCATCAACGTACATCTTCCTCCGTTACAGAGAAAGCTGTGACCGGAGTCTAGGAGAAACTTCTTCTCATCGAATATCATCCTCACTGCACCATCTGGGGTCTGCTGTTGCTTGGCGGTTGGTGCTGCTATTACTTGGATTCGTAGGTGGCTGTTTATATAAATCCCAGAAGACTCTGTTCAGAACAGAGTACCATTTTCTCTTCACAACCTTCACGTATCATCACCCAAATCATCATCAGGTAGGTTTTCTCAAGGATTGTAGCCCAAACGAGCATAAAAATTTATGATAAAATCATCTGTAATTCATGCATATAGTTTTATTGCGTTTTAGAAGTTCTCTGTGAATTTTGGAAAGAGGCGACCCATGTCAGGGCGCTAATTCATGTTTTGACGCCCGAACTAAGAGTCATCAATTTCAAGAAATTAATAAATACCCATGTTTAAAATTTAATATCTATGAAACCTATAATCTAATTTAATGCATGATCATATATCTTAAATCCTGATATTTTTCTTATCCTGACCATGTACTTTGTTTCCTGAAAATTATTATCTTGGAAATTACCATTGTTCATGATAAATCCTGGAAAAGAATGAATTAACGACCTCCAGTAGGTCGTCTTTTATGAAAGTGACGCCCCTGGCTAAGGCGCGTTTTGTCAAAAATATAGAATTAAGAAAATTTTAGCAAATTAGAAATTTATAATGGACGACGGTTACAGAAGTCTTCAAATTTAAAATAAACGACCCAGTGCAGGGCGCGAATTTTCAAAATAACGACTTATGTTAAGTCGCTAATTTCCTGTGTAATTATTTTATACTGTTTACTGTTAACCGAGGGTTTTATATAAATATATATGTATATATCGGCACTATATTTCCATTCCGTGAATATAGTCTCATGTTCTACGATGTTTTATCGATTACCCCTCAACTCTCGGTGACATACAAGCCCTCCATTGGACATTCCGTTCCTTTGGACTGGCAAGTTAGTCATTGGGACCTCCGTAAGTCTCCTCGTAGCTTTGGATTCCCTCAAGGCCGACTGAGCGGGTTGTACCATAAAAACCCTTTACACTATTTTGCCATGTCACTCTATAGAAATATGGTATATCGGCCCTCATGATATGCTATGTGGATATCATGAGAATATTCTTAATGGGATGAGGACATCATACCATTAACCTGCTTTTCTTTGTGGACCTCAATTCTATATTAAGTGGGTGACCATCTATATATGGACACTTAATTGTCATGGTACCCAATTAGGGAACCAATTCCAACCAGTTTTATTGATACTTGTGATTGTACCGTTATTATCGTCCTTATACATCAAGTTCAATTTTTGAACTCTACTCTATCTTGAATTTCCACAAGCTTTTCCTTGAAAATTCCATATTGGCTATACATAAAGTGGATGTCAAAATACATGATCAATGCATGCGCATATAGGGCCCGATCTGGTCCTGGGAGGAGCACCCGAAAGTACTAGTGCCCATGGGAGTTGTAATGATTACGATATGGCATTGTACCGAAGTGCATGACTAGCTTGATTAAGACATTCCACAAATCTCGTACTTGACATGACATGACTTGCGTGGCCCGAAAAAGGGAATTTATATACTTGCTTGAATCGTGATAGCCAATTCTCGACATGACATGATGAATATACTTGCTTGAATATCTTGACATTCATTGATATAAGTTCTTGAAAGACATGCTAGTTTACTCGATTACTTCTTGTTATACTCTCTCTCTTGTCGTTTTACGCAAACATACATAGCCATAGTGCATTCATGGAAAAATGTAATTACTTAAAGCCATTGCTAGTTCTTGAGATATAATTTCCTACTGAGCGTTCGCTCACTCAGTGTTTCCATACATTTCAGGTAAGTCCGACGACGAGACTCAATCGGACGGGGAAGGTCAAGAGTGAAAGAGATTAGAGCTTCTCAAGCGTCAACTAGTCTTGTCTTTTCTATATTTTCTTGAGTCCATTTTGTACTTTTCTTTTTATTTTCAAGGGATTGTAATAGAAATACTTTTGTGAAGGAATAAAAGGATTGGGTTATCTTTACTCTTGCGCATCTCTGATTTGGTGTCGAATACACTAATACTCTGATTGACATGATCGATATAAACTCGTCACGCGTCTCCGGGTATCTTCCGCGCTTGGGGCGTGACACAATTAATTCAGGCTCTAAAATCGAGGTGGTATGGAGCCAATGGTGCACGCCGTCTGACTGATCAGACGATAGTGGGTATCAGGTCAGGACTGGAACCCGCCGTGCCATAAAGGCCACGGTGTTAATTACATCTCCCCGAAGGAGAGAAAACCTTTGATTAGTCGCCTGGAAGAGGGGACCTATGGCCTAAAATTAGCATTGATGAAATAATGAAATGATATCTTGAATTGCATAAGAGCACCCCATATTCGGGTGTAAAAACATCAAGATCATATCAGTCATTTATCGACCATTTCATGTTTGGACAAGCATCTGGGTTGAAAGCATAACAATTATGTATATAGCATTCAGGCAAATGTGTGCCGAGGCACGACAATTTTGATATCTGAAGACAGAGTGGGATTGGATCCCAGTGAAAATGAGTCATATTTAGTGGGCTATTGGCCCGGGACAATGTCAAGCTGTGGTCATATTAGGGTGATCCCCGAGGTCCAAGCACGACTTGCCTAGGCATCATCGATATCTCCTTCACACTGGGTCTAGTGAGGTGAGGAACCCCGAATCAAATGCCATTAGGCATTTATATTGATTTTTTTGTTATTATGTTCTCATGTCTTTATTGTCATTATTATATTATTATTTTAATATTATTATTCATTATTTATCATTTTTTATGGTTGTTGTTTGTTTGTTTTTTTTATTTAGAGAAAAGCTGGTTGGGGGGGGTCGACTTGCCCAGGGAGGCAAGTCGACCTACCCCCTGCGCCAGAAGAGAAAAGAGGTTGGCCAGGGGGGAAGTCGACTTGCCAAGGGCCCCCTGTGCCAGAAGAGAAAGGGCCTTAGCCAGAAAATGGGGGAAGTCGACTTGCTCCCTGAAAACAAAGGCTCCTCTGTCATCTCACTTCATGCATCTTTGTTTCTTTTTTTTATCTTTCATTCATCATTTTTTTTTCATAGTAGACCAAGACAGGGGGAAGGCTCTGGAACATATATCGTTGAGTTTGTTATCTTTTATTACTTAATTATATTTGGGTGCATGTGTGCATCTTCATTCTTTATCATTTAGTTGCATATCATTATTTCATTATTTTATCATTTTTTATCACTTTCATCCTTTTGTTTCTTGCTTTATTAACATCATTCCTTTCTTATTAATATCATCTTTCAATATTATTGTTATTATTATATTTTCTCCCTTTCTCTCTCTCCTTTTTGGGGGTTATGGTTTGCTTTTTTTTTTCCTTGTTGCTCATTTTTTGTATATTTTTTTGGTTTATTGCTTGTTGTTTCTCTTATTTTTTTAATTAAGGAGGGGACAAGGGCCCAGGGGGCAAGTCGCCTTGCCCCCCCCCCCCCTCTCTAGCTCATCTCTTCCTCTCTGTTTCCAGGGAGCAAGTCGACTTGCTCCCCAGCCAGAGAGGAAGAGATGAACTGGAGAGGGGGGACAAGTCGACTTGGAGGCTGGGCAAGTCGACTTGCCCCAGGCCTGCTCTGAATTTTGCTGCTAGATCCATCAGTAAGTCGACTTGAGGCTGGAGCAAGTCGACTTACACCATGCCAGTGAACAAATTTCTATTGTTTACCCTTAAAGATGGCATGCAAAAGTCATGAAATGCACTTGGGAGAATGCAAGCAAATGATTTTTTTAATTCTTTATGCATATCATGCAAGGGATTCATCACACATTCATACACGGTAATCCTTAGTACGAGGCGGAGTATTTAACTCATGCATAGTGAGAGTTTTCACCCAGACGCCATCCGGGTTTCCACCGCTCATCATTTGATATACCAAGGACCACGACAAGCAAGCCTTCAGCAATTAACACATGCATGAAGCTTCGTCTCCATCTTTTACCATCTTTCTATTTTATTCATTTCTTTCATTTTGCTTCGTTCAATTCTTTAAATTACTGATTTTTCTTTTATGGTTAATCCAAGTTTCTGGCGAAAATCCAGCAGCACCACCCCAAGACCCAGAGCGTTTGGGCGGTGTAAATTGGGTGCTCATCCACGGATAATACGAGATGGTCCGGTAGGGATAAGGATGCGTACGAAAGCGGCAACATCCATAGCAGCGTCCTTGTGAGCTCCAGGGGGGAACGAGTGAGTCAGATCAAAACACGCATTGTTCAGAAATCCAAACTCAGTGAGAAAACTCAGAATCTGTTGGCTTCAAGGCCTTAACTGTTCCCCTCCTTCACTCTAATAGAGTGCAGAGAAAGGGGGGAGGACTTAATGACCTATGAACCGGCGGCTATTACAAGGGCATTATGGCAGCGAATAAAAAGTGATGTGGCGGGTAGAAGAGTGATCCGACGCGTGAAGAAGGTGATCCTACGGCTATGCAACCCGCCAGATCAGTCTCCTGGAGATCCTATGTAATCTTCGAAGGAAAGCAGAGGGTGAAGCCAAGATATCATGAGGTGTTCATTTTGGGATTACATCCCATATCTCTCACCTCTTAGAATCACAACTATGGAATCAGTTGAATTCCAACCTGAGGTTTTGAGAGGGGAAAACTTGATCAGCAGATGTGAAAGAAATAAAAAAAGAAAGCGTCACGAGGCGAAGAGAGCGAGAAAGAAGAAAGAGACTATAGTCATCCAAGATCGGACATCCTGAACATTGCAACATAAAAATTCTCCCAGAGGAGTCTTTTCTTTTATTTCCTATCAGAAAAGGAACAAGAATACATCATAAAAAAAAAAGAAATACAAGGAGAGAACAGGGGCAACGCTCCCTGTTCCCGCTCCCTCACCGCTCTTTTCTCTCTCACTCTCCCTTTCCTCCAAATCTTCTTCTAGTACCAGGCTTCACTTGGAGTTTTGGACTTCGGAAGATGGCCAGCCTGGGGGGGGACTTTGAAGGCTCCTCTCCTTCTTTTATACACGCAGAGGGAAAGCATGGTTGATGTATTTTTCTTCTCAGTGCCGCAGGGGGAGTACGAGCTCGAAGACATGTCGAGGCCTCCCCATTTCCCGCGTCGTAGGAGGCATGAACCGTGACGTGCTTGTTCTTTCGCACCGTAGGTCTACGGGCGAGACAGCAGGGAGTAGGTGGAGGCGTGTCCCTTCCTTTCGCGCTGCAGGCAGTAGAGGGAGCAGAGGTGGCAGGCTCTGCCGGATGAGAGGGGATGCCGCCGGATGAGGGGGATACACGGGTCGGATCAAGGCTTTGGTGCCGCCAGATCGAGTTCAAAAAGGGAGTGCCGCTTCTGGCTGTTGGATCAGGCGGATGGGGGGGCCGCCGGATCATGTTCAAAAGGGCCACGCCGGATCATATACATATGAGGTAGCCGCCGATTCAAGGGCTATGGGAGAGCACCGGTTCAAGGGCCCCACTTTCTTCAGGTGTGCATCGACGCACTGAGCAAGTGGCGTCGACGTAGCCCCCTTTTTCTTCTTTTATTTTTTCTTTTCTTCTTTTTTTCTTCTTTTCCCATTCCTAAAAAACAAAAAAAAAAGCAAAAATAGGTTAGCATCAGAGAAAGGGACGCACATTAACATGCATCTCTTTGGAGAAGTATAAATTCTTTTAGCATTGATTTTAGCCTAGAGAGACGTGAATTATTTTTAGCGTTGATTTTAGCGTTGATTTTTGCACGCCCGGAAAGGCGAGAATTCTTTTAGCGTTGGTTTTAGCATTGATTTTAGCACGCTCGGAAAGGCGAGAATTCTTTTAGCATTATTTTTAGCATGTCAACAGGTATAGGTTTGTCTATTTAAATTTTGGGTAAATATTTATTGATTATGTTAGATGGCTTATGACATTTAATTCTTACAGGTCCAAGTGCTCATTCTATAGCTGGATAGGACACGCCGCTACCACCAGTACTATCAGGTATGTCTATTTGAATTTTTAGAAAAATGCTTATTGATTATATACTTTGCTTACGACATTTAATTCTTACAGGTCCGATTGTTACTTCACCGGCTAGACAGGGCACATTGCTACTAGCGCCACTGACAGGTATGTTTATTTAAATTTCTAGGTAAATGTTTCTTATTTATGTACTTTACTTATGACATTTAATTCTTACAGGTCTGAGTGCTTCTACAGTAGTTGGGCAGGGCCCACTGCCACTACTGCCACTACCGACCCATATAGGTACTTTTTGATTTAGTCTCAATTTATATCTTTGGTTGTTAATTAAATAGTTCATTAATTGTGAAAATTCTAATTAACTACTTCTATTTTTCTTGCAATAGGCACACTGGGCACATTGCTTGTAGTGGTCTGCTCCTCTGCCCAGTCGACACACCGGGCAGATGATGCCAGTAGTCATCAAATAGGAGATCAAGGGGGGCTCCAGCAAGGACATATGTCGTGTTGGATCGCCAAGTAAATATAGTAATTCATGAATTATGTTTGTTATCTATTCATCGACCATGTAATTAATGCCAACCATTTTAACATTTGTAATTGTAGGGATAAATTAGAGCCTGGCGGGGCTTCTCGTTTCGTTACCCAGAAGATTTAGCGACATGTTCCCAGGTCGTTGTCATCCTTCCGGCATTTTTCTCCTCATGTCCAGAATTTATTGTGGGACGAGTTCACGGTATACAATTTAACGTTTTAAATCATGTCTTTCGCAACTTAGCAGTTTCGGTATACTAACTTATATAATTTAAGTTCTTTACAGTGGACATATCAGTTCACTCGGACAGGGGATGAAGCCGAGCTTGGTCTTCCTAGGAGAGTCTTGCAAGAACAAATTACAAGAAGACATTATGGGAGTGTTGGCATCGTGCCGAGACTATAGCTGGTGGGAGCAAAGACTGTGGCCTTTGGAAGGCACACGGCCCCACCTGGATGATGAGGGAGGACTGGGAGAGCCTCTATGACTATTAGGGCACACCTGAGTGGAAAGCTAGATCCCAACAAGCCAAAGCAAACCGTGCGTCACGGGCAGACGCGAATGTCCATAATTCTGGTCCATTTCCTTGACGACCCAGAAGGAGAGATTGGTAAGTAATATTCCTACTTTTCTTATATTTTATTCATATATATCCTCATTTATTTTCTATGATATGTATAACAGATAAAAGAGAAGGGTCGTGATGTTTCCTTTCGCGAGGTATTTGAAAGTGTCCACAAGAAGAAGGGGATTGATCAGTATGTGAGCGATAAAGTCCGCTCGGTAGTGGCAAGTTTAGTTACATATATGACTTTTATTGAATTTTAATTTTCAAATATGAATGATTGATATGAAATTGACAATCTTTTTTATTCAATATGCAAGAGTCATATGACAGACATATGACTGAGAAGTACGGGGAGGAGGGCACGCAGCAGCGACAGTTGGATCCTGAGGCATGGGTGGCGACATCTAGTGCACTGAAGAAAGGCTGAGTGTATGGTTTTGGGGAGAGCCTGGGCACTCATACCGTGATATCATCTTGTGTGAGTTCAGCTTCTATCAGCCCCAGTGCAAGTGCCTTCACCATGCCCCCCTCCGGTCCCAGTACTTCGAGTGAGATCAGAGACATCGTCTGACAGGAGATGTCTACTTTGCAATCGAGCCTCCAGTCCAGCATCGAGTCAAGCATCCATGGGAGCATACAGTCGAGCATCCAGGCGAGCGTCCAACATGCCCTTGTTGTGTTCTATGTTTTGATGGTGTCTTACTATGACTTATGAAATGTTAGTCTGATCTTGTGCATGCAACTTAGATAAATATGTCAAGATCAGAATGTATGAAGTGTTCTGAAAAATGTACTAACGGTCTAATTCTCAAGAAAATTCAGTCGACCAAGTGCAGTATCAAGTCGACAGAACAAGGCAAAATCAGTCGACTGAGTTCAAATTTAGTCGACAGACTTAGTCTCAAGTCGACAGATATAAGACTCAAGTTGACAGATATGGTAACAGGTCAACAAAAGTGGCTGGCCGGTCGACCAACAGAAAGGGTCGGGTCGACCGAATTTCCTAGAAATGACAGACTGAGAATGTTACAGGTTTCGATCCACTGATGCTTGAGTTCAGTCGACTGACTAGGCGTTCGACCGACCTATGAAGACCGACCAACCAGCAACCTCAAATGGTTGGAGCAATAGGACTAAGGCAGAAAAGTCAACTGAAATGAGAAGCTCAAGCTGCCATGCAAACAGCAGCAATTTTGTGTGTCAACAAAATTGAATGAAGATGGCAAAGTGTGGAAGACTATTTCACCTGCAGCAAAAGAGTCGACAGAGAAAAGAAAAATCAGTCAACTAAGGCCCACTTGGTGGGGACACCGGACCCGTTACACGGAGCTGATGCCTCACCGCCACGACACCACCAAGCTTGTGGCTCAGAGATTCGGTGTCCTAATTATGTATTTTATTTGTGTGTATTTTATTTGTATTGTCGTGGTATTGTATTGCCCCGACACCACCGAGCTTGTGGCTCGGAGATTCATCATCCTGATTATGTATTTTATTTTTGTGTATTTTATTTGTATTGTGGTGGTATTGTATTATTAAACCACTAGTCAAAGTATTTTATTTTATTTTGGCCAATAGTCAAAAGTTGTTGTATTTTGTTTTATTAGGCCCATAGTCATAGGATATGGATGCCCTTAGTTGAATTGTCTAGGGGTATGTTTGTCCAAGTGTAATTTGGCCATCCTTATATAGAGGAAGCTAGTGTATGGCTTTTCATATATAGATGCATTGAAAGAATCAAATATTGAAACCCATGTAAGAGAGTTTTCCATCTTCTTGCTTCCCTTCCCTCCAACTCCTTTGTGAGATTTGAGAGATTGCTCGGTGAGAGACCATCCGGTGAGAGACCGAGCTGCGCGAGACAGTGGTTATCACATCCCGTTCGTGTTTTCGGAGTGCCGACGATCTCTTCCACATCGCCGCCGCGTCAAATTTGGTGTTAGAGCCCAACAACGGCATCTCCTTCATCCCCGACATCGTTTCCCCTCCACAACATCAGTACGTGAAAAAAAAAAGTAGAAGAGATCTCTCTCCGCTGAGAGAGAAGTTTAAAAAAAAAAGAAGAAGAAGCAAAAGAATTTCTTCTCTCGGCTGAGAGAGAGAAGGGTGAAAAAAAAGGTGTGTTCGCAGGGGCATCATCGCCCGTGCCGGATTCAAAAGCTCCCACGGCCGCAACGGCCGTTTCTTCCCCACTACGCCACCGCCTGCGTACACCACGTCGACGCCGCGTTAGCCGCGTGCCACCTGCCTGCGTCGCCCGTGCCCGCCCGTCGCTAACCGTGCCCGCCCGCGCTCGCACCCATCACACCGTGCCCACGTGCACCCGGTCTCGCCTGCCTACACGCACCTGCCCCGCGGCTTGCGCCCGAGCGCACCCCCGCTTGCGCCTGCTGCCTACGTCGCCCGCCCGCGTACCGTCGCGTGGCAGCCCCCCTTCACCGACCGCGCCTCCCACGTGGCCGCCCGAGTGTAGCCACATGGCTGCCTGCCGCCGCCCACGTTTGCATGGGTTGACTGCCTGGCTGCGTGATTTGCACAGAGAAGTTTGAAAAAAATAATGTTGGAGTAGTCAGAAAAGCAATAGTAATATATATATATATATATATATATTATGATGGATATATATATAATTATATATATATATATATATCATTTGAATAAATTATTGACGGTGGCACTTGAGTCCACTACGGCGGCTTGAGCAGAACCCGGGTCGCAAGGTCATCGACAGACAGTCCGTGATTTACGGAGTGTGAGTGGCCGTGAGTCTCCCTGCGTGGAGAAATTCTGAATTGATTTGTTCCCCTGCGCGGAAAAAATTAATTAAGTGGTTTTGTAATAATTGCACCCTCCCTACGTGGAGTGAATTTGTTGTAACCGTTCAAGCTTCGTCGACGCCGTGCAGACAAGCACATCCCCACTCGCCTTCGTCTCCGGTCGGAGCTAGACTTTTCAGTCTAGCTAGGTGCATGCTCCACTCACTTGCTTATCTAGTATCCTTATCAATTGTCGCGCGACGAAGTAAGGGAGAGCCCTATGCATGCAACCTGTCTCCTGAGTGCATCGCTGTGGACGGAGAGATAGAGAGCTTGTATGCGCCCATCCTTAAGCCCTAGAACTATCACATTAGGGCACTGTAATTATCAGGAGATAGTTCCACAACTACTACGCCTACGGGAAAGCAACTCTACCTAGCCAGTCCCTTCGCAAATCAAATTGACCCTTTGCATATTAGCTAACAAGAAGGTCTCAACCTTGCTAATCTTTGGTCCCAGGATTGCATCATTTAGGTCCGAGCTCGTGCATGTAACGTTGGTCTTGGAATTCATCAGGCCGTCTAGAGCGTGCTTCAACACTACAAATGAATCAGCAGGGCGTGAATGCCATGTTAGCCCAGCTCGAGCAGAATCTTACGGCCCAAATTGAAGCATCTATAGGCCAATTGCGAGCGGAGCTAGATGATAGGATCCAAGCCTTAGAGAATCATATGACGGGAGAGGAAGGAAGGATTAATGGTCGCGGAGATCCCATCGCCAACCATAGAGAAGAGAGAGATCGAGCCCCCTTGAATCAGGCTCCTCGAGGTAGAGAGCAAGATGATCGTGCATCTCGAGAAAGAGACCACGAAAATGAGGATATCATCCTACGGAACGTCAAGATAGATGCTCCCAGTTTTAATGGGTCCCTAAATCCCGCCACATACCTTGATTAGGAGACCGGGATGGATCACTATTTTAATTGGCATTACCGCATTACCCCTATTGTAAGGGTGAGGTTTGCCAAAATGAAGCTCCTAGGTCAAGCCAAGACCTACAGGTGCAATGTTGAGAATCTCCTAGCAAGGAGACGAGAGGAGCGCATCAACACGTGGGAAGAAATGAAGGAGAAACTGAGGGAGAAGTATCTGCCACCCTCCTACTATCAGCGTCTTTTAGACCAATGGCAGAAACTCACCCAAGATGGGAAGTCTGTAGATGAATGTATCATCAAGTTCGATGAATTCTTCTTTCAGAGTCATGTCGTGGAGGATGTCTCTGTCACCCTCTCGCAATTTAGGGCTGGCCTACATGAGAGCATTCAGCAGGAACTATTCTTGCGAGATGTTAACACCCTCGAGCACGCCTACCAGGTTGCTCGAGGTTGAGCGGTTTCAAAGGGTGGTCCCACTTCGGGTTCCACCTATCACCAACCTGAACCCCGAAACCCCATGACCCGGTATGTTGAGAGGTCTGGCCCCTCCACTTTCTATGTCCCCTTTGCTACCCCTCTTCGGGCCGTTGCCCCTATTGTTCCTTTCATAAGGAACCCCTTACCTGCACCTGATGTTGTGCCCATGCTGGAATACACTCTGCCAACTGATAGCAGGGATGATAAGGGAAAGGGAGCCATCCCTAGCACCTCCCAACCGGTCCTTGTCTCGGGAGTTCGCTGCTTTAGGTGCCATAACTTTGGGCATGTCGCCACCAATTTCCCCACCTGAGCCTTGGTCATCACCAACCCCCCGCCTCTGGAGCTTCCACCTCAAGAAGGAGAAGATATTGAGAGGTATGAGGTCGATCCTGACCTCATCGCCCAGTTTGAGGAAATGGACGCAGGATTTGATGACACGCATGTCGAGTACATGTAGGTGGGAGATATTATCGAGAGCTCTAGCCAGGGAAGATTAGGTGTAGCTCGCTGCATCTTAGCGTACCCCCAAGAGGACCACTGGCATCGAACCTCCATCTTCCAAACCTACATCATGGTGAGATCTCAACCCTGCAAGGTGATCTTTGACAACGAGAACTGTATCAATGCAGTCTCTTCAGATTTTATCTCCCATCTAGGTCTACCTACGCACCCTCATCCTAGGCCATACAACGTGGCTTGGGTTGATGACACTTCTATCCCAGTCACCACTACATGCGTCATTCTCATCCAATTCCAGTCCTACCAAGGACAGATCTTATGTGATGTAGTGCCTATGAAGGTCGGGAGCATCATCTTAGGATGACCATGGATCTATGATGTTGACCTCACTATATTTGGTCGATCCAATCAGTGTTCCTTCTCCCACAAATGGAAGAAGATTAAATTATACCCGGCACCCCCAAAGGTGACCCCGGGAAAGAGCTCCACCTCCACCCCCACTGGAACTCTTGAGGTTCAGGAGAGTCCCCGAACTCCCAATGAAGGGAAACCTCCCATTCCCTCTTCTCCTGCACCTATCACACCCAAGGCCCCTAAGGTTGGTTACGACCTAATTAGGCACCTTAACTTCATAAATGTCCGAGAGCTAAATAGAGAGGTTACTGAGGGTGCCCCTGCCTGGGCTGTTGTCGTTACCATCACACCCGAGTGTGAACGTGTCACATAGACATTAATAAGAAGGAATATTTAATTTCTTAAAAGAAATTAAGAAAGATAAGTATGATATGTGGTGGGAAATAAAGAAAGGGAATAGAAAGGGAGCATGTGATGCTCTAAAAGAGTGTGATCACCATATGGGTTACCTTAAAAATAAAAAGATGATCGCATGTACCTTGTGAAGGAGCGGGGATGATTGTGAGTTGCACTTCAACCTTCTACCGGCCGGCCGATGAAGGGGGTTCTTATCTTGATTACCCTTGTAAGACAAGCAAAGACAAGCAAGCAACAATTGATTAGCCAAAAGCGTGTAGTATCAATGCTCAAAAGAAATAAGACCATGCAACGTGGGCATGAACACACCTTGTGTGTTTTTTTATTTTAAACCCCTTTTAGAAGGAGTAAAGGGTAAGGAGATATGCTATGGATGCAAAACAAGTAAGATATGCAGCTAGAGATATATGTGATGATATATGATAATATATGATGAGTGTCTCTCCAGCAAGATAGCTAGAGCTGTGCGTGTGAGATGAAAGAAAACTAAAGAGAGAACGGGCCTTTGTGTTGTTGCTGCAGCAGTAAAGGAAGAAAAGAACATAGAGAGTTCAGTCGTAGCATGAAGAAGAACGCCGTGAGAACGTAGCAAGAAACCCCTGCAAAAGATTTGTTAGTAAACGAACAAGACTCTAAAACCTCTCTCTACCGCAGGGATCCTCTCTCGCGCGGGTGGCCTTCAAGGGAGGGTATTTATAGAGTTTAAGACCTAGTTCTAATGGGATTAAAACTAGGGATAAACTTCCAGAATATGGATTTACTTCCATGGAAAGGATTGAGATCAAAAGGTAGAAGGATTACCTTGCGAGGAAGCAGTAGCAGGAACGGATACGGAAGCTAAATGATGACTTCAGGATGGTCGCTAATTAAAATGACGACCACGCACGCAGTCGCTATTTCTTGGATTAAAATGACTTTCCATATTTAAAAATAGGAAATGACGCCTTCGTGGAATGGCGTCAATTAATGAGCGCCTGCGAAGCAGTCGTTAATTCCTTGCATTCAATTTTCAATGGAATTCGTAAAATTAGGAAATGACGCCTGCGCGAATGGTCGTCAATTGATTGGAATAACGACACCCATTGAGTCGCCTATTAAATGACGCCCTGCCAACAGTCGCTAATTACAAACATACCAGAAAAATTCTAAATAAATTTTAGAAAAAGTTTATATTGAGCCAGTATTGAAGTCCACTTTGGGGCATCACGTCGTGATACGAGATTTACTCAACATAGTATCGATTTTAGCATGTCTATAGCTGCCCCGCCTTGGCGTCTGCTTTGCAAGGGAGTGAGACGAAATGAGGCAAAAGTGCAACAAGTGGAATGAAGTAGGAGCGGATTGAAAAGTAGATGCCAAGGTGTGATGTGACACGCCTCCGACACTAAGTGTTGGAATCTTTCCACGGTTCTGAAAGGAACAACTTCAGATGATTACAGGAAAGCAATGATTGTCTGGATGAGAACTAAACTAACAAAATGTGCACGAGGGCACGAAAAGAGAGACATCATTGAAGAGCGATTACCAGCCAATGTGGATGTGGTACAACCAAGGTGGATTTGCATAGAAATAAAGGGAAAGGGACCGGTGTCCAATCAAAAGATGCTTTCAAGGAACCAGCTTGAGCGGTTTCAAGGAGAACATAGTACTCAATTTAGAATGGAATATCTCATGTCAACTTAAATTAAGAGCAAGCGGCCCTCATTACTGGCTTAATATGATGATTTCCATCATTAAAGTCCTACATGATGCATGCTGGGCTAAAAGAAAATTAAAACAAACTAAAAAATAGAATATAATCAAGGATAATATTGCTAAACCATCCAGACTTGGTCAAGAATCCAGATCCCTAAGCTGACTCTAAGCCGAAGCCCGTTTATCCACGCATCAACTTAAAAAGTGAAACCGTCATCCCAAACCTTAGATGATCCAACGGCCTATCCGTGTGATCAAGACTCCCCTAGAACTATCACCATTTTTGATGAAGGGGAACTCAAATCCTAGGTTCATCAGAACCACAAGGTCCTTGATATGCTATAATAGAGTAGGTATCATTAAGTAACAATGCATACATGAAGAGATACAAAGGAGGAAATGATGTCACCAAAGAAGAGATCCGAGCGCCTCGAGATCTGCATAACCTGTTCTTTTCTGTGCTCAAAGATCATTAGCACAACAAAATTCATGATATGATCAATTCATCAAGATGTAAGAGTGTAAGTTCATCCAATAACCATAATGCCATAGAACAATTCATAATATATATAGCTCAGGAAATGGCGACTTCGTGCAGAGGCGCTAGAAAGCAAAATGACGACAGCTCCTGGGTCGCTAATTAATTTCAATGTTTAACCCAGAATCGGACTGTAAATGACGCCTGCGTGAGAGGGCGTTAAATAAATGACGACATCTGCTGTGTCACGATTCAAGTACGTAACGACAATGACTATGTCGTCAATTAGCCTGCAACTTCTGGCGCCCCGTTTCCTGTTCGGAAACAAAACTCCAGAGACCTAATTCAACTCAAACATGATCTGCTCTCTTCGACCGCCTGCCAGGGCTTCAAAAAGTTATAAAAGGGGGTGTCCTCTTCTGCTAAAACTAAAACTGAGCCTATCAAAACATCAACAGAAGTAGCAGAGAATAGGGAATTCTTTCAAGATGGATAAGATGATGCAACGGCCTTTGAAGAGATCCAAAGTGGGATTTCCAAGAATTTCAGAAATTGAAAGCCATATTAGCAGAAGGATTGCTATGAATCAAGTAAGTATCAAGATTAAAATTGGACTTCTATTCTACCACCTCCCTTCCTAAATTTTGATCATGCTCTTCTTTCCTCCTCTCTTTTCTTCTTTTATCTTTTTTCAGGATTATCCAAACATTCCGGGGGCAAGAAGGTTCACCAAGATCAAATGGCTACCCCTTCTTCTTTTCAAACTCTCCTTAGACATGAGGACTTACCTCTTTAAATGGCATCTTCTAGGCTTAGTTACACATGCCAAACACTACGACAATGCACACCTAGATTGGGCCGCCATAGGAGCCCTTATAGAAATATGGCACCCTACCACACACACATTCCTATTTTCCACCTTTGAAGCCACTATACTCTTAGAAGAAACGGAGATGCTCCTAGGCTTGAAGAGGATGAAGCAAGGAGATGAAGAGAAGATGGAAAACATGACAAGAAGCATGAGTGCACATGAAGTACTATCAAGTTTAATTCCAAGCTCCAACATGGTGAATCAAATCAAGGCGACCAAGGGGATCAATCTCATGAAGCTTGCGGCATGGGTCTACAAGAGGATGGACCAAGCCAAGGAAGATGATCTAGAGAACGTAATGAAAGCTTTTATGATATGCTTGGCGGGAGCTCTACTCTTCCCTTCATCGGAGGATTTCCTAGAAGCAGAGCAATTAAGCGCCATTGCTAGCATGTGGGAAGGGGAGAGAATAGGATCGGCGGTGCTAGCTTATCTCTATAGCGGGCTCACTCGGCGACTGTAGGGAGGCCTCTATACGGGTATATGCTCTTATTCTCTAGTTGGGTAGACCTCCACTTGAAATTTGATCCATGTAAAGAAACTCAACAATCATCTAGGATTTTCTCTAGAAGTCCACTTCACTACATGACGGGCTCACTTGGATTAAGTGAGAGAGTGGTGAACCGGGTACCAAAAGTGAAGAAGAGAGTGGAATGGAGAGAGCACCTAAAGGTTATGCCTAAAAATCTCTTCACATGCGCACCGGGATTCCTTAAAATTCAAGACATTCACGTGCGGCTCTCATCCGGAGTGGAGCTTCGACTAGTGGGCGCCACCGAGCTAATCCTCTATAAGGCCCACTGGTGTCTACCACAAGTCGGCCGTCCACGCCACCACTTTGAGGAAGCATCTCACCTCCCACCTATCAAGAGGTGGGATCTCGGTTCCAATGATGATGAGGAGGAGATCAAGACAATCCAAGCTGTTGGCTAGGGTAAGAATGCAATCAAGAGGGGGTGAATTGATTGTAGCCCTTTATGGCAGATTTAAAACTAAAAACAAACAACCACTCACAACTTCCCAGCACAGATGATAAACACTCGGATAAAACTAACGATTCGAACAAATAATGAAAGTCACAGCTCACCGATTCACACTCGTAACACGAACAGATAAAGTAAAATAGCAATCACACACAAAGCAACCCACATCACAAGTAGTTTTTAGGTGGTTCGGATGCACCCGAGTGCCGTCCTACGTCCACCCCTCTCAACCCGAGAGGATTCCAACATAAACGTTGCACACCAGCCGCAAACCACCACACACACGGGCGCGACGGCCCACACACGTGGGTTCTCACACGACGACGAGAAACCGCACACACACGGAGCAAGCTCCAAAATCATCTAAGACAAATAAGTATAGGAAAATACAAGGCCTAGTCTGAGATTAACAATCTAAGCTCAAAATGAAATAAACAATATAGATCTTCCCCTTAAATCTTTAAACAAACTCGGAGAAACTAATGAAGGGTGCTTTCGAATGATAGAACCAAAAGGGATGAAGCCGCCCCTTTGATGAAACTCGCCCAAGCAAACCATGGTGGAGAGCAGCTGCAGCACGCCTCCAACCTTGAGCTCGGAGACGTGGAACGCGATCCTAGGACTAGGTTCTCCTTCTTCAGCGGACGCCACACCTTCTTCTCCTCCTTCCTGCAAAGATAGAAAGACTTAGCCCATAAGAATTTGGAGAGGGGGATTTCCGCAGCCCACCACAAAGGCAGCCCAACAAGACCTACAAGGTCCAACCAGGCGAGCCTACCCAAGTGATAGCCCACAGGGCCCACTTCAGGAGAAAAGCCCAATAAATAAGACTCGAGGAACCAACTCTCCCCGGCGGCCTTCTAGGCTCGGAGGGCCCGAGACAACGGTCAGGTCCCAAGGAAGGTCCGGCCTAAAGCCCTCTCCCCATCCGAGAGAGATAGGCTCCAGCCGATCTATCCGACCCCACCCTCGTCGGGCCATGCCTATCACTCGGACGTGAGCTAGCATCCCCGAGGCTCGGTAAGACCGGTTGATTATCTGCAGGTGTGGCCGTTCAGAGTCCTCCGCCAGCAGGAGAGTCATGGGAGCTGCCGGACTCCAAGGGGATAACGTTCCCACGATCAGGCCATGAAAGCCCCCGTTAAAGACGTAACTCCCACCGGGAACCCCTCCGCTTACAGGACTCCTAAAGGCGGCGCACTATTTAAGCAATGGATACCCTCCGGAAGATGGTAAGATGAACTAAGCATTCACACACCCTAAGCTCCTGAGCACAATTCGCTTCACCCTTTGGTGGAGAGGATTCTCGCGCATCAGCTCTCTCCTCCCCCCATTATTACTTCCACCATAGCTCTACTGACTTAGCCATCGGAGGGTTTTGCCCAGGGAGATCCCCTGGGCCCTCTGATACGTTTCCCTCTCTTGCAGATTCATCTTCTGGTGATCCACAGCCCGCTCAGGACCCCGCGCGAGATCTCGCCTCTTCATCTGGCGCCGTCTGTGGGAAACGCACGAAAAGTCGAGATGGTGAGAAGAAGCTCAGGGAGGAGATCCGCCGGTGGGGCAGGTAAGGCTGTGGCGGCGGCGGGAGGGGCCCCCTCTAGGGTCTCGCAGAGCCCCCCCTCCAACGCCAGCATCCCCACCAACAGGCCACCACCCCCCCCGGCGGAGACAGGGGCACCCCTCGACGGTGGCGCCAACACCTTCCAGGCCCTCAACGAAAAGATGGACGTCCTCGTGGAGCTCATGAGGGCCCAGGCGGCCAGGGACGCAAGGTCCCGCGCCCCGTCAGGAAGTCCCCCTCGAAGGAGTGCGACTCAGCACACCGCCGGAGGCCGCTTCACCCTTCGCGGCCGACAGCTTCTCCGCAACGACGTCGGAGGACCCTCGCATGTTCCGCCTGCGGAGCAAGAGGCTTCCTCCACGCCGAGGAGAGGGAAGCAGGGGACGAGGCCGCCGCGCCCGGGCACTAGTGCCCCGGGAGATCGCCAAGATGCCCCCCCGCAGCCCCACGGTGCGACTGCAGCCAGAGCTGTCCCTCCGGCTGCGTGATTTCGAGAGACGGTTCACAGAGAAAGAGCGCACCCTCCGTGCCCTGCAAAAGACCTCTCTCCCGGAGGACGAGGAGAAATCCCCTTTCTCCGAGTACATCTTGAAGGCAGAGGTCTCTCCCAGAGCCTCCATTCCAACCTTCAAGCTCTACGACGGCCAGGGCGACCCAGCCGACCACTACGATAGCTTCGACGCCCTGGTGACCATTCATGGAACGCCGGATCCCATCAAATGCCGAGCCTTCGCGGCCACCCTGGTCCAAGGTGCTCAGGCATGGTTCCGGGCCCTCGCCCCTGGGTCCATTCAATACTTCAGGCAATTCGGGCAAATTTTCAAGGAGAGTTTCGCCGGCAGCGCCCCCCCAAGGTCAGTAGCGGGGCTCCTGGCCCTCAAACAGGCGCAAGGGGAGAGGCTCCGGACTTACGTCCACCGATTTAAATCAGAAGCCCTCAGGATCCCCCGCCTAGATGTGGCCTCAGCCACAACCGCACTGACCGGGGGCTCCCGGGACGAGAATCTCCGCCGCGAGCTTGTCCTCCACCCTCCCTCGACCCTTGTCGAGCTAGTGACTCTGGCACTACGCCACGCCGAGTGCGAAGAAGTACTCAGCGCCTGCCGAGACGCAACCGGCTCGGGTCAGGAGGGGGACAAAAAGCGGACATCCGAGCCAAACCCTGGCTCGGGTAAGAAGCGCGATCGAGAAGGAGAGCACAAGAGAAAGTACGAGCGGTACACCCCCTTGACCGCGCCAGTCTACGAGATCTATGAAGACATCAAAGACTCGGGACTTCTCCGCCAGCCCGAGCCAATGAGGTCGAAGAACCGCAAGCGGGACAGGCATTGCCTGTTCCACGGCGACCACAGGCACCACACCGGAGATTGCCATCAGCTCCAGGATGAAATCGAGCGCCTCATCCGTCTGGGGCACCTAGCCTGGTTCACGACCGGGCACAAAGAAGACCGAGACGCCGCAGATGAGATCGACAACGCCCCCCGAGGGGTCCACATCAACGTCATCTCCGGCGGAGCGGCATCGGGCGGCGACACCAGCCGAGGAAGGAAACATCATGCCGAGCGGGCCAGCCAAGCCTTAGAGCCCCCCAAAGGCCCGCCGATGGAGCCCCAGGTCATAGTCTTCTCCGACCAAGACCTGGAAGGGCTGTGCACCCCGCATGACGATGCCCTAGTTATCTCGGCCACGATAAATCACTGTAATGTAGACAGGATTTTGGTTGATAATGGGAGCGCCCCCAATGTATTATCTTATGACTATTTTCTCAAGATGGGGGAAGACCCATCCAAGCTCCGCCCGATCCGAACGCCCCTTTGCGGGTTTAATTGCCTGGCCACCTACCCCGAGGGAGCCCTAAGCCTGCCGGTCACTATCGGCACCCCACCCAAAACCGTTACGGTCATAGTGGACTTCATAGTGATTAAAGGTATGATAGCGTACAACGCCATTTTCGGCCGAAAAATTCTCAGCCGGATAAAGGCCGTACCATCTACCTATCACCAAAAAATGAAGTTTCCCACCAAAAATGGGTTGGGGGAAGTCCGAGGTAACCAGGCCACGGCTAGAAGGTGCTACAATATCTCGGTGGAAGCCTCAAGGCCGGACGGGAAGGATAAGGGCCCTAGGGGAGTCGAAGGAAGAGCCGTGACCACCGAGCCCGGTGGCGAATTATTAACGGTATTCTTGAACGATGACCCGGCCCTAGGAGTAAGGATCGGCGCCGACCTACCGCCAGAGGAACAGCAACAATACAAGAAGTTTCTTTTCTGAGTATGTTCGGGTCTTTGCTTGGTCCGATGATCAACTCCCTGGTATACCAGGGGAGACCGTGACGCACAAGCTCAACCTCGACACCACCGTGAGACCCGTACAGCAACGGAGAAGGAAGCATGCGCCCGAGAAACAGGCGATCATCAAGGCGCAGGTCACCAAGGGACAAGAAACTGGTCTTTTCAGACCGGTCCTGTACCCAACATGGCTAGCCAACGTCGTCCTGGTGCCGAAAACTACAGGCAAGTGGCGAATGTGCGTAGACTTCACCGATCTGAACAAGGCCACCCCCAAGGACTGCTATCTGCTACCGAGCATCGACCAATTGGTTGACTCCACCTCGGGCAACGAGATACTTAGTTTCCTGGATGCCTATTCGGGTTATCATCAGATCCGAATGAGCCCTGAAGATGTCGAGAAGACCGCCTTCATCACCGACTACGGCGTGTACTGCTACACCCGGATGCCCTTCGGATTGAAGAATGCTGGAGCCACATACCAGCGACTGGTCAACCACATGTTCGAGGGACAGTTAGGTCGGAACGTCGAGACCTACATCGACGACATGCTCGTCAAGACCCCGAGGGCCCAAGACCACTTCACCGACCTCGCCGAGACTTTCGGCACCCTCTTGAAGTACTGCATGAAGCTCAACCCCGCCAAGTGCGCCTTCGGAGTAAGATCCGGGAAGTTCCTAGGTTTCCTGGTCACTCAGCGAGGGATCGAAGCCAACCCCGACAAGGTCCAGGCCATCCTGGACATGCGCCCGCCCACGTGTATCAAAGACGTCCAGCGTCTGACAGGGCGTGTCGCTGCTCTCAGTCGTTTCCTGTCCCGTGCGGCCGAACGGTGCTTGCCCTTCTTCAAACTGATGAGGGGGCCCAAGATAGCATCTGCTACGTTCGCATGGGACGGGGAATGCGAAACAGCGTTCGCCGAACTCAAAGAGTTCCTGGCTTCGCCCCCGGTGCTTTCGAAGCCCGTCCCGGGCGAGGTCTTGTTGCTCTATCTCTCGGCGACGCCATCAACGGTCAGCTCGGTCCTAGTCAGGAATGACTCGGGAATCGAGAGGCCGGTCTACTACACCAGCAAGGTGCTCAACGAGGCCGAGCAGAGGTACCCCGCAACCGAGAAACTCATGCTAGCGTTGGTTACCTCCGCAAAGCGCCTCCGACCTTACTTCCAGGGGCATCCCATCACCGTGCTAACCGACGAGCCACTGAAGAAGATTCTAGCCCACCCCGAAGCCTCGGGGCGACTTGTCAAATGGGCCATCATCCTCGGGACCTATGACATCTCGTATCGGCCGCGATCAGCTATCAAAGGACAAGCACTCGCCGACTTCATCGCCGAGAGCACCGTTCCGGTCGAGGACAGGCCTCCGACGGCAACCGGGCCAACCTGGGAGCTGTTCGTCGATGGATCGTCCAACTCGGTCGGTAGCGGCGTAGGGATCCTCCTAAGGTCCCCCGAAGGAATAGAGTTGCAATACGCCCTAAAGTTCAACTTTCTGGCGTCCAACAATGCTTCCGAGTACGAGGCCCTTATCTCGGGAGCCCGCATGGCCCGACGGTTGGGGGCCGAGCGAGTCAGGATCCACACCGACTCCCAGCTAGTTGCAAGCCAGGTCAATGGCGAGTACGAAGCTCGAGAGGTACCTATGATCAAATACCTCCAGCTGGTCCGGAGCCTGGCCCAGCAGTTCGAGGAGTTCGAGGTAGTCCGAATAGCTCGGGAGCAAAACTCTCAGGCGGACGCCCTCTCCCGACTGGCCTCCTCCCTAGACCCGGAAGGTACACGATCGGTCCTCCTAGAAGAGCTAGAGCGCCCGAGCATAGACTCGGAGCTCCTCGCCATTGACTCGGCCACTCCCGGCGACTGGCGCTCCCCCTACCTGTCCTGGCTACGGGACTCCCGGGAGCCCTCCGACCCTCGGGAAGCCCGCCGAATGAAATACCAAGCTCGGCGCTTCGTCATCCTCGACAACGCTCTCTACCGAAGATCGTTCTCTGGGCCTCTTCTGAAGTGTCTCGGTCCCGACGAAGCAAGCCAAGCTGTTGAAGAGATTCATCAAGGCCTGTGCGGAGCACATTCAGGAGGTCGGTCACTGGCTAGAATCCTGCTAAGGCAAGGGTACTGGTGGCCGACCCTGCAGCGCGACTGCACGGCTTACGTACAACATTGCGACCGTTGCCAGCGGTTCGACCATCTGGTCCATCAGCCGGCCACGGAACTTGTCACCCTTACCGAGCCCTACCCTTTCGCTCGGTGGGGGATCGACATCCTTGGGCCGTTCCCAACGGCTCAATCCCAGAAGAAGTTCATCATCGTCGCCATCGACTACTTCACCAAGTGGATCGAGGCTGAAGCAACAGCAAGGATCACCGAGACAGTCGTCTGGGGCTTCGTATGGAAATCGATCATCTGTCGCTTTGGCATCCCCCGAGTGATAATGAGCGATAACGGGCGGCAATTCGACTCTCGGTACTTTCGAGACAGATGCGCCGACCTAAATATCCGCAACCACTTCACTTCGGTCGCCCACCCTCAGGCCAACGGGCTGGTTGAAAATGCCAACAAGACCATCTTGAAGGGCATAAAAACCAGACTCGGCAAGGCTAAGGGTAGCTGGCTCGAGGAACTGCCTAGCGTACTATGGTCGCACCGAACGACCCCCAGGGCGGCAACCGGTGAGACCCCTTTTCAGCTGGTATACGGCACCGAAGCCGTCGTTCCGTTAGAGATCGCCAATCCGTCTCTCCGAGTGATCAGCTTTTCGCCCGAGGTAAACGAGCAGAAGTTGCTCAAGAACCTCGACCTGGCAGACGAACTCCGAGAGATCGCGAACGTCTGAGCTACGGAATACCGGCGCCGCCTCACTCGGTACTACAACACCAAGGTCCGAGGCAGACAATTCCAACCAAGGGACTTCGTCCTCAGGAAGACCGAAGCCTCTCGACCACTGGAGGCGGCGGGCAAGCTATCCCCCAACTGGGAAGGCCCCTACCGAGTGATCGAGACGCTCGGGAAAGGTGTGTACAAGTTAGCCACAATGGAAGGGGAACCCATTCCCCGGACATGGAACGCAACCACACTACGCAGATTTTATTTCTGAAAACTGTATCGGCAAATCGGGTAAAATAAACCCCCTTTTTTGCATTCATTCAAGATAACTGTTGGTACATCAGAAAGGCAACTGCCAGTACATCACATAGTGAAAAGCAAAAAATCCATCTAGCACCGTGGCAAACGGCCATCGCCCGACCGACCCGGTCTTGACCTTCTCGCATCCAGCCACTGACTCTGCCTCACGTAGAAACTGGCTCGGACAAGAGATGGTCGACCCAGTTGGCTCGGGTGGATCGTGACAAAGGTGACAGAGGGACGGCAAGGAGAAGGCCACCTTTCACACGAGGAAGGCTACCTTCCAAGTTGGCAACAACTTGGAAAAAGGAGCGCTGTGAAGATCTCCTCTCTGCCAAACTACCAACTCTTTGGAGGCGAACAGAAAGCAAGCAGCCCCCGAAGAGTGAAAGAAATGAAGAACAAAAGAGAGATAAAGAGGCTGCGGGCAGGGGTGAGGAAGGGACTGGAGCCGCCTCCTCCCCTCCCACGGAGGGGAATGGCGGCCGGCATCCCTAACTCCCCCATCCGCCCTCCATCTCGGCGTCCGCCCGGAAGCCTCGCCGGAGCCAAGAGGGGGCAAACGGCGTGCCCCCGCACGTCGAAGCCCTCTCCAGATCCGCGCGGCGACCGTCGGACCCGTCTCATGCACGCGCGGCGACCGTGGGACCCGACCGATATTCTAGGACAGCTGGAACCGGCCGCTCCCCGTCGTCTACAGCGCCATCTTCTGAAGGGTCCTCCATGCTCCGATCGCGGCGGCGCAACGCAGAGTGAAAACGAGGGAACAAGAGCAGACCGCCGGCGAGAGTCCTAAGTGTTAAGAAGGAAGGAGCACCCTTCGGTCCTTTTTATAGGCCAAGGGAGGCCACGCACCTTAAATGACTCCCCCCTCGAAAACACGCTATAGGACCTCCCTTGGAAGGTCACCTCCAATTCCTCGGCCCCCGCCCTAGCGGGATTCGCGAAGCGCCTCGACTTTCAAAGCATGGTGGAATGAAAGGACGCCCCACCAGAAGTCTCCCGAATCGGCATGCGAGGACGGTGCAGAAAATATCGGCACCTTCCAACTGCCCCCGATACGCCAGCCAAGTCACGGCAAAGATAGCGATCAAACGAAGTAAGTCCTTTATTGCCTCCCATAAAGAAATCCTCTTACAAAAGGAAAAACAGACAAAAAGGGGAAGGGGCAAAATAAAGCATAATACATCAGGCCTCGGGCCCACTTTGAAGCTCGGGAACAGCAGTAGGGGATGCGTCACCCCTGGTACCTTCGGTGACGGCCGGCCCGGACATTGACCTCGCCTGTGCGAGAACTGTCCCGGTCGTGAGCCCTCCTGGAGCCTCCGGAGTTGGTGACCCCGCTGGAGGTGACTCCTCCGGTTCTTCCCCGGCCGAGGATGAGGAGCTGGAAACTGACTCATCCGAGTCATAACTCTGGCCGTAAGGAAAATCACCCCCGGCAAGATGCTCGTTGGCATACTCATCACCCGCGATAGCCCTGCCTGAATCCCTTTCGGGCACCACGGCGGAGCGCTACCTCGTAGTAGGGTAGGGCAGCTTCAATCAGGTCGGCCGAGTAAGCTTCCGAGCCTTTGTAGCACTCGATCGCCTCCGCCTCGACCTGCCCATCCCGAGCTCGCTCCGCCTCAGCCGCACGCTCTTCCGCCCTCGCCAGACGCTCCTCTAGCTCGATCATCCTTCGCTCGGCTTCGATCGCCCGACCCTCCGCCCGGGCTCGGTCCGCCTCGGCCTCAGCACGAAGGCGCTCCGTGTCCTCCGCCCGATCCTGCAGCTCACCGCGCTCAAGCTCCCAGAGGCCGTCCAGCTCGATGTGACGTTGACGCTCATCTTCTAGACGTTTGCTCTTCCTCTCGAGCGATTCTCGGGCCCTTGCTAGCTGCTCGGCCAGCGCCTCGGCTTCCCGACGGCTCGACCGCGCCAACTCCCTGAATGCGAGGAACTCCCGCCGGAGCCCCTCATGCTCCCCCTCGAGCCGGGCTAGTTTCCCCTCGCATCCACCAAGGGTCCAGGCGAGCTTCGACCGCTCCGCCTCCGTCCGGGCGTGTGCCTCTGCCATCACGGCCGCTGTCCGAGCTATGACCAGGCCGCCCTCCATCAGGATATCAAGGACCCCGGCGGGAGTGCTGCCCCTTTCTCCCCCCCTCGTCCTCTTGGCGATCGACCGGCAGAGCCGGTACAAGTCGCCCGAGATACCGAGCCTGACCAGAGGTTCCGGCAAAGGGGACTGCTCCACCCTGGGCACCCTGCCAGAAGACCCTGTTTGGGCAGCAAAGCTGACCGCCCCGCTCGCCACGGTCGGTTGGGGTTGCAACGCCTCCCCGGGCGAACCCCCAGCCTCGACCGGCGCCGCGGGATCCATCGCACCAGAAGCTGCCGGCACTCGGGGTTGCGACGCCCTCGCGGGCGAACCCCCATCCGCGTCGACCAATCCCTCGGTCCCAGCGCCGGCCACACCGGCGTCGGCCCCCTCTGCCCTCACAGAGGGGAGAGCCGACCCATCACCTCCCTCTGCGGGGCCCCTGGTCTCCTCGGCCCCCTCTCGCCCGGCGGATGGGAGAGCCAGCCCGGAGGGGTCAGCCCCATCCTGCCCCCGAGGGGGGAGAGCCGCCGAGCCAGAATCGCCCCCGATGGTGGTAGGAAGGCTGGCTTTCTTGGCCCTTTTCCTGGCCTTCACGGCCTCCCGCAACTTCCCCGCCAGGGGATCCTTGCGCTTCAGGCCGGTCGATCGAGAAGTCCCCTCGGGGGCCGCCCCCTTGCCCTTATCTCGGGCATGGACGCGACCCGCCGAGACATCGGGCTCATGGCTGTCGAGTCATCTCCCAGATCGATGACCTCGGCCGCCTCCTCCAGAGGCTCCCGCCTCACGTCTGCAACAAGAAGAAGCCCCAGTCAGGAGAAGGAAAAGAGCTACCACCCGCGAAAAAGAGCCTCAAGAGCTGTACCTGTCGACGTCAACCGCGAGAGAAGACACCGTTCGATGTTCTCCGGCGTCACCAGCTCCTCGGTCGATTGGCGGTTCTCCAGCAGACAGGCAGCCTGCTGCTCCACGTGGGGAGGGAACTCCTCCTGGCGAGGGGGCAGATTCGGGTGAAAGTTGGGCGAGGTCCGGCATCTCCAGATCTCGTCCGTCGCCACCGCCTTCACCCAGAAGAATTGGGTCTTCCACCCCTTGTGCGAGGAGTCCTTCGCCGCGAGCGAGATGCAGCTCCTATTCCTCCGCGCCTGGATGAAGTAGAAGCCCTTCCCCGCCGACTGGTGCACCTTCAACTCAAAAAAGAAGTGGAAGAGGTCCAAAGAAGGAAAAATGTCGTGCTGACGACAAAGAATCCCGAAGGCCGAAAGAAGAAGATAGGAGTTGGCCACCAACTGAATAGGCGCCAACCGGAAAAAATTAAGAAGCTGCAGCACATAAGGATCGAAAGGAAGCCGAAATCCACTCTTCCAAGCTAGAAGGAAGGTGCAAATGAGCTCGCCACGATCATCCAGACTCGTCTCGTACGGAGTGGCGGCGATAAAGCTGTATCTGAGAGGCAGGCGGAAACGATGCTCCGGCCTCCGCACCTCCGCTTCCCCCAGCTCACTACAGTTGGGGACGGGTTCCCGCCTCACCGGTGCAAGCTCCGGACTCTGATCCGCCATCGAGTCGGGAAGAGATCCCTCGTACGAGCTCGAAGACTCCGGGGGAGAAGGAAGTTGCCGGACCGCCTCTGCGGTTATCCTCGCCAACTCCTCGAACGCCGCCGCTAGGCTCCGCGTCTCCGCTGTGCTCTCACGATGCATCAAGAAGCAAGGAAAGCCTAAAACCCTGGAAGCCTAGAACGATGAACAGCACTCCCTATAAACCCCTGAGGGTGGCGGCGCGCCATTCCGTGCTCCGAGAAAGAGGGGGGGCCCTTCGTTTCAAATCCGTCAGGATCATCATTACGGGCCTCGACGACCGCTATAAGCGGCTCCATAACGCCAATGGAATTCCACCCACCTGAGCCACGCCGGTCCGAAGCCTCGAAAAACTACTCATCTGAGCCTCCTTGGCTCGGGAGTAGGAGGGGGACAAGTGGAGAGGGGGATTTCCGCAGCCCACCACAAAGGCAGCCCAACAAGACCTACAAGGTCCAACCAGGCGAGCCCACCCAAGTGATAGCCCACAGGACCCACTTCGGGAGAAAAGCCCAATAAATAAGACTCGAGGAACCAACTCTCCCCGGCGGCCTTCTAGGCTCGGAGGGCCCGAGACAATGGTCAGGTCCCAAGGAAGGTCCGGCCTAAAGCCCTCTCCCCATCCGAGAGAGATAGGCTCCAGCCGATCTATCCGACCCCACCCTCGCCGGGCCATGCCTATCGCTCGGACGTGAGCTAGCATCCCCGAGGCTCGGTAAGACCGGTTGATTATCTGCAGGTGCGGCCGTTCAGAGTCCTCCGCCAGCGGGAGAGTCATGGGAACTGCCGGACTCCAAGGGGATAACGTTCCCACGATCAGGCCATGAAAGCCCCCGTTAAAGACGTAACTCCCGCCCGGAACCCCTCAGCTTACAGGACTCCTGAAGGCGACGCACTATTTAAGTAAGGGATACCCTCCGGAAGATGGTAAGATGAACTAAGCATTCACACACCCTAAGCTCCTGAGCACAATTCACTTCACCCTTTGGTGGAGAGGATTCTCGCGCATCAGCTCTCTCCTCCCCCCATTATTACTTCCACCATAGCTCTACTGACTTAGCCATCGGAGGGTTTTGCCCCAGGGAGATCCCCTGGGCCCTCTGATACGTTTCCCTCTCTTGCAGATTCATCTTCTGGTGATCCACAGCCCGCTCAGGACCCCGTGCGAGATCTCGCCTCTTCAGAATTGATTCTCCCGATCGGACAAATGCGGCCATATATGCTCAAGAGAAATTAAGCTAATAAGACCAAAGAGCCCCTGCAAAAACCAATTCATATCATTCACAATAGATGGTGGATGCCCTAAGGCCAATATGGTAAACAATCAAAGAAATCGGATCTTAACCAAATGGGTTCGCAACCAGATCCGGAATTCACGATCGGGACACTCGGAACAAGTGTCGACTCTTAGAGTCAACTCTTGCTTCACGAGTGTTCTGCCAGAACACAAAAAATTGGCACACATGGGAAAAGTGTCGACTTCCCAGGTCAACACTTTTTCAAGCCCGTTCTGTTTTGAAAATAAAACAGCATACTGACTGAAAGTGTCGACTTCCAAGGTCGACACTTTTTCAAGCTCAATCTATTTTGTGAACAAAATAGCATGCTAACTGTAAGTGTCGACTTCCCAGGTCGACACTTTTTCAAGAAGCTTCTGACTTCACAAAACTAACAGAACCCTGGTGAAAGTGTCGACTCTAGGAGTCGACACTTTCTGCTAGCATTAACAAAATCAACGCACAGCAGCGAAGTGCAAACAAAGTGTCGACTTCTAGAGTCGACACTTTACTTAACATGCTTGAAAACTTTGTAAATTCGATTGAAACACCATATGTTTTCAAACAACCATGAAGATCAATCAAATATGCACTTGTAAAAGAGATTCCAAAGGATTAAACAAGATTTGAGCCATGAACATTCCATCCATTTTGGAATTTAATTAAACATTTCTTCTTACCATGACTTTCAAGATTTGGGAGAAAACTCCACAAAGAACCTACACTTATACAATTGACATTCATTTCAAACTTCAGGTTAGCAAATGAAATCCAGGTCATTCATTTCAAGCTCAAGATATAGCAAATGAAATCCTCAAGTCAATACACATTAAGAAAGTCACTTAGTGATGCGGGACGGACATGGGGACCGACTCTAAGTGATATGGACCTCGGACTCTAAATGCACACACGACCCGCAACATACAATGGGAGAGACATTAGGCCCGACACTAAGAGCTCCTATGGGCTATACGTCGCTAACAGAAACGCAAGCTCACTCGTCATCCCCAAGTGAGGGAAACGCGGATCGTGCACGGTTGAGGAACCGACAGAGTTAAGGGTAGTCCGACTCACTTCCGTGCTCGGATCGAGCCACGGGATGGGTCACTCTCTCGCTCACAGCGGTGACATGGACTCACGGGCTAAAATCCTACGCTCTCACAGTGGCATATGACCATATACTAGCTAAGCAAGTAATGCCAAGAAGTTACGATCGTACCTCCATGCACCCGGCGTGGGGAAGATAACCCCGGCCAAAACTGGACTCCCGGTTAACAAAGTTTTACTGTGGTACAACAATTTGACCCACTCCATGTAGGGAGGTAAAAGGTCACATGTGGGGCCCGGGAGTCATGCGAATTGGGTTGACGGGCAGCATCTTGATGTCGCTCCGTATGTGCCGAAACCCGCGTTTAGTGCTGTCCGGACGGCGCGATCTACGGGTTCGTGGGGCCCACGGACCGCTCTATCCTCCGGTTCTGATGGGGCGGGTCCCGCTGTGATGGAGACCCCTGGTGGCGTGCCTCCCTGGAAGGCGGTCGGGCGGGAACGCCGGTCGGAGGCCGATCGGCTCCGATCTCCAAGCTTTGGAGTTGCTGCCCACGGACTGGTTGCTTCTGTTTTGCAGCGCGCGATCCGGCGAGATCGGCTACTACGATCAATCCTGATGTCGGATCGACGCACAGAAGGTATCGTTGGAAAGCTCTTTTGAAGTAGTTCGATCTAGGGCTAGAGAGATAAATTGGATCTGCACGGATCTGGCCTTAGTCGATTTTTGAAGTTGATGTTGGACAGGGTCTGAAATCTCAGGGCAGCAGTGAAGTTTCCTGAGAACGGCCATTGACCGCGGGGTAGACCTCAGATTCAGATCTCAAGCTCTTCATAAAAATTGTAGAGGGGAGAGATAGAAAAATGGAAATATTTTTTATGACTGATTTGGTGGAGGTTTGGATGGGGAAACTATTTTATACTAGCAGGTGGTCGGATCTGGACAGAAGCAGACAGAACTCAAGGGGATCTGAAAATGAATTTTAGAAAATAGGTGGAGGCCTTTTGAAATTTCACGAAAACTTTTGGGTGGAGGGGATGGTTGACAAAACCTCCAGTAAAATTGGGGGATCCAGCAAAAATCAAAAAGTTGGTCGAGGATGGGAAGATCAGGGTTGCTGTCACAGTAGATAGAAACCTGGCAGATCTGGAAGGAAAAGATGGACGAAAATGGAAAAATGAAAATCGGAATCTAAAGGCCAAACCAGTTTTTTTGGAATGTGGGTTGGATCCCTAGAACGCACCCTGAAGTTTTGGCACTCAGAAGATCTCAGATCTGGGAGTTAAAATTTGTGGAAGGGGCTGCTGTTGGATGAAGATAGAACTTCGATAAGGTGACGGTGGCGGTGCGACGACGGCTCGATGGCGGCGGCGGCGATAGATCTGAGCTTCCTACTCAGAAGAGACTTGAAGGAGAGGCTTCACACCTCTGGAAGCAACCTTCATAGCTGCAAGAAGGGGGAGGAGAGAGGAGAGGTGCGCACCATGCTATGGAGCTCCAAAGAAATTCTAAATTTTTATGGCATTAATTCCCATCAAATGAAAATACAAGGAATATATATGAAATACAAAAAGACTTCAACTAACCCTAGATCTAGGTTGGGGAGGGGTAAAAGAGGGAGTTCAATTTTATTTCTCCCATGTGATTTGGTATCAAATAAAATAACAATTCAAATCCTATTAAACTATAATAGAATGGGGCCCCCCTTGGCTTTGGTGCCCATTTTTTTGAATTTTGCACTCCTTTGTCCCCCCCTTGGTCTAACCCTTCTAGAAGCCCACCATGGAGGTTTGACTGACCCCACATAGGCCCAAGAGATGAGGTGGATCAATGGGAGAAGGGATGGGGGCCCGCGGGACCCAAGTGGTCCCATTTTACAAATAAACCCCTCTTACAATCCAAATTACAATCCAAGTAAAGTCGAATAAAATACATTACACACAAATAAAGTCCCAGTAAATACTATAAATATCAAGACTCAAGAGGGAGTCGCCAGACTGTCTCCGAGCCAGATGGAAGCCGATGTAGCTCAGGTGGTGCTCCGTGTACGGTATCGGTGGCTCGCTGACTCGTGCCGCTCGTGTGCTCTGGTGTCCGCACCAATTCTCCCCGGGTGGGAGAAACTCGACCCTATCGATTAAGGGTTTGCATCACTCTGGTACCGCTCCAGTAGGTCCGGATCTATCCTCTACAACTCGGCCCGTGTGATCCAAGTATTTTCGGTGGCGGGTCACCCTCTCCAACGCACTAAGTAGCGCGGGTAAGATCCACTCCTGGTAACTGTCACCTACTCATCCAGTATATGATCGATATGCTCTCGCTACTGTGGAAAAGGGGCTGGAGGTGGACACTCAGGTGTGGGATCACTCTCAATGGGAGGAGATGGCTCAAAAGGCTCACTAGGGATCACTGCTGGGTCCGTATAGGCAACTAGATCCGATACATTGAAAGTTGAGCTTATACCATATTCCTCGGGCAGGTCCAGAACATACGCATTGGATCCAACACGTTTCAACACTCTAAATGGACCGGCTCCGCGAGCTTGCAATTTCTTTACGGTTCCCGAGGGAAACCGTTCAGGTCTTACCCTGATCATGACATATTCACCCTCTTGGAACTCACAGTGGTGTCGATGGGCATCGGCTAACTCCTTATACCATGCATTGCTGGCCTCAATGTGACGACAGATGTCGTCGTGCAAACTCCTAACATGCCTAGCAAACGACTCGGCAGACTCCGACACTCGTGCATGGATGGGCATGGGAACAAGATCCACTAGCTTCCTAGGCCTACGACCTGTGACAATCTCGAATGGACTCATACCGGTAGACTTGTGAAGCAAATCATTATATGCAAATTCTGCCAATGGTAATATGAGATCCCAATCCCCTAGACGATCCCTGACAAGACACCTCAAAATGTCACCCAGACTCATATTGACCACCTTGGTCTGACCATCTGTCTAGGGATGATATGTAGTGGAAAACTTGAGGTGAGTACCCAACATATGCCACAGTGTCTTCGAAAAATAACTGGTGAATCTAACATCGCGGTCAGACACTATGGTACGAGGCAACCCAAACTTGCACACCACATGAGTAAGGAATAGGCGGGATACCCTCGAAGCATCTGAAGTCTTCAAGCAGGGAATAAAAAGGGCCATCTTCGAGAATCGGTCAACAACCACATAGACCGAATCATGCTTCCTGGAGGTACGTGGCAATCCCAAGACAAAATCCATGCTAACATCCTGCCACGGGGCATCAGGCACGGGAAGAGGTGTATAAAGGCCCGAGCTTTGCTTCTTCATCTTGGCCGTAACACATGTACGGCACTGAGCCACAATATGAGCAACATCACGCTTCAAGCTCGGCCAATAAAATCTATGCTCAATAGTCTCGATAGTCTTGTGATGTGGCACAGCCCAAAGACCACTAAATATGATGAGATGACCCTAGGACTTAGACCCGCAAGCATACAAGTGCTCAATGATTCTCACGATGACGATTTTTGCTCACCCGATTCACACGTTCACCCGGTGGGTCCGGGAGATAATGATGAAGGTCCGGGGCGGGACCCAATTGTTCTAATGGACTTACAATGCTAGGGCTGACCCCAAATGAGTCTAGGATACCCAACTTTGTGGGCGGCTGGCCCGCAGGGCGGGGGCTTGGTGGCACTCACTCACGGTCCGCGGTGGACACTAACAAACTAGCATGCAAGTTCGAGCCCTCTTCTCACCGCCGACGAGCAATCAAAGCAATACTAAACTAGCAGGAATAAGGCTACTAAGGATAGTATCAGAAGCTCACCTGATCGGTGTGAAGACACCGATCCTGATCGGAGACGAGGGCGCGCCGGGAGGCGAGGGTATGCACCCGATCGCCGCGGCGATGTAGCTTGACCTGAAATTGTAAATGGTACAGCACTACTCCTCACGCAGGAGGGGTGATCTTGGGGTGGGGGTTATGCTTAATACATTATAAACTACCTCCACGTAGGGAGGGGCCTTCAGCCGGCCAAGCGGGGTGGGGAGAGATGCAAAGGAAACCGAGTTTCCGAGCTTCGCCGATTCTGTCTAGCTTCTGTAATTCTGGACAGGGAGTCGATGTTGATGCAGCCAATAAATCCACCAAGGTCAGAATCTGATGAGACTTGCGCCAAAAGATTGCTAACCAGAGAGGGGTGCGGCTTGAATTTTTGGATGACGTTCTGATCTGGGGGCTGACTGCTCCGGTGACTGGAAGATGGATGCAGCTCTGGTCTCTGGCCGAGCTCAGTCTGAAACAACAGGTTGCAGAAGCCGCCATGGTCGCTCCTAAGCTCCAAATCTAGCACCGTTGGACTCGTTGGAATCGCATACGAGTCTACTTTGCAACAAAACAAACGGGGAAGTCTTCTGATGTCGGAGATGGGCTGGATGTCTAGAGAAGTGGACGGTGGTCGGGACAGGCTGTGAGGAGGCAGACCGGTGAGGTTGTGGTAGAAAATTGGTATCTCTGGTTGACAGATGCCGAACGGGATTCTGCCTTCTGTTCCTGGACGCTGACAGGGGGAGGAAGAACTTTGTAGAAGACCCTGAAGGCTGGTTCCTTCAAGGTTCGTCGTGGGAGAGTCTTCTCTGCCGCTCTGGCTTCTGGTCTGAGAAGTTCTGCACAGTCGGAGAAGAATGGTGGTTGCGGACAGCACCGAGCTCGGATGCCGACAAAACCGCCTCGCCTTGAAAGATGACTTGCAGACGAATCTATAAATGTAGACCTCGCCTCTTGAGTCATTGAGGGATGACCGTGGCCTCCTCTGCAAGTGCTGTAATCCTGCTTCCTGAAATAGGGCGGGAATGAAGGGAAGATGAAGTGGTGGGGAAGGGAATGGCCAAGAGAGAAAGTGGTGGAAGGTGGTTCTACTGGCTATGGGAGGAAGATGAGTGGTGTTTGAGGGGTATTGGAGGCTATGGAGATGGAGGTGGGGGGGGGGGGCGAAGTGGGGCTGAAGAGAATATGGTCTGCTAGTGAAGGTGGTGGAGGATGAGGGTGCACAAGAGAGAGGGGTGAGAGGGAGATGGTGCGGGCGAACTTGGTTCAAGGGAGGGGGTTGAGGGGCGGTCAAGGCAAGGGAGGGAAGGTTCAAATTTGAAATGGGTCTAGGGAGGGGTGGGATTTGTGTGGGGAAGTGGTGGATTGTGTTGGGAGGTGGAGGATTTGCTTTGAGACAAAGAGAGGGGAGTAAATGAGGGGCTTGGGGAAGTGGAGGGTCTTAATGGAGGTGGATGAGGTAGTGGAGGTGGTTGGGGGTTGGAGTAAGTGAGGGGGGGGGAGGAGGAGAGAGGGTGGGGGCGAACTCCCCTTGGGAGAGAGAGAGAGTGAGAGAGAGAGTGAGGGAAAGAGAGTAAGAGAGAGAGATTTAAGAGGTAAAAGGAAGTGGTTTTTTTTCAATATCCAAAAAGTGAGTACAAGTGGAGAGATGGGGCCTATATATAGGCAACCACTCTTTACATGACCAAAATGTCCCTGACAATAGGACAAAAGACCGAGCATAACCTAGACTCAATCCTATGGGCCCATAACTAAGGAAATAAGGCCCAATTAAGCAAAATAAGGGAAATGGACTAGAACCACATGACTCAATAAAGGAAAATACATAAGATAGGACTCAATAAAAGGAAAATACATAAAATGAACCTGGGAAAATGAAGATAACAAGTGGAGACCATGATCAATCCATATCAAGAGTGTGTAGACGACCAAAGCTAGAGGGAGTGTCGTGAGATGCCCTCATCAAATCCCCCGGGGTGGGGAGAACTCGACCCTGTTGAGTATGGGTCTGCCTGACTGTCGTACTGCTCCATCATGTCGGGGTCCAGGCGCATCAAATCCTCCCGACTCACCCATGCATCCTCGGTCGGGGGACAGTTCTTCCACCTAACCAGATAGCGCTGATACACCTTGTGCCTTGTAATGATACTCTGCTCATCCAGTATTGCCTCTACCTGCTCTTGTCGGTCCCTCAAGCTAGAAAGTGGAGTCCCTCCGGGGGTGTCTCTCATAAGGGGGGGTAAAGGCTCAAGCTCCTCACTAGGTTCCACCGCGGGGCCTTTGTAGGGTACCAGGTCCGCCACGTTGAAGGTAGGGTGTACCCCATAGCTCTCTGGTAGGTCAAGCTCATAAGCATTGCTACCAAGTTGTCGTAGAACTCGAAAGGGTCCCGACCCTCGTGCCCTCGACTTGGAGGCAGGCCCGGGAAGGAGCCGCTCCGTCCTCACCATCACCGGGTCCCCCACTTGGAATTCACAGTGGCGCCGGTGAGCATCGGCCCGTCTTTTGTAAGCCTCATTGCTTTTACCTATATGCTTACGGATGTCATCATGCAACTCTTTGATATGCTGTGCAAAGGACTCAGCTGAGACTGACACTCTAGCATGTGGGGGAAGGGGAATGAGATTCGAGGGCTTTCTAGGCCTAAAACCATGTACTACCTCAAATGGACTCTTGCCTATGGACCTATTGACAGAATCATTGTAGGCAAACTCGGCTTGAGATAAGAGGAGATCCCAATTCCCAGGGTGATCCCCTACAAGGCATCGGAGCAAGTTCCCAAGGCTTCGGTTGACGACCTCAGTTTGGCCATCGGTTTGAGGATGATAGGCAGTGGAGAATTTGAGGAGGGTCCCCATCAAGTGCCATAGAGTCTTCCAAAAATAACTAGTGAACTTCACATCTCTATCGGACACAATAGTCTTAGGTAACCCATGGAGTCGGACTACCTCATCAAAGAATAATCGGGCGATCCTAGAGGCATCAGAGGTCTTGGAGCAGGGGATAAAGTGGGCCATCTTTGAGAACCTGTCAACCACTACAAAGATGGAATCATGTTTGCGCAAGGTCTTTGGTAGGCCAAGAATGAAATCCATGCTCAAATCCTCCCATGGTTGGTCGGGTATGGGTAGTGGTGTGTAAAGCCCGGTGTTTTGTCTTACTTGCTTGGCGGATGCACATATGCGGCATTGTCCCACAATGTGGGCCGCATCCTTCTTGAGACTGGGCCAGTGGAATTGCCTCTCAACCAACTCTATGGTTTTGTGGACCCCAAAGTGACCAGCTAGGCCACCACTATGTAACTCCCAAACTAGGAAGTCCCTAAGTGAAGTCCTAGGTATGCAAAGCCTATCCCCTTTGAACAGATATCCATCTTGAAGTATGAACCCCTTATACTCCTTGAGTGGCTGGGTGGAAAGGGTGTTGTAGTGAGTCCCAAAGTCGGGGCAATGTGGGTATTCCCCTTTGATTCTCTCAAATCCGGTTACCTCCACTTGGACGGTGGAGAGTAAGGCTACCCGCCTACTTAGTGCATCGGCGGCGCGGTTCTCACTACCCATCTTATACTTGAGGACAAAGGTGTAGGCTTGAATGTATTCTACCCATCGGGCATGGCGGGCATTGAGCTTTTGTTGAGTGTTGAGATATTTCAAAGCCTCATGGTCCGAGAAGATCACAAATTCTTTGGGTAGGAGATAGTGCCTCCAATGCCGGAGGGATTGAACCACGGCATAAAGCTCTTTGTCATATGTGAGTATCTCGTCCTAGCCTCACAAAGTTTTTCACTAAAGTAGGCTACCGGGTGACCCTCTTGGCTAAGGATACCTCCAATCCCTACCCCGGAAGCATCACATGTGACCTCAAAGACCTTTGAAAAGTCGGGTAGGCAAAGGACCGGGGCTTGGGTCATTTTCTCTTTAAGCTCTAGGAAGGCTTTGGAGGCTGCCCTAGTCCAAACAAATGTGCCTTTCTTGAGGCAATCCGTGATAGGAGTGGTGATAGTGCTAAACCCCCGGATGAATCTCCTATAGAAGGTGGCTAGCCCATGGAAGCTTCGGGCGTCATGAATGGTTTTGGGCTCGGGCCACTCAAGAATAGCTTGGACCTTTTCGGGGTCCATGGATACTCCTTGGGATGAGACAATAAATCCTAGGAAGGCTAGTTGATTGGTCAAGAAATGACACTTCCCGGGATTGGCAAAGAGACTCTCTTTCCTAAGGATGGTGAACACTTGTTTGAGGTGATCGAGGTGGGCTTCCTTGGATTGGCTATATATGAGGATGTCATCAAAGTAGACAACTAGAAAGATGCCAATGAAGGGCCGGAGGACCTCGGTCATGAGACGCATGAAGGTACTTGGTGCATTAGAAAGGCCGAAAGGCATAACAAGCCATTCATAGAGACTGTCCTTAGTTTTAAAGGCGATTTTCCACTCGTCCCCGGGCCTAATGCGGACTTGGTGGTAGCCACTTTTGAGATCAATTTTGGAGAAGATGGTGGCTCCCGCTAGCATGTCTAGCATGTCATCAAGCCGAGGGATGGGGAACCTATATTTGACCGTTATCTTGTTGACGGCTCGGCTATCTACACACATGCGCCAAGTCCCATCCTTTTTGGGTGTAAGAAGAGCCGGGACGGCACAAGGACTTTTTCTAATTCGGAGGAAGCCCTTCTTGATGAGTTCTTCAATTTGCCTCCGAAGCTCGGCATGCTCGATGGGGTTGAGTCGGTAGTGTGGGAGGTTGGGCAAGGTAGCCTCGGGCACGAGGTCGATGGCATGTTGCACATCTCTCATAGGTGGTAGTTTGTCCGGAAGCTCCTCGGGAAATACATCATGGAAGTCCTTAAGGAGTTGATGAATTTCTAGGGGGTGTGGATCGGTTGGGGTGGATTCCCCTAGACAAATGACAATGGCACATACTTGATCCCCTTGGTTGACTTCTTCCTCAAACTCTTTCCTAGTGACAAGGTGTAGGCTCCTAGGAGGCTCTTTGATGTTACTAGGACTAGGACTAGGACTTGATGGGGTGGGGTTTGTTGGTGTTGGGATGGGGGGAAAGGTAGTGGGTCCCTCAAGGGAGGGAGAGGCCTTCTTAGGTAGAGTGCGGGGTGGAGATGGGTTGAGTTGGATCTTCTTCCCCTCATGAATGAAGATGCAAGCGTTGGTTCTTCCTAAGAAGGTGGCATCTACATCGTAGATCCAAGGCCGTCCTAAAAGGATACTCCCAACTTCCATTGGAAGGATATCACACCACACTTGGCCTTGATAGGATTGGAATGTAATTGGGACAAGGCAACGGGCACTAACGGGTATGGAGGTGGTATTAATCCATGCTACCCTATATGGGTGGGGATGTGGGGAGGTGGTAAGGCCCAAAAGTTTAACGGTGTCGGGTGACACCACATTCACACTACTTCCATTGTCCAATATGACCTTCCTAATATGGCTCCCTATTCTTATGTAGGTGTGGAATATGGTGTTTCTTCTCCAATCATGCTCTTGATTTTGAGTGAGGGTGCATCTAACCACCCCGAGGTGGGATTCGGTGGGTGGAGGAGGTTGTTCTTGGTTGCTCTCTATGTAGTGGTTCTCATACTCCTCCTCCCATTCAAGAGAGGGTTCATATACCTCAATCTCTCCTTCAAATTCAGCTTGGGGTTGGGGGTTGGTCTCCTCTATGAGTAAGTTTGATGCTCCCTTGGTGGGGCATTGATTGGCAAAGTGTCCATACCCATAACACCTAAAGCATTGCTGCCCACTTTGATGGTTTGGGGTCACCTTAGTGTGAGGGAGAGTGGGTGTCGAATTGGGCCTATTGGGAGTTGTGTTTAGGGGCCCACTTGCGGGGCGGAATGGTGGATTGGCATTAGGAGGGGTGACCCGTGTGGGAGGAGTTCCCATGGGTGTAGGAAGGAGACCTCTTTGGGGTGGTGGGGGGTTGGCCCGAGGTGCCATGGCTCTAGGGTCCATTCCCCGAGGGGGAACCATTCGCGTGTACCGAGAGAATTTCTCGGCATCCCGAGCTACTTGGTAGGCTTGCTCTAAAGTTGTTACTTGACGCATGAATAGTTCCTTTTTGATATGGAATTGAAGCCCATTCCTAAAGCGGGAGAGTGTGACGGAGGGGTCCTCTTGGACTCCACATTTGAGGAGGTAGTAGTCAAACTTTTCAATATATTCCATAACGGTCTTTCCTTCTTGAGTCAAGGCTTGCCATTCATCTAGGAGGTTTTGATGGTAGGAGGGTGGGACATATTTGAGTTTGAGTTGGTCTTTCATGGCCCCCCATGTGGTGATTGGAACTTCCCTCCTAACTATCCTTAAGGCTTCAACATTCATCCAATGAGTCTTGGCAAGTTTGGTTAATTGCATCTTTGCAAGTTGGACTTTCCTATCCTCGGTCATTGGGTACCAATCAAAATATTGATCCATGGCTGCCTCCCAATCTAAGTAGATGCTCGGATGATGAGATCCATCAAAAGTGGGAGCATCGACTTTCACAAGTCTCATTAGTTGGTCATCCGGGTTGTCCCGGGGAGGCCTCTCATTTCTTCTAGGGGATGGGTCCCTTTCCGGTTCGGAGGGGGGTCAAGGTTGAGTCCTCCTATGGCTGGCTCCACATGTGGAGGGGGATCTCTCCTATCTCCTTCCCTTGGAATAGGTCTATTTTCCTCAAGTTGTTCAAGTCGGGCCGTAATACCGTCAAGCCTTCCCATAATTTCGGTCATGTAGTCCACAAGAAACCTCATTTGGTCGGGAAGCTCATGCTCATTGTGAGGGGGATTTCCTTGGGGATTGGGATTCATGGTGTTATTGGAAGAAGATGGATTGCCTTGATAATGAGTTCCACAACGGGTGGTCATGCAAGGTTGGGTGGGCTATGCAAGGGTGTGCGAATGCACCTAAGAAAGACTTAGTGTGACCCAAGACTAGACTTGTAAGGACAAGCCTATGACCGCTCTGATACCACTTGATGTGGCACAGCCCAAAGACCACTAAATATGGTGAGATGACCCTAGGACTTAGACCCGCAAGCATACAAGCGCTCAATGATTCTCACGATGATGATTTTTGCTCACCCGATTCACACGTTCACCCGGTGGGTCCGGGAGATAATGATGAAGGTCCGGGGCGGGACCCAATTGTTCTAATGGACTTACAATGCTAGGGCTGACCCCAAATGAGTCTAGGATACCCAACTTTGTGGGCGGCTGGCCCGCAGGGTGGGGGCTTGGTGGCACTCACTCACGGTCCGCGGTGGACACTAACAAACTAGCATGCAAGTTCGAGCCCTCTTCTCACCGCCGACGAGCAATCAAAGCAATACTAAACTAGCAGGAATAAGGCTACTAAGGATAGTATCAGAAGCTCACCTGATCGGTGTGAAGACACCGATCCCGATCGGAGACGAGGGCGCGCCGGGAGGCGAGGGTATGCACCCGATCGCCGCGGCGATGTAGCTTGACCTGAAATTGCAAACGGTACAGCACTACTCCTCACGCAGGAGGGGTGATCTTGGGGTGGGGGTTATGCTTAATACATTCAAAACTACCTCCACGCAGGGAGGGGCCTTCAGCCGGCCAAGCGGGGTGGGGAGAGATGCAAAGGAAACCGAGTTTCCGAGCTTCGCCGATTCTGTCTAGCTTCTGTAATTCTGGACAGGGAGTCGATGTTGATGCAGCCAATAAATCCACCGAGCTCAGAATCTGATGAGACTTGCGCCAAAAGATTGCTAACCGGAGAGGGGTGCGGCTTGAAGTTTTGGATGACGTTCTGATCTGGGGGCTGACTGCTCCGGCGACTGGAAGATGGATGCAGCTCTGGTCTCTGGCCGAGCTCAGTCTAAAACAACAGGTTGCAGAAGCGGCCACGGTCGCTCCTGTGCTCCAAATCTGGTACCGCTGGACCCGTTGGAATCGTATACGAGTCTACTTTGCAGCAAAACAAATGGGGAAGTCTTCTGATGTTGGAGATGAGCTGGATGTCTAGAGAAGTGGACGGTAGTCGGGACAGACTGTGAGGAGGCAGACCGGCGAGGTTGTGGTAGAAAATTGGTATCTCTGGTTGTCGGATGCCGAACGGGATTCTGCCTTCTGTTCCTGGACGCTGACAGGGGGAGGAAGAACTTTGTAGAAGACCCTGAAGGCTGGTTCCTTCAAGGTTCGTCGTGGGAGAGTCTTCTCTGCCGCTCTGGCTTCTGGTATGAGAAGTTCTGCACAGTCGAAGAAGAATGGTGGTTGCGGACAGCACCGAGCTCGGATGCCGACGAAACCGCCTCGCCTTGAAAGCTGACTTGCAGATGAATCTAGAAATGTAGGCCTCGCCTCTTGAGTCGTTGAGGGATGACCGTGGCCTCCTCTGCAAGTGCTGTAATCCTGCTTCCTGAAACAGGGCGGGAATGAAGGGAAGATGAAGTGGTGGGGAAGGGAATGGCCAAGAGAGAAAGTGGTGGAAGGTGGTTCTACTGGCTATGGGAGGAAGATGAGTGGTGTTTGAGGGGTATTGGAGGCTATGGAGATGGAGGTGGGGGGGGGGGGGCGAAGTGGGGCTGAAGAGAATATGGTCTGCTAGTGAAGGTGGTGGAGGATGAGGGTGCACAAGAGAGAGGGGTGAGAGGGAGATGGTGGGGGCGAACTTGGTTCAAGGGAGGGGGTTGAGGGGCGGTCAAGGCAAGGGAGGGAAGGTTCAAATTTGAAATGGGTCTAGGGAGGGGTGGGATTTGTGTGGGGAAGTGGTGGATTGTGTTGGGAGGTGGAGGATTTGCTTTGGGACAAAGAGAGGGGAGTAAATGAGGGGCTTGGGGAAGTGGAGGGTCTTAATGGAGGTGGGTGAGGTAGTGGAGGTGGTTGGGGGTTGGAGTAAGTGAGGGGGGGGGAGGAGGAGAGAGGGTGGGGGCGAACTCCCCTTGGGAGAGAGAGAGAGTGAGAGAGAGAGTGAGGGAAAGAGAGTAAGAGAGAGAGATTTAAGAGGTAAAAGGAAGTGGTTTTTTTCAATATCCAAAAAGTGAGTACAAGTGGAGAGATGGGGCCTATATATAGGCAACCACTCTTTACATGACCAAAATGTCCCTGACAATAGGACAAAAGACCGAGCATAACCTAGACTCAATCCTATGGGCCCATAACTAAGGAAATAAGGCCCAATTAAGCAAAATAAGGGAAATGGACTAGAACCATATGACTCAATAAAGGAAAATACATAAGATAGGACTCAATAAAAGGAAAATACATAAAATGAACCTGGGAAAATGAAGATAACAAGTGGAGATCATGATCAATCCATATCAAGAGTGTGTAGATGACCAAAGCTAGAGGGAGTGTCGTGAGATGCCCTCATCATCTTGTTTCGATCAAAGTGGCCGGCTAGACCTCCCGCATGTAGCTCCCAGACTAATAAGTCTCGAACTGAAGTTCGGGGAATACAAAGCCTGCCTCCTCGAAAGAGGTAACCCTCCTGAAGCACATAATCATCAAGGTCTCTAGAGGGTCCGGCCTAGAGAGTGGTATAAATCTGACCGAAGTCAGGACAGTCAACATAGGCCTCTCTCATCTTCTCTAACCCTATGACCTCAGCACTCATGGTGGTAAGCAAACACGCTCACCGACTCAAGGCATCGGCCACCTTGTTCTCCACTCTAGCCTTATGTTTTAGCACAAATGTGAACTACTGGAGATACTCAACCCAACGGATGTGACGTGCATTAAGCTTCTTTTGGAAATGGAGGTACCTCAAAGTCTCATGATCGGAGTATAAGACAAACTCATGATGTAATAGATAGTGCCTTCAATACCTAAGAGCCTGAACAACTGCGTAGAATTCCTTATCATAAGTGGAGTATCGCAATTTCGCGTCATTCAGCTTCTCACTGAAATATGCGACCGGGTGGGTCTCCTGACTCAACACTCCTCCTATCCCAACACCTGACGCATCACAAGAGACTGCAAACACCTTCGAGAAATCTGGCAATCGAAGGATAGGTGTCTGGGTCATGCGCTCCTTGATGTCTTTGAAGGCGACAGCAGCGGCCTTCGTCCATACAAATGTGCCCTTCCGGATACAATCCGTGATTGGGGCGGTGACGGAGCTAAATCCGCGAATGAAGCGACGATAGAACGTCGCGAGGCCATGGAAGCTGTGGACATCATGGACCGTACGGGGTTCCGACCACTCAACAATGGCCCAGACCTTCTCTGGATCTGCGGAGACCCCAGTAGTAGACACAATAAAACCCAAGAAGGTAAGCTGAGGTGTCATGAAGGCACACTTCTGTGGGTTCGCATACAGCTGCTCTCGCCTAAGAAGGAGACAGACCTGCCGAAGGTGGTCTAAGTGGCCCCCCGTGGTGCGACTATAGATAAGAATATCATCAAAGTACACTACCACAAAGACTCCAATGAAAGGTCGAAGGACCTGAGTCATAAGTCGCATGAAGGTGCTAGGGGCATTGGACAACCCAAACGGCATAACCAACCACTCATATAGACCATCCTTGGTCTTAAATGCGGTCTTCCACTCATCACCTGGCCTAATCCTCACCTGGTGGTAACCACTCTTAAGATCGATCTTCGAGAAGATAGTGGCACCAGCCATCATGTCTTGCATGTCATCCAGGTGGGGAATAGGGAACCTGTACTTCACGGTAATTTTGTTGATGGCACGACTATCAATGCATATTCTCCACGTGCCATCCTTCTTTGGGGCGAGTAATGCGGGAACAGCACATGGACTCATGCTCTCCCGAACAGACCCTGCATCAACTCATCGACCTGCCATTTTAGCTCGGCATGTTCCGTGGGACTCATGCGATAATGGGGAAGATTGGGTAATGAGGAGCCCGGAATCAGGTCGATAGCATGCTGAATATCCCGCATGGGTGGGAGTCCCTCGGGAAGCTCCTCGGGAAAAATATTAGCGAACTCCTGCAGAATAGGAATGACATCGGGTGGGAGTTCACCCTCGGACTTCAGCTCCACCTCTCGGACCGTAATAGCAAACACAGGGCAGCCCCTACTAGCCTCCCGCTCCATTTCCCGGGAGCTAATCATCATCAATCTCCTAGTCGAGGGCTCACCTGGGCCAGATGTAACGGTCATAGCCCATGATAGGGATGGGGTACTGGGCCCGGGGATGGAAGGTGTTGTGCCCCTGGAGTTTTGATGATAGAAAACACTATGAGTCACAAGTCAGTGCATTCGCCGTCCTCGCACACATACACTAGGCATAGAAAGTCTGTTCATCCACCAGCTGAACTGAGCAAGTCTATACATCCGTTAGCTCAGCTCGTGGCTTAGTCAGTACAGCCAGTGCTCTTCATGCATCACTCCTTTGGCAAGTCTATGCATCATGTGCTTCATGCATTTAAAGTCTGTACAGCCAATGCTCAGGTTAAGTCTGTACAGGGTCTTGTTGCATCGTGTGCTTCAAGCACTTCCACGAAGTCTGTACATTCTTCACTTAAAGTCTGAACACGTTTGCTTTGGTGCCGTAGCAAGTCTATACACTAATGAGCACTTGTTTGTTTTGATGACTGAGCAAGTCTATACATCGGCCTATCACATGCACACAAAGTCTGCACATTCCTTGCTGTTAAGTCCATACACTCGTTGCTGGCATGTCTGTACATCATCTTGTACATTGCACACAAAGTCTATACACTCAAATGGCATGTCCATGCATATGCAAAGCCTGTACAGCCAGTGCATCCTTTGATTTAAAGTCTGTACATCGTATGCCCGCACACACAAGTCTATACATTCCTTGCAGTTATGCTCATGCATCACTTTAACAAAGTCTATACATTGTCTGGTTGCTCCAACACAAAGTCTGCACATTGTTGCACGCTAAGTCTGCACACTAATAGCATGTCAGTGCATTCTTCGGTTGCTTTATGCATGTTGCTTTATGCACACACAAGTCTATACATTATCTGGTTGCACGCCACACGGCTGAGCAAGTCTATACATCCGTTAGCCTTGCCTCATCCACGCAAAGTCTATACATTCTGTGTGGCTTGTTCATGCATATGCTTTGTCCGTGCATCAAGTCTATACATTGTCTCGCACACACACACAAAGTCTGCACACCAAGTCTCGTTGTGGCTTGTTCATGCATCATCTCATCAAGTCTATACATTGCTGCATGAACACAAGTCTGTACAGTGGTTGACTGCATGTCCGATCATCCATGATTCAATGTGTAGACTTCCCTATCTGCATTTGTGCAACCTCACAAATGAAGTCTATACACTCGTTATCATGCATTCAAAGTCCATACATTCGCAACCATGCATTCAAGTCTACATGTTCTGCTGCATACATAGGGTAGTGTTATACAAAGTCTGTACATGCTTTGTTCAAAACAGAAACTTACTTAGTGCATCCTCGTCTGACCTGACAGAATATCTGCTCGAGGAAATTGAGAAGGGCACGTGATCCAAGAAGCCAAGATTGTGACACGTGTAAAGCAGTAAGCCTGGATGCTGCCACGTGACCAAGATGTTGGGCGGGAAATATGGAGGACACTCGCCCACCTATCTGCTGCTCTATAAATATGAAGCTTCTTCCTCAAAGAAGATCCGATCGTGATAGAAGAGCAGAAGTAGAGAGATAGCCTGCACGATCCAGAAGAAGAAAAAGAGAGAGAGAAGAGAAGATTGAGAAGATAGAATTGAGAGTTTATTTGAACGATTGTTCCTCAGTCTCTTGGTTCAGATACCAGAGCTGAGATTGCTCATTGTGAGCTACATTCTCCTTTGAGAGCTCTTGTTCTTGTTCGATTCTATTTTATTTTCTGAACTCATGTCTTCAAGCTGTATGTTAGCGGTTTGCAGAGGTGTAGCCTCTGGACGGGTTAAGCTATAATCCCCAGTGGTCAAGCTGTGAGTCAGCGGATGGCTAAGCTGTATTACCTAGCGAAAGCAAGCTGTGATGCTCAGCGGTTGTAGGCTAAGCTGTAAGGCCCAGCGGACGCAAGCTATGTTGCGCAGCAGTAAGCCACACTTGGGTTTGAGTGTGGGGTGGACGTAGGTCTGGAGGACCGAACCACCTAAAAATCTGGTGTGTTATGTGCTTGTGTGATTGCCTATGATATGGTGTGTGGTTGCTTCTCTTGATTCTCTTCTCAGATCGCTTCATTTCTACTCAGTTCAAACACTCTAGCTAGTGATCTAGTAGATCAATTTAATTTCCGCATTAGAGCCTCATTGAACTGTTAAATTAGGCCATCGATCTATTCACCCCCCTCTAGATCCACACTTCGTGGTGACAGAGTGCTTCCATCTAACACAACAGTTGGTATCAGAGCCTAACTCTTCTACAGGGACTTACAGCCCGAAGAGGAAGGTACAGATGGATGCAAGAGGGTTGATCGCTGAAGGACATTCTACCACCAAGCCCCCTTACTTTGATGGATCAAATTATGCATACTGGAAGAACCGTATGCAAGTCTTCTTGAGGGCGAAGGATTATGAGATATGGAAGGTGGTGAGTAAGGGACCTTTTGAGCTGTCCCCGAACGAGGAAGTCTGGACCAGGGAAGAGATCCGAAGGTCTACTCTGAACTGGAGCGCCATTAATGCGATTCAGTGCGGCCTGCACCCCACAGAGTTCTCTCGTGTATCGTCTTGCACTTCAGCCAAAGAGATGTGGAATAAGCTGGAGGCTATCTACGAAGGGACCTCCCAGGTCAAAGAGACGAAGGCAAACCTCTTGGTGTCAGAGTATGAAGGATGAAGCCCAATGAGACCATCAAGAAGATGTACGCTCGACTGACAGTCATCACAAACGGTCTCAGAGGTCTTTGGAAGACATATTCAGAATATGAGATTGTAAGGAAAATCATGTGTTCCCTGACTCCTATTTGGCACACTAAAGCTACTGTAATGGAAGAGTCAAGGGATCTGCACAACACCAGGGCAGATGAGTTGATTGGATCGCTGATGGCTTATGAAATACATCTGCCGAAGATAGAGGAAGCTGAGAAGAAGAAAAAATTGATCGCTCTGAAAGCTGGCGCCGATCCAGCTATAATGGATCATCATCCGAGGAGAGCCTGTCTGGAGAAGAAATAGAAGGTGATGAGATAGCAATGATCACCAGGGAATTCAGGCGGTTCCTCAGGAAAGAAGGAAGGCGATTCAGCCGAAGGAACCTTAGTGGTGGCCGACAGGATACAAGGTATAAATCTAATCCTGTAATGAGAACTGAATCTAATGTGTGTTACCAATGCAGGAAGATCGGCCATATGAAAGCTGATTGTCCAGAGAATCAGAAGCTCAAGAACAAGTCCAAGAGAAAGAACACTAAAGGGAAAGCCATGGTGAGTACCTGGAGTGATGAGGACGAAGGTACCTTGAGCAAAAGCTCGGACAGTGAGGAAGAAGCTGAAAAGCCCATTTGCCTCATGGCAACCAGTTCTGAAGATAGAGAGGAAGACTCTGATGAGGTACCCTCTCGATTTAAAAATTTTACCATTGCTGATTGGGTAGATGCCTATCATGATATTGCTGATAAAGTAGATGATATTAGAAAAGAAAATAGGCATCTAAGAAGAAAAATAAATTCCATGCAAAACGACAAAACATTGACTGATAAAATTGCATGCCTCGAATCTGAAAATGCTAAGCTGAAACTCACATGCTCAGAAATTGAAGAAATCAAGCATGAGCTAAAAATTTCTAAGGAAGAGAATGAGAGGCTAGAAAATTCAATTGATGAATGGAAATTGAGAATACAAAAATGTGAGAGTGAAATGAAGATTGTAAATGAAAAGTATGAAGCTGTCCTAAGTGTGAACACTGAACTGAAGAAATATGTTGAAAATGTTCAGAAAGATAATGAGGACAAGCTGAGAACAATAGAAAAAATGACCCAAGGTTCAGAGAACCTAAATGCCTTATTAGGGTCCAAAGTCAATTTCAGGAGAGAGGGTCTTGGATTTAACTCCAGTGCAACTAAAAGTCTTGCAATGAAGACTATATCATTTGTTGCACAGAAAGAGAAAAGACCTCTCATTAACATGAATTCAGATAATTCTGTAAATAAAACTGTGAACCTGAAGAAGCCCAGTGCTGAGGAGAAGGGCAAACAAAAGATTGGTGAGCACAGTAGAGCTGGTACAACCAAGTCAAATCCTAAAGCTCAGTCTCAGGTTAGGGGCCAGCCTACACATGCATATAAACCCCATGGTAAGGCCACCAAGTCTCCACCACCACCACCATCTCAGAAGAAGACCCAACACACACCTGTAAATAGGTCAGCAGGGTCGAAGGTGCAAGAGAGACAGAATACATTTAGAAGTCAATCCAAACAATTCTACCAACCTAGAGTTCAGTCTCACTACACTGCACAGTCAAACTATTCCAATAGATCATGGTGGACTAGGACTCCGGGGAGGTACACAGGTCATGCATATCAGGCTACACGGTTTTACAGACCTTACACTCAAAATTGGATTGGTGGGTATGGCACTTGGACACCCAGGAACTTGCATTTCTTCAGCCAGTCCAAAAACTACTATGGCCACAATTTCTTGAATGCACCTTGGTCAAGGCACTGGCACAGAAGCTACAAATCTGTAAATAATCCTACTGGTGCTAACAAGAAGAAAAACAACAAAAAGAAGAGGAATAATAACAGAAAGGAATCTGGAAAATCCAATGAACAGAACTCTTTTAAAAAAATGTGGATTCCTAAAAGTTTGCTTTCATGTTTTACCTGTATTTCATCTGCTCTAGAGCCCAAACAGACTTGGGTTCCAAAATTCTCTACCTAATTGTGTGTGCAAGTATGCCTGGCAGCCAAGAACAACCTGTGGTACCTGGATAGTGGCTGCTCCAGGCATATGACAGGAGATAAGGCCAAGTTCTGCATGCTGACAGAGAAACATGGAGGCCTTGTCACCTTTGGTAGCAACACAAAAGGTAGAATTGTCAGGACAGGTAAGGTAGGTAAGTGTACTACCTGTTGCATTGAAGATGTCATGCTGGTTGAAGGTTTAGCATATAATTTACTTAGTATCAGCCAGTTATGTGATAAAGGATATAAAGTTCTTTTTGACTCTCAATGCTGTAAAGTGTTTGAACCTGATTCTGACTTTGTTAAGTTTTCTGGTAAAAGAATTAATAATACATACATGATAGATTTAGATGACATATCACATTCTAACCTATGCCTCACTGCTAGCAAAGAAGATTTAGCCTTCTTATGGCATCGTAGGTTAGGCCATGCTAGTTACATAGTGAAGAGGTGAAATCTCGCGCTGGTTCCTGAGCGGGCTGGTAATCACCAAGTTTGTGAACTGCAAGATAGGGAAACGGGTCAGAGGGCCCAGGGGGATTCCCTGGGGCGAAACCCTCCGACGCTCAAGTCAGTAGAGCAATGGTGGGAGCAGCGATAGGGAGGAGAAGGTGAAGGCGCGAGATCCCTCTCCACCAATGGGGTGAAGTGATCCGTGCTCAGGAATTGGGGGTGGATCAATGCCCTTTTGGACTTACCTTTCGCCGGAGGGTATCCTAGGTTTAAATAGTGCGCCGCCCTCTGGAGTCCTGCAAGCCGAGGGGTCTCCGGTGGAGGTTACGTCCTCATCGTGGGCTTTTATGGCCTCATCGTGGGGGCGTTATCCTCGCGGGGAAGTCGGAGCTCCTGGACTTCTTGGCACCCGGCCTGCTGTGGACTCTAACGGCTGCAATGATAAACATTTTATCGTCGTATCGAGCTTAGGGGGGCCAGCCCTATCGGGCAATAAGCCTAGCTCGGTGAGGAGATGGGTCGGACAGACCGGCTAGCGCTTCCCCCCTTCGTGCGGAGGGATAGCTCGTGCGCGGGTCTTCCTGTGACCTGACCGATGCTCGGGCTCTCCGAGCCTTGGGGCCGCCTAGGAGAGTTGTTTCCTTGAGCATTGTTTTATTGGGCTTTTCCAAGTGGGCCCTGTGGGCTATCACTAGGACGAGCTTACCTCGTTGGGCCCTGTTGGGCCTAGTGGGGTCTGCTCTTTGAGTGGGCTGCAGGAATCCCCCTCTCCACTTGTCCCCCTCCTACTCCCAAGCCAAGGGGGCTCGGTTGAGTAGTTTTTCGAGGCTTTGGACCGGCGTGGCTCGGGTGGGTGGAATCCTGTCGGCGTTATGAAGCCACGTGTAGTGGTCGCCTGGGCCCGTAGTAATAATGATCCTGACGGATTTGAAATGAAGGGGCCCTCTTTTTCTCGGAGGTTGAAATGGCGCGCCGCCTCCCGCGAGGGTTTATAGGCGTAGGGCGCTGCTCATCCTCCCAGTCTTTCTAGGGTTTTTTGGCCTTTCCTCCATTTCTTTGCTTCTGGGGCTCCTTGATGCGCCGTGAAGATACAGCGGGGGAGCAAGCTCTTGTGGCGGCATTTGAGGAGCTGGCGCGTATAACCACGGATGCGATCCGGCAGCTTCCTTCTCCCCCGAAGTCTTCGGGCTCTCGTGAAGGTTCTTCTTCTAGCTCGATGGCGGATCTGCGCTCAGAAATCGAGCAGGTGAGGCGGGAGCCCGTCCCCAATCGCAGCGAGTTGGGGGAGGCTGATGTGAAGAAACTGGAGCATCGGTTTCGCCTGTCTCTCCGATATAGCTTTGTAGCCGCTGCCCCATACGAGACGAGCTTGGATAGCCGTACGAGCCATATCTGTACTTTTCTCCTGGCGTGGAAGAGCAGATTCTGCCTCCCCTTCGAGCCTTTCATTCTGAAGCTTCTCAATTTTTTCGTGTTGGTGCCTATTCAGCTGGGGGCCAACTAGTATCTCCTGCTGTCTGCCTTTCGAATCCTCTGCCGCCTGCAGGGGGTTCCCCCGTCCCTGGATCTTTTTCATTATTTCTTCGAGCTGAAGGCACATCCGTCGGCGGGGAAAGGCTTCTACTTTATTCAGGCACGCAAGAATTGGAGTTGTATTCCGCTGGCGGCGAAGGATTCTTCGCACAAAGGGTGAAAGAGGCAATTTTTCTGGGTGAAGGCGGAAGTAGTGGATGAATCCTGGAGGTGCCAGGTTATGCCCAACTTCCATCCGAATCTTCCCCCGCGGTAGGAGGAGTTCCCCGCCGATGTAGAGGAATACGCCGCTCGCTTGTTGGCAAATCGCCAGTCGACTGAGGAGCTGGTGACGCTGGAGAACGCAGAGCAGTATCTGCTCACATAGCTCAAGCCATCAGGCATCATCCTTCGGATCCTTCTGCGGGGTCGGAGGGCCGCCTTTTCGCTTCTTAACCGAATCTTCTTCATTGCAGACGTCCGGCGGGAACCTTTGGAAGAGGTCACCGAGGTCATCGATCTTGGGGATGACTCAGCGGCTGATGAGTCTGTCATTCCCGCGGGTCGTTCCTAAGCCCGGGATAAGGGCAAGGGGGTGGCCTCCGAGGGATCTTCGCGGCCAAGCGAGGCGAAGCGCAAGGATCCCATGGAGGGAAAATTGCAGGAAGCCGCGAAGGCCAAGAAACGGGCCAAGAAGGCTGGCCTTCCTACCGCTGCCGGGGAAGACTCTGGCTCGGCGGCGCTCCCCTCTCAGGGGCAAGATGGGGCCGACCCTTCCGGGCCAGCTCCCCCACCTACCAGGTGAGAGGGGGCCGAGGAGACCAGGGGCCCCTCAGAGGGCGGAGATGGGTCGGTTCTCCCCTCCCCCGGGATGGAGGGGGCCGGTGCTGAAGTAGCCGACGTCGAGACCGGGAGACCGGTCGAGGTCGGTGATGTCTCGGGCGGCGAGGTGCGGGCCGAGACAGATAGGTTTGGGGGTTCACCTGCGAGGGCGTCGCAGCCCCAAGTGCTCGAAGTTCTCGGCACGGTCGATCCCGTGGCGTCGGTCGAGGTTGGGGGTTCGCCCGGGGAGGCGTCGCAACCCCAACCGACTACGGCGTGCGGGGCGGTCGGCCCCGTTGCTCGAGCCGAACCTTCTCGCGGGGCGTCCGGTGGGGAGCGGATCTCCATGCCGGAGGTGTTGGAAAGGCTCGGTGTTTCAGGCGACCTGTATCGGGTTTGCCGAGAGGTTTCCGCAAAGACGAGGGGGGGAGACAAGCGCCACTCCCCCTCCGGAGTCCTCGATGTCCTCATGGAGGGCGGCCTAGTCATAGCTCGGTCGGCGGCCTTGATGGCGGAGACGTACGCTCGGACAGAGGCGGAGCGGTCGAATCTCACCTGGGCCCTCGGGGGGTGCGAGAGGAAACTGGCCCGCCTCAGCGAGGAGCATGAGGGGCTTCGACGGGAGTTCTCTGTGATCAGGGATTTGGCACGGGCAAGCCGGCTAGAAACCAAGGTGCTGACAGAGCAGTTGGCTAAGGCCCGAGAGTCGCTCGAGAGGAAAGGCAAACTCTTGGAAGAGGAGCGTCTGCGTCACCTCGAGCTGGATGGTCGCTGGGAGCTCGAACGTGCCGAGCTACTGGACCGGGCGGAGGTAGCGGAGCGCCTTCATTCCGTGGCCGAGGCTGACCGAGCCCGGGCGGAGAGGCGGTCGAGCGAAGCCGAGCGAGGGAGGTTCGAGGCAGAGGAACGCCTGGCGGGGGCAAAGGAGCGTGCAGCCAAGGCGGAGCGGGCTTGGGTAGAGCTCGTTGGAAGGACGGAGCAGATCGAGGCGGAGGCGATCGAGCGGTATAGGAGCTCGGACGCCTACTCAGCCAACCTGGAGAGAGCCGCCCTACCATATTACGATGTAGCGCTTCGCCGGGGCGCCCGAAAGGGGTTTCAGCAGGGTTATCGTCGGGCGGTGGACTACGCCTACGATCAAGACTCCGGGATCGAGTTCCCTTTGGGCCAGAGCTATGACTCGGATGAGTCGGATTCTAGCTCCTCTACGTCGAGCGAGGAAGATCCAGAGGGGTCTCCTCCGGTGGGGTCACCAACTCCAGACGTCTCGGGAGGGCTCGCGACCGAGTCAGTTCTCGCACAGGCGAGGTCAGTGCCCGGGTCGGCCGTCACCGAGGGTGCTGGGGGTGACGCGCCCACTTCCGTCGCTCTCGAGCTTCAAAGTGGGCCCGAGGCCTGATGTATTTTGCCTTATTTTACCCCTTTCTCTTGTTTGTCTCTCTTTCCTCCTTTAGAGAGTTTCCTCTTTATGAGATAATGAATGACTTACTTGTTTGATCACCATCCTTGCCGTAATTTGGTTGGCGTATCTGAAGTAGTTGGAGAGTGCCGATATGTCCTGCGTGGTTTTCGCATGCTGATTTGGTAGGCTTCTGACGGGGCGTCTTTCCGTTCCCTCACGCTTTGAATGTCAGGCCGCTTCGTGAATCCCGCTAGGGCGGGAAACGAGGAGTTGGAGGTGACTGTTCACGGGAGAAATCCTTTGACGTGTTTTTGAGGGGGGAGTCATTTAAGGCGTGTAGCCTCCTTTGGCCTATAAGAAGGACCGAAGGGCGCCCTTTCCTCTTTACCGCTTGGTATTTTCTCTAACAGTCTTTCCTCACTCCTTCTTCTTCACTCTCCGTTGTGCCATTGCATTCGGAGCATGGAGGATCCTTCGGAGGGCGACGCCATCGACGACGGGGAGCAGAGAGCTCTTGCTGTCCCGGCTTGTTGGACGGGTCCCACGGTCGCCCCGCGGGTTTGAGACGGGTCCGACGGTCGCCGCGCGGATCTGGAGAGGGCTTCGACGTGTGAGGGCACGGCTCTTGCCCTTTCTCAGTTCTGGCGTGGCTTCTGGGCGGGCGTCGAGGCGGAGGACGGATGGGGGTATCAGGGATGCCTGCCGCCACTCCCCCTCTGCGTGGGGGGGGAGGCGCATCAAGTTCCCTCCTCACCGAAGCCTTCCTCCATCTGCAGCCTCTTTTTCCCTCTTCTGCTCTTCATTTCTTTTACTCTTCGGAGGCTACTTGCTCTCTGTTCCCTTCCAGGGAGTTGGTAGGTTGGGAAAGAGGAGGTCTTCACGGCGCTCCTTCTCCCTGGCCTCTATAAACTTGGAAGGTAGCCTTCCCCAACTTTAGAAGGTGGTTACCTTCTCTACAATCCCTCTGTCACCTTTGTCAGGGGTCATCTGAGCCAACTAGATCGGCCCCCTCTTGTCCGAGCCAGTTTCTACGCGAGGCAGAGGCAGTGGCTGGACGCGAGGAGATCGAGATCGAGTCAACCGAGCGATGACCCCTTGCAGCGGTGTTAGACGGATTTTCTTTCTTTTTGTCATGCAATGTACTGGCCTTTGCCTTTCTGATGTATCAATAGTTTTGAATGAAAAGAAAAGGGATTTATTTTGTCCATCTTGCTGTACAATTTCAAAAATAGAATTTGCGTAGTGCGGCTGCGTTCCATGTCCGAGGAATGGGTTCCCCTTCCATTGTTGCTAACCTGTACGCACCTTTCCCGAGCGTCTCGACCACTCGGTAGGGGCCTTCCCAGTTAGGGGACAGCTTGCCCGCCGCCTCTAGTGGTCGAGAGGCTTTGACTTTTCTGAGGATGAAGTCTCCCGATTGGAAGTGTCTGCTTCGGACTCTGGCGTTGTAGTATCGAGTGAGGCGTCGCTGGTATTCCGTCGCTCGGATGCTGGCAATATCCCGGAGTTCATTGGCTAGGTCGAGGTTCTCGAGTAACTTTTGGTTGTTTTCCTCGAGCGAGTAGCGGATGACTCGGAGAGACGGGTTGGCGATCTCTAATGGAATGACGGCCTCAGTGCCGTACACCAACTGAAAAGGACTTTCACCGGTTGTCGTCCTGGGAGTCGTTCGGTGAGACCACAGTACGCTAGGCAATTCCTCGAGCCAACTACCCTTGGCTTTGCCGAGTTTGGTCTTTATGCCTTTCAAGATAGTCTTATTGGCATTTTCGACCAGCCCGTTGGCCTGAGGGTGGGCGACCAAAGTGATGTGGTTGCGGATGTTTAGGTCGGCGCATCTATCTCAAAAATATCGAGAATCGAATTGCTGACCGTTATCGCTCACTATCACTTGGGGGATGCCGAAGTGACAAATGATCGATTTCCAGATGAAACTCCAGACGACTGTCTCGGTGATCCTTGCAGTGGCTTCGGCCTCGATCCATTTAGTGAAGTAGTCGATGGCGACGACAATGAACTTTTTCTAGGACTGAGCCGTAGGGAATGGCCCGAGAATGTCGATCCCCCACCGAGCGAAGGGATAAGGCTCGGCGAGGGTGATGAGTTCTGTAGCCGGCTGATGGACCAAGTGGTCGAACCGCTGGCATCGGTCGCACTGTTGAGCGTAGGCCGAGCAGTCGCACGGTAGGGTGGGCCACCAGTACCCCTGTCGTAACAGGATCCTGGCCAGTGACCTTGCCCCTGAGTGCGCTCCGCACAGGCCTTCATGAACCTCTTGGATGGCTCGGCTGGCTTCGTCGGGGCCGAGGCACTTCAGGAGAGGGCCGGTGAAAGACCTTCGGTAGAGTGTGTCATCCAGGACGACGAAGCACCGGGCTTGGTACTTCATTCGGCGTGCTTCTCGAGGGTCGGAGGGCTCTTGGGAGTCTCGAAGCCAAGACAGGTAGGGGGTGCGCCAGTCGCTCGGGACGGCCGAGTCAACAGCGAGGAGCTCCGAGTCAATGCCCGGGCGTTCTAGCTCTTCGAGGAGGACCGATCGGATACCTTCTGGGTCTAGGGAGGAGGCCAACCGAGAGAGGGCGACCGCTCGGGAGTTTTCTTCCCGGGCTATTCGGACTACCTCGAATCCCTCGAATTGTTGGGCCAGGCTCCTAACTAGCTGGAGGTATTTGATCATGGGTGCCTCTCGAGCTTCGTATTCGCCGTTGACCTGGCTTGCGACCAGCTAAGAGTCGGTGTGGATCCTGACTCGCTCAGCCCCCAACCGCCGGGCCATGCGCGCTCCCGATATAAGGGCCTCATACTCGAAAGCGTTGTTGGACGCCTGAAAGTTGAATTTCAAGGCGTACTACAGCTCCACTCCTTCGGGGGATCTTAGGAGGATCCCAGCACCACTACCGACCGAGTTGGAAGATCCGTCGACGTACAGTTCCCAGGTTGGCCCGGGCATGATCGGTAGTCTTCCTTCGGTCGGGATGGTGCTTTCGGCGATGAAGTCGGCGAGCGCTTGACCTTTTATAGCTGAGCGCGGGCGATACGAGATGTCGTAGGCCCCAAGCATAATGGCCCATTTGACGAGTCGCCCCGAGGCCTCGGGGTGGGCCAAAATCTTCTTCAACGGCTCGCCGGTTAGCACAGTGATGGGGTGCCCCTGGAAGTAGGGCCGGAGGCGTTTCGCGGAGGTAACCAACGCTAGCATGAGCTTCTCGGTTGCGGGGTACCTCCTCTCGGCCTCGTTGAGCACCTTGCTGGTGTAGTAGACTAGTCTTTCGATTCCCGAGTCATTTCTGACTAGGACCGAGCTGACCGTTGATGACGTCGCCGAGAGATAGAGCAGCAAGACTTCGCCCGGCACGGGCTTGGAGAGCACCGGGGGCGAAGCCAAGAACTCCTTGAGCTCGGTGAACGCTTTCTGGCATTCCTCATCCCATGCGAACGTAGCAGATGCCAACTTGGGCCCCCTCAACAGTTTAAAAAAGGGCAAGTATCGTTCGGCCGCACGGGACAAGAAACGGCTGAGAGCGGCGACACGCCCCGTCAGACGCTGGACGTCCTTAATGCAGGCTGGCGGGCGCATGTCCAGGATGGCCTAGACCTTGTCGGGGTTGGCTTCGATCCCACGCTGAGTGACCAGGAAACCCAGGAACTTCCTGGATCTTACTCCGAAGGCGCACTTGGCAGGATTGAGCTTCATGTTGTACTTCAGGAGGACGCCGAAGGTTTTAGGAAGGTCGGTGAAGTGGTCCTGGGCCTTGGGGGTCTTGACGATCATGTCATCAATGTAGGCCTCGACGTTCTGACCTAGCTGCTCCTCGAACATGTGATTGACCAGTCTTTGATATGTGGCTCCGTCATTCTTCAACCCGAAAGGCATCCGGGTATAGCAGTACACACCATAGTCGGTGATGAAGGCGGTCTTCTCGACGTCTTCAGAATTCATTCTGATCTGATGGTAACCCGAATAGGCATCCAGGAAGCTGAGCATCTCATTGCCTGATGTCGAGTCGACCAGTTGGTCGATGCTGGGCAAGGGATAGCAATCCTTAGGGGTCGCCTTATTCAAGTCGGTGAAGTCCACGCACATCCGCCATTTTCCGGAAGTCTTTGGTACCAGGACGACATTGGCTAGCCACGTCGGGTATAGGACCGTTTTAAAAAGACCAGTCTCTTGCCCCTTGGTGACCTGCGCCTTGATAATCGTCTGCTTCTCAGGTGCGTGCTTCCTTCGGCGCTGCTGCACGGGCTTCATGGTGGGGTTGAGGTTGAGTCTGTGCATCAGGGTCTCCTCTGGTATCCCGGGGAGCTGATCGTCGGACCAAACGAAGACTCGGATGTACTCAGAAAGAAATTTCTTATATTGCTGCTGTTCCTCGGGTGCTAGGTCGGCTCCGATCCTTACTCCTAGGGTCGGGTCATCGTTTAGGAAAATTATTAATAACTCGCCACCTGGCTCAGTGGTTGCGGATTTTTCCTCGACTTCTCGGGGGCCCTTATCGTCCCCGCCCGGCCTCGTGGCCTCCACCGAGATATTATAGCACCTTCGGGCTGTGGCCTGGTTACCTCGGATTCCCCCTACCCCATTTTTGGTGGGGAACTTCATTTTTTGGTGATAGGTAGATGGTACTGCCTTGATCCGGCTGAGGATTCCCCGGCCGAAGATGGCGTTGTACGCTATCATCCCTTTGATCACCATGAAGTCTACCATGACCGTAACGGTTTTGGGTGGGGTGCCGAGGGTAACTGGCAGGCTTAGGGCTCCTTCGGGGAGAGTGGCCAGGCCGTTGAACCCACAGAGGGGCGTTCGGATCGGGCGGAGTTTGGATGGATCCTCTCCCATTTTGAGGAAACAGTCATAAGACAATACATCAGGGGCACTTCCATTGTCCACAAGAATCCTATCTATGTTACAATGGTTTATAGTGGCCGAGATTACGAGGGCATCATCATGCGGGGTGCTCAGCCCCTCCATGTCTTGATCGGAGAAGACTATGACCTGGGGCGGGGCCTTGGGTGGCTCTGGGGCTCGGCTTGCCCGCTCGGCATGACGCTTCCTTCCACGGCTGTTGTCGCCTCCTGATGCTATTCCTCTAGAGATGACGTTGATGTGGACCCCTCGGGGGGCGTTGTCGATCTCCTCTGCGGCGCCTTGATCTTCTCTGCGCTCGGCAGTGAACCGAGCCAGGTGCCCCAGGCGGATGAGGCGCTCGATTTCATCTTGGAGCTGGTGGCAGTCACCGGTGTGATGCCCATGATCACCGTGGAATAGACAATGTCTGTCTCGTTTGCGGTTTTCGACCTCATCGGCTCGGGCCGACGGAGGAGTCCCGAGTCTTTGACGTCTTCATAGATTTCATAGATCGGTGTGGTTAACGGGGTGTACCGCTCGTACTTCCGCTTGCGTTCTCCATCTCGGTCTCGCTTCTTTCCCGAGCTAGGATTTGGCTCGGGGCCCCGCTTCTTGTCCCCCTCCCGACCCGAGCCGGTTGCGTCTCGGCAAGCACTGAGTACTTCTTCGCACTCGACGTGGCGCAGAGCCAGAGTCACTAGCTCGGCAAGGGTCGAGGGAGGGTGGAGGACAAGTTCACGGCGGAGGTTCTCGTCCCGGGTACCCCCGGTCAGTGCGGTTGTGGCCGAGGCTACGTCCAGACGGGGGATTCGGAGGGCTTCTGATTTAAATCGGTGGACGTAAGCCCGGAGCCTTTCCCCTTGCGCCTGTTTAAGGGCCAAGAGCCCCGCTATCGACCTTGGGGGGGCACTTCCGGCGAAGCTCTCCTTGAAGACTCGCCCAAATTGCTTGAAGTCTCGGATGGATCCGGGGGCGAGGGCCCGGAACCACGCTTGAGCGCCCTGGACCAGAGTGGTCACGAAGGCTCGGCACTTGATGGGGTCCGACGCTCCGTGTAGAGTCATCAAGGCGTCGAAGCTATCATAATGGTCGGCCGGGTCACCCTGGCTGTCGTAAAGTTTGAAGGTTGGTATGGGGGCTCTGGGAGATACCTCTGCCTTCAAGATATACTCGGAGAACGGGGATTTCTCCTCGTCTTCCGGGGAAGAGGCCTTCTGTAGGGCGCGAAGGGCGCGCTCCTGCTCAGCGAAGCGCCTTTCGAAATTTCGCAGCCGGAGGGATAACTCCGGTTGCGGTTGTGCCACGAGGCTGGGGGGAGCATCTTGGCAGTCTCCGGGAACGTCGTCTTCCAGATCTGGCCGTTGCGTCCCCCGCCTTCCTTTCCTCGGCGTGGAAGAGGCCTCTTGCTTCGGAGGTGGAGCTTGCGAGGGTCCTCTGACCCTGTTACGGATGAGCTGCTGGCCGCGGAGGGTGAAGCGGCCCCCAGCTGTGTGCTGGGACGTACTCCTGCGGGGGGGGCTCCCTGAAGGGGCACGGGACCTTGCATCCCTGGCCGCCTGGGTCTTCATGAGTTCCACGAGGACATCCAGTTTGGCGTTGAGGGCCTGGAAGGCTTCGGAGCCACCGTAGGGGGGTAGCCCCACCGCCGCAGGGGGGGCGGTGGTCCGTCGGCGGGGATGCTGGCGTTGGAGGGAGGGTTCTGTGAGGCCCTGGAAGGGCCATCCCCTGCTGCTACCATGGCCTTACCCCTTTCGCCGGCAGACCTCCTCCCTGAGGTCCTTCTCACCATGTTGGCTCTTCATGCATTTCCCACAGACGGCGCCAGATGAAGAGGCGAAATCTCGCGCTGGTTCCTGAGCGGGCTGGTAATCACCAAGTTTGTGAACTGTAAGACAGGGAAACGGGTCAGAGGGCCCAGGGGGATTCCCTGGGGTGAAACCCTCCGATGCTCAAGTCAGTAGAGCAATGGTGGGAGCAGCGATAGGGAGGAGAAGGTGAAGGCGCGAGATCCCTCTCCACTAATGGGGTGAAGTGATCCGTGCTCAGGAATTGGGGGTGGATCAATGCCCTTTTGGACTTACCTTTCGCCGGAGGGTATCCCAGGTTTAAATAGTGCGTCACCCTCTGGAGTCCTGCAAGCCGAGGGGTCTCCGGTGGAGGTTACGTCCTCATCGTGGGCTTTTATGGCCTCATCGTGGTGGCGTTATCCTCGCGGGGAAGCCGGAGCTCCTGGACTTCTTGGCGCCTGGCCTGCTGTGGACTCTAATGGCTGCAATGATAAACATTTTATCGGTTGTACTGAGCTTAGGGGGGCCGGCCCTATCGGGCAATAGGCCTAGCTCGGTGAGGAGATGGGTCGGACAGACCGGCTAGCGCTTCCCCCCTTCGTGCGGAGGGATAGCTCGTGCGCGGGTCTTCCTGTGACCTGACCGATGCTCGGGCTCTCCGAGCCTTGGGGCCGCCTAGGAGAGTTGTTTCCTCGAGCATTGTTTTATTGGGCTTTTCCAAGGGCCCTATGGGCTGTCACTTGGACGAGCTTACCTCGTTGGGCCCTGTTGGGCCTAGTTGGGTCTGCTCTTTGAGTGGGCTACAGGAATCCCCCTCTCCACATAGTATTGCATAAATTGAATAAGCACAGCATGGTTAGAGGACTTCCTGAAGTTTCTTTTAAGAAAGAAAATAAACTTTGTGATGCATGTACTCAGTCCAAGTTAACTAGAAAGCCATTCAAATCTAGAGCAGAAAATTTATCCTCTAAACCCTATGAGCTGATACACATGGACCTTTTTGGGCCAACCAGGTCTGTCACCTTATCAGGGAGGAAGTATGGGTTTGTTCTGATAGATGACTTCTCTTGGTACACTTGGGTATACTTCTTGTCATACAAAAGTGATGCATTCACAGAATTTCAGGAGTTCTGTCTTAAGATAAACTAGAAAATTGAAAACATTTTAACTGATCATGGAGGTGAGTTTGAAAACTCACAGTTTGAGGATTTCTGCAGGACAAATGGTATTCATCACAAGTTCTCCTCACCAAGGACACTCGAGCAGAATGGAGTTGTGGAGAGGAGAAACAGAACCCTGGTGGAGATGGGTCGCACACTCTTGGTTGAAGGTGGTCTGCCAAGGAAGTTCTGGGCTGAAGCTGAAAATACTGCCTGTTATGTAATTAACAGAGCTATGGTAAGACCTTCTACCTAGAAAACATCTTATGAGATCATAAAGGGTAAGAAACCTTCAATTGCTCATTTCAAAGTTTTTGGCTGCAAATGCTTTATTCATATAAATGATAAAAGAGACCATGATAAATTTGACTCTAAAGGTGAACCAGGAATTCTTCTTGGTTACTCTGAAAACACCCGGGCATATAGAGTATATAATCTAAACTCCAAATCTGTTGAAGAATCTCCACATATTATTTTTGATGAATCTTTGGTAAAGACTAATATTGGGCAATGCAGGAATGAAGACAATGGTGATGTTATGAAAGAAGGGAACCCTGCAGACAAATCGGAAGATGAGGAAGAAAATGAAGAGCTTAATGGAGAAGAGCCTACAGTTCAGGGGGAGGTAAGTGAAAATCATGATAATCAAGTTGTCAACATTAGATATCTGAAAGATCATCCTGTAGATGATTGGCAATTTGCATGACCCTCCCAGGACTAGAGGCCATCTTAGAATTCAAAATGAACTGAATGCATATGCTCTTGTTTCTCATGTAGAACCCAAGTCCATTGACTGTGCTCTCAAGGATGTGCATTGGACTAATGCCATGCATGAGGAGCTCAATCAATTTGACAGGAATAAGGTGTGGCACTTGGTCCCACCTCCTGATCATGGGACAGTCATAGGGACTAGATGGGTATTTAGGAATAAAACTGATGAGTTAGGGAATGTAGTTAAGAATAAGGCCAGACTTGTAGCTCAGGGGTATAACCAAGAATTTGGAATATACTTTGAAGAGTCTTTTGCCCCTGTAGCCATGTTAGAAGCAATTAGAATTTTATTGGCTCATGCATGTTCCCTAGGAATAAATCTCCAGCAGATGGATGTAAAATCTACTTTTCTAAATGGGGAAATCAGTGAGGATGTCTATGTGAGACAGCCTCCTGGCTTTGAATGTTTAGACTTCCCCAATCATGTTTACAAACTTAATAAAGCTCTCTATGGTCTTAAGCAAGCTCCTAGAGCTTGGTATGACAGGTTGAGCAAATTTCTCATAGATAAGAACTTCACAAGAGGAGTAGTTGATCAAACTTTGTTCACTAAGGTAAGTCATCTAGATATACTTATTGTTCAAATTTATGTGGATGACATAGTTTTTGGGTCAACTAACCCCAAATTGTGTGAGGAGTTTTCTCAGATTATGACTAATGAATTTGAAATGAGCTCAATGGGCGAGCTCAAATTATTTCTTGGACTGCAAGTTACACAGTCAAAAGATGGAACCTTCATCACTCAGTCCAAGTACATAAAGGATTTACTGAAGAAATACAAGATGGACGACCTCAAAGAAATAGCTGCTCCAATGGGTACCTCGACCAACTTAGATACAGATCCTCAAGGTAAACCAGTGGACCAAAAGCTATATAGAGGTATGATCGGATCCCTTTTATATCTTACAGCATCTAGGCCTGATATTCAGTTTGCAGTGTGTCTATGTTCTAGATTTCAGGCTAGTCCTAAAGAGTCACACCTTAAGTCTGTGAAAATGATTTTTAGGTATCTACTAGGCACTCAAGAGCTTGGTCTATGGTATCCTGCTAGGTGTGAGTTAGAACTTCTAGCCTACACTGATGCAGACTATGCTGGGTGTCAAGTAGATAGAAAAAGTACTAGTGGCTACTGTCAATTCCTAGGTGGTTGTCTAGTGTCTTGGGCATCTAAAAAGTAACACACAGTTGCTTTGTCCACAGCTGAGGCTGAATATGTCGCAGTTGGCAATTGTGCAGCCCAAGTACTTTGGATCAAGCACCAACTGTCTGATTATCAGATAAAATTGAGATGTATTCCAATTTTATGTGATAATACTAGTGCTATATGTTTAGCTAAAAATCATGTTCATCATTCCAAGACTAAGCATATTGAGATCAAACACCATTTTCTTAGAGATGTTGTCAATAAAAATGAAATTGAATTGAATTTTATTGAAATAAAAAAATAAATTGCTGATATCTTTACTAAGCCACTAGGGAATGAAAGGTTCAAATTTCTTAGAAGAGAACTTGGCTTGTGTAAATTTTAGCATGATGAATAAACTTTCAGGTGGTTTGAATAAAATTCTGACCTGATTTACATCTGGTAGTCTAAATAAAACTCTGTGGTTGTTGAATGTTGCACCAGACCATGCATGCATAACATTCATATTTTTCATGACATATCAATTGGCATCACACTCATGATCCTCATTGCATATCATTCAGCCATGACTATGTCTAAGCTCTCTCTCCTCTAATTCTTCCCATTCATTTGCAAAACTACATGCATATAGACAGGGGGAGTGTTGTATGTAATTCAGAGAGGTCATCAACTTCATTAAAACTCAAACTCTTTTCTCTCTTGATTTCATTAAACCCTTTGACCCTGAATGAGTTGAGTCTGACAATATGGCAATCTGTTAGTCAGTTCTAATTCTTAAGCAGTAGAAAATAGACTTCTTCCTTTATAAGAATATTAATTGCTTAAAGACTGACTTAATGGTTTAAATTTTATAAACTTTAGAGTTGAAAGATTGCAATCAGTAAATAAGAATACTGATAATTGATAAAGCTCTCAATTCTTATTTCATTATATGTCAGACAAAGTTAACTGTATCTGAAATCTGAAAACTCACCTGAAATCCTGTTAGAGAAGGCTAAGTATGTGTATTGTCCTTAAACAAGTCATTCTGAAACAAATAAAGGACAGCCAAGAAAAATATTGAAAAACCTTGAAAAATAATTGAAAAATAATGTTGGCAGAGCAATGACTGGTAAAGCACTGAGAAACTGAGTGATCCATCAAAGAAATGGATAACACTTATGTCATGATCTGTATCAGTTATCTCTGTATAAATGGTCAAAATAGTAGGGTGGTTTCACTGAGTACCTGGGGATACCTGCGTCTCATAAACGTGTATCATCACACAAAAAGGTGCAAATCAGTCCTGTTGAATTTGATCATTGGCAGAATGGTCCATCATGTTGAGTATCTAGGGGTACTGGCGTCTGATAAACGTGTACCCTTATGCAAAAAGATAAATGGTACCTGAATGCCCTTAACGAAATAAAATTGAAAATGATGTTCCTTCAAAAAGGAAAACTCAGGTATGTCAAATTGTTTAATTTCAATACATGACCTAGTATCTCTTAACAAATTTTACTGAGTCTAAGACAGTAAGATACTTTGAAACTAAATCTTTCATGCCAATGTGATTCCGGTTTATTGCTATTATCATGCACATCAAACTCATTCAATGATTGTAGTGCATGAACTCTAATTTTTATAACCTTCAAACCAGAATTCAATCTCTAAGCAGTTTCTAAATTCATATGACTGAAGGCTCTGTGCTTTAGAATGCTTAATTCCTGAACTACTTGCTCAGAATGCCAGTCAGATATCCTTCTTCCCTTACACTTTCTTTCCCTTCTCTTTGTTGATGGCAAAGGGGGAGAATATATTGTCTGTTTGATGGATTCCAGGGGGAGTGTTATATTGTCTATTTGATGGATTCCAGGGGGAGTCTATACATTGTTATGGCAAAGGGGGAGATCTTGTTAGAACTTGCATTGGTTAATTCATCTCATAGCATGCATTCGGAGTCAGTGTAACCCATAGTGTTGCCATCATCAAAAAGGGGGATATTTTTGTGCCCCTAGAGTTTTGATGATAGCAAACACTATGAGTCACAAGTCAGTGTATTCGCCGTCCTCGCACACATACACTAGGCATAGAAAGTCTGTTCATCCACCAGCTGAACTGAGCAAGTCTATACATCCGTTAGCTCAGCTCGTGGCTTACTCAGTACAACCAGTGCTCTTCATGCATCACTCCTTTGGCAAGTCTATGCATCATGTGCTTCATGCATTTAAAGTCTGTACAGCCCATGCTCAGGTTAAGTCTGTACAGGGTCTTGTTGCATCGTGTGCTTCAAGCACTTCCACGAAGTCTGTACATTCTTCACTTAAAGTCTGAACACGGTTGCTTTGGTGCCATAGCAAGTCTATACACTAATGAGCACTTGTTTGTTTTGATGACTGAGCAAGTCTATACATCGGCCTATCACATGCACACAAAGTATGCACATTCCTTGTTGTTAAGTCCATACACTCGTTGCTGGCATGTCTGTACATCATCTTGTACATTGCACACAAAGTCTATACACTCAAATGGCATGTCCATGCATATGCAAAGCCTGTACAGCCAGTGCATCCTTTGATTTAAAGTCTGTACATCGTCTGCCCGCACACACAAGTCTATACATTTCTTGCAGTTATGCTCGTGCATCACTTTAACAAAGTCTATACATTGTCTGGTTGCTCCAACACAAAGTCTGCACATTGTTGCACGCTAAGTCTGCACACTAATAGCATGTCAGTGCATTCTTCGGTCACTTTATGCATGTTGCTTTATGCACACACAAGTCTATACATTGTCTGGTTGCACGCCACACGGCTGAGCAAGTCTATACATCCGTTAGCCTTGCCTCATCCACGCAAAGTCTATACATTCTGTGTGGCTTGTTCATGCATATGCTTTGTCCATGCATCAAGTCTATACATTGTCTCTCACACACACACAAAGTCTGCACACCAAGTCTATACATCGCTGCATACATTAAGTCTATACATTCGCTGTGGCTTGTTCATGCATCATCTCATCAAGTCTATACATTGCTGCATGAACACAAGTCTGTACAGTGGTTGACTGCATGTCCGAGCATCCATGATTCAATGTGTAGACTTCCCTATCTGCATTTGTGCAACCTCACAAATGAAGTCTATACACTCGTTATCATGCATTCAAAGTCCATACATTCGCAACCATGCATTCAAGTCTACATGTTCTGCTGCATACATAGGGTAGTGTTATAAAAAGTCTGTACATGCTTTGTTCAAAACACAAACTTACTCAGTGCATCCTCGTCTGACCTGACAGAATATCTACTCGAGGAAATTGAGAAGGGCACGTGATCCAAGAAGCCAGGATCGTGACACGTGTAAAGCAGCAAGCCTGGATGCTGCCACGTGACCAAGATGTTGGGTGGGAAATGTGGAGGACACTCGCCCACCTATCTGTTGTTCTATAAATATGAAGCTTCTTCCTCAGAAGAAGATCCGATCGTGATAGAAGAGCAGAAGCAGAGAGATAGCCTGCACAATCGAGAAGAAGAAAAAGAGAGAGAAAAGAGAAGATTGAGAAGATAGAATTAAGAGTTTATTTGAACGATTGTTCCTCAGTCTCTTGGTTCAGATACCAGAGCTGAGATTGCTCATTGTAAGCGACATTCTCCTTTGAGAGTTCTTGTTCTTGTTTGATTCTGTTTTATTTTCTGAACTCATGTCTTCAAGCTGTATGTTAGCGGTTTGCAGAGGTGTAGCCTCTGGACGGGTTAAGCTGTAATCCCTAGCGGTCAAGCTGTGAGTCAGCGGATGGCTAAGCTGTATTGTCCAGCGGAAGAAAGCTGTGATGCTCAGCGGTTGTAGGCTAAGCTGTAAGGCCCAGCAGACGCAAGCTGTGTTGCGCAGTAGTAAGCCACACTTGGGTTTGAGTGTGGGGTGGACGTAGGTCTGGAGGACCGAACCACCTAAAAATATAGTGTGTTATGTGCTTGTGTGATTGCCTATGATATGGTGTGTGGTTGCTTCTCTTGATTCTCTTCTCAGATCGCTTCATTTCTGCTCAGTTCAAACACTCTAGCTAGTGATCTAGTAGATCAATTTAATTTCCACATTAAAGCCTCATTGAACTGTTAAATTAGGCCATCGATCTATTCACCCCCCTCTAGAACCACACTTCGTGGTGACAGAGTGCTTCCATATAACACAACAGAAGGCTCCGGAGTACTTGGGCCAGTAGGACCCCTGACTGAAGGCTTCTTGGGCTGAGAGGGTTGGAGGGTAATCCGTTGGCCAGCATGGTCGAAGGTACAGGTGTTCGACCGGCCATGAAGTGTGGCATCCTGATCAAACAACCATGGCCTACCAAGAATAATGTTGCCCACCTCCATGGGGAGGACATCACACCAGATCTCGTCACGGTAGGCATGGAACTACAGTGGGACCAGACACCGCAGCCTGATCGGAATGGAGGTGGAATCTACCCATGATACTTGATAGGGGCAAGGATGGTCCACGGGTGTAAGACCAAGAATGGAGACAGTGCCCGTGGAGATTGCATTGATGCAACTCCCACTATCGATGATCACCTTACAAACTTGCTTACCCAGCCGACAGAATGTATGAAAGATAGTGGTCCGTCGCCAGTCATCACTAGCCTGTGGCTGGGTGAGAATACCCCTGACGACCCCCAAGTGGGTATTGTCCGGATGCTGGGCATCCTGGCCATTACCTTTGGCCTCATAGTACTCATCAGCTAGCTCCGGATCTGCTTCATAGCTGACTAACTCGAGGTCCGTAGGGGTGGTATCCTCGACCTGCGTGTCCCCAATGACAAGAGACTGGCGGGTGGGACACTGGTTGGCAAAATGGCCAAACTCATTGCAGCGATAACACTACTGCTGTGGTCCACTAGGCTCCCCAATCATGAATCCTTTCCCTTTATCCTCCCGACGGATAGGAGGTGAAGGCAACAAAGGACGGGCAGGAGGTGCGGGTGCCGGTGGATGGGCTGTGGGTGCCGTAAGATGTTGCGGATGAGGAAGGTCCCTCGCGGGTGGAGGGCGAGGCCTAGGAGCGAAAGGCTCGGGACGAGTGGGCTGCTGAGGTTGGGCCATGGGGGCCCTCGGATACGTGCCAGAAGAGCCATGGGGCTCGACACTATGAAGGGGAAAGCAGCCCAACCGATGGGGAGACTCGAACTCGGCCGCGAATTCGAGAGGAACCTGATACGCTCGTTCCAAAGTGGTCGCATTGCGGCAAAAAAGTTCGTATTTATAGTTTGGCCGCATACCTCTCCGAAAGCGTGATATGGTCATGGTGCTCTCTTCCGTAACTCCACACCGCAAATAATACTCATCAAACTCGGCGGTGTACTGGGTCACGGATCGGTTCCCTTGGGAGAGACTTTGCCATTTGTCTATGAGACGTTGGTGATATGAGGTAGGAAGGTACTTCTCCCTCAATTTCATTTTCATGTCATCCCAAGTGCCGATCGGGGGTTGACGTCGCTAATTTAGCAGGCTCTCCACATTGGTCCAATAAGTTTGCGCCTGCCCATGCAGCTTCATCTTCGCGTATCGAACTCTCCGGTGGTCCGTCATCTCAAACCACCCGAAGTACTGATCCATGCCGGCCTCCCAATCTAAATATACCTTCGGGTCCAAGGACCCACTAAAAGTGGGAGGGTCTGCACGCACGCCCCTAAGAATGCAGTCGTCATCATTGTCATAACGATTCCGTCGTTGATTCCGACGACCATATCCCCCTTGCTCATTATCAGATGCATAGTCAGCCACCTCATGCACATGTTACCTCCAAACATCTACCGCCTGAGATCTTGGCGCAACAGGTTGCTAGGCCGGCTCTTGTTGACCATTAGTTGGCGCGGGTTGCGCCGCCACTAGGGCCCTCTTGAGGATGGCAATCCTCCTTACAAGACCCTGGATGGACTGGTCTGAAGATTAGGCCCGATCCTCGAGGGCTTTCATCCTACCTTCTAGACATGTCCCTACGCCATCTAGACGCGTACTAAGGCCATCCATACGCGTGCCAAGACGATCCATAATGGCTCGAAACATCTCGACCGTCGAGGACTCATCGGAGCTACGAAGTCGGGAATCCGCCATAGGTGGTGGTGGCGAGTGTTGGGTACATGTGGATGCACTTTTTATTAAAAATCGTCGGTTGTTCGTTTATTTGGGTTTATAAGTGCGAGGGCGTGCCAGTCACCTAGGTGACGATTTATTGTGCACACGATCTGACTAATCAGACAATTGTGTAGTTCGTGTCGGGACCGAAACCCGCCGTGCCGTGAAGGCCACGGAGTTATTTACATCCCCCATACGGGGGAACACCCTTGATTGATTGCCGGGAATAAGGGCCCTACGGCCTAAAGAGAATATTAATAATGCAGGAGGATAGTGAAAGATGAACTATGCTAGAAACCAGTATCGGGACGTGAATGTTCAGACTATGTCGGCCACTCAGGGGCCACTTCATGTTCGGACGAAGGTCCGTGTTTGTAGCATAAAAGTCGGTAACAAAACCGCGCAGATGTCTGCCACGAACAAGGCAAGTTTAATGAGAATGCGAGATTGGATCTCGGTAAGGACGGCTCAAGTTGATAGACTGATGGCCGGAGATGATTTCGGACTATGGCCATGTCAGAAATTCTGTAAACCACGTCCGATACCATAAGGCGTCGTTGATTTTCTCTTTGCACCCAGTCTGAGGGAGTGAATTATTAAGTACGTAGCCTAAGCTCACTAACATGCACCCTGACACGCGGATCGACCTGCGCGGTCAGGTCGCGGGGATCGACCTACCCGGTCAGGTCACAGGGGTCAAGGGGGGCAGCGCCACTTGCGGGAGTTTCCGGGGGCAGCGCCCCCGGAACAAAATTGTAATTGAAGCACAGGTAATAGAGTTCCTTTCATATTTTTTTTGCATTGATCTTTGCATTCTTTTTTTTTTGTTTGAACCTTTCTCTCCTTTTTATTATTATTATTTACCTCCCCCTCTTTATATAAAAGAGGCGCGCCAGGTAAAGACTTCAAGGGAGGGCACCGGATAAGGGAGAACAAGGGGGGGTGCGCCGGTTATGGGTATTACAAGGGGGGGCGCGCTGGATAAGGGAGCACAAGGGGGCGCGCCGGATTATCCAAGAACAGGAGGGCGTGTCAGATTGAGGCTAAAGGGGGCACACTATTCATTTCAGGAGTTTGAAGATGGTTTTGAGTGTGAAGCTAATCCGGCGCGGGGGGGTAGCGCGCCGGATTAACCCGCGCCGGATTAGGGCGCGCCAGGTTAATCTCTGTGGGTTTGATTTCATTCTATTTGATTCTTTTCGCTTCTGTTCTTGTTTCTTCAACTTGTAGATTGACGTTTTGATTGGTTTATTCATTTAATTGATGGATTAAGTTGATAGAGAAGGAGGTTAAAGCCTTTTAATCGTTTATTAAGATGAATGAGCATGAAGATTGAATGTTTTATTAGGAGGGTTTATGCATGAACTCAGAGGTTGAGGTTGATTCAACGGTTTCAGACATACGCTGCGCTTACTCCCAGAGAGCTTAGGTTGTTCATCTGTTCTTATGTGTTCTTCGTCTGGAAAAATTTGGGCAGTATCTCCCCCGGACTAAGGTTTTGCCAGAGAAAAATGGGGAACACAAAACGGATTGCTCCGGGGTGAACCTCAAAACTCGGAGTGAGGCCTCCGTTAACCCGTAAGCGCTTGTGGAGGCTCAAGGACTAGCCTTCAAGAGCTCCCTCAGCTTACAGGTGGTGATTTCATGAACGGGACAAATGTATGCCACAAGAGGGCTATGAATGTTCATCCATCACGTGGATTCCTTTGAAGGCCATACCATGGAGAGGTAGGCCTCAAAGACTCTGGATGAATAGAAAGTGAAGAAGGGAGGCAGAGGCTAAACAAAGAACAGGAAGCTCACAAAAGGACACTTCTTTTTATTCATCCACATAAACGGGAGAAGGTTTTTAACACAAAGAAGGTTCATCTCGAGATAAAAAAAGAAATACATTGCAGGGGGGCAAGAATACATCGACAGAGGAGGGGAAGAGAGCACAGGCTCTTTCCCCTCCGACTCACCTCTCACTCTCACTCCCCTCTCTTCACCTCACCTCTCCGGAACGGGGATGAAGCCTTTCTTCTCTTCGGCTGGGCTCCTCTTCTCGGCAGCTCTCATGATGCGGGACAGGACTGAAATGGGCTAAGACCTATGAATGCAACAAGTGCGGCCAGCACTCGCACGCCAAAGGTAAGCCGGGTGGCTGACCTCCGTGCCGTTCCTCCGGGTGGAGGCGTCTCTCAACAAGAAATCCAAGCCCACAGCCGTCCCTATGAGGGAAGCGTAGGGATCTCAGCGACTAAGGAGCCGCCGTGCGCCTATGGGAGTCTAGCCCGAGCTCGGCGCTCGACTAGGGCCACGGAATGGGTGCTCTCAACTCTCGACCACGCGGTGACTAGCAAAAGAGCTAGGATCCTATACGCACTCACGCTGCATACTAGAGAGTATACTAGTAAAGCAAAATGCCAACAGTGAGGAGTATCGCACGTACCTCCACGCCTAGGCGTGGGGAAGGAACCCCGGCCGAGACCGACAACCCCGGTACACGAAAACGAGCAATAGTACAATCTCAATCACAAATGCCCACTCCTCGCAGGAGATAACAGGCTACACAAGGAGATCCGGGGCTGTCGATGCACGGGCTGACGGGCAGCACTCGGTGAAGGGTTGGCCGCGAGGAGGTCCCATGCGGGGGTCTGCAGAGTCGCAACACTGCGTGACTCGGCGGTGGAAGCTCCCACGACCTGCTCCGACGTCCGATTGAAGCGCCGTCAGTGATGGCGCGCAGCTAGGTCACGGGAGGAAGCCTCGGCCAAAGGGCGCGCACAGATTCCGTCCGTGGAAGCCGGGGGCGCACCTGCAAGCGGTGACTGGATTCTGCTCCCAGAACTGCGCGCTCGAGCGGGAAAATTCAGAAGAATTAGATCCGAAGGGCGAACGGGGCTCCGCTTGTTGTCGGATGACGAGGACGCAGAGCAGCAGGTCCCGATCGAAGGGTTCGATCAGATCTGGCCGTGGCTGGGAGCAGCAGGCTCTGGAATCCGCAGGTAGTCCTGGCGCCGGGTGGACAGGGCAGACTTGCGCGACCTCACGGGAAGAGACGCCACGAACAGCTCGGACGTCGGAACGAGGCGAGGTCGGCGGCGTTGGACAGAGGACGAAGAAAGGTACGACCGGTGAAGATCCCGCGTCCAAACTCGCAGACGTCCGTCCTGTGGAATTTTCGCAAGGAGGCGGACAGAACCAGGCTCGCAGGGAGAGGGGGTCTGCGCGCGCTCACGGAGAAAATCGCCACGGGTGATGCCGAACTCCGAATGAGGTGAGACCACCTCGCACGCGTCGGCGACTCGTAGAAGAACCACACAAAAATGGGCTGGTCGCCCAAGATCCTCACGAACAGGGGGTGGTCGTCGCTGCTCTTGGAGGAGAAATCTGGGCGCACCGAACTAGAACTTGAGAAGGGATAGAAGAGAAAGGGGCCCTCGGCGTCGCACCGAGGGATGGGGAGTCGCACCCCGAGCTTACTCCCGTCGCAGGAGCAAGGAGAACCAGAGAAGGGGGCGCAGCCACCTTCAGAAAAACTCTTCAATTTTCATTCATTAATTCCTCCAAAAGAAAATTACAAGGCTTATATATCCGGGGGGGAACTAGGGTTTCACCCTAGCCACATGGAGGGGGGGGGGGGGCGTAAATGGAAGGGGGGGGGCGACCCAACCCTTCCCATTCAAGGAGGGGTGCGGCCATCCCTCCTCCATTCAAGGAGGGATCAAAGGGAGGGGCGCCCAAGGGGGAAAGGGGGTGGGAGATGGAATGGGGAAAGGGAGGCGCCCAAAAAGGCAAGTGGAGGGGGGAAGGGGGGGAAGGTGGCGCAGCCACCATGTATGAGGGGTGCGCCCTCCTCCCCAATCCCTAACCCTAATCCAACTAGCAATGGGCCAAGGCTAAGCCCAATAAGAAAGAAAAACAGTCCACTACTCCCTACACATAGTCTGATAATGTAAAGAACTAGATAATGTGTCCACGCAGGGACTAAACCTAGGCCCAACATGGCCTCAAATGAGAATGAAGGTCCACTAATAAAAGCCGTAGTCGCCCAGCCATAGAGATGTCGGCGTGCTCCGTGTGCTCCGTCGAGTGATGCGGCGCGTGTCCTCACCAATTCTCCCCGGGTGGGAAGAACTCGACCCCGTCGAGTAAGGGTCACGGTCGCTCAGGTAGCGCTCCAGCAGGTCCGGGTCGATCCTCTCCAGCTCTCCACGTGTGATCCAGGCGTCGTCTGTCGCGGGGCGCCCTCTCCAACGCACTAGGAAGCGTTGGTATGCTCCACTCCTGGTCGTGGTCACCTGCTCATCCAGTATACAATCTATATGCTCGCGTGTCTGTAATGGGGCTGGAAGAGGTGGACGCTCAGAAGGTGTAATACTCTCAACAGGAGGGGAAGGCCCAAAAAGCTCACTGGGAATCACCGCGGGATCCCGATATGCCACCAGATCTGAGACATTGAACGTCGAACAGATCCCATAGTCGTCTGGCAGCTCAATCTCATACGCATTTGACCCGATTCGCTTCAAGACTCGAAAGGGTCCAGCACCGCGGGCCTGGAGTTTCTTCACGGCCCCCGAAGGAAACCGTTCAGGTCTGACCCTGATCATGACGTACTCTCCCTCTCGGAACTCACGGGTGCGTCGATGCGCATCAGCTAACTCCTTATAACGTGCGTTGCTGGCCTCTATATGACGACGTACATGCTCATGCAACTGCCTAATATGCTCTGCAAAGGACTCAGCTGACTCAGAAACACGGGCCTGGATGGGAGATGGAACCAAGTCTATGGGCTTCCTAGGTCTACGACCAGTAACAATCTCAAAGGGACTCAGACCTGTAGACCTATTGACCGAGTCATTATATGCAAACTCTGCTAGAGGTAGAACCAAGTCCCAATCCCCGACACGGTCACGCACTAAGCACCTAAGAAGGTCCCCTAGACTCCTATTGACTACCTCCGTCTGACCATCGGTCTGGGGGTGATAGGCGGTCGAGAACTTCAACTGGGTGCCCATCATGTGCCATAGGGTTTTCCAGAAATAGCTGGTAAAGCGCACATCCCTATCAGACACTATAGTACGTGGAAGCCCAAACCTGGAGACACAGTGAGTAAAGAACAGACGGGCAACTCTAGAGGCGTCTGACGTCTTGGAGCAGGGAATGAACAAAGCCATCTTAGAGAACCTGTCTACCACCACAAAAATGGAGTCATGCCGACGGAGGGTACGAGGCAATCCTAACACGAAGTCCATGCTAATGTCCTGCCATGGACTATCCGGGACAGGGAGGGGAGTATAAAGGCCAGTGTTCTGCTTCCTCTGCTTGGCCATAGCGCAAGTGCGGCACTGAGCCACGATGCGAGCAACATCCCTCTTCAAACTAGGCCAATAGAACCTATGCTCAACGGCCTCAATGGTCTTGTTCCGGCCGAAATGGCCAGCAAGACCCCCAGCATGCAACTCCCAAGTGAGAAAATCACGAACAGATGTCCGTGGGATGCACAACCTACCACCCTGGAATAAATAACCCTCCTGAAGGACAAACTCACTATAGTCACGGGAGGGGCCCGACTGAAGGGCAGCATGGATCGGACCGAAGTCCGGGCAATCGACATAAGCCTCTTTCAGCCTCTCCAATCCTACCACCTCTACTCCCATGGTGGACAACATCATCATCCGCCGACTCAGCGCGTCGGCCACCTTGTTCTCGGCCCCTGCCTTGTGCCTAAGCACAAAGGTATACTCCTGAAGGTACTCCACCCACCGACTATGACGCGCATTCAGCTTCTTCTGGGTATGGAGAAACCTCAAAGCCTCGTGATCAGAAAAGAGCACAAACTCCTGGTGTAGGAGATAGTGCCGCCAATACCTCAATGCCTGGACGACTGCATAAAACTCCTTGTCATACGTGGAATACCGCAGCTTGGCATCGTTCAGCTTCTCGCTGAAAAAGGCAATGGGATGAGACTCCTGACTCAAGACTCCCCCTATACCCACTCCAGAAGCGTCACAGGTGACCTCAAACACCTTAGAAAAATCAGGTAAGGTAAGAACAGGTGCCTGGGTCATGCGCTCCTTGATGCTCTGAAAGGCCGTGGCTGCAGCCTTAGTCCATGTGAATGCCCCCTTCCTAATGCAATCCGTGATCGGGGCAGTGATGGAACTGAAGCCACGAATGAAGCGACGATAGAACGTCGCTAGGCCATGGAAGCTCCGAACATCGTGGAGGGTGCGGGGCTCCGGCCATTCCTGAATGGCACGTATCTTCTCCGGATCAGCGGAGACCCCATCGCGAGACACTATGAACCCAAGGAAGGAAACCTGATCGGTCATGAAAGCACACTTCTTCGGGTTGGCAAATAAGCTCTCTCGCCTCAGAACAATGCAGACCTGCCTGAGGTGGTCTAAGTGGTGCTCCCTAGTGCGGCTATAAATAAGGATGTCATCGAAGTAGACGACCAAAAAGACCCCTATCATAGGGCGCAAGACCTGGGTCATCAACCGCATGAATGTACTAGGGGCATTAGATAGCCCAAAAGGCATCACTAACCACTCATACAGACCATCCTTGGTCTTGAATGCAGTCTTCCACTCATCTCCAGGTCTGATCCTAACCTGGTGATAGCCACTTCGAAGATCAATTTTAGAAAAAATAGTGGCTCCCGACATCATATCTAGCAAATCATCCAGTCGGGGAATAGGAAAACGATATTTCACCGTGATCTTATTGATCGCACGGCTATCGATGCACATCCTCCATGTGCCATCTTTCTTCGGGGCTAGCAAAGCGGGGACAGCGCAAGGGCTTTTGCTGTCCCTGAGGGATCCCCTACTCATCAACTCCTCGACCTGCCTCTGCAACTCGGCATGGTCCGCGGGGCTCATCCTATAGTGAGGGAGGTTAGGCAATGAAGAGCCCGGGACAAGGTCGATCTCATGCTGGATGTCACGCATAGGTGGAAGGCCTCCAGGGAGGTCCTCCGGAAAGATATCAGAAAACTCGCGTAAAATCGCAGCCAACTCGGGGTTTAGATCACCCTCGGACTCTGAGATGACATCACTCACCTCTCGAACAACAACAGCAAAGAGGGGACTACCACTAGTGAACTCTCTCTCCATCTCACGGGGACTAATCACCATCAACCTCCTAGTGGAAGGCTCCCCTAGGGTGAGGGTAGTGGAGGTGGCAGTAGCAGGCACCAAGGGTGGGGTAGGAGGGTCGGCCTTCCCCTGACGAGGGGTGTTCGTGGCACTGGGGCCGGCTGGCCCGCGAACGGCAGGCTCCCTAGGCTGGGTGGGGTGAAGAGTGATCCTATGGCCAGCATGGTCGAAGATGCAAGTGTTCGACCGACCATGGAGGGTGGCATCCCTATCGAAGAGCCAAGGCCTACCTAGAATAATACTACCAACCTCCATAGGTAGCACGTCACACCAAATCTCATCATGGTAGGTCTGAAACTGCAATGGCACTAGACAACGAAGCCTAACCGGGATAGAGGTAGAATCTACCCAGGATACCCGATATGGAGCAGGGTGGTCCACCGGTGTCAACCCAAGACGAGTAACCGTACCGGTGGATATAGCATTAATGCAGCTCCCACTGTCAATGATCACCTTGCAGGCCTTCCCTCCAAGCCTACAAAAGGTGTGAAAGATGGTGGTACGACGCCAGTCGTCACTCACCTGGGGCTGGGTAAGGATACACCGGACTACCCCTAACTGCGCATCGCCCTGATACTGAATACTAGGGTCACCGTCCTGCTCTCCCTCAAGTAACTCATCGAAGAACTCCTCGGCCAACTCCTGGTCGGCCTCATAACTGACTGGCAGAAGCTCAGCCGTGGGATCAGTGGGTGAGGGGTCCGTCACTACAAGCGACTCTCTAGTGGGGCATTTGTTCGCATAATGGCCGACTCCACCACACCTATAACAATTGTTGCGCGCCCCTGTGCTAGGAGATGCTCCACCAATCATCGGCCCTTTCCCCTTGTCATCATGACGGGCCGGGGGTGGTGGTAGCTGGGGTCGGGTAGGGAACGAGGGAGGCTGAGGGCGTGAGGCGGGGTAAGGTGGCTGCTGGCGAGGGGGAGGGAGAGTGTCCCTCGGCAAGGGAGGGCGAGGCCTAGGAACAGTGGGGTCCTGGCGAGGGGGTTCCGAGGGCCGAGCCGCCGGAAACCGACTGTAGGAACTGGGAGTGGTGCGTGGGTCGAACCCCCGCTGACTGGTGGTCCCCTGACGCGGAGTAGGAGTGAACTCCGCCTCAAACTGCTCTAGCTCCATGGCGACCTGGTACGCGACCTCTAAGGTGGTCACATTACGGCGAAATAACTCATACTGGTAATGGGGCCGTAGACCACGACGGAAACGAGAGACGGGCATGGCGCTCTCCTCCGTGACTCCGCATCGCAAGAAATACTCATCAAACTCTGCGATGTACTCGGACACGGTCCGATCTCCCTGGGTGAGGCTCTGCCATTTGTCAATGAGCCTCTGGCGATAAGTGGCGGGGAGATACTTTTCACGGAGTTTGACTTTCATCTCACCCCAAGACTCGATATGGGGGTCCTGACGCTGGAATATCAGACTCTCCACGTTCCTCCAATACGTCTGTGCTCGTCCCAGCAACTTCATTTTGGCAAACTTAACTTGCCGGTGGTCAGACATATCGACCCACTCAAAATACCGGTCCATGCTAGACTCCCAATCTAGGTAGATCTTCGGGTCCAGGGACCCGTCAAAAGTGGGAGAGTCCACACGAACGGTCCTAAGGGCCCGATCGTCCTCGTCATCCCTATGTGGTCGGTGACCACGGTGGCGTCGGCCATTCCCCTCATATTCATTGTCAGATCCGTAATCCTCAAAGTCGGGGACTCGTGGCCGTCGCTCCTCAGCCCGATATGGTGGGGCCTGGGCAGCCGCCGCCTGAGGGGCACGATCAACTCTAGGGGGGTCCTGATGGGGGACTTCCTCTACCCTCCCTATCCGCCCTAGCAGACCCTGGATGGATCGGTCAGAAACCTCAGCGCGGTCCTCTATGGCCTTGAGTCGGCCCTCCAGACGGTTGGTCAGGTCCTTAGTGGCTTGTTCAGAACTAGCCAAGCGCTCCATGATCTCGGCCATGAAATCCTCTAGAGAAGGGCCTCCTTGGGTGTTACCACGTGGGTCACCCATGGTGTCCGGGCGATGGTAATGGGTACCACCCCGAGTGGGCATGCAAAGGGACCTAAATGGAGACTCACTAAGACCTATATGGATGGACACATGCTGAATGGAATGCAAGACTCAACCCTAGACGCAAACCTATATGCTCTGATACCACTTTGATGCGGGACAGGACTGAAATGGGCTAAGACCTATGAATGCAACAAGTGCGGCCAGCACTCGCACGCCAAAGGTAAGCCGGGTGGCTGACCTCCGTGCCGTTCCTCCGGGTGGAGGCGTCTCTCAACAAGAAATCCAAGCCCACAGCCGTCCCTATGAGGGAAGCGTAGGGATCTCAGCGACTAAGGAGCCGCCGTGCGCCTATGGGAATCTAGCCCGAGCTCGGCGCTCGACTAGGGCCACGGAATGGGTGCTCTCAACTCTCGACCACGCGGTGACTAGCAAAAGAGCTAGGATCCTATACGCACTCACGCTGCATACTAGAGAGTATACTAGTAAAGCAAAATGCCAACAGTGAGGAGTATCGCACGTACCTCCACGCCTAGGCGTGGGGAAGGAACCCCGGCCGAGACCGACAACCCCGGTACACGAAAACGAGCAATAGTACAATCTCAATCACAAATGCCCACTCCTCGCAGGGAGATAACAGGCTACACAAGGAGATCCGGGGCTGTCGATGCACGGGCTGACGGGCAGCACTCGGTGAAGGGTTGGCCGCGAGGAGGTCCCATGCGGGGGTCTGCAGAGTCGCAGCACTGCGTGACTCGGCGGTGGAAGCTCCCACGACCTGCTCCGACGTCCGATTGAAGCGCCGTCAGTGATGGCGCGCAGCTAGGTCACGGGAGGAAGCCTCGGCCAAAGGGCGCGCACAGATTCCGTCCGTGGAAGCCGGGGGCGCACCTGCAAGCGGTGACTGGATTCTGCTCCCAGAACTGCGCGCTCGAGCGGGAAAATTCAGAAGAATTAGATCCGAAGGGCGAACGGGGCTCCGCTTGTTGTCGGATGACGAGGACGCAGAGCAGCAGGTCCCGATCGAAGGGTTCGATCAGATCTGGCCGTGGCTGGGAGCAGCAGGCTCTGGAATCCGCAGGTAGTCCTGGCGCCGGGTGGACAGGGCAGACTTGCGCGACCTCACGGGAAGAGACGCCACGAACAGCTCGGACGTCGGAACGAGGCGAGGTCGGCGGCGTTGGACAGAGGACGAAGAAAGGTACGACCGGTGAAGATCCCGCGTCCAAACTCGCAGACGTCCGTCCTGTGGAATTTTCGCAAGGAGGCGGACAGAACCAGGCTCGCAGGGAGAGGGGGTCTGCGCGCGCTCACGGAGAAAATCGCCACGGGTGATGCCGAACTCCGAATGAGGTGAGACCACCTCGCACGCGTCGGCGACTCGTAGCAGAACCACACAAAAATGGGCTGGTCGCCCAAGATCCTCACGAACAGGGGGTGGTCGTCGCTGCTCTTGGAGGAGAAATCTGGGCGCACCGAACTAGAACTTGAGAAGGGATAGAAGAGAAAGGGGCCCTCGGCGTCGCACCGAGGGATGGGGAGTCGCACCCCGAGCTTACTCCCGTCGCAGGAGCAAGGAGAACCAGAGGAGGGGGCGCAGCCACCTTCAGAAAAACTCTTCAATTTTCATTCATTAATTCCTCCAAAAGAAAATTACAAGGCTTATATATCCGGGGGGGAACTAGGGTTTCACCCTAGCCACATGGAGGGGGGGGGGGCGTAAATGGAAGGGGGGGGGCGACCCAACCCTTCCCATTCAAGGAGGGGTGCGGCCATCCCTCCTCCATTCAAGGAGGGATCAAAGGGAGGGGCGCCCAAGGGGGAAAGGGGGTGGGAGATGGAATGGGGAAAGGGAGGCGCCCAAAAAGGCAAGTGGAGGGGGGAAGGGGGGGGAAGGTGGCGCAGCCACCATGTATGAGGGGTGCGCCCTCCTCCCCAATCCCTAACCCTAATCCAACTAGCAATGGGCCAAGGCTAAGCCCAATAAGAAAGAAAAACAGTCCACTACTCCCTACACATAGTCTGATAATGTAAAGAACTAGATAATGTGTCCACGCAGGGACTAAACCTAGGCCCAACATGGCCTCAAATGAGAATGAAGGTCCACTAATAAAAGCCGTAGTCGCCCAGCCATAGAGATGTCGGCGTGCTCCGTGTGCTCCGTCGAGTGATGCGGCGCGTGTCCTCACCATCTCACCTCTGAACAACCGCCCAACCATCCAGTAGCTCCCTTTTTTTTTCTGACGGGTTTGTCATATATATGGAGGTGGGGGAAGAAATCTCTCAATCCCCCTTCCCTTTCATTCCATTCTTCTCATCCTCTCCGTGTCTGAAGCTCTCGAGTGGCCTACAGGTGGAGGGGTTGATAGAGTAGGCAAGCTACCTCCACGAGATTGGCCGACGGTGACCAACGAAGAAGCGACGTTCGGTGCGGGGCTCGAAGCCTTCCATTCCTGGGAGCAAGAAGGGCTCAGGCAGTTGCACGCCGGTCAGGTGCAGGTTGTTCGGCCATTTCAGGTAAGTTCTCTTTGTTCACACCACAAAATAGGGGATCGGGCTGAAGATGAGACGGCAGTTTAGTTAAAACGGTGTGGGGGGTGAGCGCACCGGTTTAGGACCAAAAGAGGAGTGCGCCGGTTTAACAAGGGAAGGAGGGGTGTGCCGGATTAAGATGTTGAAGAGGCGCGCTGGTTTAGAGCGCGCCGGTTTAAAGCGCTCCGATTTAGAGCGCGCCGATTTAAGGCCCTTCCGTGCCATTTTAAGCCTCAAATGGATTCTTTTCGAAGTCACAGCCATTTATTCGAGTGTTGGCACTCCTGGAATGTTCTAGTTGCAATGCATGGCCTCTATAATATTCCCTTTACAGCCTTTGAGGTTTGGTCCCAGACTTTGCGCGACTTTCGGTGCATCCCGAGATTGTGCCGGAGTTCCTGACTTTTCTTTGATTCAGCTCTCGACATGGCCGGTCGGAGAGTTGTAGCCGTATCTTCCGCCTGGGGCTCCCTTAACGGGTAGCAGACCACCAAGCGAGTTTTCGTCCTGATCGGGCGAGGCGTGAGGTTTATTCGGCATTTCCGTCTTCGGCTTGCTCTCGAGTGTCGAGACGTGCATGATGTATGATCGACACCGTCATTTTTTGATGTCCACAAATGCCCCCCACTCGTGGGTGGTGCAAGCGAGGGACGAGTGGGCGGGGCCCGCAAGTGTAGAGTTCTTTGACAAGATATTTGTTCTTCCGGGTTGGCGGAATGCCGGTCCGGTTTAAATTCGCGGGAGTGTGCTCACTCCTTCAGCGAAGGGATGAGGGAACCGCTCCACCGCGTGCGCACGTGGACCAAGAGTCCTTTATTCATCAACTCAGATGAAGGGTCCGAGTCGGAGCCGATGGGGTTTCTTTTGTTCATCAATCCGGACAGAAGGTCCGAGCCGAAGTAAAAGGGGTTCTTTCTGTTCATCGACTTGGACAGAAGGTCCGAGCCAAAGCAAATGAGTTATTTTGTTCATCGGCTTGGACGGAAGGTCTGGGCTCAATGAAAGGAATTTTTTTTATTCATCGACTTGGACGGAAGGTCCGAGCCGAAGCAAAGGAGTTCTTTTGTTCATCGACTTGGATGGAAGGTCCGGGCCGAAGCAAAGGAATTCTTTTGTTCATCGACTTGGACGGAAGGTCCGGGCCGAAGCAAAGGAGTTCTTTTTATTCATTGACTTGGACGGAAGGTCCGAGCCAAAGAAAAGGAGTTCTTTTGTTCATCGACTTGGACGGAAGGTCCGAGCCGAAGCAAAGGAGTTCTTTTTATTCATTGACTTGGACGGAAGGTCCGAGCCGAAGCAAAGGAGTTCTTTTTATTCATTGACTTGGACGGAAGGTCCGAGTCGAAGCAAAGGAGTTCTTTTGTTCATCGACTTGGACGGAAGGTCCGAGCCGAAGCAAAGGAGTTCTTTTTATTCATTGACTTGGACGGAAGGTCCGAGCCGAAGCAAAGGAGTTCTTTTGTTCATCGTCTTGGACGGAAGGTCCGAGCTGAAGCAAAGGAGTTCTTTTTATTCATAGACTTGGACGGAAGGTCCGAGCCAAAGCAAAGGAGTTCTTTTGTTCATCGACTTGGACGGAAGGTCCGAGCCGAAGCAAAGGAGTTCTTTTTATTCATTGACTTGGACGGAAGGTCCGAGCCGAAGCAAAGGAGTTCTTTTTATTCATTGACTTGGATGAAAGGTCCGAAAGGAAGCAAAGGAGTTCTTTTATTCATCGACTTGGACGGAAGGTCTGACCTGAAGGTTAATTCACCGGTGGGACTGGAGATTGCAATATTGGGGGTGGTTTATTCATTGGCACCGGGCTAGTGCCAAAGCAAAGGTCTTTTTGTTCATGGCTTCAGATGGAAGGTCTGGGCCACTGGTTTGTTCACCGGTGCCGACAGGGAGTCGGGGACCGACGTGGCTTGTTCATTGACACAGGGTTGGTGCCAAAGCAAGGGTCTTTTTGTTCATGGAATCGGGCGAAAGCTCCGGACCACAGGTTTGTTCATCGATGTCGACAGGGAGTCGGAGACCGACGTGGTTTGTTCGTTGACATAGGGTTAGTGCCAAAGCATGGGTTTTTTTGTTCACGGCACCGGACGGAAGGTCCGGGCCGCATGTTTGTTCATCGGTGGCGACAGGGAGTCGGGGACCGACGTGGTTCATTCGTTGACATGGGGTTAGTGACAAAGCAAAGGTATTTTTTGTTCATGGAACCAGACGAAAGGTCTGGGCCATTGGTTTATTCGTTGATGCCGATAGAAAGTCGGAGACCGACGTGGTTTATTCATTGACACGGGGTTAGTGTCAAAGCAAGGGTCTTTTTGTTCATGGAACCAGACGAAAGGTCCGAGCCACTAGTTTATTCGTCGATGCCGACAGGAAGTCAGAGACTGACATGGTTTGTTCATTGACACGGGGTTTGTGCCAAAGCAAGGGTCTTTTTATTCATGGAACCAGATGAAAGGTCTGGGCCACTAGTTTATTCATCGATACCGACAGAGTGTCAGAGACCAACGTGGTTTATTCATTGACACATGGTTAGTGCCAAAGCAAGGGTCTTTTTGTTCATGGAACCAGACAAAAGGTCCGGGCCACTGGTTTAGTCATCGATGCCGACAGGGTGTCGGAGACCGGCGTGGTTTATTCATTGGCACGGGGTTAGTGTCAAAGCAAGGGTCTTTTTGTTCATGGAACCAGACGAAAGGTCCGGGCCACTGGTTTATTCATCGATACCGACAGAGTGTCAGAGACCGACGTGGTTTATTCATTGACACGTGGTTAGTGCCAAAGCAAGGGTCTTTTTGTTCATGGAACCAGACGAAAGGTCCGAGCCACTGGTTTATTCGTCGATGCCGACATGAAGTCGGAGACCGACATGGTTGGTTTATTTATTGAAATATTCTCGAAGATAAGAGTGAATGTTAATAAAGGGAGACTGATTCCTCCCTCCCCTTTTTTCTCTTTTTTTCTTTTTTCTTCTTTTCCTTTTCATCTTTTCCTTTTTGTTCTTCTTCTTCTTCTTCTTTTTTCTCTTTTGTCGTTCTCTCTTTTTTTGAAACGCAAGATAAACAGTGCCCAAACCATCTAGGCAATAGTAATGCAAATTCACCCGGGGTGGGTCGAGAAATATTTCACTCATTGAATGGGGGAATTGGAGCGTGGTACAACCTCAAATGTCTACTGTTGAGGGCGTAAACTGAACCTCTCCCCGATGGTTGACGATTACATATGCTCCGCCCTCGTAGACTTTCTGGACAACATAGGGTCCAAGCCAATTCTCATTCAACTTGCCCTTGGGATTGGAAGCCATGACTTCTCTTCTCTTGACCATGACTAGGTCACCCTTTTTGAATTCACGCTCCTTAACGAGCTTGTCAAAGGCACGCGCTATTCGGGCCTGATAGACCTGGATGTTCTGCTGGGCTTGAAGCCTTATTCCCTCCAAGTTGGAGAGCTCTTCGAGCCTTCGCTCGACATTTGTTTGCTCTTCCCGGACCAACCAGTGCTGGATTGCGACCCGAAGGGAGGGTATTTCCAGCTCGATGGGGACAATTACCTCTGAGCCATACACCAAGGAGAAGGGTGAACAACCCATTGGAGTTTTGTATACAGTTCGGTGCGCCCACAGGGCCTCGTACATTTTCTCTTCCCAGTCTCTCTTGTTGGAACTAACAATTTTGGACAGGAGAGTACAAAGAGTTTTATTAAAAGCTTCAGCCAAGCCATTGGCCTGTGGGTTGTAGGGGGTTGACGTCCTCCAATCGATCTTGTATTTCTCTGCCAGCCGGTAGACTTTCTAGTTACGGAAGTGGCTTCCATTATCTGAGATAATTCTGTTAGGAGTGCCAAACCGGAATATGATGTTGCGGCGGATAAACCTGGCAACGATTTCCCCGGTCACTTCTTTCAAAGCAACAGCCTCCACCCAGCGGGAGAAGTAATCAGTTGCAGCCAAGATGTACTTGCACCCAGCGGATGATCTGGGTAGTGGACCCACGACGTCTGTTCCTCATTAGGCAAAAGGCCAGCTGGGCAATGTTGGATGCAGCGGCACGGGCGGTCTTCTAGGCCCCGTCGCGTGCTCCTGGCATTTCTGACAACACTTGGCATACTTGCAGCAGTCGTCGAACATTGTCAGCCAATAGTAGCCGAGCTTCTTTATTTCAATTTTCATTTTCGGTCCTGCCTGATGTGCACCAGTCGTTCCGGCGTGAACCTCTTTCATGACTTTCCAAGCCTCTTCAGTGGATAAACATCGGAGGAGCACCTTCCATTTGGCATCTGCCATAATTCGGAATAGGATCCCGTTCCGGACCTCGTAAGAGTCCTTTGTTCTGATTAACTTGATGTTCTCTTCCCTTTGCCTGGGCAGTTGCTGGTATTTAAACCACTGCAAAAGGGGGGTCCCTCCAGTCGGGTAGGCTAATGGCTTCCGCTGTGGCGGCCTCAAGTTCTTCTTCTTCTGGCCCTTCTATCATGCTAGGCACTTGGCGTTAATTCACCACCCTGACGCTGAGAGATCCATCTGGTGGGACTGCCAATGAACTTGCCAATTTCGCCAGTGCATCGACTTGTGCATTTCCCCCCTAGCGACGTGGCCTATCTCAATGAGGTAGAACTGCTGCATGAGCCGTTTCGCCTTAGCATGGTAAGGGAGTAGTTCGGGTTTTTGTACGTCAAACTGTCCTTAGACTTGCTTGACGACCAATAATGAATCGCCAAATACTTGTAGCATTTTAATTTCCATTTGCAAAGCGACTTGGAGACCGATGATCAGGGCTTCATACTCTGCCTCGTTATTTATGCAGGGCTTGTTAATGGAGCAGGATGTATGAAATACTTCTCCCTCAGGGGATTTAAGGATGATGCCAGCCCCGGCCCATACTTTTGTATGTCCAGACAGGGTTGTTTCTGTTCTTGAAGCTCCATCAAAGTGCAGCTGCCAGGCGATCTATTGGGCTTGGTTCACCTCCAGTGTTTCATCTTCAGGCAACTCTATGGCCAGTGGGGAGTCTTCAGGCACAGGGTGTGCTGCAAAGAAATCGGCCATGGCTTGACCCTTAACGGCCTTCTGCGGCACATAGGTGATGTCGAATTCCATTAACAATACGGCCCACTTGCCGAGACGTCCCTTCAAAACCGGTTGGGAGAGAATATGCTTGACTGGGTCGGCCTTAGAAATCAAACTCACTTCATGCGAGAGCATGTAATGCCTCAGCTTCTTGACTGCGAAGACCAAGGCGAGACAAACCTTCTCGATCGGGGTGTATTTTGCTTCTGCCCCCATTAGTCTTTGGCTAAGGTAATAAAGAGCTTGCTTCTTCCCCTCATCGTGCTTCTGGGCGAGCATTGCCCCCAGCGAACATTCGGTGGCAGCTATATATAGAATAAGTGGCCTCCCCTTGACAGGCGCCCCCAGCACAGGCGGGGTCTTTAAGTAATCCTTCAGCCGATCGAAGGCCTTCTAACATTCCTGGTTCCAGTTGAAAGGTGCATTCTTCATCATTAATTTGTGGAATGGCTGACATCGCCCCGACAGATTGGAGATAAATCTCCGATGTAAGCCAGCCGGCCTTGTAGGGATCTTAACTCTCCCAGATTCTTCGGAGGAGGTAGCTCCTAAATGGCTTTTATTTTAAAGGGGTCGATCTCGATCCCCCTATATCGAACAATGAAGTCGAGGAACTTTCCACTGGAGACGCCGAAGGCACACTTCATTGGGTTCATTTTCAGCTCATACCGTCAGAGTCTCTCGAAGATGATTCTAAGGTCATTCAGGTGATCCCCCCTTTCCTTTGTCTTGACGACCAAATCATCAATGTAGCATTCGACTTTGCTATATAGCAGTTCGTCGAATATCTTGGTCATCGCCCACTGGTAAGTGGCGCCAGCGTTCTTGAGGCCGAAGGGCATTCTTTTGTAGTGGAATATCCCTTTAGGCGACCGAAAGGCTGTATGAATTCGGTCGTGCTCAGCTATCCAGATTTGATTGTAGCCGGATGATCTGTCCATGAAAGACAAGGCCCCATGGCCAGTAGTTGCATCAATCATTACTTCGATGATGGGTACCGGAAAGTCATCTTTTGGGCAAGCTTTATTCAGGTCGCGGAAGTCCACGCAGATCTTGATCTGTCCATTCTTCTTCTTCACCGGCACAATGTTGGCCAACCAAGTAGTGTATTGATTTTCAGCTACAAAATCGACATCTATGAGCTTGTCGACTTCTTTGCAAATCTGTTTTATCAGCTCCGGCCTCATACGCCGGGGGGACTGCTTCACCGGCTCCACCTTGAGATCAATAACCAGAATATGTTGAGTGATGCCGAGGCTCAGGCCGGGCATCTCTTTGTAGTTCCAGGCAAAACAGTCCCGGAATTCTTGCAGCAACTTGACATATTGTCCCCTCTCCTGTGGAGGAAGAAGGGCACTCAGAAAGGTCGGCCTGGGGTCACTTTCTGTGCCTAGGTTAATTTCAACGAGCTCATCCACTGTGGCCTGGCCGCCATCTTCAATTTCTGGAGGCGCTGGTAGTAGGTCGATGAAATCCTTGTCTTCACCATCTTCTGCTTCAAGGACACCATAGGCATCTTCTTGCTCTGCCTCGTTGGGTAACGAGGCTTTGCTTGTTTCCCCCTCTATTAGGCTTGCTGTGTGCGGCTCTGGGGGGCTCTCTTGTGTGGAGAAGTAAAGGACTTCTTCGTGATCTTCTTTGTAATTGTCATAGACGGCTCTTGCAGGGGCTGAGGTGATTGACTGCCATATTGGGGGTTGCTGCTCTGCTGGTGGCTGGGGTTGCCCATTCTCAGCTGCATCTTCAAAAACCTGGTGCTGAGCTGACACCATGTAGATGCTTCTTTTGTGGCCGCTGGTCACATGGGGGCGTGGCGGAGCGACCACATAATCTCCCATTCTGAGCTCATCTCTCTCAATAAGGTCTTGAGCAATGTCCTTGAAGACGTAACAGTCTTCGATAGAGTGGCCTAGTAGTTGGTGATAAGGGTAAAATCGGGGGTCGCCACTTCTGCGAGCATCTTGCGGCCTCTTAGACCTCGGGAGGGAGACCTTGCCATAGTAGCAGGCCCAATCAAAGATTACTCGGGTCTTATTCCTCGAGAAAGAGTAAGGCCTTTCCATCCTCTCCTGCAGTGTAGGATTTGGCTCGGCCGATTGTCTAACTGGGGGGACAGCTACATCCCTTGCCTCCTTTCTCAGGTGCGCGGGGGCATTCGGGACGTTGTTCGGGGACTGGCGCGTGTCGATGTTCTGTTGGCAGAAGATCCTCTTGATTAAGTCAGACACGAGTGCAGTCGCTTCGGCCAATCGAGCCCTCAACATTTCAATTTCCCGCTATTGTTGATAACACAGGGCAAAGAGGGCAGAGTCGCACCGAGGGAAGCTCGGAGTCTAACTTGCTTCCCCGTCCTTTGAATCAATGTCAGACCAGGGTAATGGCACCCTGCTGCTGCAGTTATTCGAGGTTGGTCCCTCAGAGGAGGACGGGACCTTCCCCTTACTCCTACAGGGAGGTGGATTCCATAGGAATATTTCTTCATCTTGTTCTTCGTTGGCCAAAGACATAAGGTGCTGGCAGCCTTCAACCTGCCATGGGCCTGCAGTGCCTGCGTGGCTATTGCCCCCTGGAGCAGAGACTGATATCACATCGGCTTCATAGGAATCTTCTAGTGAAAAGCCCAACCCTGGATGCCCGGTGATTTGCAACAACCTCCGGTCCAAGTTTGGTGAGTTCCACATTTTCTTGAACATTTCTTTTCGACTGGAGAGCTGGCAAATGGGGATCCCTTGCTTTCTGGTCATCTTGACCACACGACCGGCTACGTCAGGGAGTCCCATGATTGGGACGAGTGGGTCGTGCAGCTCATCAGGGAGTCTACAATCGTCATCCCCCTTGGCCGGGTGCTCCTTGGCCACATAAAAGATGGTAGGCAGACCCCCGGGGTTGGGCACCTCGAAGGTCCTTAATGGTTCAACCACCTGGCAGTCAGCTTCTACGAAAGGCTTGATGATCCCGGGCGGGACCCTGACATCTTGCAGCAAGTCTTCAAGGTATGGTGTTCCCGGTGTAGGGTAGATAGGAAGAGAGGTGGCCCAGAATACCCCTTCTGCTTCGGAAATGAATGACACCTGAGGGGGAGCCACATAGCCAGGCGGTGGTGGAGGGAACCAGCTGTCAGGCTTTGCCTTCTTCTTTCCTTTGTCCTGAGTGGCTTGGGAGGCTTGCTTCGGCTTTTCCAAATAGAGATTAGCGTCCGAAAAGTGACATTCGAACACTTCGAAAGGATGGAGGTTGGCAAAGATTCTCTCCTCTTTCCCGTTGCTGAGGTACTTGATGCATTGGTGCACAGTGGATGGTACCACGCGATTTTCTTGTAGCCAAGGTCTGCCGAGCAACGCCTTGTAAGAGGTGCTGGAGTTGATCACATGGAACTAGACCTTGGTGGTGAAGTCGCCAAGGGAGAGGTTGAACTCTGTGACCCCCATAGGGACCTCGCACTTTTGGTTGAAGCTGGCAATCTTGACATTCCTGACCTCGACCAGGTGTACGTCAAAGTAATGTTTCTGATACACCCGATAGGGGAGTATGTTCACTACTGCCCCAGGGTCAACCAATACTCGGTTGATGGGATGTCCATTCAACTGCTCCTTCATGTAGAGTGGCCTGTTGTGACTGCAGGTAGGTAGAAGCATATCCTCTTCTGTGAAGGCCACAGCTACTTCAGGTGACATTTCTGCGAGGCAGGCTTCAACATATGCTGGCGTCTGGAGCACAGCAATGACGGCTTGCCGTGTCTCTTCATCTAGAGATAGGATTTCCCAGACGGTGAACCTGGCTGGGATCTTCTTCAGGTGCTTGACTATTCTGTTGCTTTCTCGGACCTCGAGCAACTTCATCTCTTCGGCTCTACTGCGCCTGCCTCCACCTTGAACCTGGGGAGCTGGCTCGGCGGGTGCCTCTTCCGCTAGGTCGAGTGCCGCTTGAGCTTGCCGAGGCTGCTGGGTCACTTCCCTTTCTTTCATGAACTCGGCAAGGTTCGGGGTGTTGTCAGGTTCTTCCCTCGGCCGAGGAGGAGTTGGTACCAACGGGGCCGAGGGGCTACCTGCCTCTTTGGCCTACTGGGACTCGCGGGGGCATGACTGTTTTCCCCTTTGAGTCGTAAGAAATTCAATAAATGAAGGGGTAGCCTGGCCGACCGGTTCTCCGGGGTAGAGACCTAAGGGAGGGGGAATCTCCATGCCTTGAACCCTAGGCTCGGAGATGTTATACGGTTGTTCTCCCCTGAACATGATGTTGTGGTTGGCCTGAGGAGGACGTCCCCACTTCCTTCTCGACCTGGTGGCATGTTGGGAGGTGGATGCTTCAGCTTGATTCACCTCTGACGGCTCGACGGACACTTCTTGCTCTTCCTCTCTCAGGGAGAGGGTTGTGTCAAATAATGTTGAGAGGGTGTTGCAAGAAAGGACAACCCCACTCTTCTTCTTATTTCTAGGTCTTCTCTTCTTCTTTTTCTTCTTCTCTTCAGTGGCTGGCAACTGCTCTTGGAGAAGCTCACCCCACAAGAGAGGCTCTTCTTTCGTCTCGGCTTCCGCTTATGGAGCTAGTTCGAGTGACTCGAACTCCTCCCAAGGGACATACTCCTTCAACTCCACAGGCTGGATCTCGGGCTGCTCATAATCTTCAAGCCCATCAATAATAGCCTGGAGTCTTTCAACTGCAGGGCTGGTTTCCTTGTGCACCCGCATCGGGATGTGTTTCTTCTTGTTGTAGTGGGCCATCTCATAACGAGCCGGGGGGCTGTGTCATGCAAGACAGGTATCACTGGTGGTGGCGCCGGCCGAGGTATAATGCCCCTTATGTGAACTTCCGGAGTGGGCCGGGGAGCTTGTCTTCTTCTTCTGTTCTTCGTCGGCGCGGCTTGCCAACCTCCTTGGTCTTGAGCTGGCGCCATGACGAAGGCTTGATAAGTTGCCTGTGTACTGGCCTCCGCCCATTCTTCAAGCAGCTGCTGGCATAAAGATACCATGTTGACAGTCGTGCCGATGTTCGGCATATCGTGCGGCTGCGGAGGATCCACTCTGAACTCCCCCATGTCCAGCTCTCCCTTCTTGATCAAGGACTCAATGACGTCCTTGAAGATGTAACAATCCTCAATGGTATGCCCAAGCATCTGATGGTATGGGCAAAAGCGAGGATCGCCCTTCTTCTTCAAGTCCCCAGGCCTCCTTGGATCTGGTAATGTGATCTTGTTGAACCTGGTGGCCCATTCAAACAGGACCCAGGCTTTGTCTCGAGGAAAAGAATACAATTTATTCCTCATCTTCTCCCGCAGGGAGGGACCTTCCCGCCGTTCAGTGGCCCTGGGCGGAGGAGGGTTGTCTATTCCCTTGGCTTTCTCTTTCTGTCTCTCGAAAGCTTCGAAGTCCAGTGTGTGAACTTCTGGCGGTATTGGTCTTTTCTCGACCTGCCTGGCACTCTGGCTCGATGCAGCTAGAGCGGAAGAGTATCGAGCAAGGAATGCCTCAATCTCTGCTACTATGTTATTCAGACAGTCAAATGACCTTACCTCAGCACCGATCATCCTCTCAAGGATTTCCTTCTTCAGATTCTGTTTACATATCTAAACTGCGTCCTCCATCTCTTTATGTAATCGAGTGCCGACTCATCATTTCTCTATCTCGTGGCATAAAGCTCTGCCACGGTTACCTCCCGCTCAGCTATGTAGAACCTTTCCTTGAATTTCTTCTGCATAACGGGCCAGTCTGCAATGGACCCGGTGGGCAAGCTCGAGTACCACTCGAAAGCGAGCCCGATAAGTGTCGAGCCAAAGAACTTGAGAAGATAAGCTTCATCTTCGGCTAGATCCCCCATAACATTTACATAATAGGCAATGTGCTCCCTGGGAGACCCTTGCCCATTAAATTTCTCAAACTTCGGCGGCTTGGTGATGTGGACCGGTAGCCTCTTGGCAGCATAGTGTGCCAGGTAAGGTACCCGGTATACGTCGAATGGCGTGTGATCACCATCACTCCTCTCTGTCAACTTCATGTCTATCATTTGTTCGAGCATTAGTCTGCTCACTGTTGCCGGGTCAACCGGGTTTGGATAGAAATGGGCCGGTTGCGCCAGCGGCGTTGTTAACACTGTCGCCTGAGGTACAATAGTGGACCCTTGGAATGGCAGGTTCGGTGGCGGGGCCGGTGTGACATGTTGTGGCTGATGTAGGGGTACGCCACCAGTGTAGGTAGGTATTAGGGGAGACACCGTCGCCTGCGGATAAGCTTCTGAGGCCTGACCGTTACCCCCAGAGGTCTCTGGCAATGCTTCAGTCTGCCCGGATGTTAAGGGCTGAGCGGCTCTTTCTGTCAGTTATTTCTTTAACAATTCGATCTCCCGCTGATATTGCTGCATCATGTGCAATACTGTAGGGTCGTTCATGGAAAGGCTAGGGGTGCCCCCTCTTTCTTCGATCGGCACCTCTTCGGATGAGGTGGATGGTCCTCCCGCGGTGCTTTCTGTAATAACATTGGCAGCCAAGGCCATTGAGGGTTCGTCATAGTCACCTTCTCCAGTGTTGACTTGTGTCTTCTCAGCTGCCGCTTTCCCTCTTCCGGTAAGAGGTCCTGGCCTTGTGGCAAGCTTGGCCACTTCTTCGGGCTCGGTTGGTAGAGCCCCGTACCAGCCAGATACCCCTGCCATGTTGCAGGTATAAACTCTTAGGTCTTTGCCTCTTCTTGTTGTTCTTCTCGACGGCCTACCCGGAAAGACCAATCTGTCAAAGACTGATCTCCGTGGCTTCACTTCTTCCCTCGGCGGGGACTGATAACGCTCCTCAAAGCAGTTTCTTGACTCGGCGCTGGGCACAAGCCGAGTCTCTGCTTCTTCAAATGCAGAGGCTACTGCCCCTAGTAATCTCTGGCGACCCAGGGGAGTGCTCCCCGGGCCCCGCAAGTAGTTCTTCATGGTTTGCTCCACTCCTTCCCAGTCCTGGTCAGGGGGAGACGCTAGTGATGTTGCCCTATTAACAGCAACGGGCATGTGGGTTGCAGGCTCCGCACGGGCAGCCTGATAGCGACGTCGGTAGTGTCGACGGTGGATATTCTCTGGTGCGGCCGGTGTAGTTAATGCCGGTTGGCAGACGGGGGCCGATGTCTTGACCCGATCTCCTTGTTGTGCCCTTGCCGGGCGGAAGGTGCTGGGCCCTGCCCGGGCTGGTGAGGTGAACCGGGCCCCCTTGGGAACCCAAACTTGGTTAGCTTTGGTGGGCCTGGAGGTCGACTACTGCTGCGACGCTGGGGCCGGAATGGTGGGCGTCATCTTTCCCTTCATCTTCTCCAGTGCCTGAAAAGAGTTGCGCACTGGTATGGTGGGTACAATGCGATCCGGGATCACCTCAGAACGTTGTCCGGTAAGATGCACCCGGAAAGTCCCGACGACAGCAGACTTGCCGGTGCTGGAGAACCGGCCTTGGGGTGATGTCGTGGCGTGGCTCCTCCGGAGCCTCCTCTGGTGAGAGGCCGACCCTGGGTGAGAAGGGCCGGCAGTTTGGTGCACATGGTGCACGTTGCAGCTCAGCGTCCCAGTCGGGACGGTCTTGGAAGTCTCAGCCATTGATCGGCCGACAGCAGCTTTGGCGGCCCCCTAGATGGGAGCGTTGCTTTCAGTCATGTTAGACGCTTCCACGTCCAGCAGGTTCGTGAAGGCTACCCGGAGGAAGTTGGGGAAGCCTACCACGGGAGAGAAGCTCCCGAAGCTGAGGGGGACAGCCAAGTAGCCGTTCCGAACATGGCTCTCGACTGCCTGTTGACCGAACGTGGGGGCCATCCCAGTGTCCAAAATGCAACCTGCATTTGCAAATCAAACAATTAGTATCACAAGAAAGGGGCCGTAGGGCCCTTATTCCCGGCAAAGAGATGAAGGGTGATTCTGGTCTCACCGGGCGTGCCAGACTTGTGGACGCACTTTTTATTAAAAATCGTTGGTTGTTCGTTTATTGGGGTTTATTAAGTGCGAGGGCGTGCCAGTCACCTAGGTGATGATTTATTATGCGCGCAATCTGACTAATCAGACAATTGTGTAGTTCATGTCGGGACCAAAACCCGCCGTGCCGTGAAGGCCACGGAGTTATTTACATCCCTCATACGGGGGAACACCCTTGATTGATTGCCGGGAATAAGGGCCCTACGGCCTAAAGAGAATACTAATAATGCAGGAGGATAGTGAAAGATGAACTATGCTAGAAACCCGTATCGGGACGTGAATGTTCAGACTATGTCGGCCACTCATGGGCCACTTCATGTTCGGACGACGGTCCGTGTTTGTAGCATAAAAGACGGTAACAAAATCGCCCAGATGTCTGCCACGAACAAGGCAAGTTTAATGAGAATGCGGGATTAGATCCCGGTAAGGATGGGTCAAGTTGATAGACTGATGGCCGGAGATGATTTCGGACTATGGCCATGTCAGAAATTTCGTAAACCACGTCTGATACCATAAGACGTCGTTGATTTTCTCTTTGCACCCAGTCCGAGGGAGTGAATAATTAAGTGTGTAGCCTGAGCTCACTAACGTGCGCCCTCACACGCGGATCGACATGCGCGGTCAGGTCGCGGGGATCGACCTGCCCGGTCAGGTCGCAGGGGTCAAGGGGGGCAGCGCCCCTTGCGGGGGTTTCCGAGGGCAGCGCCCCCAGAACAAAATTTTAATTGAAGCATAGGTAATAGAGTTCCTTTCATTTTTTTTTTGCATTGATCTTTGCATTCTTTTTTTTTGTTTGAACCTTTCTCTCCTTTTTATTATTATTATTTACCTCCCCCTCTTTACATAAAAGAGGCGCGCCGAGTAAGGACTTCAAAGGAGGGCGCCGGATAAGGGAGCACAAGGGGGGGCGCGCCAGTTATGGGTATGACAAGGGGGGGGGGGGGGGGCGCTGGTTATGGTATTACAAGGGGGGCCGCGCCGGATAAGGGAGCGCAAGGGGGCGCGCTGGATTAGCCAAGAACAGGAGGGCGTGCCAGATTGAGGCTAAAGGGGGCACACTATGCATTTCAGGAGTTTGAAGATGGTTTTGAGTGTGAAGCTAATCCGGCGCGGGGGGGTAGCGCGCCGGATTAACCCGCGTCGGATTAGGGTGCGCCGGGTTAATCTCTGTGGGTTTGATTTCATTTTGTTTGATTCTTTTCTCTTCTTTTCTTGTTTCTTCAACCTGTAGATTGACGTTTTGATTGGTTTATTCATTTAATTGATGGATTAAGTTGATAGAGAAGGAGGTTAAAGCCTTTTAATCGTTTATTAAGATGAACGAGCATGAAGATTGAATGTTTTATTAGGAGGGTTTATGCAGGAACTCAGAGGTTTAGGTTGATTCAACGGTTTCAGACATACGCTGCGCTTACTCCCAGAGAGCTTAGCTTGTTCGTCTGTTCTTATGTGTTCTTCGTCTAGAAAAATTTGGGCAGTATCTCCCCAGGACTAAGGTTTTGCCAGAGAAAAATGGGGAACACCAAATGGATTTCTCCGAGGTGAACCTCAAAACTTGGAGTGAGGCCTCCGTTAACCCGTAAGCGCTTGTGGAGGCTCGAGGACTAGCCTTCAAGAGCTCCCGCAGCTTACAGGTGGTGATTTCGTGAACGGGACAAATGTATGCCACAAGAGGGCTATGAATGTTCATCCATCACGTGGATTCCTTTGAAGGCCATACCATGGAGAGGTAGGCCTCAAAGACTCTGGATGAATAGAAAGTGAAGAAGGGAGGTAGAGGCTAAACAAAGAACAGGAAGCTCGCAAAAGGACACTTCTTTTTATTCATCCACATAAACGGGGGAAGGTTTATAACACAGAGAAGGTTCATCTCGAGATAAAAAAAGAAATACATTACAGGGGGGCAAGAATACATCGATAGAGGAGGGGAAGAGAGCACAGGCTCTTTCCCCTCCGACTCACCTCTCACTCTCACTCCCCTCTCTTCACCTCACCTCTCCGGAACGGGGATGAAGCCTTTCTTCTCTTCAGCTGGGCTCCTCTTCTCGGCAGCTCTCACCTCTGAACAACCGCCCAACCATCCAGCAGCTCCCTTTTTTTTTTCTGACGGGTTTGTCATATATATGGAGGTGGGGGAAGAAATCTTTCAATCCCCCTTCCCTTTCATTCCATTCTTCTCATCCTCTCCGTGTCTAAAGCTCCCGAGTGGCCTGCAGGTGGAGGGGTTGATAGAGTAGGCAAGCTGCCTCCACGAGATTGGCCGACGGTGACCAACGAAGAAGCGACGTTCGGTGCGGGGCTCGAAGCCTTCCATTCCTGGGAGCAAGAAGGGCTCGGCAGTTGCACGCCGGTCAGGTGCAGGTTGTTCGGCCATTTCAGGTAAGTTCTCTTTGTTCGCACCCCAAAACAGGGGATCGGACTGAAGATGGGACGGCAGTTTGGTTAAAACGGCGCGGGGGGTGGGCGCGCCAGTTTAGGACCAAAAGAGGAGCGCGCCGGTTTAACAAGGGAAGGAGGGGCGCGCCGGATTAAGATGTTGAAGGGGCGTGTTGGTTTAGAGCGCGCCGATTTAGAGCGCTCCGGTTTAGAGCGCGCCGGTTTAAGGCCCTTCCGCGCTGTTTTAAGCCTCGAATGGATTCTTTTCGAAGTCGCAACCATTTATTCGAGTGTTGGCGCTCCTGGAATGTTTTAGTTACAATGCATGGCCTCTATAATATTCCCTTTGCAGCCTTTGGGGTTTGGTCCCAGACTTTGCACGACATTCGGTGCATCCGGAGACTGTGCCGGAGTTCCTGACTTTTCTTTGATTCAGCTCTCGACATTGGTGGTCGGAGAGTTGTAGCCGTATCTTCCGCCTGGGGCTCCCTTAATGGGTAGCAGACCACCAAGCGAGTTCTCGTCCTGATCGGGCGAGGCGTGAGGTTTATTCGGCATTTCCATCTTCGGCTTGCTCTCGAGTGTCGAGACGTGCATGACGTATGATCGACACCGTCATTTTTTGATGTCCACAGTACCTCGACGGGTGGGCATGCAAAGACACACGAACTAGGAGACATAGACTAATGCAAACACGGACTAATGCACCTAGACCTAAACCAATATCCGGCACGTGGCGGAGTTAATCGATCCGAAGATCACTCCCGCAAGTGTGCGGCCTTCCCGATAGGCGTAGCCTAACGTTCGGACAACACCTTTTAATATACTAAATTATCGGGATGAAATGCAATTTTAAAACACTTTTTTACGTTTTGAAAATAATGATGATCCAAGACTCGACTTAGACCATGCAAGACTCATGCAACGACTACCCTAGACTCGACTCGCTCTGATACCAAACTGATGCGGGACGGACACGGGGACCGACTCTAAGTGATATGGACCTCGGACTCTAAATGCACACACGACCAGCAACATACGATGGGAGAGACATTAGGCCCGACACTAAGAGCTCCTATGGGCTATACGTCGCTAACAGAAACATAAGCTCACTCGTCATCCCCAAGCGAGGGAAATGCGGATCGTGCACGGTTGAGGAACCAGCAGAGTTAAGGGTAGTCCGACTCACTTCCGTGCTCGGATCGAGCCACGGGACGGGTCACTCTCTCGCTCACAGCGGTGACAAGGACTCACGGGCTAGAATCCTACGCTCTCATAGAGGCATATGACCATATACTAGCTAAGCAAGTAATGCCAAGAAGTTACGATCGTACCTCCACGCACCCGGCGTGGGGAAGACAACCCCGGCCAAAACTGGACTCCCGGTTAACAAAGTTTTACTGTGGTACAACAATTTGACCCACTCCACGCAAGGAGGTAAAAGGTCACATGTGGGGCCTGGGAGTCACGTGAATTGGGTTGACGGGTAGCATTTTGATGTCGCTCCGTCGGTGCCGAAACTCGCGTTTAGTGCTGTCCGGACGGTGCGATCTACGGGTTCGTGGGGCCCATGAACCGCTCTGTCCTCCGGGTCTGATGGGGCGGGTCCCGCTGTGATGGAGACTCCTGGTGGCGCGCCTCCCTGGAAGGCGGTCTGGCGAGAACGCTGGTCGGAGGCCGAACGGCTCCGATCTCCAAGCTTTGGAGTTGCTGCCCACGGACTGGTTGCTTCTGTTTTACAGCGCGCGATCCGGAGAGATCGGCTGCTGCGATCAATCCTGACGTTGGATCGATGCACAGAAGGTATCGTTGGAAATCTCTTTTGAAGTAGTTTGATCTAGGGCCAGAGAGACAAATTGGATCTGCATGGTTCTGGCCTTAGTCGATTTTTAAAGTTGCTATTGGACAGGGTCCGAAATCTCAGGGCAGCAGTGAAGTTTCTTGAGAACTACCGTTGACCGCGGGGTAGACCTCAGATTCAGATCTCGCGCTCTTTATGAAAATTGTAGAGGGGAGAGAGAGTAAAACAGAAATATTTTTTATGACTGATTTGGTGGAGGTTTGGATGGGGAAAACTATTTTATACTGACAGGTGGTCGGATCTGGACAAAAGCAGATAGAACTGAAGGGGATCTGAAAATGATTTTTAGAAAATAGGTGGAGGCCTTTTGAAATTCCACAAAAATTCTTGAGTGGAGGGTATGGTGGAAAGAACCTCCAGTAAAATTGGGGGATCCAGAAAAAATCAAAAAGTGGGTCGAAGATGGGAAGATCGGGGTTGCTATCACAGTAGATAGAAACCTGGCAGATCTGGAAGGAAAAGATGGACGAAAATGGAATAATGAAAATCGGAATCTAAAGGCCAAACCAAATTTTATGGAATGTGGGTTGGATCCCTAGAACTCACCCTGAAGTTTTGGCACTCAGAAGATCTCGGATCTGGGAGTTAAAATTCGTGGAAGGGGCTGCTGTTGGATGAAGACAAAACTTCGATAAGGTGACGGTGGCGGTGCGACGACGGCTCGATGGCGGCGGCGGCGATAGATCTGAGCTTCCCACTCAGAAGAGACTTGAAGGAGAGGCTTCACACCTCTGGAAGCAACCTTCACAGCTGCAAGAAGGGGGAGGAGAGAGGAGAGGTGCGCACCATGCTATGGAGCTCCAAAGAAATTCTGAATTTTTATGACATTAATTCCCATCAAATGAAAATACAAGGAATATATATGAAATACAAAAAGACTTCAACTAACCCTAGATCTAGGTTGGGGAGGGGTAAAAGAGGGAGTTCAATTTTATTTATCCCATGTGATTTGGAATCAAATAAAATAACAATTCAAATCCTATTAAACTATAATAGAATGGGGCGCCCCCTTGACTTTGGTGCCCATTTTTTTGAATTTTGCACTCCTTTGTCCCCCCCTTGGTCCAACCCTTCTAGAAGCCCACCATGGAGGTTTGACTAACCCCACATGGGCCCAAGAGATGAGGTGGATCAATGGGAGAAGGGATGGGGGCCCGCGGGACCCAAGTGGTCCCATTTTATAAATAAACCCCTCTTACAATCTAAATTACAATCCAAGTAAAGTCGAATAAAATACATTACACACAAATAAAGTCCCAGTAAATACTATAAATATCGAGACTCAAGGGGGAGTCATCAGACTGTCTCCGAGCCAGATGGAAGCCGCTGTAGCTCGTGTGGTGCTCCGCGTACGGTACCGGTTGCTCGCCGACTCGTGCCGCTCGTGTGCTCTGGTGTCCGCACCACTTAGTCCATCCTTTCAAAGACAAGCCATCATAACCTGCATTTTAAGAGGTTGAGTCGGTGCAAAGCTTGAGCAGGTCAGTGCAGTATGGAATGAGGTCGGTGCAATGATGTGTAAAACCCATTGTTCGGGTCGGTGCAACTTGAACTTAAGTCAGTGGAATGATTTAACATTCAACACAGTTCAATTAACATTCAACACAACATTTACAATATCCTTTTTAACATGTCTCAAATTCATCAAACATTCATTTTAACCAAGAATAATCTGAACTTAACTCAAACATTCATCGTGCCATTCAAAGCCCACATTCATCAAACATATATCAATGCAAATCATATAATCTGAACTCATGACTTTTTCACACATGATCTTCATCAAAACAGTCTGGGGCACAACACAAGCTTTATGCCGGATCAGCAAGCTACATCGGCCTATGGAGAGGATTGAAGAAGACAAACAGCATTGAAAGATTTATGTAATACCTCTTAAGGGATTGAGACCCAAAGTGGCTCATTAAAAATGTAATGATGCTTTTCTTTAATGAAATAAAAGATTCTTCCTTAATTAAGCCAAAGAAATCATTCAGAATGATCAATATCTCTAATTCCTTTCAATTCTATCTTTCTGTTCTGAGCCGCGACCGTCACAGGAGTCGCTAATTTCTGAAACAACGCCCTTCACCTCGTCGCCAATTATCTTTATCAATTTCCTTAAAATAAATAATAAACCCATGATTGGCGCCTTCACACACGGGCGTTAATTAACTGACGCCCCAACAAATGAGCGTTGATTTTTTTTAAATTATTTCTCAATATTCCATTAATGTCTAAGAGTAGTCGTCCATTAAGTGAATGACGCCTCTGTACGTTGTCGTCAATCAATTTTGAAAATAATAATTGTATTCATCCCATCATTGTTCTGACAATAGTTACAAATCCCCATGCAATATGAAATGACGACTCCGTGCGCTGTCGTCTAATCATGAAATAGTGCCTTGAAGGTAGCCGTCAATTACAATTATTTCAAAAAATTCAAAAATTCCACCAATTCGTGCCTTCGCACACGGGCGTCGTTTATTCAAATGACGACACTCAGGTAGGCGTCAATTCTTTTCAAATTCAACCGCCTGACTTTCCAAATTTCTTCTTCTTCTTTCCGTTATTCACCTTCTTCTTCCCTTCCATCCATCTCTCTTCATTCTTTCTCTACTCTCCTCTCTACTCTCTCCCACACCGTGACTTTGCCTCCTTTCCCATCTTCCCTTTTCTCATTTCCCATCCCTACTCCCATGGCCTACGTAAGTGGCGGCTCGGGCTCCGGCAAACGACAGCGGGTCATGGCCCCCGCCGTCGTCTACTTGGATGAAGAGGAACAAAATGCCGACGGGGTGCTTCCTCCCACGGCGGCCAAAGATTCTCCGGCGGTGGAGCATGGTGAAGAAGAAGAAGGGACCGATGATGAAGGAGAAGAGGAAGGAGAAGACGAAGGGGACAACGAAGAAGGAGATGAAGATGACGAAGAAGAAGGCAAAGGCAATGAAGAAGACAAAGAAGGAGATGAAGATGACGAAGAAGAAGGTGAAGAGGGAGAAGAAGGAGAACGAGAAAATGATGAAGGCGAAGGGGACAACGACAACGGTGAAGACGAAGACGACGAAGAAGACGAAGAAGCTCCCCCTCCCCGCCGGCCACTGCAGGGAGGATTGATGGCACCGGAGCCTAGCAAGGTAGGTACCCCAGCCCTTATGCCATTTATTATTTATTTTTTTTGTTTTTTGTTCTTAAATTTTCCATAGCTATCGGGACAATGAACCTGCAAACCAGTAAATGATGCCCTTTGGTGCATCGTTAATTCAAATGACGACCTAGGTCAGGTCGTCAATTCATTTTTTCTGATTTTTTGAAAATAAATAATAAAGAAATAGCGCCCAGAATCATGTCGTTATTTGAAAAAACCATTTTTATCTTTTTTTCTTTTTCTTTTATCACATCAAACTGCCATTTTTTTATATTTTAACCGAAAACTGCCGGGACAGAAACACCCCTAGAAATAGCGCCTCAACCTAGGGCGTCAATTCAATAAATAACGGCCACTGGGTGGTCGTCAATTAAATAGTGATGGAACAATCAGCATTTCCTTTTGGCATATATATATATTTATATATTCTTTTTGTTTGGCAGGGATTGATGCGGACTCGGATCTCGTGGGTCTAAGTCCGAGCGGCATATTATGGGCTGCTTGATTTCTAGAGGGCAAGGGTAGAGGCAATGGGGTTCAGCCCCTTTCTTAGCATTGAGCCAATGCGCCCCGACCTACCTTTGATTCAGGTTTTGAGAGAAAGGTGGGACAGGACTAGTCGGGCATTTTTGATGCCCTAGTGGCACATGGTGCCGAGTTTAGAGGATGTTGCCAGGATCACTGGGTTGAGGGTAGACGGGGAGGCAGTCAGTGGAGTGACCCTTCTGGACTACAGGGACCTAGCCCAGACGCTGTTAGGGCTGGAGACGATTGCAAAGACCCCGAGAGAGTGTAGGACCATCTCCCGTACTGATCTAACCCAGGCTATGGGATTAGGAGATTCTAGGCAGAGACGGAGAGAGTCTATGGGAGAGTTTGCAGAGAGGTTGATAGACAGAGCCCAGGCTACCTACTTCCAGGACCCGGCTCAGAGAGAGCGAGCAGATCGTGATTTGAGGAGGTTTTTGTTCTTGATGCTCGGGAGACTACTACTGGGCACAAAGGGGGATGTGATGAACTACTGATTCTTAGACATCCTTGGGGAGTTGGAGGGAGTTGGGAGGTACGCATGGGGAGCCGCCCTGCGGGCGCACCTGATGGCCGATCTGTCCACGGGGACAGGCCGAGAGATGACTGTCAATGGCTTCTCACCTTTTCTTCAGGTATGCATTTCCATTTTGTTATTTATTTAAATGCTTATGCATATGAATGTTTACTAATGCAATTGATGGATGCAAGTGTGGAGCCACTTATACATTCCGATGGATCGTACCAGTCTCTGACCCGGACACGAGGGGGCCTTCCCACTAGCGCGGCGGTGGCTGCCTCTCTTGAGTGGAGCACCACATGCTTACGAGCTGCGTGTTCTTCGGTGGGAGTTCCGTGACTACCCCGCCTCACTGGTACCTGTGTTAAATATGATGCAATTTTCTTTTATTTCCTGCTTTATGAAATATGATGATATGATATGATGAATGCTATGATATGGTGATATGAATGCAGGTGGTTTGGAGACCCTACTAGGGTATGACTGAGGAGGGTCAGCGTTGGGTCGTAGTGGGCCGGCCTCGTTTTAGGCGTGAGCTTTGGATTCACAACCTGAAGGAGATCGAGCCGTTATGGCTCAGACTGGCGATGAGGACCCTCGGCCTGCACCAGGAGTGGGTCGAGGTTGGAGAGCCACGCGGGGTTGGCAGGAAGACCCGTGGACGCACCGTTGCCATCGACTGGCGGATCCGGTTCCCAGAACAGTACGTCGACCGGCAGCATGGCGGGACCCGTGTTACATCCTAGGCGGCAGACAGCTCGGAGTACCTGCGGTGCTACTGGGAGGTTTTCGCCGACCGACCCCAGATGAGGGTCACAGGAGTATGTATAAATGCATTTTTTTAATATTTTCCTAAATGATGTATGTTTATTATGCAACTAATATGTGATAAATGCAGGATGCGCAAGATACAGCGGTGATGGACATGCAAGTTCATCTCCATAGCCTGGAGGCCCAGCTTGCAGCCACGTGGGCAGACCAGGAGACCCTGGTGAGTGCAATTTCAAATGATTCTTGAGTTATTAATGTTCAGCCACTGACAATTTTAATGAATGCAGCATGCCCAGCGGGGGGCGGCAGGGAGAGGGACAGGTGGTGCCTCCAGCTCGAGGGACCCGAGCATCATGGTGGATTCTCTGCAGGGACTGCTTGCTAGAGTAGTAGCATGGGCCGAGGTAGCGTAGCGTGACCTGGCTGAGCGGGTAAGTTCAAAGGAATATAACTTTAAAATTCAATTTGAAAATTGCATATTCGAAACTTGATTGAATGGTGATGTTTCAGGTGGCAGAGTTACAGGCAGGCTCTCGCCCAGGCTGCTCATGCCCAGACCGAGCTCACGGCTTGTGATCGGCGGATCGCAGAGTTGGAGGAGGAGGCGAGGCAACACGAGGTAGGGGTAAGCAACGGAACTTATATGCTTTTTTATTCATTAAATTTCATATCATGATGCTTATAACCAATTGTGAATAATGCAGGCTACTGAGCTACATGATGTGCTTACTCGGGCGGCCCTAGCTGGGACCGAGCTCACGATCCGCGACCAACCGGTCGCGGAGCTGGAGGAGGCACTGAAGCGGCGAGAGGAGCTACCTAGCGACGCGACCGAGCTGAGGATCCTCCTTGAGGTGGAGCGGAGGGAGCGCGCCCGCGAGAGGGAGGAGCGCATCCGCGAGAGGGAGGCACGCGATCGTGAGCTCACGGACACGAGAGCACAGCTAGCCGTCGTACAGGAGCGGCTATGAGTGACAGAGGAGCGTCTTCAGAGAGGGCGATGTTGACATCCATTTTATGCCGATAAGCTGAGTCGTTTCTCTTACTCCCATTAGTTGATGCCCTAAGTTGTCCATCATTCATTGGGCCATTTTTTGTGGCACGTCCTGGGCCCATTTTATGGGTAGCCTCCCTCCTTGGTAAAGTCCGTATCAATTCAGGGCTTATTGGACCTTGGCTTTGATTAATTGAACGTGTTTTACGAAAGTCAAGTATCCAAGAGCATGAACGGTCCAACATCAGCCGTTCAGGACTGGGGCGGTTGAACCCAGACCGTTCATACATTTTGGCTAATTTTTAAGGATTTTCTGAATATTCACCGACAGGCTTTTGTGCGGCCCTATCAGGCTCGTTCAAACCAATGAACGGGCGAATTCCAACCGCCTATATCTTAGAGTCCTACGCGTGCTAATTTTCTCAGATAATTATCCAATTATTTGAATTATCACCGACAGGGTTAGAACGGTCTCTGGTTGGCCGCTCTACATTTGAACGGGCTTATTAGAACCGTTCATCTTTGAGTGTCCAATGGCAGACGTTTCGGTCAGTTCGAGCGATAATTGGGCTAATTTTTTGATTATTTGAATTTCCACCGACGGGTTTGGACGGTCCAAATTTAACCGCCCATGCTTTTGAGCGGTCTATCGTAAGACCGTTCATCCTGTCGGTTGGTGTTTTTTAACAATTTTTTATCCCTTTTATGCATGGTTTTATCCCCAACTTCTTTTATCGATATCTCTGTGGATAATCAACCATTTTTGATGCCGTTTCGACTGGATGAGAGATAATGATAATATCTACGATTTATCTTTTATAATCTCGACCTGAAAATAGCTCAAAACCTTAGTTTCGTGGCTGGCTTTCTAGGCTCTATAAATAGACCCTGTTAGGGTGCTTGGCCCGGATACAGAGGGGGGGGTGAATGAATCCTTTTACGAATAATGGCCAAATTTAAAAACCGGATGCTAGATAAGGAAACAGAATGGAACCAATTCTATTCAACTCAAATACAATCACATTGAGCGCACCTATTCAAGCATCTAGCGGAAACAAACCAGACAATCAAGCCACTGCTCAATAGATTTTTAGGTGGTTCGGTCCTTCAGACCTACATCCACCCCTCACTCCCAACCGGAGTGAGGCTTCACTAGCGAACGCTAGAACCAAGCAGACTCAGTCTGCAAACAGTTGCTGCCACACAGCTTGACCAGGGGAACAACCTCCCCTCTTCCTCCAAACCGGAGGGAACCTCTGGACTTGAATCCACAAGTCCAGAACCGGAGACAAGTCTCCCTTCCTCCAAGCCGGAGGGAACCCACAAGTAGCTCCCAGCTACTTGCTACTGGAGATCAGATCTCCCTTCCTCCCAACCGGAGGGAACACGACCTCAGACCAGAGGATCGGAAAGCACAACAAACCAGAAAACAAAGGAAAAAATAATAAACGAAAATAACTTCAGCAAACAGAAGCTGAAACACGAAATGCACAATTTGGCTCCTAACAGAGCTGACTGGCCTGGATCTGATCCACGGTCCAGTGAAGACAGATCTTCAGGTAAACTTCTTTCTTCTTCTCCACGAGCTCTCTCACTCACTCTCTATCTCTCTTTCTTTCTCTTACACTCTCTTCCTCTTTCACACGAGCACTATCTCTCTCTCTTTTCTTTTTCTTCTTCTGCTGGATCGAGCTCTCTGTAACATTGCCTTTTCTTTCTTAGCTCTGATCCCCTTCATCGGTGGGCGAAAGGTTTTTCTTTATAGCCGCAGCAAATGAATAGGGCACTGAACGCGTGTGCCTCCCACGCTCGATCCTAGAACCTTCCTGCCACGTGCCCTCTTTGTATTTGTTCCTTTAGCATCGGATCATGTGCACCCAGACATTGGTGAATGTTCTTCCTCGGACCTGCAACGAGATAAGAGCCATTAGTATTGAGTGTCATAAATAACTAGAACTGCATGAGGTTAGTGGACACGACAAGAGGTACTAAACAGAGAACGACACGAGATAAGGTGGTGACACAATGAACATTACTAAGAGAATTTTACGAGGTAGACAGACAAACAACGCAAAGACACGAAGACAAGAACAGAAACCAACACTAAGTATGGTTTCAATACAAGAAGAACACGAGGACTAGGAAGAATAAAAACGACACGAAGATACAACAAAACAAATGACACGAAAGTGAAACAGGAAGCAACATGAAGTGCTGCGATGTCCTGTACGCACTAGAACAAACCCGACACGAAGAGACGAAAACAACACGAGGTGAAGACACAAGGAGACAACGACACGAGGTGTAGAAAAAACACGACACGAAGTTGTGAGAGGAGAAGCGACACGGAGTGTGATCAATGTGATAAAGACACGAAGTCTAAATAACGAAAGATCAACACGAAGACAGAATACAAAGAAACAACACGAAGTAAGAACAGTGATCAGCACGAGGTGTGATTTCAATATAAGAGAGACACGGACTGATAACGATACGAAGTCGAAACAGTAATTGACACGGGGTAACACGACACGAGGTGAAAAACGACACGAAGACAGAGTTGACACACACTGAAAACAACACGAAGTCGAAACAGTAATCGACACGAGTTGAAAACAACACGAAGTCAAAACGATAATCGACACGGGTTAAAAAACACACGAAGTGAAGTTGACATGAAATGAAAAACAACACTAAGTATGATGAGAACAGAAAATAGACACGGAGTGAAAACAAGGATGACGCAGGAGGACAAAACAACACGGGGTTCACTGGAAAACGACTCGAAGTTCATCAAAACAGAAACCAACACGAAGTGTGGTTTCAACATAAGACAGACACGAAGTGAACTCTGACAGAACCACACACTACACGGAGAAGGATACGAAGACGATGAAAACAACACGAAGTAAGGATCAAATGACACGAAAATGTCACTGAATCAAAACAAACACTTCAGAGAAAAAACGACACGAAGACAAACAGTTCAACACGAGGTGTTATATACAAACATGACGAAGTGCCAATCAACACGAATACAGTCCCTGAAAAAATACCTGAAGTGAAATGAAGGTTCATTCTTCAACAAACATGTTCTTTGTTCATTTTTCACAGAAAAAATATTTTTGTTAAATTTTCATATAGACATAATTTTTTGAAGACCACTAAGACTTATCATGTTGTCATCATCAAAACATGTAAAGATTCAACAAGACTCAACAATCTCCCCCTTTTTGATGGATGGCAACACTATGAGTCTTGAGTCTGTGCAGAGAAGGAAAAAACACTAGATAGCCATTCGCAATGAATATCACAAACACAAACATTAAACATTTTTCCTTTCCTGATTTCTCCCCCTTTGACATCATCAAAAAAAATGAAAACAAGAAGAATGCAACAACGCAAATGATATGAGTTAAGTTAATTTGTCCAAGAGTCTGAGGGAGAAGGCCTCAAAAGGGCAACAAAAATACAGAGCATCAACTTTTCAAGAAAAGTATCTGGCTTGTCTGCTAGAGGGGCCACGCGTCCTGCCTTGTGGTGGTCTCCCCCTTGGAGAAGCAGAAGAATGTTCTTGAGGTGGAGTTCTGCTGGAAGAGGCGTGACCAGGTGTTGAACCCAAGATAGACTGAAATTCCTTTAAATCATTTGATAGTTCAGCAAGCCAATACGCCACAGTGCTTCTGACATTTGCCACTTCAGAAATAATGTCTTCTTGGCGAACATTGACCGTTTCATATCTGTCAGTCAGAGTTGTCATTTCTGATAAGGAGGTGATCAACTTATCATAGATTTGCTGAATGCCTGGACCTAGGGCACTTGAAGACTTCTTCAACAATTCTAAAGCTGTTCTGATCTCATAGCAATGATCTATTATGGTAGAAGACATTTTGAAGGAGGAAATACTAACATCATGTGACTCTCTCAGAGCTTTTGCAATTTTTGAACAAATCTCCTGTAATCCTTCCATCAAGGATTTGTTTGCATCATCTGAAGCCCTTTTGTTTAGAAGGAATCGTCTCCATTCAGTGAGGAGAGATATCTCAAGCTTCAGTAATCTGGTATGTACCTGATTAATGTTGAGAGTGACAAATGTAAGCAGATCATCTAATTTCTTGTCTTGTTTTTGCATCTGCTGAGTCAGGTTTATGAGAAGCTCTTCAATGTTGGGCGCCCGAGTAGATTCAATGTTGGGTGCCTCTGCAGATAGAAGTCTAGGTGGACCTAGAGGTGTACCAAAAAATTCACTGCCAGGTGCAGTTCTCTCAGCTGCTTCCTCTTGTACTGGCATTTGACTGCTCTCAGCTGGGACCTGAACTTCATCTGCAGCTTGAGTTTCTTTCTGAGGGAATATATCTTCAGGTTCCTCTTCTTCACTTGAAGATTCTGTATCTAGTTCTATGACAGGAACCTTTTCTCTATCTTCTATGAGTTCCTGATCTGCAGGGCTGCCAACTAAGGCCTGCTCAAGACTTTCAGATACGACCAAGTTGGTAGCCTCTTCCAAGCTTCGCTCAACAGTTTCTCTTAAAATTTCATTAACAAAAACAGCAAGATCTTGATCAGTACTGTCTTGCTCTTTAGCTGGCTGTTCTTCAGGCACTATTACCTCTTCAGATGTCTTCCCAAAAGAATCAAATAGCCCAGCAATAGTTGCATCTAGATCTGTCTGAATGCTTTCGTCAGACAATCTGATGTCCTCAGATGCAGCCTCAACTAGCCTCTGAAAGGAGAGGGATACTTCGGTGGGTGCAGCTGGCAAGGTGGACTCTGGTTGTCCAGCTGGTGTTTCCTGATGATCAATCTCAGTAACTAATTGCTCACTAGTTGGGGCTAAGACTTGAATTTCTTCCAAATGCTCCCCCTGAGTTTGTGATTCCCTGGCCTTATGGACCTTAACTTGCCCCACCATAGAGGAGTCCTCTAACCCCAAGAATACTGAAACAAAGTTCATATTAAAAATGTTTCTGGCCTTCACTTCTGATGCGGCCTCTCCATCCAAGCAAATCTCAGAGTGCTTGAATATCTCAGTCAGATGGGCGGCATAGGGAAGATGTCTCTTGGATCCAATGCATCCCTTCATGACCGAAAAAATAATCTCTGGCAGACAAATCTTTACATTTTGAATCAGACAAAACAGTAGAAATCTCTGTGTGTCTGTAATTCTTCCTCTAGCCCCAGTCTGTGGAGTGATAATGGAAGCGATGACATTCTGAAGGAGCTTGTGAAGAGGAGGAAATGACGATGTCTGATAAGCTTTTAGCTTTAACTGCCCCTTATCATGAATATTACTGGGTTTACCAGTAATGACTGAGAAAGCTTCATGGAGACTACATCGAAAGCTTCCCTCTACCTCCCCTTTATCTGGAATACCGAGAGCTTTGTGAAGGGAGTCACATGTAACAGTTATCTCGACCCCTTTAACAGATGATAACAAGGTAGACTTGTCTCGGCTCAAGGACAAGTTATTGTAAAATTCCATTACCGGCCTAGGGTAATAGACACGGTGATTTTCTAAGAAATTTCTCCACTCCTGAAACTCAAAGATTTTCAACAATTCTGGAAACTTCGAGACCAAGGTTTCATCTCCGAAATCTATTATTCTAGGAGGAATGATTTTCCCACTTTCTAAGAACACGGTAGACTGAGAAAACCTGGTACCTTGTTCTGAAGAGACTTCCGCAGCAGGTTCTGGCTCAACACATCTCTGTTGTTTAGATGAAGGCTCTTCAACAATTTCTTTTCCTTTCCTCTTCCTGTCACCCGGAGCTGCTGACCTCTGCTGATCCATCTGCCGGAACTTTCAGAGTATCAACTCTCTCTTGCAGGCTGCTGTTGGACGCGATGCTAGACTGAAGAGAGGAATGGACCTCTGTGGGGGGAAGAAGGTGAGCGGGAAGAGATGGAGATAGGTTTGAAGAAGACGCTCAAGGTGGAGCGGCACGAGGATGAATAGGAATCGACAAGGGGAAATAAGGGTTTGAGGTTGAAGACGTGTGAACAAAACAAGAGGTATTGTCGAGTAGCTTTTTACTCTTATCACACTTATTTCTGTAAATACCCAAAATACCCTTAGTTCTGATGTAACGCAGCTACACCATATTAAGTTAGCCCTTCAATATGTGGACGGGTTATATTCTTCCAAAAACCAAGGTCAGTTAACTCAAGATATTAAATCAGCATAATCACAAAATTAGCTGTTAAAATTGCTTAACCTAGAGAGAGACACGATTAAATTGCACCTTATGTTTGTCAAGCAACGAAATAACACATTAATGTCAAGCAGAAAACATTTCTTCATTTAATGGACGAGAAGGCATACAGAGTCAACCAATTTGTTGAACACAAGGTAGTATAGTCCCTTTTTACACAAGGAGACATGTTTATCAGACACCAGAAACCCTGGTTACTCAGGACGAACTACCTTTATGCCAAAGATATTTTTCTTTGAGGACTTTTTCCTTTCCCCCTTTTTTTTTTATTTTAACATTTCTACACAGAGATAGCTAATTGTATCATGACAGATACTCTGGACTTCATTGATCTAGAGTGTCTATTTCTCCACAAAAGCCATTGCTCTGCCACAAATAATGGCGTATTCCCTGGAAGCACTTCTCATAAAAAAAAGTCTTACTTAACATAATTTTTTATCTCAGAGCTCTCTTTACATAAGTTTCAGTTAAGTCGAGATCCTCAATAAGTTTTTCTCATTTAACAGGAAGTTTTATAATATGTTGACCAACACTTGAGAAGATAACTTAGAAGGATCAAGGACCAAATATAACCCCCAAACATTGAAATTCTTTATTAACAGGTGTAGATTGTTACACTTGATATAGGGTGGTTTAAGGTATACAGATCTTATCTGATAAGAGCAAGAAGACTGAAACCACAATTTCTTCGAGAGAGAATCTGAACCAATAGTAAGAGGTGAGAGATAATGAGGTGGCTGATTGAATAGAGAAAGATGAAATAAAATGAGCAGCACTCCTATCAGCAAGCCAACAAGTGAGAGATCACTCAAGACATTAAGCACTAAGGACATATCCAAATATAGTATTTGAAGTAGTTCTGTCTCACATCCAGAGCAACTCTTGGACAACAGACTGCAACCTCTTGAGATGACTGATCTTAAAACCACATTAACTGCATCGGCTGACAAAAATCTTCAGAAACCAAATAGCCTGACAAGCTCCTCTTCAGCCCATTCAAGGACATCTCACACACGACTCTTGGAAGTATTAATTATTTAATGAATGCAGTGTATGCCAAGAAAGAATTATGCAACATACAGTTTTCAACCAGCATTCGCTTTCAGTTAAAGATTTCAGAAATTTCAGAGTGCATGTTTTAGAAAATAATGCAACTTGCAGATGATGAATGAATATGCAAGACCAAATTTAATATGCATGCACTAGATGAAACTAATAGCAGGATATGCAAGAATGTATCAAACCAGATATGCAGTAAGTTTCAAAATGGGACATGTAGAGAGATTACCTGAAAATTGTGAGAATGGGGTTTTCATTCTTGAGTGCCTTGGATCATTACCCCTTTTATTCCAGTCCCAAGGCACACCTGCAAAACAAGGTTCATTTTGCACAAACAGGTACCCAAGAGGTCTTGGGTCCTGACATGACATTATTATGTTTAGCAAGTTTTCTCAGCACATTTCCAGGAGTGGTTTTCTGATCTGATTTATGCACATTTTTATTAGCATGAATTTTATGTGCATACACATGAGATTTTCTGTTATCAGGGTAAAATTTCTGTTTACCAAAACTGGTTTGGTTTTGATATCCTGCCAGCCAACAGGTTGCAGCCCTGTGACCTGACTTCCCACAGTGATGACATGAAGGTTTTGTTGATTCTTTTACAGGGAATTTGGCATGTTTGAGATTCACATTTCTACCCTGAATATGCCAACAGTCCTTGACTGTGTGGCCATGTTTTCTACAGTGAGAGCAAACGAGAGAATTTCTTCTAAAGGAACCTGACCAGCATTCAGAGGCCTTGTGACCAATTTTGTTGCAATTAAAACATATAATGTGCTGGTTCTTCTTAAAGACATGCTGATTTACAAAGTGTTTTGTATAATATGAGCATGATTTTTCCTTACTACTTGCAAACCAACAATGAGCAGTAGTGTGTCCTACTTTATCACAATTAGAGCATTTGACATTCCTTTTCTGACCAGACACAGATTTTCTAGCATGCTTGTTGTCATCTTTTTCCATCACAAAACAATTACTCATAAGATGTCCATACTTACCACAATAATGACACGAGCCACTTGATTTCTTTAAAACATGGCATTTATCTGATGAGTTCTTAGCATGCAGATTGTTCCTTTGAATTTTTGATGTTTTATGATTTTTATTTTGTTTTTCTGTTTTCTTAGCCTTGTACTGAGGTGGAGATGAGATAGAAGGTTTTTCCTGTTCAGAGGATTTGACAAAGACAGTTTTCAGGTTGACTCCATCATCCTTCCTCATGACTGGACTGTAACCCAGTCCTTCCTTGTTAGAATTAATCTTTGTTCCCAGAATTTTCTGAACAATGGGCTGTTTGTCTTTTGATGTAGTGGCTACATTTGAAGTATTTACAAAGGATGTCATTACTTTGTTCTGCAAGGCCTTCTTATTGAGATTATAGTAGCCCAACCCTTCCTTTTTGACATTTACTTTTACACCTAGCAGCTTGTCTAGGTTTTTCTGCCCATCAACAAATTTAGACAAGGAAGCTTTCAAATCCTGAATTTCATTTTCAAGAGATGCAATGTGTATTTCATAACTAGTGATCTCTTGTTCACTACAATTGACAGCTTCATTCAAAACCTTGTTAGCTGTTTTGTATTCTTCAATTTCCCTTCTTAGCTCATCTACCTCTTCAGTCTCGTTTGTGCAGATAGCTTTCCCTTTTTCCAATGTGAGAAGTCTTGCAGACATGGCACTGTTTAACAGTTTTAATTTTTCAACTTCTTCTTTAAGCTTACCATTTTGAATTAACTCATTTATTAGAAGCTGATCTTCTGAGTTAACCATGGTTTCTCTCCTAGCTTCAAACTCCCTCAAATCCTTTTGTTGTTTTTCAAAATCTTTCTGTAATTCTATGTTCACAGATTTTATGGCATTAAATTTTTCAATCAGCAACTCATTCTCTCGTTTAAGTTTCTCTAATTGTTCTTCAGAGAACTTTCTGAGAGAGTCATCCTCAGATTTTAGATTGTTCAGTTCAGAGTAGACACGTTTAAGTTCCATCTTCAGTTCTGCATTCTGGTTTTTATGCATATGATTATCAGACAGACATGCATCATGTGATTGCTTCGTACTTGAACAATTTTTACATGGAGAGCTAGAACTATCTACCTGAGTACTCTTCTTCAACTTTTTATACTGTTTTCTTAACAGTTCATGAGATTCAAATAGTTCAGCATATGCATTCCCCCAATCTTCTAGAGAGAAGTTCTCGAAGAGATTTACCTCATCATCATCATCTTCTTTAGTTTGATTGCTGCCTTGATCGCTGGCACTTTGACTTCTTCTGTTGGCCATCATGCATCTGTCCACATCTATCTCCTGAGTTCGCTTCAGTGCATCCAAAATATCTTTAGCAGAACTGGATTCAAAGAAACATGAATGAAAAGCTCTATCAGTAGCTGCCTTCATTAAATTTATTGCTATCTGATTTTCTTCATGCATGGATTTGTGACTGTCAGTCCATTTGGACTTTTTCTTAGGTAGTTCATGAGGACCATGTGAAATTACTTTCCACAGGTCTGGATTCACAGATTTAACATAATTCTTCAAAACAGCGAACCATGCATCAAAATGCGTACCACTGAAGATCGGTGGATGGGCCATGAGAACATACAGATTAACGCACAAGAATATTGAAGCACAAAAAGAAATAAGCACCTAAGATTGCAAGATCGATCTGCAGGTCGCTGGACCTTGTAAGCAGACACCCGCTCTGATACCAACTGTTAGGGTGCTTGGCCCGGATACAGAGGGGGGGGTGAATGAATCCTTTTACGAATAATGGCCAAATTTAAAAACCGGATGCTAGATAAGGAAACAGAATGGAACCAATTCTATTCAACTCAAATACAATCACATTGAGCGCACCTATTCAAGCATCTAGCGGAAGCAAACCAGACAATCAAGCCACTGCTCAATAGATTTTTAGGTGGTTCGGTCCTTCAGACCTACATCCACCCCTCACTCCCAACCGGAGTGAGGCTTCACTAGCGAACGCTAGCACCAAGCAGACTCAGTCTGCAAACAGTTGCTGCCACACAGCTTGACCAGGGGAACAACCTCCCCTCTTCCTCCAAACTGGAGGGAACCTCTGGACTTGAATCCACAAGTCCAGAACCGGAGACAAGTCTCCCTTCCTCCAAGCCGGAGGGAACCCACAAGTAGCTCCCAGCTACTTGCTTCTGGAGATCAGATCTCCCTTCCTCCCAACCGGAGGGAACACGACCTCAGACCAGAGGATCGGAAAGCACAACAAACCAGAAAACAAAGGAAAAAATAATAAACGAAAATAACTTCAGCAAACAGAAGCTGAAACACGAAATGCACAATTTGGCTCCTAACAGAGCTGACTGGCCTGGATCTGATCCACGGTCCAGTGAAGACAGATCTTCAGGTAAACTTCTTTCTTCTTCTCCACGAGCTCTCTCACTCACTCTCTATCTCTCTTTCTTTCTCTTACACTCTCTTCCTCTTTCACACGAGCACTATCTCTCTCTCTTTTCTTTTTCTTCTTCTGCTGGATCGAGCTCTCTGTAACATTGCCTTTTCTTTCTTAGCTCTGATCCCCTTCATCGGTGGGCGAAAGGTTTTTCTTTATAGCCGCAGCAAATGAATAGGGCACTGAACGCGTGTGCCTCCCACGCTCGATCCTAGAACCTTCCTGCCACGTGCCCTCTTTGTATTTGTTCCTTTAGCATCGGATCATGTGCACCCAGACATTGGTGAATGTTCTTCCTCGGACCTGCAACGAGATAAGAGCCATTAGTATTGAGTGTCATAAATAACTAGAACTGCATGAGGTTAGTGGACACGACAAGAGGTACTAAACAGAGAACGACACGAGATAAGGTGGTGACACAATGAACATTACTAAGAGAATTTTACGAGGTAGACAGACAAACAACGCAAAGACACGAAGACAAGAACAGAAACCAACACTAAGTATGGTTTCAATACAAGAAGAACACGAGGACTAGGAAGAATAAAAATGACACAAAGATACAACAAAACAAATGACACGAAAGTGAAACAGGAAGCAACATGAAGTGCTGCGATGTCCTGTACGCACTAGAACAAACCCGACACGAAGAGATGAAAACAACACGAGGTGAAGACACAAGGAGACAACGACACGAGGTGTAGAAAAAACACGACACGAAGTTGTGAGAGGAGAAGCGACACGGAGTGTGATCAATGTGATAAAGACACGAAGTCTAAATAACGAAAGATCAACACGAAGACAGAATACAAAGAAACAACACGAAGTAAGAACAGTGATCAGCACGAGGTGTGATTTCAATATAAGAGAGACACGGACTGATAACGATACGAAGTCGAAACAGTAATTGACACGGGGTAACACGACACGAGATGAAAAACGACACGAAGACAGAGTTGACACACACTGAAAACAACACGAAGTCGAAACAGTAATCGACACGAGTTGAAAACAACACGAAGTCAAAACGATAATCGACACGGGTTAAAAAAACACACGAAGTGAAGTTGACATGAAATGAAAAACAACACTAAGTATGATGAGAATAGAAAATAGACACGGAGTGAAAACAAGGATGACGCAGGAGGACAAAACAACACGGGGTTCACTGGAAAACGACTCGAAGTTCATCAAAACAGAAACCAACACGAAGTGTGGTTTCAACATAAGACAGACACGAAGTGAACTCTGACAGAACCACACACTACACGGAGAAGGATACGAAGACGATGAAAACAACACGAAGTAAGGATCAAATGACACGAAAATGTCACTGAATCAAAACAAACACTTCAGAGAAAAAATGACACGAAGACAAACAGTTCAACACGAGGTGTTATATACAAACATGACGAAGTGCCAATCAACACGAATACAGTCCCTGAAAAAATACCTGAAGTGAAATGAAGGTTCATTCTTCAGCAAACATGTTCTTTGTTCATTTTTCACAGAAAAAATATTTTTGTTAAATTTTCATATAGACATAATTTTTTGAAGACCACTAAGACTTATCATGTTGTCATCATCAAAACATGTAAAGATTCAACAAGACTCAACAGACCCTAATGGCCGGACTTGAAAGGGGGGGAGATCTTGGTCGACGGTATAGCCCTATCGAGTTTTTTGAGCGACCTAGCACCAAGGAGGGAGGCTTTCTACGTCCACATAAGCCTCCGGTTCAGGGAGTAGTTTGATTTTTGAGTCCTTTTGGTTTATAGTCTCCATTACATTCTTCATTGCATGCATCGTTTTCTCCCTACGCCCCCCTTCTTTCTCATTACCATGCACACATCCACCCACGTTTTTGTCACCCTAGGGGTTTAAAACCCCCTAGGTATCCTCCTTTCCATTTGTTAATGTTCATCTCTTATCATTTTGACGTTTACTACACTGTACAGTTCTAATCTAGGTCTTTTCTGTGTGTTTCTTACGTTGTTTCGCAGGTCAGCAATCATCAGCACGAGGCCCATCCCCTCTGGCCGACCGGAGAGGGTGGAGGATGGACCCCTTGCAACTTACTGTGTGGTAGACTTGTGCGGTTTTGTTATAGCCGTTCAACAGTACACGAGGCCCATCCCCTCTGGCCGGCCGATCCCCTCTGGCCGGCCGGAGAGGGTGGAGAATGGACCCCTTGCAACTTACTGTGTGGTAGACTTGTGCGGTTTCGTTATAGCCGTTCAACAGTACGTGCGGTTCATGGAGAGCCGTTCTTCCTGTTAGTGCGGTCAATATAAAGTCGTTCTTCCTCCAGCAGTAGTTCCTCCCGCACCTTCTGCAGCGCACTTAGGCCGTCTATCGTAAGACCGTACACCGTGAGGCAGTTCTTCAGGAGCCGTTCATATACCCAGCACTGCAACTTAGGCGAGTACTCTCCCCTCTTTCCAAGGTACGGCGTGTCCATCACGTACGGCACCTTGGTGGCGATCACGGTTCTTTTATTTTCTTTTCTCCTCTGATCATTTTCATTTATTCATTGCCTATTGATCTATTCATAGTGCATTGACCCTTTAGTGGAGGAGAAAAATATATCTACACCCCTTTTGTGGCGATCACGGTGGGACACCTAACGCCCATCGTGCTTTTGAGTTGCTGACCCCCCCTTCTTTGTTGTGCAAGTTTTCTTCTAAGAGTGATTTGCAGGTTGGATGCGTTTTCTGCCTCCTGGGACGTGCGCGGTTCCTCCAGAGCCGCCCATACTCAGGAGCGGTTGATGCTCCACCGTCCGTCCCCTGCGGCCAGAGCCAACATCTCTCCTCTTTCCTGTTCCGGACGGTTCCTGACACGCCGTCAAGCATTTGGAGCGGTTTGAATCTAGCTGTCCATCACTTCAGCACAGGTACGCTTCGCTCTGTTTTGGTTGTAGGCACGCGGCTGTTGGACGACCGTGCAAAGGACTGCGCGGTTGAGTACAGACCGTTCTCCCAGTATTTTCCTGCCACTGCTGCCTCGTGTTCTTAGTATCCTATGATTATTCCATAGTTCTTCTGTTGTTTTCTCCCTGGATTACACGGTCCTAGACATACCGTTTTACTGGTGGAGGGGTCGCAGAAGGGCCGTTCATCTTTTGTCACACTGCGCTTACGGTGTATGTTGATTGTCATATTCTATGTGATTTACTGCTCCTGGTGCTATTTGTTGATTTCCCCCCTGCTCTCTTATCATTGTTGCGTTATCATTCTCTTTGTTGTTCATGTGTATACTTGCTCATTGATTGATAGTTGCTAGGCTAGATTATGCCGAGTAGGGACCTTGTCGAGGACCTCCGTAAGCCCCCGTGAGCCGTGGATTCCCACACGGACGCCGGGCAGGTTGTACCACATCCACCCCCAGTCTAGGATTTGCATCCGCGAGTGAGAGATCCTTGTAGAGTCATACAGTTCCTCATTTCCTACCCCAGTTAGGCACCTAGTGGTTGAGAGAATTTATATTTTCGCTAACCCACTAAGGTCCAAAGAGGAAATCATAAGAAATTGACGAGCATCATTTAAGAACTTGATTGCATAATTGGGTGATTCTGCTCTCGTCTCTCCTTTCCATTGCGTGCTTGTTGATTGCTTTGTAAGTTTGGTTAGTTAGTTTTGTTGGTCCCAGTCCTAGGTGTCTTGGTGTATGTGGGGTTGTCTCTTTCCCTCACGATCACCTCCTAAGGTTAGTTCTTATTTCCATTCGTACTCCAACCCCTTGTTTGACTCATCATCTTCCATGTCGTCGTATGATTTCTCTAAGTCCCACGAGGACTCCCTTCCTCGTGGCCTTCTTGAGGACCCACCTAGGGTCGCCCACCTGCAGGGAGGAGAGGGGACTGCCCCTCCCCTCCCGACCATTCTTGGCGAGGGTTCCCGACCCTCTCTTTCAAATCCGTCCAATCAGAATTCAGCCAATATGATCCTCAATATGATGGCCCAACTGGACCCCACCCAGCTCCATCTCATCAGGCAAGCTTTGTAAGGGGGCGATGCCCCGACCTCAATTCCTCATCATGGCACGACTGCTGTTGTCACCACATCTCCTGTTGTTGGGACCACCTCTGTGGCTCCCATCGACCTTACTCCTGTCCGCCCTCAGACCCTTCGCTATTCCAATATGGAAATGGGCCAGGCTTCCACCTCGGCCCATCAACAGCTCGATAAGGGAAAGTCTCCAATCCCCTCAGTTCCTTACCTTGATCCATACGCCACAATTTCTCCGTCGCCGCAGGCCCTCGTAGCCCCGGCGGATTTTGTTAGGTTGCAATCAGGGGCCGCCTAGCTGGCTCATAAGGATATGGGCCCTTCCCCGGCCCATTATCCATCTTACGGGCCGCCCCCTCAATCAGCTTATCCTTTGGCCACCTATCCAGGTATTGCTCCTCCTGCTCCTTCTCCTCCTTCCCGGGAATGGGAAATTCTTGACAAATGGGCTGCTATGCAGCAACAAATTGATCTCCTCCACAAGCAGGTCGGCCCGCAATCTCTTGTTGATGTCCCTATCCCTAACTTCAGGGACATTCGTTTTCCTTCTCAGTCTGAGCTCCCCGTGTACCGCAAATATGACGGGAATGGAAACCCATTCATTCATGTCTGGGAGTTCTTATATGAGTCAGCACAGTTCCAGCAAGATGACCATCTAATGGCTTATTTATTTCGCCGATCATTGGAGGGGGTCGCCCTGGAATGGTTCTATACTTTGCCCATGGAGGAGGCCGAGAATTTTTAGACTTTCAAGGAAAGGTTCATCCAGAGATTTCAAGATCGGGTCGGACCCGAATATTCTTTTACTGACTTGGTACCCGAGAAGATGAAGCCGGAGGAAGGCTTTGCAACCTATGCAGACCGATGGAGGCAGATGGCCTCACGTGTGCCCGGGCAGATCCCGGAAGAAGAGAAAGTAAAATTGCTAATCTCCAACGCCACGCCAACATTCAAGAACATCTTGGCAATGAATGATATCTCAAACATGCACCAGTTATATAGCAGAGCTCGGTTCATACAAACCTAGTTCAAAGACTCCCCCATCCACTCCTTATTTGAGGCCCAAAAACCCAAGGCTCCCAGAAAATCCCAAGGCCCCGTCATTGAGGGAGTACAAATTAATGTGCAGGTCCAGGCTGTTCGGTTCCCCCACCAGGCCCCTCCACCTCGCTTCCCCCAGCCTTCACGCAACCCCCAGTTTGCCACTCCACAAGTTCCCCAGCCCGCCTTCCAAGTCCCGCAATATCCGCAACAAGCACCTCCGCCACCCCAACAGCCTCAGCGGCCGCCACAATACAACAATGTTCCGCCACCCGCCGCCTATGGATCTGCTCGATCGAGTCCAAAGAGGGCCCATTACCCTCCTCTTCCTGAAACTTTGCCCGATATTTTCTCTGCCTTAATGTATAGTAGTGATCTTCAGTTGCCTTATGAGCGTCCAAATTGGAATCCGACAGTCGATCAGTCTCGATACTGCATATTCCATCGGCAACCCGGGCACACGATAGAACGGTGCTATCAGTTCAGAGACCTGGTGTATGACTTGCATGAGGGCCATAGGATTGATTGGGCCTAGATGCACTAGTTGATTGAGGATATCAAGCAGAGACAGAGACAGGCCAGGCCGCAGCAGGCGGCGCCCCAGCAGCAGCAGCAGCAGCAACCCCAGCAGCAACAGCAACCCCAGTAGCAGCAACAAGACCTCGGGATCCATCAGAATCCCATGCCAGTACATCAACCCGCTCCTCAGCAACAACAACAGCCACCGGCACCAGCTCCAGCACAAGTGAATATCGTCCAGCACCCAGCCCCCAGCGCTGGGTGGACTTTTGATGATGAAACCCCAGCACACCTTTTGGCCTTCCACCACAATCATTCCCCCGCGCCTGCTATTCCCGCCATCCTTTGGCCTGCCATTTCGACCACTACACCACTCATTGCTCCCTCCACATCGCCCATTAGACCCATCACATTCCCCTCCGCTTCACCAGTCCTTTCGCCACCATCCACTGTACCCTCCGTCATTACCTCCCCGCTTAACCCTTCACCCATTTCCCCTCCACCAGGGCCCATTAAACCCACTTCCGCCATCCTCACCCCCATTGCTACTCCTTTCACCTACCCCACAGGGCCAAGCGGGGGTCCATCTCAGGCCGTGCCGGCACCAAACTGCGCCCTTCGGAGCGGGCGTCCCTTTTAGAGAATGTTTCCTCCTTCCAATGCGTCGGCACCTAACCTCCAAATTCCTTCTGCCACAGTTGAGACAGAAGAGGTAGACCCCGTGCCGGGCACAAAATATGATTTATTGCAGTATTTGGACCGGATGCCGGCCAAAATCTCAGTCTTGGAGTTGATCAAGAGGTCGCCACTACACCAGGACGCCTTAAAGACTTTCCTGCAGAAGGTCATGGTGAGTGAGGACGTGGCAGTGGATAGTTTGCCATCGGTTTTGGCAACAATCACCAAGGGGCCTTCCATTTTATTCTCTGAATCAGAACTAGCACCCCCGGAGGCACGGCAGATGCCATTATGCATTACCATTTCTCTGAACAAAGTGGCCGTAGAATCTACACTTGTGGACATGGGAGCATCAATAAATGTGTGTCCGTTAAGTACCCTCCGCACCTGCAATATCTCAGAAGACATGCTCAAGCCAACACCGACTACAATAGCAGCCTATGATAATTCCAGACGTGCTTGTCACGGGGTCGTGATTATACCGGCCGAGCTAGGGCCCTTGGTTATGGACGTAGAATTTTATGTGTTGGATATAGACCCGATGTTCAAAGCCATTCTGGGTCGTCCATGGCTGAACAGTTTAAATGCCGTCCCCTCATCCGCCCACCAATGCTTGAAGTTCCCTTTCCAAGGGCGGGTGGTCAAGGTAAAGAGCATCTCTACAGTCCAGAATGTTGATGCGATAGCAGCCAAGATTTTGCCTACATTGTGGCCGAGTAATAGGCCAGTTCTGCCGATGATGGACTTAAATTATCCATGGGCATATGCGTCACACAAGCCCACCACGGCACCGGTCAATGTGAAAGTCAAGTCCAAAATGAGAGATTCCAAAGGGTGGCACATGATTCTAAAATTAGGCTACCGGCCAGGTCTGGGTCTCGGCGCACAGTTACAGGGCCGGACCAACCCCGTTCCCAAAGGAAGGAAGATGGGCCGCCGAGGCCTCGGGTACCGTGAATCCTCAATGTCAGCACTTGGAGACTCTGGGCCATTAACATGGGACTACCGGCAACATTTTGTAAAAGGGCCGTTACAGTCGGGTACCTTGAAGGAATCACCGTCCAGTCTCAAAGAAAAGGCAGATGAGGCCTGTGTTGTTGCTGATCCACCACCGTCGCTGCAAGGGCTGGTTGGTGACCTAGAAGATTTATCTAGTTGTTTTGAGAAGTTGCTTCAGGAAAGAGAAGGCCAGCCGAAGAAGAAGGAGACGTAGCTAGTGAAGCGGCCTCCGATGCCATTGGTCCGCCAGGGGCCACGGGAAGTGGTGAGCTCTGTCATTACTTATTCTATGTCCCCATCTCATCTCGCCTCTTGGTTTCAACAGTTGGGGTTTGTTCCCCGTTCTCCTCCGATCCTAATCGAACCACACTTCATGGAGAGACCTGAAATTTTATTCGTTCCCTATGCTTGCAGGCACTGCCCGCCTATTGATCTGTCAACACTATTTACTCCTCCTCCCCCCGGAGCTCAGCTCCATGAAATGTGGTTTTCTTCGTCTGATCCTTTCTTTGATTGCATATTTCCGGAATTGTTCCCTATGCAGTTACCTCCTCCTCCGCCTTCTTCCTCCTCCTGCTGCATGATCACCTCCGGCCTCCAAAAAAAAACGTCAATTTCAAAACGGAGGTCTCAATGGAAGATTACGCTATGTTCTGCTCAGGTTCCCAGGGGAACGAGACCCCTGTTTCTCTTCCAGTAGATTTCCTCTCTCCTAGGGTAGATGTACAGTGTGTAGAGTCTTCTAGGTTAGTCGAGTCAGTGGGAGTAGAGTCTAGCTCGAGTCTAGTCAGCCCATCCACGTCTGCGGCGCACCCCGTGACGCGTCATCCCAAAACCATTCCCGATAGGTTTCTGCGAGATCTGGCTGAAAGATGCCACGCCCTTCTGAAGTGCCCTGAATTTGTAGAAGCCGCGATCGTCTTGGAAGATGATGAAGAATTGGAGGGGATATGTGTTGTGACCCCTCTATGATTGATGATGTTGACACTTGCTTTATTTCATTGGCAACACCATTGTTTTGATTGATTGGCAACTATTTTTGATTTGATGAAACTGCTCTATCAGATTGACTATGTGTTCTTTGCATTTAATACACTGCTGTCTGCAATTTCTTACTCTCTTGAGTCTATACATTCTTCACTTACCTTTCGCTCAAGATGAAGTCCACACACTGCATCTCAATTGAATTGGTTAAGTGTGTACAGCGTTAACGTTTGAAGTCTGGACATCAGTCTTAATATTCTAATTCTGTACAGCCGTTGGCCTTGAACCTCAGAGTCTATACTTTGGTCTGTTACAGCAAGTCTGTACTTTGTCCGTCTTCCTTAGCGTCTTGATATTTGAAGTCTATACACCCATCAGGAGCTTCAAGTCTACACATTGCTTCGCTCCATCAAGTCTGTACATCCACACTGTTACTTGAAGTCTGGACATTGGTCTTCAAACTCGATGTCTGCACATTGTCTTCGAAACCAAAGTCTCTACAATGGTCTTCACACTTGAAGTCCATACATTCGATGTGCAGAGTTGATGTCTATACTGTGCCTCATGCTGTTCAAGTCTACACACTGACGGGTGAACTGAGAACTCTATACATCGTCTGTCTTCGAGTCTTATTCTCGTATCATTTACTGTAGTTACTCGAGACGTTTTCCTGCTTTCACTGTTTTATCACGTGTCGTTGTAGCCGTTCCTGTCTTCTGTCTTCGTGTTGTTTTTCTTAGACCCCGTGTCCTTTTTGCTTTGTGACCACACTTCGTGTAGGGTTTTGTTTTTCGTCTTCGAGTTGGTTTCAGTCCGTGTTGTCCTCGTCTTCGTGTCGTTAGATGTTCCATCGCGTGCTGAACACTGCAGCACCTCGTGCTGCTTTCTGTGCCACCTCGTGTCGCTCCATCTGTGTCACCCCTATGTCTTCAAGTCTTCTGTATTCGTGTCATTTTTGTTTATGTCTTCGTGTTGCTTCTTTTCTATCTTCGTCCAGGTTTCCTCTGATCGCGTATTTTACTACCGTTTTACTCCGTGTTATTTCCTTCTCACCTCGTGCTGTTTTCATCTGACCTCGTGTCGTTCTCGTTGTAGTGATAGCCTTGTTACTGTGGTACCTCGTGTCATTCTCTCTTTATTTCGTGCTGTAGTCACCTTGTGTATCTCGTGTCGTTCTCAGTATAGTGCATCTCGTATTGCTATCACATACCTCATGTGTTGGGTTCGGTGCTAGTATTCAGAGGGGGGGTGAATGAATATGGCCTATAAAAAGTTTCACCCAATTGACATATTAGGCTCACTAACTATTTAGAATGCTAACTAGACAGATTTATCAAATCTGGAAGACTAATTAGCAGATGCGAAATTAAACAAATAGATAGTGAGCACTCTAACAAGACAAGTTAGACAAACTATAGCTCAATTAGAATTTCGCTCACTCAACAGATTAGACACTTAGAACAAAATCTGATCAAGTCATCTAATGAACCTGTGATCAAACACTTGGAGCGCCCCTATGCAAACATCTAGCGGAAGCTAACCATAAGCAATCAAACCACAATGCAAGAGGGGTTTTTAGGTGGTTCGGTCCTCCAGACCTACATCCACCCCACACTCAACCCGAGTGTGGATTACTGCTGCGTAACACAGCTTGCGTCCGCTGGGCAATACAGCTTAGCCTACAACCGCTGGGCCTCACAGCTTGCCGTCCAGTGGAATCCACCACTGCAACCGCTGGGGATTACAGCTTACCCGTCCAGTGGAAACCTCCACTGCCCGCTGAGTAACACAGCTTGCTGTCCAGAGGAGTCCTCCTCTGCAAACCGCTGGCTAACAGCTTGAAAGAAAATGTAAAATAGAAAACAAAAGACAAGATAACAGCATCGGAAAGCTGTAAACGAAAAGCACAATGTGGCTCTTAAAGAGCTGACTGGCCTGGATTTGATCCACGGCCAGTGAAGACTAATCTTCAGGCAGCTACTCTCCTCCTCTCTCGATTTCACTAATTCTTCACAGCATCTTTCTCTTCTGCTTCTTCTAATCTCTCACTCTCTGCTCTTCTCTTCTCTCTCTTTTCTTTCTTCTTTTGTGCTGGATCGACAGCTTCTCTCCACTCTGCTTTTTCTTCTCTTTTTCTCCTTTTTCTCTTTTTCTGGATCGAAGGGCTTTCTGCTCTTCAGGCTTCTTCTTCGATCAACCTCCATCTGAAGACGAAGGCTTCATTATATACCAGCAGCAGCAGCAGCCAGGGCACGTGTGGCTTCCACAGCTCTCACCATAAAAATTCGGACCACGTGGCAGCATCCTGGTTCACGAGCCTGCCACCTCAGATCACGTGCCCTTTATTAGAACGCTCAGCAACTAGAGTCAGGTGGCGTTAACCCACTTGCTTGAAGGGGTTGACGCATCTGTGATCCAGTGATCAAGTCTTCAACAGATGGGCGTGCTGCGTCGACGTTATCAGCAATGGCGTTAACGCATTGATGCGTTCTAGTGAACAAAATAGCCTAGCCTTTTTAACTGCTACGTCGACGCTTCCGACCCGTGGCATTGGAGTAGTGAGGCATTCCAGTAGCCATTAGCCTCGTCTCTTTAGCTGTTGCGTCGACGCTGCTTAATTGTGGCATTAACGCAGTGGAATAGCCTGTGAGACTGAATGCTTCTTCAACTGCTGCGTCGACGCTGCTTGATCAATGCGTTGACGCACCAGAGTAATCCACAAGCTTCTTTCTTGAATTTTTGAACTACTGCGTCCACGCTACTTGATCAAGGCGTTGACGCACCAGAATAATCCAGGAGCTTCTTTCTAGATTGTTTGAACTGCTGTGTCCACGTGTCAGCATTTCAGCCTCTTGGATCACGTGCCAAGTCTTGATGGCCTGAATCATCTGCAGACAGATAGAGGAAAATGAACTTAGTTCAGACAAATGTATATACTTAAGCAGAGTTGCCATTGTATGGACTTGATGCAGTGCAGCGTGTACAGACTTGGTAAACCAAGGTCCAGTGTATAGACTTGGTAAAGTTCAGGACTCTAACAATGAGTGTAGAGAGTTGAAGCCTGACAACCCAATGTGTAGACTTGAAGCTCGACAGGCTGACAATGCATGTACTTGCTCAGTGTATGGACTTGATTAAAAGAACATGCAATGTATATACTTCATGTTATGAAGCAAGGAATACACTTAGCTGAAGACTGCCAGTCGATGTATAGACATGGCATCAAACCCAGTGTATAGACTTTGCCTTGAACGAAGGTCAGTGATGAGTGTATAGACTTTCACGATGTGTAGACTTGGATACGTGAAAGCTACAGTGAAGGAATGTATACACTTGACCAAAGTAAGGGTGAATCGAGTGTACAGACTTCATGCCATGAGACGCTGAGCAAGACGCTCCAATGAATAGACTTTGGCTAATGCATGAAGACAGACACTGTACGGACTTGGGTAGCGTGAGACGCTAGAAGAGACAGTCCAATATATGTATGGACTTCAACTCATGCGACCAAAGCATCAATGCAATGTGCAAACTTCGCCTGAGACAATGCATGAGACGGACGATGTATAGACTTTGGACTCCAAGGGCGATGTATGGACTTTCATATGAAAGGCTGTACATACTTTGAAGTCTGGGGGCGTCGACGCATGATGCATGAGACACACTTGCTGCGTTGATGCTGCATGACTTGCAAAATGCATAGAACATACAGAGGCTGCAATGCACCGATCTTAATACAAGCACAAAACACTTTATGCACTCTCATGCATTCTCCACAGAATATATCAGTTATATGCATTCATATTGTTATGATTCAATGATTCAATGTCAAGCTATTAGCAAAACAAAATGGTGACTCATTCGTGTTGCTATCATTAAAACACCACATTCATCAAAGCACAAGGGGCACAACAATCTCCCCCTTTTTGATGATGGCAACATAATGAGTCACACTGACTCGTCAAACTATTCTCCCCTTTTGACATAATCAAAAAGAAAGGGAATGGTTTGAGAGACACAATGCAGCACACAAAGACACTTATGACAATGAAACATCACTCCTCCTATCAACATGCAAGATTAACTACTCTCCCCTAGATGCAAAGAAACCATAACTCCCCCTGAAACACAGGAATGGATTCAGGTTATCCAATAAATCAATCTGAATTCTGCCTTTACAAAGAATCTGAATTCTGGTGAAAAGACCACATAATCAGAACTTATTGTAGAACAAGATGGAAGATTCCAACAGTGTGGAGAGTAAAGTGATTGGTGATAGAAGGGCAATAATAGACAACAATCATCACAAGACATCTCAATGAATAATCAGATTGAATCTGATCAGGCTATCTGGAAAATCAGATCATGAGGGATTTTAATGCATACATCACTTCAATAAGTCTTAAAAGATGTAGACTCTTCTATCATAAAGGGTTATGAAGTGGCAACTTAACCAATCTGATTTAATTTTGTTGTATACCAAATTCATCAAGTTAAACTCAATACTCATATCTGAATCCAAGTTTTAATAAAGGTGAACCAAATATTCAGATAACACCCAAAATCAATCATCTTTTATCTTACACATATTATCTCAATAGCACCTTTGAAAGATACACAGATTAGTACAGAAGTTAAACACTTTTCAAGAACATGAGTTGACAGATTTTTCAAGATAAGTTCATTTGAAGCACATTATATTTTTCCTGAGCAATTTAAGTTGATCAACACCTTTTTACATGAGGCACAACAAGTCTTAGCTGAAGTGACCCAGTTACTCAGTGTGATAACTGTCATTGCCTCTCACTTTGAGAGCAGAGTTAGCAATATGAGTGTCTTTTTACATGAGAAGACACCTTTATCAGAGGCCAGACTCCCCAGCTACTCAACACATATAAGCTATTGCTCCGTCAGGTTTTGTTTCACTAAATTTTTATCAGAGATAACTATGGCACCTCATGACATGAGTTGCTTTATTTCATTGATAAAGAACTCAATTTCTCAGAGACCGAGTCATTGCTCTGAATTCACAATTTCTTCATTTAGTCAACATTTTCAAATTAATGTTTAACAACAGTACACACTATATGCATCTTAGCCAAAGAAGCCCTGAATTCAAATTTTTAGATATCTGATGAGAGAGTCTAAGGTTTACATGAAACATGTGGTTAAAGTTTATTAAACCTTATCATTCAGATATTTTCAATTCATTTAACTACAAATCAGAGAATACATTAATCTTATATCAGTCTGATTCAGTGATAATTCTTAAACCTATATGATAGAAATTTCTACAATGTTCTCAGACTGAATTGCATGACATGCAGCTTAAGTTCCTCAGATCAGAAAAATAAGTTTAGCTGACCAACAAATCAATAGTAGAACCAATTCAGTCACACCAGCTGAGAAGAGTGTGAAAGGTGAGTATAGGCTGGAATATAGACAGATAGTATCATGAAGGGAGTTGAAAGAAACTCTTCTTTAACAGCTCAACAAATAGACGGTAGAATCATTTTTCAAGAGAGAGAAATATGACATCAGATGAGAGTTGATCAATTTTTAGGCAGGAGGTGTTCAAGATGTGACAAACAAAACACCAATTCTAAGTGCTCCCCCTGTCTAGATGCAATTAAATTTCTTTTCAGGTTTTTCAACTCCACTACACTTCATATGCAACATTAGTCAAACTCCCCCTGACAAAGTGCATGAAATAGAATTAATGAACTGCTCATGATTTTAGAATATGCTCAAGAAGAATAAATGCTTTGTTCAATCAGAGAGAGAATTTATCAAATGCATCATTTTCATTTCAAATTTTTAGATTTTTCATCATATGATGCAGTGCACTGTTCTACATGAAGGCAGGACCCATGGTACTCGGCGGAGAACCTGATCTCAAAGACCATCTCACACATGGTAGAAACCTCCGGGCAGATTTCCTTGCCTTTTAGTAACATACCATTTGATATACCAGGGTTAAGCAAATGATAATGCAGTGCAAAGTAGCCCTATTATGCATTGAAAAACATGCAGTCTACGACAATGGGCAAATGACAGTCATGCAAATGATGTATGCAAGTACTAGACACATGCATTGACTGTATGCACTAACTGACCCGTTCAAGCTCAGTCCAAGTATGTAATCAAGCATGCAATGCATTGACACCAGACACATGCATTGACTCTAAAAATGATTGTGCAGAGCATCTATCAGCCTATTTATTCAGTGCAATAATCAGTGAGAGAAGAGCGTCAGATATGTGCAAAGTAAAACTCAGTAGCTGAGTCTGGAATGAAGACTGATCAGCTAGACATGAAGAGAGTATCAGACATCAAACGAACAGTTCAACAATTTCAGATATCAAACAGACAAATCAGCATTTTCAGATGATAAAATTTAAAGACAAGTTCAGAACTAACCTGAAATGTAGATTCCTGGGGCTTCCTTTTTAAGTGCCTTAGCTAAATTACCCCTTTTATTTCTCTCACCAAGGCACACCTGCAACATATCAATCAATATGATCTTGCAGGGACCCAAGCAGTCTTGGGTCCTGCACTACCCCTATCAGGTGTTCTAAACATTCTTTTTGCAACATTATCATCAAATTCCATAAAAGAACAATAAGACATGGAATGTCCAAAATTTCCACAATAATAACATGAAACAACAGATTGTCTGGTCCTATGATACTTCTCAACAGGAGCATGAGACCTATGACCATAAGCATTAAATGTTCTGTTATATGCATGAAATTTTGACTTACCATTACCTGCCCACCAGCATTCAGAAGCTCGGTGGCCAGGTTTTCCACATTCAAAGCATACAGGTGTCTTTCCTTTAAAAATAGATTTATTTCTGTCAAGAGAATTTCTATTGAAGGGAATTCAACAAATTTTGAAGTAAAATGATTTCCCTGAGCATACCAGCAGTCCTTGACTGCATGCCCATACTTACCGCATTTAAAGCACCTTGGGTGCTTACCTCTTGAGCCAGTAAATCCCCATGAAGGCCTAAACCAACACTCAACAGCTTTATGACCACGTTTGTTACAATTATAACAAATGATATGTTGGTTTGAAGAAGACATGTTTCTTTTGGGGTGGTGATGATTATTTGAAAATGTTTTATCATGCATCATATCATCACTTTTTATCACACTGCAGTCATCCATATAATGACCATGCCTATCACAGTAGTAGCAAGAGGCATCAGATTTCCTAGGAGCATGGTTTCTATCATATGAGTTCCTAGATGCATATGAATGAGTACAAGAAGCATGAGCATTTTGCATTAACCCATCAGATTCAGCAGAGCTAACAAATTTCAGAGTATAACCAGAATTATTCTTTGCCCTTTTTATTTTATGCTTTCTTGTCAATTTCTGATTATCCTCAACAGGTTTTGTTTGTTTTTCAATTTTCTGAGCTTTAAACTGAAAGACACATTTTGAAGGTGACTTCTGATTTTCATTTTGTTTTGGGGATTGCCTTGGAGTACCAGCTACATCAGTGCTTTGAACAAAAGTTGTATGTAGCTGGTTTTTAGTGATTTTCTTAACATCAGAACAGCAATTTGTTCCCCCTTCAGAGTTATCATCCTTCCTCTTCCCAATAGTTTTCATTTTTCCTTTAATCTTGGCAGACTCAATAGCTGAATTTTCCAGATTATGAATTCTATCTTCCAAGCTAGCAATGTGAAGTTCATAACTGGCTATTTCCTGTTCACTGCAATTAATACATTCGCTTAGAACTTGGTTTGCAGTTTTATACTTCTCAATTTCTTATTCTAGACTGTTCAAAATTTCTGAATTTCCATCATAGACTGCTTTTCCTTTTTCTATAATGAGAAGTCTTTCAGACAAGCCAGTGTTCAACCACTTTAGTTTTTCAACTTCAGCTTTTAATTCAGTGTTTTCTTCCTCAAGATTTTTATCCTGAATTTCATTATTAGCACATCTCTCTCTTCCAGACATGTGCTCCAATTTTTCAATCAGTTCATCTTCTCTTTCTTCTGCTTTAATTTTCTCAGCGAGCAGATTTTTGTGATCATCTTTAAGTGAGACAATTTATTTATTTAGCCATTCGTTCTCACTAAAGAGATCTTCATTACGTTCTCTTAAAGCTGAGCATGTTTTACAATTTGATTTAGCAGAAGAGGACTGTGAAACCTCATTGATTTCATTCATTCTGACCATAAGAGTTTTATTCTTCTTTTGAAGATCTTCATTCTCCAATTTCATTTTGTCCAATTCAGAATTAACTTCAGTGAGTTCCTGCATGCCTTTTAGATACTCCTTTTTCTTATCATTCAACTGATTCTCTATTTCTGACATTTTATCCAACCATGTTTGTTTTTCAAATTTTAGAGATATCATTTTGTTTCTTAAGATTCTGAACATCTAGCATGCAAGCATCATAAGACTTTTTCATATTTGGACAGTTTTCACATGAATCTTTCAGATTTATTCTATCACATTTCTTTTTCAATTTTTTATTTTCAGATTTCAATTTCTTGGAAACTTCTAACAAGTTTTCATACATCTCTATCAATTCATCGAAAGAGTATCCTTCTGATTCAGAACTTACCTCGGATGAAGTTTCATCATCAGCATTTCCATGATCAGTCATTAAGCACTTGCTGTGATTCCTGATTAGCTTCAGTTTATCCAAAATGTCTTTGGCAGACCTGCAAGATGAAATGCATTCAATTAGAGATCTGTCAATTGATTCTTTTAATAAAACTACAGCTCTATTATTGACAGAGTCTTTCAGCTTGTCCTTCTTGGTCCATTTAGATTTATCCTTCGACAGTTTGTATGGGCCGTGAGTCATTACCTTCCACAGTTTTGGATCAGTAGACTTTACATACCGATGGAGGTTTTCGAACCAATAGTCAAAGTTATCACCTCTGAATATCGGAGGATTAGCCATCGAATCAGATAACAACCAAATTCAAAGCACAAAACACTAGACAATAAAACCAGATAAGCAAGACACGGCACTAACTCAGTGAAGCTAAATACAGAACACAAGAGGCACACTTATGAAATGCACCAGACAGAAATGCACTAAGACAGTAAATCAAGACGATTCCAAATGACCCACTCTGAAATGCACTAAATAGTTAGCAGGATCCTCTGCAGATTGTTAGATCTGTTAAGTCAGAGACCGCTCTGATACCAATTGTTGGGTTCGATGCTAGTATTCAGAGGGGGGGGTGAATGAATATGGCCTATAAAAAGTTTCACCCAATTGACATATTCGGCTTACTAACTATTTAGAATGCTAACTAGACAGATTTATCAAATATGGAAGACTAATTAGCAGATGCGGAATTAAACAAACAGATAGTGAGCACTCTAATAAGACAAGTTAGACAAACTATAGCTCAATTAGAATTTCGCTCACTCAACAGATTAGACACTTAGAACAAAATCTGATCAAGTCATCTAATGAACCAGTGATCAAACACTTGGAGCGCCCCTATGCAAACATCTAGCGGAAGCAAACCATAAGCAATCAAACCACAATGCAAGAGGGGTTTTTAGGTGGTTCGGTCCTCCAGACCTACATCCACCCCACACTCAACCCGAGTGTGGATTACTGCTGCGCAACACAGCTTGCGTCCGCTGGGCAATACAGCTTAGCCTACAACCGCTGGGCCTCACAGCTTGCCGTCCAGTGGAATCCACCACTGCAACCGCTGGGGATTACAGCTTACCCGTCCAGTGAAAACCTCCACTGCCCGCTGAGCAACACAGCTTGCTGTCCAGAGGAGTCCTCCTCTGCAAACCGCTGGCTAACAGCTTGAAAGAAAATGTAAAATAGAAAACAAAAGACAAGATAACAGCATCGAAATGCCGTAAACGAAAAGCACAATGTGGCTCTTAAAGAGCTGACTGGACTGGATTTGATCCACGGCCAGTGAAGACTAATCTTCAGGCAGCTACTCTCCTCCTCTCTCGATTTCACTAATTCTTCACAGCATCTTTCTCTTCTGCTTCTTCTAATCTCTCACTCTCTGCTCTTCTCTTCTCTCTCTTTTCTTTCTTCTTTTGTGCTGGATCGACAGCTTCTCTCCACTCTGCTTTTTCTTCTCTTTTTCTCCTTTTTCTCTTTTTCTGGATCGAAGGGCTTTCTGCTCTTCAGGCTTCTTCTTCGATCAACCTCCATCTGAAGACGAAGGCTTCATTATATACCAGCAGCAGCAGCAGCCAGGGCACGTGTGGCTTCCACAGCTCTCACCCTAAAAATTCGGACCACGTGGCAGCATCTTGGTTCACGAGCCTGCCACCTCGGATCACGTGCCCTTTATTAGCACGCTCAGCAACTAGAGTCAGGTGGCATTAACCCACTTGCTTGAAGGGGTTGACGCATCTGTGATCCAGTGATCAAGTCTTCAACAGATGGGCGTGCTGCGTCGACGGTATCAGCAATGGCGTTAACGCATTGATGCGTTCTAGTGAACAAAATAGCCTTGGCTTTTTAACTGCTGCGTCGACGCTTCCGACCCGTGGCGTTAACGCAGTGAGGCATTCCAGTAGCCATTAGCCTCGTCTCTTTAGCTGTTGCGTCGACGCTGCTTAATTGTGGCGTTAACGCAGTGGAATAACCTGTGAGACTGAATGCTTCTTCAACTGCTGCGTCGACGCTGCTTGATCAATGCGTTGACGCACCAGAGTAATCCACAAGCTTCTTTCTTGAATTTTTGAACTACTGCGTCCACGCTACTTGATCAAGGCGTTGACGCACCAGAATAATCCAGGAGCTTCTTTCTAGATTGTTTGAACTGCTGTGTCCACGTGTCAGCATTTCAGCCTCTTGGATCACGTGCCAAGTCTTGATGGCCTGAATCATCTGCAGACAGACAGAGGAAAATGAACTTAGTTCAGACAAATGTATATACTTAAGCAGAGTTGCCATTGTATGGACTTGATGCAGTGCAGCGAGTGTACAGACTTGGTAAACCAAGGTCCAGTGTATAGACTTGGTAAAGTTCAGGACTCTAACAACGAGTGTAGAGAGTTGAAGCCTGACAACCCAATGTGTAGACTTGAAGCTCGACAGGCTGACAATGCATGTACTTGCTCAGTGTATGGACTTGATTAAAAGAACATGCAATGTATATACTTCATGTTATGAAGCAAGGAATACACTTAGCTGAAGACTGCCAGTCGATGTATAGACATGGCATCAAACCCAGTGTATAGACTTTGCCTTGAACGAAGGTCAGTGATGAGTGTATAGACTTTCACGATGTGTAGACTTGGATACGTGAAAGCTACAGTGAAGGAATGTATACACTTGACCAAAGCAAGGGCGAATCGAGTGTACAGACTTCATGCCATGAGACGCTGAGCAAGACACTCCGATGAATAGACTTTGGCTAATGCATGAAGACAGACACTGTACGAACTTGGGTAGCGTGAGACGCTAGAAGAGACAGTCCAATATATGTATGGACTTCAACTCATGCGACCAAAGCATCAATGCAATGTGCAAACTTCACCTGAGACAATGCATGAGACGGACGATGTATAGACTTTGGACTCCAAGGGCGATGTATGGACTTTCATATGAAAGGCTGTACAGACTTTGAAGTCTGGGGGCATCGACGCATGATGCATGAGACACACTTGCTGCGTTGACACTGCATGACATACGAAATGCATAGAACATACAGAGGCTGCAATGCACCGATCTTAATACAAGCACAAAACACTTTATGCACTCTCATGCATTCCCCACGGAATATATCAGTTATATGCATTCATATTGTTATGATTCAATGATTCAATGTCAAGCTATTAGCAAAACAAAATGGTGACTCATTCGTGTTGCTATCATTAAAACACCACATTCATCAAAGCACAAGGGGCACAACATCATGCAGTTTTAGTTTTTGTGGGCCTAAGTTTAATGGTTTTAATCTCTTTGTAGGAGAAGAAGAAAAACAGAAAGAAGAAGGTGGTCCGAGGAAGAATATTCCCCAGTGTCTGGGCTGCACGTGATCCAATACTAAAGGAACCAATGCTATAAGGGCACGTGGAAGGAAGGTTCTGGATTGAGTGTGGGAGGCACATGCATTCTGTACCTTATCCACCTGCTGCTGCTATATATTGAAGCCTTCGTCCACAGATGAAGGTTGATCGAAAGAAAAGAAGAGAAAGTCTATACAGCAGTGAGCCTTCGATCCACAGAGAGAAAAGAGAAGAAGAAGATACAGAGAAGAAGAAGAAGAAGAAGAGAAGAAGGAGAAAAAGAGAGAGGAAGAGATCGAGAGAGATTGAGTTGAGAGAGAGCTGATCGAGAGTGAGAGTGAGAGTGGTTGTATCTCAGTCTCGTGGTTCAAAACCAGAGCTGAGCTTTGCTCTTAGAGCTACATTGTTTTTGAGCTTTTCTATTTTCGTTTTGATTCTGTCTTTCATTTCCGAATGCTGTTTCTTCAAGCTGTGTGTCAGCGGTCTTGCAGTGGTGGTCTCCACTGGACGGGTTAAGCTGTATTTCCCTAGCGGTTGCAGAGGATTAGATCCTCTGGTCGGCAAGCTATAGTGCCCAGCGAAGCTGTGTATCAGCGGGTTGTTTGGCCAAGCTGTAAAGCCCAGCGGACGCAAGCTGTGCTGCGCAGCAGGAAGCCATACTCGGTTGAGTGTGGGGTGGACGTAGGTCGTTGACCGAACCACCTAAAAATTGTGTGTGTAGTGTGTTTGTGTTTTTGTGTGATCTGTGTGTGATGGGAAATTCTTGCTTAGCTTATTTGATTGCATCGCTTATGCTCATGTCTAGCTTTCGACCTTTTGTTTAGCATCCTTTGTTTAGCTTAACTGATGTTTGCCTAAATTCTGCTTTAGAACTTACAATAGTTTTAAATTAGGCAAGTTGATCTATTCACCCCCCTCTAGATCCACAATCTGTGGAGATAGACTACGTCCATCTAACCCAACAATATGGAGCAATGATGAACTAGGGGTATATGAAATCGTGAACGAGAAGGACCCAGCTGATGATGAGGAAAGTGAGGTGGGTGACACTGCTGATTTATACGCACAAGGCTTAAAGAAGTTTGACGAACCTTCCTCGGTAGTGGATGAACCCACTAAGGAGATTAATCTCGGAACAGAAGAGGATCACAGGCCCATACTTATTTCTGCTAACCTCCCTCCTCAGGTCGAAGAGGAGCTTATCAAGATTTTGAGGGAGTACAGCTACTCTTTTGCCTGGTCCTATGAGGACATGCCAGGTCTGGACCCCGCACTGGTTGAACATTGATTGATCCTAAAACCAGGGGCAACACCCGTTAAGCAGAAGGCGAGAAGATTCCACCCGCAGATGGCCTTGAGAATTAAGAAAGAAGTTGATAAATTGCATAAGGCCAGGTTCATTAGAGTTGTACTATATCCACAATGGGTGGCAAACATAGTCCCAGTAATGAAGAAGGATGGTAAAATCCAGATTTGTATTGACTTTAGGGACTTAAATAAGGCATGTCCAAAAGATGATTTTCCACTTCCTCACATCGATGTCTTAGTTGACAATACAGCTGGGTATGAAGCCCTCTCTTTCATGGATGGTTATTCTGGATATAACCAAATCCTTCTAGCACCGGAAGATCAAGAAAAGACCTCGTTCACTACGCCTTGGGGCACATACTGCTATGTTGTCATGCCCTTTGGATTGAAAAATGCAGGTGCCACTTATCAAAGGGCGATGATGGCCATTTTCCACGATATGATGCATGTCTACTTGGAAGCTTACGTGGATGATATTTTGGTCAAATCGAGGTCTCAAGAAGAACACCCCGCCATTCTAGCCAAAGTGTTGCAAAGGGCTAGGGAATATAAGTTAAAAATGAATCCGAAGAAATGTGTATTTAGAGTTGCATCAGGGAAATTGCTTGGGTTCATAGTTAGTAAACGGGAGATTCAGATCGACCCAAACAAAGCAAAGGCCGTCATGGAAATGCCGCCGCCAAAGAACATTACTGAACTTCGAGGCTTGATTGGACGTTTGCAATTTATTAGGAGATTCATATCTCAACACTCGCAAAGATGCCGCCCATTTTATGAACTGTTAAAGGCAGGCGCGAAATTTGAATGGAATGAACAATGCCAAAAGGCCTATGAGGAGCTTAAGGTTTACCTTTCTAATCCCTCGGTTCTACAACCACCCGTCTCTGGGAAACCCCTGATACTGTACATTTTTGTGATTGAGGACTCCCTAGGAGCTGTCTTGGCACAGGTAGATGACGAAGGAAGGGAAAGGGCAGCATACTACCTCTCGAGGTTATTTAATCCTGCTGAATCTAAGTATACTACCATGGAGAAGACCTGTGCGGCGCTAGTATGGGTAGCTCAGAAGCTTAAACACTATTTCCTCGCCCACGAGGTTAGGCTGATCTCTAGAATGGACCCCATTCGTTATCTCTTGGAAAAGCCTGTCCTTTCTGGCCGACTAGCTCGCTGGCAGAGCTTTCTTTCCCAGTTTGACATCACCTTCATCGTTCAGATAGCAATCAAAGGATATGCTATTGCTGAGCACCTCGCTCATTCTCCTATCCCTCGTACTGACTCAATCCAGGACGAGTTCCCTGATGAACACTTGGCAGTAATTACTCATCTTCCTTTCTGGTCTCTTCATTTCGATGGTGCTCTCAATTCCCTGGGCAACGGAGTTGGCGCCGTTCTACTTACTCCGGAGGGAGTAACCATCCCTGTTGCTTATCAACTCTCATTCCCTGCCACTAATAATATAGCCGAGTATGAGGCTCTCCTTGCCGGTCTGAAGCACGCCTACCTCATGGGCGCGCGGTACCTTAACATCATAGGAGACTCTCAATTGGTGTTGCGTCAAGTTCTGTCAACTTACCGCACCCGTGACCCTAAGCTTAAGCCCTATCAAGATCTGGTCACGCTCTTGGCTAGGCAGTTCCGGAAACTTATCTATATTCATACTCCTCGTTCTCAGAACATCTTGGCTGACGCACTTGCGTCATTCGCTTCTCCCCTCGCATTCCCCCTCAGTCGTGCCACTGAGACCATTGTGATCCAGCGGTTAGATGTTCCTTCCCCGCAGGATCCCTGGTTCGACAACCTTAGGAAGTCTGTAGAGAAGAAGATAGAAAGGGAGGAGGTGAGAGAAGTATCATTGACTGAGCTTGAGGAAATCATCGAAGAAGAAGAATTGCCATGGTTCTATGAAATTGAGCAGTATTACAGGGATGGCATATTTTCGGAGGCTGCGAATGCTGAACAGAGAAAGGCCATTAGAAGAGTCACTGCAAGATATACGATTGTTGCTGGGGAGTTATATAGGCGGGCTCTGAACGGAGTTCTAATGAGGTGTCTAGATGACGAAGAGGCTTGGAAAGTAGTAGAAGCAGCTCACTCCAGCGAATGTGGAGGGCATGTGAATGGACAGGCGTTGGCAAAGAAGATTCTTAGGTAGGGCTATTACTGGCCGACCCTAGAAGAAGATTACTCCACCTATGTCCGTAGGTGTCTCCAGTGCCAGCTCCATGCTGACAAAATCCATGCTCCTGCTTCTTCTCTTCATCCTCTTTCTGCTCCTTTGCCGTTCTCCATGTGGGCCTTTGATATCATCAGACACCTCGGTGACCCAAATTCCGCAGTCAAATAGAAATCCTTCATTTTGATGGCTACGGAGTACTTCACCAAATGGGCGGAAGCTGAAGCTTATGCAGAGATCAAAGCCACCAAAGTATGCCGTGTTGTGCCCATGTGGTTTTGATGATGGTTTTAATGGTGGTTTTGATGATTGGTCTTTGAAGTGAGTTATTCACTGTGAGTCATCTGGCTGTGTGTGTCATCATGCTATTATTCAGTCATTCTCTGATCATAATGTTGTTTTATCATGTAAGTGAATGGAGTTCATATGGTTGTCAGATAACATGCTCTACTCAATTCTATCTACACTCTGTCTGCACAGTCTACACAGCAGTGCATCAACTCATTGTGCTGATGCGTCGACTCTTCAGCTCAACCTCTCAAGTCTATACACTCCATGCCCATTCAAGTCTATTCATTGGGTTGATTCAAAGTCTGTACAGCATGCCCTATTGTTCATATCATTAAGTCTGTACATTGGCATCTCATCTCCAAGTATGTACATCGCTACTTTATCAAAGCCTGTACAATCGATCTTCAAGTGTTTGGCCAACACTGTACATCCGTTTTGCCTATTCATTGTTGAGGCAGAGTCTGTACATTGGCTCAGACTTTCCAAATTCTGAACATCGCAGTGTTCAAGTCTTTCAAAGTCTGTACATTGGATTCATATCATTGAGTCTGTACATTGGCATCGGGCATCTTCTAATTGAAGTCTATACACTGGTCTTCATACTCTAAGTATGTACACTGCCCTACCATTTAAGCCTACACATTGCCAAAGTCTGTACAGCTCAACTCTATACATCCTTCCAAACTTCAACTCTATACATCCGATTACTGTTGCAGTGTTCACCAAGTCTATACATCGCCTTCAAACCTTCAACTCTATACACTGCTACAGGAACCAAGTCCATACACTCTCTCATTCAAATCCTTCTAAGCCTGTACATCATCTTCGCATCTGCAAGTCTATACACTGGACTTCATTTTACCAAGTCTGTACACTGGACTTTGTTTTACCATGTGTATAAACTCCACATCTTTTCCTACACTTGGCCAAGTCTATACACTCATACCTTTCCCTACGCTTTCCTGGCCAAGTCAATACATTGCTAAGCATGTACATTGAATACTGCTCAAACGATCAAAGCTCAAAGTCTGTACAGCGTGAAGTCCAAACATTAGCTCAGGGGCTTCAAGTCTATACATTGAACTATTCTTCAAAGTCTGTACAGTGGCTTCGAATCGGCAAGTCTGTACATCGGCTTCATTCACTCAAGTCCATACATCCACAGTGGATCATCAAGTCCATACATCCACAGTGGTACTTCCATGTCTGTACAACGCTGAAGCCTTCACAAGTCTGTACACTGCTTGAGCCTCACCAAGTCTGTACATCGCTTCAAGTGATTCAAGTCTATACAGCCTGCCTTCACATTCAGAGTCTGTACATCGGTCCTATAGCCGATCGTCTCATTCAGAACTTTGCAAGTCTGTACAGCAGAGCGTCTCATGCATCGTCTCACTCTGGCAAAGTCTATACACTGGCTCAAGCTTGTCGAAGTCTATACATCACCGTTGGGCATCAAGTCAATACACTGTTCACCGTCTTATTAAGAGTCTTACACTATCAAGTCTGTACATTACGAACAGTGCATCTCTTCCTCAAAGTCTGAACACTGGCCTCTTGCTTCAAGTCTATACATTGGGTTGTCCGACCACAACTCTATACATTCAGTTGTTATAACTTGAGTCTATACAGTGCTCACAGCACACTCGTTCCAAGTCTGTACACTGGTTAGGCTTCGTGAAGTCTATACAGTTGCTGAGCATTGTAAAGTCTACAAATTGGTAAGGCTAGTTCATGCATTGTTCATCACAAGTCTATACAATCATCTCTGAGCATCAAAGTCTGTACAGCCTGTCTGTCTTCATTGGTTCTGTGCTTTTAGTGCGTTGACGCACTTGGCTGACTGCGTAGACGCAATTGTGCGTCTTTCAATTTCTGTCTTGTTCACTGCGTCAATGCTGACACTGGATGTGTTGACGCACTGGCCAGTTGCCAAGGGCGTGAGCATCTCGCTTGAGGAGCTGAGGTGACGCTGCACGATGGAAGCGTTGATGCCTTGGGCTGATGTCCAAAGGTCTGTTGATCAACATCAAGTCTGTACAGCATGAAGTCTGTACATTGGTTAACTATTGTTTCAAGTCTATACACTCGGTTCCTTCATGATTTACATTGAAGTCTACACACTCTCCTGTTATGATAATGCATTCTTCAGCAAGTATATACACTGAGCACGGATGAAGACTTCCAAGTCTATACACTCCCTCACACTGTACACACTTGCTATATTGATTTCTATAAGTCTATACATTGCTTAACGATGTACAGCCTGTGTTAATTTTGTTCATCGACTGAACACTTCTTTAATCCTGCAGGTGTCTGGCACGTGATCCAAGGACCTGAGATGCTAACACGTGGCCAAATACCTGGGCGGGAAATGTGGAGGCCATACGCGCCCAGTGCTGCCTCTGCTCGAGCTACTATAAAAGGGAGTCTCGGTTGTCTGAAGAAAAGTCATCGAAAATAGAGAAGCAGAATAGCAGAAGTGCAGAAGTGCTGAGAGTTCGATCCAGCAGAAGAGAAGAGTTGCAGAGAAGAGAAGAGAATAGAAGAGACAGAGAGAGCCTGCGAAAGAAGAAGAAAAAGAGTAAAGAAGCAGAAGAGAAAGAGAGAGAGAGAGAGAAGGAGTTCGTAGAGAAGAAATGGGAAATGCTTGAAGATCTGTCCTCTAGCGTTTGGATCAAATCCAACCCAGACCTGCTCCCTTGAGAGCTACATTACTTGTATTTCGTTTCCAGCTTTTGGCACTGTGATTTTTCATCCTTTCTTATTTTCTTTTTTACCTTTCCATCTTTGTACTTCTGATCCTCTGGACTGAGGTCGGGTTCCTCCTGGTGGGTCAGGAGAAGGGAGATCTGATCTCCGGTTGCAAGTAGCTGGGAGCTACTTGTGGGTTCCCTCAGGTTTGGAGGAAGGGAGGATTGGTCCTCCGGTTCTGGGCTTGCGGGTTGCAAGTCCAGGGGTCCCTCCTGGTCTGGAGGAAGAGAGGTCTGTGACCTCTGGTTTCCAAGTGGTTGGGAGTCACTTGGGTGTCCCTCCGGTTGGGAGGAAGAGGGGAGGCTGTTCCCCTGGTAAAGCTGTGTGGCAGCACCTTGTTCGCAGACTGAGTCTGCTTGGTTCTAGCATTTGCTAGTGAAGCCTCACTCCAGTTGGGAGTGAGGGGTGGATGTAGGTCTGGAGGACTGAACCACCTAAAAATCTATTGAGCAGTGGTTTGATTGCTTGATTTGCTTCCGCTAGATGCTTGGATAGGCACGCTCCTACTGCTTGTTATTATGTTCAATCGAATTAGCTTAATTCTGGAACTTGCCTAGCATCTGAGTTTTTTTATTTGGGCATTATTCATACCAGGATACATTCACCCCCCCTCTGTATCCGGGCCTAGCACCCTAACATGCCACTTTATTATGAAGAACATCATCTCGCGGTTAGGAGTGCCAGGCGACATCGTCACCGACAACGGCCCTCAATTCGTATCACAAGAACTTCAGGACCTTTGTAAGAAATTCAATATATCTTTGCATCATTCATCACCATACTACCCTCAAGGTAATGGTCAAGCTAAGGCCACAAATAAAACCCTTCTCAAAATTATCAAGAAAACATGCGAATCACATAAATTTGCTGATTGGGCCGACAAACTGATAGAAGCTCTATGGGCCTATCGCACCTCCGTCCGCACCCCTATAGGGCAGACTCCTTTTGCTCTCACTTATGGGATGGAGGCGGTACTCCCATATGAGATTTTGATCCCTTCCCTAAGAGTGCAGCTGGACCAAGAACTTAATCTCGACGAACGTCGAGAGGCGTTGCTAGTCCAACTGGAACTCTTGGACGAGAAGAGACTTAATGCGGCCAACCATGTTTCGGTTTATCAAAAGCATGTCTCGCGGTATTTTCAAAAGAAGGTCATTGAAAGAAAATTTCAAGTGAGTAATATGGTTTTGAAACGCAAATTCATCAGATCAGCAGGTCACCGGTCTAAACTACAACCCAACTGGGAAGGGCCATTCGTAATCAAGGAAGCTTATCCAGGTAACGCGTATCATCTAATCAACGCGGAGGGTGAAGAATTGCCAAACCCGTGGAATGGGCTGTATTTAAAACGTTTCTATCCATAGAGTCAAAACCGGCAACGGCTCGATGGTGGGGTGCACCCCACCTGACCGCGAAAGGAGGACCCTCGTCCAGCATCTCCCACACTACACGGCCGCCCGTGGTTCGGTTTCCTGCTTTCCTACCTGACACCGTTTCTCCTTTGGCCATGCCTGGGGAAAGTGAAGGTCCTTGTATTTCCTCTCTCTCGACTGAAAATAGCGGCAAGTGGTGAATAAAGGGGGTGAGAACTGACCTAGACCCCCCCTCTAAAAGAGGTCTCAAATAGGGGCAGCCCGTTAAGACCTTATTTCACAAAGAAAAGGAAAAAGAAAAGCAAAAAAAAAAGAAAATGAAAAGAAGAGGGGCAAAATCAAAAGTCAAGGCTGAGAGCACAAAGCTCGAAGCTCTCAAAATCCCCAAATAATACAACTAGGCATGGCAAGAGTGGCAGTACAGTTTTCTAGCGGGACATCATGAGCCCGGTCGTATGCGTGCCTAGAGCGGATGTAGGTTTGATAACGGACACAAAGCCCCGGCGCAACAGACCAGATTCTTTGAAAAGGGGAGTGTCTTGGGAAGAACTCAAGCCCTAAAACCTCTACACCTATCACCAGCTTCACTACTCAATCTTTTTTAATTTTCCAAGGAACGAATCCCACCCCGGGTATGGCCTCGGCAGAAACACCGTTGAGCAAAGTTGACCCCGGCCACGGGCGGCCCCCTTTTTCGCACGTGCTGGGTCCGGGAAGTCCATAGCGAGATAAGAGGGTCCCTGTTATTTAAGCTTGAGCTGGTTCCAAAACCCAAAAAATCAAATATTTCAAAACCCAAACAAAAATATCAAATATTTCAAAACCTAAAAAATCAAATATTTTAAAACCCAAACAAAAAAATCAAATATTTCAAAACCCAAAAATCAAATATTTCAAAATTCCAAAAAAATCAAATATTCTAAAACTCCAAAAAAAATAAATATTTCAAAACCCAAAAAATCAGATATTTTCAAAACTCAAAGAAATCAAATATTTCAAAACCTCAAAAAAAAAGATTTTGGTTTCTCATATGCATCGCATGCATTGCACTTTGTCATTATGTCTTTTTTGCCTATGTTGATAAGGCTTGCCCCATGACCAAAATCAAGGATTGGTCACTTTCTAAACTTGCTGCGGGCAAGGGGTTAAGCCTAAAATAGATTTAACCTATTTTTCTTTATTCATTTTGGGTAAGCACAGGGGCAAACAGAAGATCGAAGATACAGTCAAGCCATGGACGCACGCAATCACATCAGAGAATATCCAAACTCAAAAACATCTCAATCATCAATCTTATTCATTCTCATATCAAACTCTAAACATCCATATCCATATCATCATAAAAAGGGTAAAAGAATCACTCTGTCCGCCGCTGGGCATCCCCGCGGGGACGTATCTCTCTCAGCTCCCTAAGGTAAGCCTGTCGTGTCTCTGGAACCTCCTCAACCTCTGTTGGTAGGGTGCGCACCCTGCTCACCTCCCACATAATCAGCGCGCTCCTGACCGTCTGCTCATCCTCCTCTGTCCCGATCCTCCTCGCCTGTAGCACGGGAAGGTGGGGTAGCGTCGGTAGCACGGTCCGGGGTAGTCCAACTTGTAGGTAGCACCTGTGTGGGCTGTACATCGCCAATGCAGTATCGCTCACGAGCCTCAAGTCTAAGCCCACTCTCCGAGGTAGCCTGATGGTAGTGTCGTGGAGGAAGTCCGAGCGCATCTCAAATCTATCCAGGGGCAGTCTGTGGAGGTACGGGCGCCACTCGTCCCTGGTCTTCATCTCGGCCGTCCCGCACTCAACCTGTGGGGAGAACCTGAATGCGCCTCCTATGAAGTAAAGGGGATGGCTCCCGAAGATCCTGCTGACAGAAGTAATATCCTCTCTCGGGATGAACTTCATCCTAACTCTCATCCAGCACTCCAATAGAATCATAGAGCCAAAGAGAGGACCTCCTAGGGCCGCAGATCTGAGACCCTCATACAAGTAGGCTAAGATGGCCTGGGAGATGGAATGCCCCTGCCACAGGCCGCTAATGGTGCTAAGTAAGGGAATCTCTAAGACATGGTCAGCCGAAGGGAAGAGGATGGTGTGACGACCCGAGGATCCGAGTACCGGAAAGGAACCGACGCGTCTCGAATCTCGGTCCGCTAACCCACGAGCACGAAGACTCGGAAGGGTAGAAAGGAGTGATGTGGGGGTACAAGAGAAGTTGCAACGACCACAGAGATAGCACAATAATCTAAAATAAAATGCACATAATAATATAAATAAATAAACTGCTACAAGGTCCACAGTGTCTCATGTTCAAAGGAAAGTACAGTCAACGGGAAAGAAAGTACAACAACATGGGGCATCCCCCGGAGTACAACTACACGGGGCATCCCCCGGAGTACAACTACACGGGGCATCCCCCGGCTCTGGCAGACAGGCGACTAACCCTGGCTAGAAGAACCACGCTGAAACTCGGCCGCGCCACCTGTCGACCCCGCCTCACCTGAAGAGCAGGGGTGAGCCTCATCTCATTGGCCCAGTAGGGATCCCGCGAATCCCCACCTCGCACGGAAAATGAGAAAGAAGAAGACAACCCTACCAAACAAGAGTACGGTAGAACTGACAAGCTAAAATAAATAAATGGAAAAGCCGACTACTTTAACAGTACCGTACTACGGAACCTCGGTCCAACAAAACGTGAGTCCACACCGGCCAGTGAATAGGAGCACCACCCACTAGAAGAATGACCGGATGCGTCCCCTGACGTCTTATACCACGTCACAAGTGTCTAGCTACTACGCCCCGGGCGTGAGACTCAGACACACTCAGTAACCAGAAGTAACCGCAAAACAAGGACTAGCTGAGGTCACGCTCGTCAGCGCGGGTCCGAACCCTCAGCCTCGTGTGCACACTCAGACCGTACGCCCTAGGCCTGTCCTCTAGCTGGTATTTCCCCCTAAACCCGGACTCGAAAGTACGCGGGGGCCCTGCGGTAACCAGCCTACTCACCACCTCTCTCGGGTACGCCGCTCAGCCACTCCCAGGCGAGCCAGCGCACGCGTGCCGTGGGAAAGCTACGACTAGTGGTAGGGTCACTGGAAGTAAGGACTAATCCACAGAAACCACCGACCAAACACTAGCACAGACTCTCGATGACCATACGATAGGCACGGATGCCAGGGACACGCACGAGGTCCAACCATCCCTCAGGTCACGCGGCACCCCTACCGAGGTAACTGATTCTCCGGGGAACCCCGGGCGCCCCTGTGGCTGGGTGCCCACGGCATCCCTAGGGCCACACGCCACAACCGGGTCCATAACTCACCCAACCGGAGGTCACGCTACCTGCAAGAACACGGTTCGGGGGAGGGGGATGGTCGCGCTAGGTACCCCTAGCACGACACCGAAGAACGCGCTAGCTATGGCTAGTGCGATCTTCCATGTCACGCTACCCAAAGCTAGCGCGTTCACACCTGAACGTGCTAGTCTTGGATAGCGCGATCTAGATATCGTGCTACCAGAACCAGGCGCGTTCCCCACCGCCTTACTGTTCGTCTTCTCAGATGGACACGCTCGGATGACACGGCGCGTTCATCAAGAACGCGCCACTGGACTATAGCGCGACAACGGGCCGAGCCCGGTTCGTGAAATACGCCCAGAAAATGTAAAACCACTCCCATTCACCACCCCTGGTGAAGGGAAAACAACGGGGGATCACCCCACAACGTCCTAGCATGCATCTAGAGCCCCCAAATCGATCAAAAACTCCACGAATCGACGGATCCGGCGCTCAAACCCCAAGCATAAAAATGACCCTCCCGGCAGGGATTTAACCCCACTCGGCCTCTCCACGGCCTAGAAATCACGGGGAATGCTATGAAGAGGGCAAGGATCCGTCCCCCTACCTCAAGGAAGCTCGAAATCCACCGAATCGCCGCCGATCTCAAAATCTAGCTCAACCACGAACTCCTCTCCCACGCACCAATGGGGACACCGCCACGATCCTCTCGCCACCACCGTCGTCACCGCGCCGTCGTCCGCCACCCGTCGCCGGAGGAGGAAGGGGCGCCGCGGGGTCCAACGGGCAAGAAGGGGGGGAGTGTGACCGTTGCACTCACGGGGGAGGAAAGAAGAAAGAAGAAAAGAGAAAGAAAAGGGGAAAAGAAAAAGGCTATAAATAGAAACTCTGAAAAATGCCAAAAATACTGAAAAATAGAAAAATACACCTCCTCGACCGTCTCGAAGCGCTGATCGCAACGGTACCACTCGCGGGCTGGTGAATGACCTGGTTCACCCGCTACAGGGTTCCGAAGGATTCGTCGAAACCCACACGCGAAAATCGGAAAACACACATCGGAAAAGCCGCGGACACACTCCGGGCCTCCGAAACAACTCCGGATCATGCCGATCCGAACACGAAAGATGTCCGAAACAAAATTTCGGACACAACAGGGTTAGACACCCCGATAAACCAGATCCGGGACCCACGAAGAAGGATCTGGAAGGTTCGGGACACTACAGCCCTCCCCCCTTAAACGAATTTCGTCCTCGAAATTCAAGGACAAGGCACAAGGACAGGGGAAAGACTCACACAAACAAATAAGGATAAAGCTCCCGCATCTCATCCTCGCGCTCCCAAGACGCTTCGCCGCCCGAATGACGCTGCCAGACCACCTTAACTAGAGGAATAACCTTATTCCGCAGGCGCTGCTCCCGTCGATCCTCAATGCGAATAGGAAACTCTGGAAGGGACATATATGGGGTCACCTCAGGCCAAAGGGCATCCTCGAGAACATGAGAATCATCGGGCATGTACTTCCGAAGCATCGACACGTGGAACACATCATGCACGGCGGAAAGCTCCGGAGGTAGCTGCAACCGATAAGCAACTTCCCCAACACGCTCAACGATGGGAAAGGGACCAACGTAGCGGGGACTCAATTTCCCACGCCTACCGAAGCGCATCACGCCCTTCATGGGAGACACTCTCAAGAAAACTCGATCTCCCATAGAATGAGAGGTCACCTCCTCCGATCGGCATAACTCTTCTGCCGGCTCTGAGCTGCCAACATCTTCTGCCGAACGAGATGCACCACCTCAACACACTGTTGCACCAAATCTTGTCCAGTCAAGGCACGTTCGCCCACCTCGAACCAATCAAGCGGAGTCCGACAAGGTCGCCCATACAATGCCTCATAGGGAGCCATACCGATGCTCGAATGATAGCTGTTGTTGTAGGCAAACTCCACTAATGGTAGATGGTGGGTCCAACTCCCCTGCCACTCCAAGCAACATGCTCGCAACATGTCCTCTAAAGTCTGAATGGTCCGCTCAGACTGACCGTCCGACTGAGGATGATAGGCCGAGCTGAATGCCAACTCATTGCCTAGAGCCTTCTGGAAGTTCCTCCAGAATCCAGAAGTAAAACGAGGGTCACGATCGGACACGATGGAGATAGGAACTCCATGCAACGGGACGATCCGCTCCACGTATAGATGAGCCAAACACTGCACGCTCCAACTGACCTTGACTGGCAGCAACTGCGCCGTCTTCGTCAGTCTATCCACTAGCAACCAGATACTATCCTCCCCGCTGGACGTCCTCGGCAATCTGACCACAAAGTCAGTGGTCACGTGGTCCCTCTTCCACGCGGGAATGTCCAAGGGTTGAAGTGTGCCTCCTGGTTGCTGGTGCTCAGCCTTCACCTGCTGACAGGTCAAACACCTGGCCACAAATTTCGTAACATCTCTCTTCATGCCAGACCACCAAAACTGCCTTTTCAGGTTCTGGTACATCTTGGCCGATCCGGGGTGCACGGCATACCGACTCCCATGAGCCTCACGCAATACATTACGCCGCACCTGCCCCTCGGCTGGCACATACAATCTACCTCTGAACCTCACAGCTCCATCCTCGCCAAACTCCACCTCGGCCATCGACAAAATACGAGGTAGCTCGGGGTCCGCTCGTTGGGCCTCAGTCACCTGTCGACGCACCGCGGGAGTGACAGTCAGACTCGCAAGGACAGTCGAACCCTGGTCCTGAGGGACCTTGAGCCTAAAAGTCATGGCCGGGACCTGCTCCCAAAGCTTCCACTTCTTCAACAACATCAGACTGACCGTCACTCTTCTACTCAGAGCATCAGCCACGACATTCATCCTGCCAGGCTGATAAGATAGAGTAACGTCATAATCCTTCATGTACTCCATCCATCTCCTCTGCCTGAGGTTAAGGTCCTTCTGCGTAAACACATATCTCAAACTCTAATGGTCAGTGAAAAGCTCAAACCTCTCTCCGTACAAATAATGCCTCCAGATCTTCAGAGCGAAGATCACCGCTGCCAACTCAAGATCATGAGTAGGGTAGTTCACCTCATGTGGCTTCAACTGCCGTGACGCATACGCCACAACTCTCCCATGCTGCATCAACATAGCACCGAGGCCTACCCCGGAAGCATATGTACACACCACGAAACCATCCGAGCCAGATGGCAACACCAAAACCGGAGCAGTGGTAAGCAATCTCTTCAGCTCCATGAAGCTCCGCTCACACTCCTCCGCCCAGACGAACGGCACCTCTTTCCGCGTAAGCCTGATCATCGGGGCCGCAATACGAGAGAAATCTTGAATAAACCTCCGATAATAGCCTGCAAACCCCAAGAAACTCCGAATCTCCGTGACAGAACTCGGCCTCGGCCACTGCACCACCGCCTCGACCTTGGCCGGGTCCACGGAAACACCATCACCAGAAATAACATGCCCCAGAAAGAGCACCTCTCGGAGCCAGAACTCACACTTGCTGTACTTGGCATACAACTGGTGATCGCGCAGGGTCCGCAACACCACTCTCAAATGCTGCACATGCTCCTTAGCAGACCGCGAATACACAAGGATATCATCCACAAACACGACCACAAACTGGTCCAAGTATGGACGAAACACCCTATGCATCAAATCCATAAATGCCGTGGGGGCATTGGTGAGCCCAAACGGCATCACCAAGAACTCATAATGCCCATACCTCGACAGAAACGCCGTCTTCTCCACGTCTGACTCTCGGATCCGCAGCTGGTAATAACCCGATCTCAAATCGATCCTCGAAAACACTCGGGCCGATTGAAGCTGATCGAACAAGTCATCAATCCACGGCAACGGATACTTGTTCTTAACAGTCCCTGGTTCAACTGACGGTAGTCGATGCACAGTCTCAAACTACCATCCTTCTTCTTCACAAACAACACCGGCGCACCCCACGGGGAATAACTAGGATGAATATACCCCTTGGCCAACAACTCCTGCAATTGCGCCTTCAGCTCTCGCAACTCGGCAGGCGCCATCCGATAAGGGGCCTTCGACATAGGCGTCGTGCCCGGCACCACCTCAATCACGAAATCAATCTCTCGCTGCGGTGGCAACCCTGGTAGCTCCTCGGGAAAAACATCGGGGAACTCGCACACGACAGGAACATCCTCTACCTCAGGACCCTGCCGCTCGACCAAAACCACGGATGCGAGAAAGCCCTGACAACCTGCATCAAGCAAACGACGCGCACGGATAGCCGAAATAAGCAAGCGGGAAGAGGAAGACCGAATACCTTGGAAATAGAAGGTGGGTCCACGAAGCTGTCAGAAGTAGACCTTCTTCGAGCCGCAATCTACCAAAGCATGATGAACCTCGAGCCAATCCATGCCCAAAATCACATCAAAGTCCTGAAGCGGTAACGCGTAGAGTCTAGCCGGCAAGTTCTGCCCTTCCACCCACACAGGTACCTTCTCAAAGCAGTACGGGGTGATCATGAAGTCACTGGTAGGCAACTCTACCGCCAAGTCACAGGACACCTCGGTCACCGGGTCCTCCACGCTCTGGGCAAAATCCTCCGAGATGAATGAATGAGAAGCACCTGAATCGAACAAAACACGAGCCGCACAACCCAAAATCGAAAGAGTACCTTCCACCAAATGCGATGCCTCAACCTCCGCCCTAGTCATGTGAGTCACTCTGCCTCGGGATCTCTGCCTCCCCACAGTAGCTGACCGTGACAACTGAGGAAAATGTCCCTGCTGATGGTACTGCTGCGGCTGTGCTGACGACTGCTGGGGCCGAAACTGCTGCTGTTGCTGAAATTCGTGCTGCTGGCGCGGTCTCTGCGGACAGTCACGTGCCATGTGCCCTGGCTGGTCGCACCTGAAGCAAATCAGGGGCACCGAACACGGTCTGCCTAGATGAGAGCCAACGCACTTGGGACAATCGCCCCGAGCACCTGACACCGAACCCTGACGCTGCAAAGCCACGGACTGCTAATCACTGGCCGACGACTCCTGCTGTGACTGCCCCTTCTTACCCCGGTGTCTCCCGCCGAGGCCCGCCTCCTTGAGTAACTTCTTGAGCCTCGAGGCAAAGGACGAAGACTCTAGCACAGGAGCCACAGACTGCGTCGCCACTGAACCACCTGCTGAGAGCTGGACGGTACTCTGCTGCTGCACTGCTGACGGCTGGCCAAAACCTGCCTGCACCTGACTAGCACTGCCCTGCCCTCGAACCTTCTGCAAATCTCTCTCCAGTGCCGATGCTGCCTTGCACGCCGCATCCAAAGTGGTCAATCCTGACGCAAGAAGATGATGCCTCAACTCTAGCCTCAAACCACCCACAAACTGATCGGTCCTGACCTCCTCATCTGCCATGATATGAGGAGCATAACGGCCCAACTCGATCAACCTGGCACGGTACTACATCACCGTCATGTCACCCTGAGTCAACTCTATAAACTCACGCAACCTCTGCGACCTGACAAAAGACGGGCAGAAGGCACGCTCGAAAGCCGTGACGAACTCCTGCCAAGTAATCTGTCGAAGACGACGAGATCAGAATGCTGAACCCCACTCTGACGTCCACCAAGTACGGGCCGATCCCTGAAGACGATGAGTAGCCAGTGCCACCTGCTCCTCCTCGGGACACTCCATCGCACTGAAAATACGTTGAACATCATCCAGCCACTCTCTGGCCACCTCAGGATCTGGCTGCCCACTGAAAGAAGGAGGCTGGAACAGTAAAAACTCCTTCAGTACACGACCATGACAACCACGAGCCCGGTCCTCACCAGCATCGCCACCCTGCTGCTGATGATCTTCCTACTGCTGACCTCCCTGCTACCGCTGAAACACATACTCAAACATGCCTCGGAATAAGTCGACCATCCCTGGAGCTCTCGCATCTTCAGATACTCCCTCGGAAACTGAAGCCCTGCTCTGCTCCTCCGGACCACCAATAGACTCTCCCTGCTGGGCACGAGTCCTCCTCCGTGGCGCCATAACACACCTAGCATCAAAGAAAAGCAACCGGAAATCAATAAAACACAAGACCCTAAGCCAGTCGCCAACTGTACAGGACATTCATGGACCTTCTGGACCACCGCAATTCGTTCCAAGTTCCGATGCACCTCCACAACCTAAGCTCTGATACCAGCTGTGACGACCCGAGGATCCGAGTACCGGAAAGGAACCGGTGCGTCTCGAATCTCGGTCCGCCAACCCACGAGCCCGAAGACTCGGAAGGATAGAAAGGAGTGGTGTGGGGGTACAAGAGAAGTTGCAACGACCATAGAGATAGCACAATAATCTAAAATAAAATGCACATAATAATATAAATAAATAAACTGCTACAAGGTCCACAGTGTCTCATGTTCAAAGGAAAGTACAATCAACGGGAAAGAAAGTACAACAACACGGGGCATCCCCCGGAGTACAACTACACGGGGCATCCCCCGGAGTACAACTACACGGGGCATCCCCCGGCTCTGGCAGACTGGCGACTAACCCAGGCTAGAAGAACCACGCTGAAACTCGGTCGCGCCACCTGTCGACCCCGCCTCACCTGAAGAGCAGGGGTGAGCCTCATCTCATTGGCCCAGTACGGATCCCGCGAATCCCCACCTCGCACGGAAAACGAGAAAGAAGAAGAAATTCCTACCAAACAAGAGTACGGTAGAACCGACAAGCTAAAATAAATAAACAAAAAAGCCGACTACTCTAACAGTACCGTACTACGGAACCTCGGTCCAATAAAACGCGAGTCCACACCGGCCAGTGAACAGGAGCACCACCCACTAGAAGAACGACCGGATGCGTCCCCTAACGTCTTATACCGCGTCACAAGTGTCTAGCTACTACGCCCCGGGCGTGAGACTCAGACACACTCAGTAACCAGAAGTAACCGCAAAACAAGGACTAGCTGAGGTCACGCTCGTCAGCGCGGGTCCGAACCCTCAGCCTCGTGTGCACACTCAGACCGTACGCCCTAGGCCTGTCCTCTAGCTGGTATTTCCCCCTAAACCCAGACTCGGAAGTACGCGGGGGCCCTGCGGTAACCAGCCTACTCACCGCCTCTCTCGGGTACGCCTCTCAGCCACTCCCAGGCGAGCCAGCACACGCGTGCCGTGGGAAAGCTACGACTAGTGGTAGGGTCACTGGAAGAAAGGACTAATCCACAGAAACCACCGACCAAACACTAGCACAGACTCTCGATGACCATACGATAGGCACGGATGCCGGGGACACGCACGAGGTCCAACCGTCTCTCAAGTCACGCGGCACCCCTACCGAGGTAACTGATTCTCCGGGGAACCCCAGGCGCCCCTGTGGCTCTCACTGGGTGCCCACGACATCCCTAGGGCCACACGCCACAATCGGGTCCATAACTCACCCAACCGGAGGTCACGCTACCCGCAAGAACACGGTTCGGGGGAGGGGGATGGTCGTGCTAGGTACCCCTAGCACGACACTGAAGAACGCGCTAGCTATGGCTAGCGCGATCTTCCATGTCGCGCTGCCCAAAGCTAGCGCGTTCACACCTGAACGCGCTAGTCTTGGATAGCGCGATCTGGAGATCACGCTACCAGAACCAGGCGCGTTCCCCACAGCCTTACTGTTCATCTTCTCAGACGGACACGCTCGGACGACACGGCGCGTTCATCAAGAACGCGCCACTGGACTATAGCGCGACAACGGGCCGAGCCCGGTTCGTGAAATATGCCTAGAAAACGTAAAACCACTCCCATTCACCACCCCTGGTGAAGGGGAAACAACGGGGGATCACCCCACAACGTCCTAGCATGCATCTAGAGCCCCCAAATCGATCAAAAACTCCACGAATCGACGAATCCGGTGCTCAAACCCCAAGCATGAAAACGACCCTCCCGGCATGGATTTAACCCCACTCGGCCTCTCCACGGCCTAGAAATCACGGGGAATGCTATGAAGAGGGCAAGGATCCGTCCCCCTACCTCAAGGAAGCTCGAAATCCACCGAATCGCCGCCGATCTCAAAATCTAGCTCAACCACGAACTCCTCTCCCACGCACCAATGGGGACACCGCCACGATCCTCTCGCCACCGCTGTCGTCACCGCGCCGTCGCCGTCGTCCGCCACCCGTCGCCGGAGGAGGAAGGGGCGCCGCGGGGTCCAACGGGCAAGAAGGGGGGGTTGTGACCGTTGCACTCACGGGGGAGGAAAGAAGAAAGAAGAAAAGAAAAAGAAAAGGGGAAAAGAAAAAGGCTATAAATAGAAAATCTGAAAAATGCCAAAAATATCGAAAAATAGAAAAATACACCTCCTCGACCGTCTCGAAGTGCTGATCGCAACGGTACCACTCGCGGGCTGGTGAACGACCCGATTCACCAGCTACAGGGTTCCGAAGGATTTGCCGAAACCCACACGCGGAAATCAGAAAACACACATCGGAAAAGCCGCGGACACATCCGGGCCTCCGAAACAACTCCGGATCATGCCGATCCGAACACGAAAGATGTCCGAAACAAAATTTCGGACACAACAGGGTCGGACACCCCGATAAACAAGATCCGGGACCCACGAAGAAGGATCTGGAAGGTCCGGGACACTACAAATGGCCCCGCACAGGCAGATAGATGCCGCTTTGGCTATGGCCTCGGTCCACCCACATTTATTCTTGCAATGCTCTACTACCCACTGACTAAGAGGAAGGAGGTAAATATGACGAGGACCTACAAAGGTACGAATGTCTTTGCTGTCTGGTATGAACCCTCCTAGGATGAGTTTCAGGTCTATAGGGGCAACAGTATGGCATATCAAGTCTTCCTCCCCCACCTTGGACCTAGGGAACCCGAAGTAGGTCTCTACCTCCTCTAAAAGGATCGTGGCCTCAAAGGATGGAAAGAAGAAGGTATGGGTCTGAGGATGCCATGTTTCTATCAAAGCTGAGATGTTGTGCCAATCTAATGAGAGCTTAGGGTAGTTCTGGCCTAAGACTAAAAGGGAGTGTAGGTGCCAGGATTTGAGAAGATAAGTCACCCCTAGGGGCAAAGCACGGATCATGGGAGCCACCCATTTCAAACCAAAATAGCGCCTCGGGCCCGGAAGGAGCTGAAAGAAGAAGAGAGAGAACATAAGAGAGAGAGGACACATAAGTGAAGTTGACGTAAAAGAAGTTGAATGAACCATGATGAGCTTACCTCTCTCATAGGAGTGGCACTAAGATGCCGAGGGATTGAGCTTAGCCGTGGGAGCATTCCCCGCTCCTTTCTGGCCGGCTTTGGCCCTTCAAAGGATGCTCCCTCCATAGAACTTCCCTCTAGAGCCCTCTTCATGATGAATTGGTGATGAGAATCAAAGGTTTCAAGGTTTGGAATGAAGGGGATGTGTGAGCTGCGAATTTAGACTCCTCCCCCACTTATAGGGCTTGTTAGGAAGCCTAGGCCTCTTAGGATTAGGGTTGGATAGGTTCAGGACGGATTAGGATGAGGTGTGGATAGGTTCAAATCGCCTTACCCTCGGGTTGAGGACTCTCCAGAGAGTCCCCTTTAAGGCTTGTAGGGTATCCACTTGGACGGTCTTACGATAGACCGCCCATCATATCGTGCGGTCCTTAACTGACCGTTCATCTCCGACTAGAGAACCCGGATCCAACCACTTGTGCGGCCTAGTACAGACCGTTCTTAATCAACACAGTTAATATTCAACCATTCAAATCCTATTGGAGCGGTCTATTGTGAACCATTTGTCACTTTGAGCGGCCCTATGAGAACCGCCCATCTGGTCCGTCCTTTCTATCCACCTGCCCAAAATAGGCACACTCATCCCACTCAAGTTGGCGTGTACGTCACTCATCTCACTCAAGTCGGCGTGTACGTCACTCATCTCACTCAAGTCGGCGTGTACGTCACTCATCTCACTCAAGTCGGCGTGTGCGTCACTCATCTCACTCAAGTCGGCGTGTGCGTCACTCATCTCACTCAAGTCGGCGTGAGCACCCCCCTCTCAGGACGCGCGCATCTCTCAATCTCACCTGTCTGTATCACCCTCTCGAGTAGCTAAGTCACATTCATTCATTCATGCATACATACAGCCACCCACAAAAATCAAAACAAAAACATGCATATCACTATCATATCATATCACACCATGTACAAAAAGGTGGGCCCAGTACAAAGTCAAGTCTATCCCTCTCCCTGGCCCCCATCGCTGTCTCCCTCACCCTCATGCCTCTTCGGGGGAGGCATCGCTGATGTCACCTCGTCGTGCTGACGTCGCCGGCGCCGCTCGTCCTTCTCGTTCCTCCGCTGACCGGAGGAACCCGTTAAGAAACTCCTAACGGAGCCGTGCGTACCGTGGCTGGCGCTCGGGGTCCTGCTGCGCGAGCGCCGGCTAATGTCCTTATACGCTCGTAGCTCCCCGCGTAACTCAACCGCCTTAGTCCGGCACCGCTCCGCCTCGGCCGCACCGGCCCGAAGTCGCTCTAGCTCTGCCCGAAGAAGTGCCGTCTCCAACGTATCCGCCGGTCGGCTCCGCGCAGCCTCCTCCCGCACACGGGCCACCTCCTCTCTGGCCGCTACCCGGCTCTGCTCCAGCTCTGCCTGGAGGCGGGTCAGCTCGGCCGTCTGCATCCACACATCATTGTTAGCCAATTGCATAAGCATTGTGTTTCATAAGCATAGTAAGTAAAAGAAGTTTAGAGTTGCGTACCCTCTCAGTGAGCGCCACCTCCGCCGCCTTGGCCCGCGTCACCATCCGAGTAAACTCCGCATCTCTCGCAGCCCGGTCGGCTGGAGTCCAGGTCGTAGAGGAGGAAGGGGCGTCTGGTCTCGCCCTCTGAGCACCCTCAGCACGCTGCATCCAAATACTCCAGGTCAATCACATGCATAATCATAATCATATAGAATTGCATAATTTAAAGAGTGTAAGGTTTAGAAGACTCACCAGTAAGGCCAGGGCCTGCCGGGCCTCATCCCGCTCCCTGATGGTAGAGTGCAGAAGTCCCTGCAACTCCGCCACTCGTCCCGCAGGGTCCAGCTGCAGTTAGAAGCCCATGTGTCAGTACATCATCATATAGGAATCGTAAGCATAATAGAAAGAATTCAAGTTTAGAAGTCGTACCGGTCGGTGAGCACCCCAGAACACCTGGTCCCGATAGTGCCGTGCGTACGCGGTGTAGTACGCGCTGTCGCTCTCAGCTTGGGCGGTCACCACTCGCCCTCGTGCGGTCCAGTCGGCGATCTGGGTGGCGTTCCTCGTTGTTCAGTCGTACGCGTCACCGAGCCCCCGTGTCGTCCTGGTCACCCACTCCCCCGCCTTCTCAGGCGCAGGGAACTCCACGGCTGGCTGATGCACCCCGGTGGTCCTCATCACCAACCTGAAGTGTAGTGGCTCCACCACATTCATGCAGTGAAGCCACACGTCTCGTCCGGAGAAGGCGAGGGCCTCCACCACCCACGGCTGGCCCTCCTGGCTCTCCCCCGTGTAGGGTGTCCCCCGTACCTGCATAGAATAAAAAGTCTCATCAGCATCATAACCATATAAGAATTGCATTTAACTAGAGTGTCTGAGTCTAGAAGCATGTCGAGGTATACGGTAGAGCATCCAGGTCATCCTACAACTCCCGGACCTATCGTCTCAGGGCTGCCATCTCCTGAGGTGCTGTCCACCTCCATGCGATCGGCAGGAGCCCAGGACGGGTCTCCTCGCCTCTGCCCAGCCCACGCAGGTACACGTAGGCCCACACCTTCATCATAGCACTGTGTCAGCATGTAGGAAACACACAGAGTCGCATAATTAAGTCTAGGGTAAGAGTCGTACCTGGAGTAAGGGGGAGAAGCCCCCAAGCATCGTCCGACGCGCCGTCGAACTCAGAGTGTCGAAGAGGAAGGCAAGGGCTGCTGCTCCCCAAGCATAGTCGCCCACGTGCTCCAGCTCCTGGAGGAAGGGAAGGAACCGGCAGCTCATCATGTTCGCTAGCGTGGAGAAGAGGAGTCACCCGAACATCAGCATCAGAAACTGCCTCAGCACTCGGTCAGCCTCCGCTCCTGGTCCTGCAGCAACTCTCGACCGTGCCAGCCCTATCAGCCGCTCCAGGTGCTCCTCCGGCTGCTCGGCAACCACAACGCCCGCTCGACGTAAACCCAGGCTGTCCTGGAGAGCAGCCCAGGGTAGGAGGGTAGACTGCCTCTCGGGGCGCCGCGGCTGTAAGCCCAGCAACTCCCGAGCCAACCCCCGGTAGTCGGGAAAGGTAGTCCCGCTAACCGGTGACCCGTGCACGCGTAGGCCCGTGAGCCTAGCCACGTCCTCTAGCGTGGGGACCATGTGCCCCCATGGGAAAAGGAACGTCCGACTCACTGGGTCCCAGCGGTCGTGCAAGGCATAGAGCAGAGCTGCGTCGAAGCGACACACCTCAATACTCAGGAAGGGGGCGAACCCCATGGCAGTCAACCGCTCCCTCTGGAAGTCCGGCAGTGCCAAGTACACTGCGCGGACCTGCAGCCACGAGGTGCGGGTCCTACGCTTCCCCTGCATTCATTTCATTCATTTTAGATGCATTTTAGTAATTTAGTTTTGCATTTTGTGTCATTCAAATAAGATCCTCAAGAATTCAACTCTCAGCTTGAAGAACGGTCTTCTTTCCACCGTTCTTATCTTGGACGGGCCATCAAGTGCCGTCTGTATTTTCATCTTCCTAGGGTAGAATGGCTACTCCTGGGCCGTATGAATAGTGGACGGTCCTATGGGGACCGTTTAGCTTGGCATTGGAGGGGTGTTTGGACGGACCTATATGGCCCGTTTGTCAATTGGACGGTGATCCCCTCACCGTCCTGGTTTGGTTTGGTTCGTTTGCTGAATGATGATGAACGGCCATTGCTAGGCCGTATGTGTTTGGGCGGTCCTATGTGGACCGCTTGTTTTGGTCTGTGCGGTTTCTGTTGAACCGTTCACCATCGTCTTCCCCGACGGTGGACATTCCCATGCCGGCGGGAAGGCCGCCATGGCCTCCCTAACCGGCCCCTAGGAATCTAAAACCCCTCTAAACCTCCCTAAACTAGCATGCATGGCTCGAAATAAAGCAAAAATGGAAATGGGGAGGGTTTTTAGTTTTTTTTGACCTACCTCGGGGTCCCGTGGTTTTTTGTCCGGTTTCTCCGGCGGTGCTTCTTCTCCGGCATCCTCGTCCGCGGCGGGGACCTCCTCCACGGCCACGATCGCGCCGGCTTCTCCCTCGGCCGCAGGCGGCGGTGTGACCCTCTCCGGCGGCCGTTCTTCGGTGTGTGCCGCGGCAGCGGTCGTCGACGGCGACAGCATGGTTGTCTCTTCCCCGGCCATCCCGGAGCGTCTCGCTTGGTGCTTCTGGTGCATGGAGAGGGTGAAAGGGAATGAAAGGGAGAATGAGAGGTAGAGAGAGGGGTTGAGAAGGGTAGAATGGCCCTGGGTTGGCCTTCGTTCCCTCCACCGTCGGTTACGGTGGAGGGAGACGAAGGGTTTGTTTTTTTCGATGTTACAGACGTTGCACGGTCTAGCGATAGACCGTCCATGGATTTGTGCGGTTCTCCACCGACCGTTTATACTCAACGGTAAGCTTCTTAAGTCGGTTCAAATTCCCTGATATATGCGGCTAACCCGTAACCGTTCTACTTGGAGCGGTTTGTTCTTAACCGTGCATTCTTTAATGTTGGTTGCACTTCAATTGATGGATTTTGATATTTTTGTAAAGCTTGCTAACAATTTCACGTACAGTAATCAAGACTTTCACCCGCCGTTTCGCCTGCACAGGTAAGTCAGGTATGGCTTTCAATCCCTACATCCCTTACTGCATTACTATAGGATACTATAATATATCATCTCGAGAACCAGTCGGTTATCTACGTGTTCTAGGATCTGATGTTCCCCTTCACCAAAAACGATGATGATCCAGTGCACGTATTTAATCTTTGGATAGGTCGTTAGGTTGGGATGTCATGGGGAGGACGGTTCTATCCTGCACGCTGTGGTTGCGGATGGTATCTTGACTCTGATATTCCCAACTTAGCAATATTATTCTCGAGTATTTTATATTTTAATCTTTCTTCGCATTTTTTTTTACGATTTCTTTTATTTTAGCCCAGCATGCATCATACGCATCTTTTGAGCTTTCATACCCCATGGTTTGTTTGAAGAATGTCCCATCAGTGATGGTCAGCTGTATGTTCGAATACTTGAGTAAGAAGGACTAATTCCACTCTGAATTGGAAGGTTTTCTTTGGTCGATTCGTTTGGTTTGGTTGATTGAAGGGTCCCCGTCTGGAGCTTTAGCCTATTTTTTCTTTTATGGCCCCCTCATGGGACCGCGGGATTGTGTCCCCCATGAGGTTGGCCTTGTCGATTTGTTTCATTTTAGTTTAGTTCCTCCAGATTGGCATCACTTTTGGTCTAATCGTTCCTTACATTCGGTTCAGAGTTTTCCGAAAGATTCTCAACACTTGTTGGTAGAAATGGGTGTCGTTTTACCTTAACGCCCGCTTTTCCGGTCCACTCCGCTGCATTTCCGCTCCAGCTCCATGTTCCATGTCACCTCCGCTCGCTCCCCTGCAAAGAGGACGTTAAGGAGGGGCATCTGTTGACACCCGTTTTATGCTGATAAGCTGAGTCGTTTCTCTTACTCCCATTAGCTGATGCCCTAACTTGTCCATCATTCATTGGGCCATTTTTTGTGGCACGTCCTGGGCCCATTTTATGGGTAGCCTCCCTCCTTGGTAAAGTCCGTATCAATTCAGGGCTTATTGGACCTTGGCTTTGATTAATTGAACGTGTTTTATGAAAGTCAAGTATCCAAGAGCATGAATGGTCCAACATCAGCCGTTCAGGACTGGGGCGGTTGAACCCAGACCGTTCATACATTTTGGCTAATTTCTGAGGATTTTCTGAATATTCACCGACAGGCTTTTGTGCGGCCCTATCAGGCTAATTCAAACCAATGAACGGGCAAATTCCAACCACCTATATCTTAGAGTCTTACGCGTGCTAATTTTCTCAGATAATTATCCTATTTTTTGAATTATCACCGACAGGGTTAGAACGGTCTCTGGTTGTCCGCTCTACATTTGAACGGGCTTATTAGAACCGTTCATCTTGGAGTGTCCAACGGCAGATGTTTCGGTCAGTTTGAGCGATAATTGGGCTAATTTTCTGATTATTTGAATTTCCACTGACGGATTTGGACGGTCCAAATTTAACCGCCCATGCTTTTGAGCGGTCTATCGTAAGACCGTTCATCCTGTCGGTTGGTGTTTTTTAACAGTTTTTTATCCCTTTTATGCATGGTTTTATCCCCAACTTCTTTTATCGATATCTCTGTGGATAATCAACCATTTTTGATGCCGTTCGACTGGATGAGAGATAATGATAATATCTACGATTTATCTTTTATAATCTCGACCTGAAAATAGCTCAAAACCCTAGTTTCGGGGCTGGCTTTCTAGACTCTATAAATAGACCCTAATGGCCGGACTTGAAAGGGGGGGAGATCTTGGTCGACGGCAGAGCCCTGTCGAGTTTTTTGAGCGACATAACACCAAGGAGGGAGGCTTTCTATGTCCACATAAGCCTCGGTTCAGGGAGTAGTTTGATTTTTGAGTCCTTTTGGTTTATAGTCTCCATTATGTTCTTCATTGCATGCATCGTTTTCTCCCTACGTCCCCCTTCTTTCTCATTACCATGCACACATCCACCCACGTTTTTGTCGCCCTAGGGGTTTAAAACCCCCCAGGTATCCTCCTTTCCATTTGTTAATGTTCATCTCTTATCATTTTGACGTTTACTACACTGTCCAGTTCTAATCTAGGTCTTTTCTGTGTGTTTCTTACGTTGTTTCGCAGGTCAGCAATCATCAACACGAGGCCCATCCCCTCTGGCCGGCCGGAGAGGGTGGAGGTTGGACCCCTTGCAACTTACTGCGTGGTAGACTTGTGCGGTTTCGTTATAGCCGTTCAACAGTACGTGCGGTTCATGGAGAGCCGTTCTTCCTGTTCGTGCGGTCAATATAAAGCCGTTCTTCCTCCAGCAGTAGTTCCTCCCGCACCTTCTACAGCGCACTTAGGCCGTCTATCGTAAGACCGTACACCGTGAGGCGGTTCTTCAGGAGCGGTTCATATACCCAGCGCTGCAACTTAGGCGAGTACTCTCCCCTCTTTCCAAGGTACGGCGTGTCCATCACGTACGGCACCTTGGTGGCGATCACAGTTCTTTTATTTTCTTTTCTCCTCTGATCATTTTCATTTATTCATTGCCAATTGATCTATTCATAGTGCATTGACCCTTTAGTGGAGGAGAAAAATATATCTACAGGCGAGAGCGGGCGCGAGCTGCGGGTCACTCCAGCGCCTTCGCCAGCATGTCGTACCTAGCCGGTTCCTCGACCCGACAATCGAACGAGGTGGAGGAGCAGGCTCGAGCTTCTGCTGCTTCCTAGGGGTCCATGCCCCCTCCACGGGCCCGTCGCCGAGACGATGGTGAGGCATAGAGTAGGAGAGAGGTAAGTGGAGGTGAGAGCTAGAGAGAGACTTGTACTCCTCCTCCTGCATGTTTTTGTACTCAAATATTTTTGCATATATACGAGATTTTGATGTTACCTGAGTTGTATTTGAGCACTTGTGCACTTGACTTGTTTCTTTTCTTTCTTCTTTCCCTGTGTCTGTATTTCACACTTAAACAAATAGATTAATTCATTTGTTCGGCTTGGCCCCTTGCTTAGTAAGCAAGGGGTTTGTCACTATATGACCTTGACGACGGGTCAAGGGGCCAAGCCTTTAATTAAGACAAAATAACAAAGACATACGAAAGTGCAACATGTAAGCAAGCAAATGATATGGCAATGGAAAGCAATGAATGGCAATCAGTTTTTTTTCTTTTCTTCGTTTTATTTTTTTTTCAATTTATTTTAAATGACGAATTCACGAAAGATGTTAATAACATAAATGGCGCCTGCATACGTGGGCGTTAATTGAAAACTATTTTTTTATTTTTTTTAAAATGATGACACGATGACGTTATTCACCTAAATGGCGCCCTCGCATGAAGTCGTTAAAATTTTGTCTTTTCTTTTTTTCCAAAACCTTAAATGACGACATAACACCTGGCGCTATTCAATGAAATGGCGCCCTCGCAAGGGATGTTATTTAAAAAAACATTTTTTCTTTTTTTCTCTTTTCTTCTTTTTTTTCTTTTTGATTTATTTCTTTATTGTTTTGCTTTTTTTGTTTCTTTTCTGAATTTCAAATGAACCTAGCATGGTATATGGGTCATGTGACCTTACTCATTCATTATCTTAAATTCATTAACCTTTCTCGGATAATTTAACAGAGGGTCAACGTGCTCAAGGCCTATGCTTTTACTCAGGACCTCGTGCAGCACATCCTCCTAAGGTCAGTCTCCACCATCCTTCAAACTTAAGACATACCACGGAGAGGGGATGGAAGAAAGTGTTGGGAAAATCCACAAAGGGGTTTTGAAAGACCGAGGAAATTTTCCTCCCCTACCCTATGCCTATTGGGGTTCGATCTTTGGCATAGGGAGATTTTTTGTTGCCTTTTGCCCTTATGCATGCTTACAACTAGGGTTTTCCCTGCGGGGACTTTGCCCTCTTGTCATACTTTTCTTTTGTATTTGACTGATTTTTTCTTTTTTTTGTAAATAAAAACTTAATTGTACTTGGGCTTTTGTGGCATATTGTTCCCTTTTGGGCCCTGACTTCTACCTACTAGGGCGGCGAGTAGGTTTGGTACTCTACCCAAGGTCTTACTCCCCCCTTTGTGAATCGAAGAGAAGAGAACGGGTGACGTACTTACACCTTAAGTTAGGCTTTGACTTCCCTCGGATTTTGCACTGCTTGAGTTCAAGAGCTAAACGTGTAATGTGTGTAAATGTTGACCCTACGTTAAATTATCAAGAATGAAGAATGAATTAAAAATTTTGAATCTTCAGATTTTACGTTCCCCACACCATGCCGGCCATTCTTTCTTTTTCTCCCCTTTTTTTCTTTTTTATTTCTTTTTATCTTTTTTCCTTTTCTTTCTTCGAGACTTAGGGGTAATACTTCTTCAGATATAAACCATTCCAAGGGTGAGCCAACTCTTTCCCTTCGGCATTAACCAATTTATAAGCATTGCCAGGATAAACTTCTTTTATTACGTAGGGCCCGTCCCAATTTGGTTGGAGCTTTGAACGAGGTCCACCTGATTTTACAAAGATCCTTTTGATTACCATTTCACCGACTTTAAATTTTCTCTCAATTACTTTCTTTTGATAAAAATGTGAAAGCCTGTTTTGATAAATGCACGCATGCTCGGCGGCGGCCAGACGTTTCTCAACTAAGAGTTCCAACTGTGCAAGGAGAGATTCACGGCGTTCGTCAATAGAGAGCTCCTTGTCCAGTTGTACCCTAAGAGATGATATAAGAATCTCATAAGGAACTACCGCTTCCATTCCATAAGTGTGGGCGAAAGGGGTTTGTCCAGTAGGAGTACGAATGGAAGTGTGATAGGCCCAAAGAGCTTCAACCAACTTTTCTGGCCAATCCGTAAATTTATTAGCTTCGCACGTTTTCTTGATGATTCTAATTAGTGTTTTATTCGTCACCTCTGCTTGGCCATTACACTGCGGATAATAAGGAGATGAATGATGCAATGCAATGTTATACCTGTTGCAGAGGTCCTGAAACTCTTGAGAGATGAATTGCGGCCCATTGTCGGTGACGATGGTACTTGGGATGCCGAATCTTGCAATGATATTCTTCATTATGAATTTGTAGACGGTTGATGCTTTGATTTCACGTATGCTTCCGCCGCCTCCCACTTGGTGAAGTACTCTGTGGCGGTGAGTATACATGATTTCGGTTTTGTGAGGAGGTTTGAATCACCAAGAGGTTCGATGATATCGAAAGCTCACATGGAGAAAGGCCATGGGGAGGACATATGATGGAGTGAAGAAGCAGGAGAATGAATTTTATCGTCATGCAATTGGCACTTGACACACCTTCGGACATAGATAGAGCAGTCCTCTTCTAGAGTGGGCCAATAGAAGCCTAATCTAATGATTTTCTTATCTAGCATCTGGCTGTTGACATGACCCCCACACACTCCTGAATGTGCCCCTGTCTAGACTTGTTGTGAAGTAATGCACAGGCTGTACATACTTGATGAATGCTTGCAGAAGGCGATGTATAGACTTTGTTGCGACTAGTGGTTGTACAGACTTAGGCAAAGTGCACACTTTGAACGCCTATGATGTACACACTTCAATTGAAGCCAACTGAGGACTTGAATGAAGAAATGGCTGTATATACATGGAGGACTAGGGGGGTCGACCCATCTAGTAGGGGAGTCGACCCATTACTGCATGCAGTGCTGACTGTATGCTCAATGCAATTGTGTAAACTTCCACAAACAGACAGCCACAAGCAGAGTGAAGCAATGAATGCTTTATGCATCAGTTAACATGACTGAACATCAAATATGCAATGCTTTAGATATGTTAAACTAAACTGAGCAGCAAGATGACTGAACATTTGATAGACTGAGTTATGATCAGAAAATAACTGAATAACAGCATGATGACTCACACAGCAAGATGACTCACAGTGATTAACTCACATCAAAAACCAATCATCAAAACCATCATCAAAACCACAGGGGCACAACAATCTCCCCCTTTTTGATGATGGCAACACTTTCAACACATTGAGTCATTCTGATGATGTGAGATATTCTGATGACTCAAATTATTCTCCCCCTTTGACTTCATCAAAAAGAAAATAGTTTGAGAAATTAAAGCATGTATAAAAATTCAGTCAATTTCTCCCCCTTGCAAGAACATAATTCTCCCCCTTTGGCAAACAATCTCCCCTTTGGTATAGTCAGGATGAACCATGGGAAGGGGTGAATGCAGATGCCGATACCAGAATGCAAGATCTTCCCCTTTAAGAGTTTCTATGCAGCATGATGCATATGACATGGAAGCTCCCCCTCAATAAGTGGAATCTTATGAGATAGATGAGAAGGAGACCACAGGGGCAAACAAGGAGAAGTTCAGGTCAATGAACCAAGGACATGAGCAGAAGAGTTTCAATTAATAGATTTTTCAAGGATGCTCCAAACACAAGAAATTCAGCCAGATTTTCAAAGAGATATCAATCTCATAAATCCAAAACATAAGTTTTCAAAGTCTTCCATTATAAGGGCTTATGAATGAGCTTTATTGAACAGCATGGTTTAAACATGATGTATGTAGAGTTTATCAATAAAATTCTGTATTGATATCTAAAACCATGTTTTAATAAAAATGAACCAAGCTCTCATATTTATCTTGATTATCCTCCCTTTGTCTTACACAATCAAATTTATTGACTTCTTTCAGAATTACATGCACTAGTATTGAGATTAAGCAATTATGAAGTCATATGATTTTGTCTAGGGTTGTAGCAATTTGATTTTAGCATCAATATTCAGATATTGAGATATGTTCAACAATTTTTCTTGCTACAAATTTTACGAGCACTCTAGTTCAGTGCACACATTGTAACTAGAGGATATACCTTGATTAGAGGCCAATATCCCTAAGCCCTTAGTGTGACTAACTGTCATGCTTTATGTGAACAAAGTTAGCATTTACACATCATGACACACTACAAATCATTTTTTAATGAGTGAGTTGTATTTCTCAGTGTGCATGCCATTGCTCTGCCTGATTTTCAATGAATTCTTAATCAGAGTTAACTATGGTACCTCATGACACAGTCCTTTGGACATGTGTTTCTCAGTGACCAAGGTTATTGCTCTGACAGATATTACCCTTTAGACTTTTCAGAAAAATTCATTTGCTTCAAGTCAATAATAATTTCATGTACTTAATCAGTTGAAGTCATGTATTCAAAAGTGCAGATTTCAGAAGTTTTCACAAGACACAACATGAAACGGATGGTTAAGGTTTATTAAACATGCTTCAGATATTTTTAAGAGATTTTAAAGTCAACCCTTGATTACATTAAACTTAAACCACCTGAGTTATTTTAGATATTCATAAAAATGTATAATAGAAGATTTTTAGTTCAAAAGTTTTAAGATTTATGATCGAGATAGCCCATTGAAATCTTCATGAAGGACTGAAAGATGTCTGAAGCCAAATGATACCAATTGATAAGAGAGATACCAATTGTTAAGAGAGATTGTGAAGCTCAAAGTTTTCAGAATATGATCAAGGTTTGTCAACAAAATCAATAAGAAATGATATGCAATGAATTCTGACAAATGTATACATTTGACAACCTATATGCAATGCATTGACTCCCCCTTACAATATGCATTCAAACTCTCTTTTTGACATTTTTCAAATATAAGGAAATGCAATGCACTACATGTATGCAAAAATATGCAATTAACTCCCCCTGAAAACATGCAATGTTTGCCATTAGAAACTGAACATATGATTTTGATTCATGCACATTCAGACTGTCCTATCAAGCAAAATGACCCATGGTACTAGGCGGAGCACTTGGTCTGAAAGACCCCCTCTCACATAGTAAGAACCTCCAGACAGATTTTCCTGCCTTTTGATAGCTTACCATTTGATATACCATAGAGGTCATGAATAACAATGCAAACCAACAGTCCTATATGCAATTCAGGTTTTCAATGAACTATGCAACAGACAAATTTCAAACAATATTCATATGCAGTCCAGATTTTTCAGAATGCAATTTGTTTTCAGAGTTTATTCATTTCAATAATTATCAAACAACTACAAATGGCAGATATGCAAGATTACATCAAATCAGATATGCAAAGAATTTCAAAATAGAAATGTACAGAATTTACCTGAACAGTTCAGAGGGGGTTCTCATTCTTGAGTGCCTTGGATTATTAACCCCTTTTTATTCCATTCCAAGGCACACCTGCAACAAACACATCATTTTGATGCAGCAGGTACCCAAGAAAACTTGGGTCCTGGATTAGCAGTGACACCTTTGGTAGGTGTTCTAAATAATTTTCTAGCAGCATGGTCATCAGATTTCATCAAGTAGCAGTTTTTCATTGAATGACCAATTTATCCACAGCAATGGCATGAATTAGCAGATTTCAAATTCCTCTTATGCACATTACTGTTGTCATGAAGTTCATTGGCAGAGAGAGAGTTCTGTTTACTATAATGATAGTAAGATGCATCAGGTTTCAGATTTGATCTATGCACATTCTTGTTAGCATGAAATCCATGTGCATATGCATGAAACTTTTTGTTGTTGACATAGTTAAAATTCTGTTTACTAAAATCGGCCAGCCAACATTCAGCAGCTCTATGGCCTGGCTTCCCACAGTTAAAACAATGAGAAGAATTCATTCTCTTAAAATTCTCATGAAAAGCATGTCTATTTGCAGGGATTTTAGCATGTTTAAAATTCTCATTTCTACCCTGAGCATGCCAGCATTCAATGGCCCTGTGGCCACTCTTTCCACATTCAAAGCATGAAATAGAGTTTCTCCTACCAGCATTCAGCCAGCATTCAATGGCCCTGTGACCATGCTTTCCACAGTGAGAGCATTTGAAAGAATTTCTTTTAAAAAAACCTGACCAGCATTCAGAGGTCTTGTGACCAATCATGTTGTAGTTAAAATAGATGATGTGCTGGTTCATTGAAATAGATTTATTTTTACTAAAAACATGTTGGTTTGCAGGGAATTTAGCATGATATGAATAAAAGGTTTTCTTACCACTAGCAAACCAGCAATGAGTAATTGAGTGTCCTAATTTACCACAATTAGAACATGTGACACTCCTTTTCTGAGGTGAAGGATTTTTATCATGAGATCTCCTAGCATTCTTATCATCCTTCTCCATCGACTTACACTCATGCATCAGATGACCAAATTTATGACAGTAATGACAGATCATTTTCTTTTTGGATGCATGTGAATGTGTGTGAGGACTATAATTAATATGCAGTGATGACCCCTTTTTATTTATTTCCTGATTTACAGTCCTTTTCTGATTTTTATCCTGTTTTCCTGTTTTCTTAGCCTTGTGCTGAGTTGGAGATGAAGTAGAAGGCTCATCCTGTTCAGAAGATTTAACAAAAACAATTTTCAGGTTGACTCCATCAACCTTCCTCATGACTGGACTATAACCCAGTCTTTCTTTCTTAAAATTAATCTTTGTTCCTAGCTTTCTCTGATCAGTGGGCTGTTTGTCTTTTGATGTTGTGGCAACATTTGAAGCATTTACAAATGATGTCATTAGCTTGTTCTGAAAAGCCTTTTTATTGACATTGTTGTAGCCCAACCCTTCCTTTTTGACATTGACTTTTGTTCCCAGCAATTTGTTCAGATTATCTTGCCCACTAACAAATTTAGACAAAGAGTTTTTTAAGTCTTGAATTTCATTTTCTAAAGAGGAAATATGCAACTCGTAACTGGCAATCTCTTGCTCACTGCAATTCATAGCTTCACTCAAAACTTTGTTAGTAGTTGTATATTTCTCAATTTCATTTTCCAGATTACTCAGTTTATCAGAATCTTCAATGCAAACAGTTTTTCCTCTTTCCAAGCTAGAAGTCTCTCTAACGTAGTGGAGTTCAGCATTTTTAATTTCTCATTTTCTTCCTTAAGCTTGTCATTTGAAATTAACTCATTTATTAGAGTCTGATCATCTGAGTTAACTTCAAGTTTTCTTTCAGCCTCAAATTCCTTTAATTCTTTTTGCTGTTTCTCCAGATCTTTCTGTAATTCTATATTTACAGATTTTATGGCATTGAATTTTTAAGCAAACAAGTTCTTCTCCTGCTCAAGTTTCTCAAATTTTTCATCATTTTCATTAACAGATTTTCTCAAAGAATCATTTTCAGATTTTAGCTTGTTTAAATCTGAGTTCACACTTTCAAAGTTTTTCAGTAATTTTTTATACTGGTCATGATAGTTAACAAGAGTCTGATTATCATTATCTGACTTGAATTTTTCTTTGAGTTCAGATATCACATTTATATGATCTTAATTCTCAGTTTTCAATAATGAGATTTGTTTCTTCAACATTTGAAATTCAGACATACAGGCATCATGAACATTTTTCAATTCAACACAATTTCTACATGGAGAACTTGAACTAACTGACCCAGTATCCTTCTTCAATTTTTTATACTGTTTTCTTAACAGTTCATGAGATTCAAGTAGCTCATAATATGCATTTTCCCAATCATCTAAAGTATAGTTTTCAAAGGGATTTACCTCATCATTATCATCATCTTCATCTTGACTGCTGCCTTGATTATTTCTGTCAGCCATCATGCAGCTGTCCTCATTTCTTATCTGAGTTCGCTTCAACATGTCCAGAATATCTTTAGCAGAATTGCAATCAAAGAAACATGAATGAAAAGCTCTATCAGTAGCAACTTTCATCAAATTTATAGCTATCTGATTTTCTTCATGCAGTGATTTTTGACTGTCAGTCCATTTGGACTTTTTCTTTGGCAGTTCATGAGGACCATGTGAAATCACTTTCCACAGGTCTGGATTAACAGAATTAGCATAATTCTTCAGACTAGCAAACCATACATTAAAATGCATACCACTGAAAATCGGTGGATGGGCCATGAGAACAAATAGCAAGAAAATACAATGGAACAGGAATATTGATGCACTAAAAACAAATTAGCACCTAAGACTGCAAGATCGGATCTGCAGATCGTTGGACCTTGTATGCAGACACCGCTCTGATACCAATTGTTAGGGTGCTAGGCCCGGATACAGAGGGGGGTGAATGTATCCTTCTACGAATAATGCCCAAATAAAAACTCAGATGCTAGACGCAATCACAGAATAAAACTAATTCAATTAAACTTATGAGCAAGCACATGGAGCGCGCCTATCCAAGCATCTAGCGGAAGCAAACACACAAAGCAAATCACTGCTCAATAGATTTTTAGGTGGTTCGGTCCTCCAGACTTACATCCACCCCTCACTCCCAAACGGAGTGAGGCTTCACTAGCAAACGCTAGAACCAAGCAGACTCAGTCTGCGAACAAGGTGCTGCCACACAGCTTGACCAGGGGAATAGCCTCCCCTCTTTCTCCCAACCGGAGGGACACCCCAAGTGACTCCCAGCCACTTGGAAACTAGAGACCGAAGTCTCTCTTCCTCCAGACCAGGAGGGAACGCGCTAGTGACTCCCAGTCACCAGCAACCAGAGGTCGCAGACCTCTCTTCCTCCAACCGGAGGGACCCCTGGACTTGCAAGCCACAAACCCAGAACCGGAGACAAGTCTCCCTTCTCCTAAATCCACAGGAGGAACCCGATCCCCAGCAGGGCAATCGGAAGAACAAGGCTAACCAAAGAAACAAAAGAAAAAATAAAGAAACATAAAAAGCACAGCAACAAAAGCTGGAAATGAAACACAAGAGATGTAGCTCTCGATGAGCATAGTCATTCTGGATTTGATCCACGAACAGACTGAACTGATCTGCAATAGACTCTCTCCTCCTCTTCTTTTCTTCCTCTTCTTTCTGCTTCTCTTTCTTCTCTCTTTCTTCTCACTTCTCACGAGCACTATCTCTCTCTTTTCCTTCTTCTGCTCTCACTCTCTTCTCTGCTCTCTTCTTTTCTTTCTGGAACGTGGAGGCTCTCTCTCTTTTCTTCTTCTGCTCAGGAATTCTGCTCTTTAGGCTTTTTCTCCAGTTCGCTCCATCTCTTCGCAGAGGGCACCTTTTATATGGCTTTCGACCTGAGTTTCAGGCCTTCACACGAGGGAGTCTCGTTCCCTCCCTTTCCAAAGCCTTCTTGAATCACGTGCCAGGTATCATCTTTGGTTCACATGCCCAATCATTGACCTGTATCACCTGCAGGCAGAGACAAACAACTGTGATTAGTTAGTTTAGTCAGATACGAATGTATAGACATTAGGATAACAGATTAAGTAAGTGTGTACACTGAGGGAGTGTATAGACTTGTGAGACTTCAAGCAAACTCAGTGTATAGACTTGTGAAAGCGCTTGCATTGTACAGACTTAGTGAAAGGGAATGCATGTAATACAATTCTTTTAAATACCCAGAGACTAGTGCGTTCTCGCACGGGAGCATATGAAGTCTCAGGGGAGCATCTATGGCCTCTGGACAGCATCACCAGCGTCAGGGGAGCATGTGGAGCACATGCTGTCTCTGGGGAGCAATCGCTGCTCCAGGGGAGCATCCTCAAAGTTAGGGAAGCATTAGCAGTCACTGGAGGGCATACTCGGTCCTAGGAGAGCATCCGGGGGGACAGGCGAGCATGCACGTCTGATGTACAGACTCTACCAATGTATAGACTTGATAAGCCTGAACCAATGTACAGACTTGGGACGCCTGAGGACCAATGTACAGACTTTGAATCAATGAATGCGTTGGCTGTACAGACTTGCAGAGTAAGCCAGTGTATAGACTTCAAAAGCTTGAAGGCCCAATGTACAGACTTTGAAGAGTCTGAACCAATGTACAGACTTGTAACGCTTGAGGACCGATGTATAGACTTAGGAGCATATGAAGCCAATGTACAGACTTGCCGATGCGAGGCTAATGTACAGTCTTTAAAGGCTGTGAATAGCAAGGCATGCTGTACAGACTTGAGACCTATGAAGACGATTGTATAGACTTTGCCTTAGAAACGAGTGTATGGACTTGAGGTTCTGAATGAAGGTAAGGTGTCAATGTACAGACTTGCTATGGTTGTATGGACATTGAAGCTGCAAGCGATGTACAAACTTGGAGAGTTGAAACCAATGTACAGACTTGACGAAATGAAGACCACTGTATAGATTTCCTTCGGTGCAAAGGCAGCTTAACGATGTACATACTTGATTGAAGTGAAGTCTGTACAGACTTGAATGTTCACAGTGTATAGACTTTGAAGCAAGTGACCAAGGCGATGTGTAGACTTTACCCAATGTACAGACTTGGTGGTCTTGAACGTAGGTAAAGCAAAGCAATGTATAGACTTGCCACCGACCAATGTATAGACATGCTCATATGAGTGAACAGGTCGATGTACATACTTGGCCAATGCTTGAAGCACAGTCCACTGTATAGACTTGATGCCTTGAAGGCGATGTACAGACTTTGTTACCCAAACGATCAATGTATGGACTTGAACTTCAGGAAACGAATGAATAGACTTTGCCACAGTCTAATGTATAGACTTCCAGTGTGAATGAAACGCTATATAGACTTGCTCAAACAGTCCGATGTATAGACTTTAGTTGAAGACCACGATGTAATGTATAGACATGAAGAAACTGTGCACATTGTATAGACTTGAAGAAACAAGGCAACGTTGTATACGTTTGAAGAGACAAGGCAACGTTGTATAGACTTCAAAGATGAATGATCAGACAATGTATGGACTTCACAGTTCAACAGCCATTGTATGGACTTGTACAGTGGTGCGCAGTGTACAGACTTTGAAGTCCGACCTAGCCGGATGTGTAGACTTAGACTACAACCAGGATGTCTAGACTTGTTGTGAAGCAATGCACAGGCTGTACATACTTGAAGAATGCTTGCAGAAGGCGATGTATAGACTTTGTTGCGACTAGTGGCTGTACAGACTTAGGCAAAGTGCACACTTTGAACGCCTATGATGTACACACTTCAATTGAAGCCAACTGAGGACTTGAATGAAGAAATGGCTGTATAGACATGGAGGACTAGGGGGGGTCGACCCATCTAGTAGGGGAGTCGACCCATTACTGCATGCAGTGCTGACTGTATGCTCAATGCAATTGTGTAAACTTCCACAAACAGACATGAAGAGGCGGAATCTCGCGCTGGGTCCTGAGCGGGCTGTGGATCACCAGAAGATGAATCTGCAAGAGAGGGAAACGTGTCAGAGTGCCTAGGGGATCTCCCTGGGGCAAACCCTCCGATGGCTAAGTTAGTAGAGCGATGGTGGAAGCGATAATGGGGGGAGGAGAGAGCTGATGCGCGAGAATCCTCTCCACCAAGGGGTGAAGCGAATCGTGCTCAGGAGCTTAGGATATGTGAATGCCTAGTTCATCTTACCATCTTCCGGAGGGTATCCCTTGCTTAAATAGTGCGCCGCCTTCAGGAGTCCTGTAAGCTGAGGGGTTCCCAGCGGGAGTTACGTCTTTAACGGGGGCTTTCATGGCCTGATCGTGGGAACGTTATCCCCCTGGAGTCGGCAGCTCCCATGACTCTCCCGCTGGCGGAGGACTCTGAACGGTCGCACCTGCAGATAATCAACCGGTCTTACCGAGCCTCGGGGATGCTAGCTCACATCCGAGCGATAGGCATGGCCCGGCGAGGGTGGGGTCGGATAGATCGGCTGGAGCCTATCTCTCTCGGATGGGGAGAGGGCTTTAGGCCGGACCTTCCTTGGAACCTAACCGTTGTCTCGGGCCCTCCGAGCCTAGAAGGCCGCCGGGGAGAGTTGGTTCCTCGAGTCTTATTTATTGGGCTTTTCTCCCGAAGTGGGCCCTGTGGGCTATCACTTGGGTGGGCTCGCCTGGTTGGACCTTGTAGGTCTTGTTGGGCTGCCTTTGTGGTGGGCTGCGGAAATCCCCCTCTCCACTTGTCCCCCTCCTACTCCCGAGCCAAGGAGGCTCGGATGAGTAGTTTTTCGAGGCTTTGGACCGGCGTGGCTCAGGTGGGTGAAATTCCGTTGGCATTGTGGAGCCGCTTATAGCGGTCGCCGAGGCCCGTAATGATGATCCTGACAGATTTGAAACGAAGGGGCCCCCCTTTTTCTCAGAGCACGGAACGGCGCGCCGCCACCCTCAGGGGTTTATAGGGGGCGCTGTTCATCGTTCTAGGCTTCCAGGGTTTTAGGCTTTCCTTGCTTCTTGATGTGCCGTGAGAACACAGCGGAGACGCGGAGCCTTGCGGCGGCGTTCGAAGAGTTGGCGAGGATAACCGCGGAGGCGATCCGGCAGCTTCCTTCTCCCCCGGAGTCTTCAGGCTCGTGCGAGGGATCTTCTCTCAAGGTTGACGTCGTCAGGTACGGCTCTTGAGGCTCTTTTTCTGGGGTGGTAGCTCTTTTTTCTCCTCCTGACTGGGGCTTCTTCTTGCTGCAGACGTGAGGCGGGAGCCTCTGGAGGAGGTGGCCGAGGTCATCGATCTGGGAGATGACTCGGTAGCCGATGAGCCTGATGCCCCGGTGGGTCGCGTCAATGCCCGAGATAAGGCCAAGGGGGCGGCCTCCGAGGGGTCTTCTCGATCGACTGGTCTGAAGCGCAAGGATCCCCTGGTGGGGAAACTGCGGGAGGCCGCGAAGGCCAGGAAGAGGGCCAGGAAAGCCGGTCTTCCTACCGCCGTCGGGGGCGATTCTGGCTCGGCGGCACTCCCCTCTCGGGGGCAGGATGGGGCCGACCCTTCCGGGCTGGCTCTCCCACCTGCCGAGCGAGAGGGGGCCGAGGAGACCAGGGGCCCCGCAGAGGGAGGTGATGGGTCGGCTCTCCCCTCTGTAGGGACAGAAGGGGCCGATGCCAGCGTGGCCGGTGCTGGGACCGAGGGTTCGGTCGGCGCGGATGGGGGTGCGCCCGCGGGGGCGTCGCAACCCCAAGTGCCGGCAGCTTCTGGTGCGGTGGATCCCGCGGCGCCGGTCGAGGGTGGGGGTTCGCCCGGGGAGGCGTTGCAACCCCAACCGACCGTGGCGCGCGGGGCGGTTGGTTTCGCCGCCACAACAGGGCCTTCTGGCGGGGTGCCCAGGGTGGAGCAGTCCCCTTTGCCGGAACCTCTGGTCAGGCTCGGTGTCTCGGGTGACCTGTACCGGCTCTGCCGGTCGATCGCCGATAGGACGAGGGGGGGAGAAAAGCGCAGCACTCCTGCCGGGGTCCTTGACATCCTGATGGAGGGCGGCCTGGTCATAGCTCGGACAGCGGCCGTGATGGCAGAGGCGCACGCCCGGACGGAGGCGGAGCGGTCGAAGCTCACCTGGACCCTTGGTGGATGCGAGGGGAAACTGGCCCGGCTCGAGGGGGAGCACGAGGGGCTCCGGCGGGAGTTCCTCGCATTCAGGGAGTTGGCGCGATCGAGCCGACGGGAAGCCGAGATGCTGGCCGAGCAACTGACAAGGGCCCAAGAATCGCTCGAGAGGAAGAGCAAACGTCTAGAAGACGAGCGTCAACGTCACATCGAGCTGGATAGACTCTGGGAGCTTGAGCGCAGCGAGCTGCAGGATCGGGCGGAGGACGCGGAGCGCCTTCGCGCTGAGGCTGAGGCGGACCGAGCCCGGGCGGAGGGTCGGATGATCGAAGCCGAGCGGAGGATGACCGAGCTGGAGGAGCGTCTGGCGAGGGCGGAAGAGCGTGCGGCCGAGGCGGAGCGGGCTCGGGACGGGCAGGTCGAGGCGGAGGCGATCGAGCGCTATAAAGGCTCGGAAGCTTACTCGGCCGACCTGATTGCAGCTGCCCTACCCTACTACGAGGTAGCGCTCCGCCGGGGTTCTCGAAAGGGGTTCAGGCAGGGCTATCGCCGGGCGATGAACTATGCCAATGAGCACCTTGCCGGGGGTGATTTTCCTTATGGCCAGAGTTATGACTCGGACGAGTCAGATTCCAGCTCCTCATCTTCGGCCGGGGAAGAACCGGAGGAATCGCCTCCAGCGGGGTCACCAGCTCCGGAGGCCTCGGGAGGGCTCACGACCGGGACAGTTCTCGCACAGGCGAGGTCAGTGTCCGGGCCGACGCGTCCCCTACTGCTGTTCCCGAGCTTCAAAGTGGGCCCGAGGCCTGATGTAACTTTATTTTTCCCCTTCCCCCTTTTGTCTGTCTTTCCTTTTGTAAGAGGTTTTTATGGGAGGCAATAAATGACTTACTTTATTTGATCGCTATCTTCGCTGTGATTTGGTTGGCGTATCGGGGCAGTTGGAAAGTGCCGATATTTTTTGCGCCATTTTCGCACGTCGATTCGGGAGACTTCTTGCGGGCGTCCTTCCGTATTACCATGCTTTGAAAGTCGAGGTGCTTCGTGAATCCCGCTAGAGTGGGGATCGAGGAATTTGAGGTGATCTTTCAGGGGAGGTCCTATAGCGTGTTTTCGAGGGGGGAGTCATTTAAGGCGCGTGGCCTCACTTGGCCTATAAAAAGGACCGAAGGGTGCTCCTTCCCTCTTAACACTTAGGACTCTCGCCAGCGGTCTGCTCTTATTCCCTCGTCTTCGCTCTGCGTTGCGCCGCCGCGATCGGAGCATGGAGGACCCTTCAGAAGGTGACGCTGCAGACGACGGGGAGCGGCCGGTTCCAGCTGTCCTGGAATATCAGTCGGGTCCCACGGTCGCCGCGCGTACATGAGACGGGTCCGACGGTCGCCGCGCGGATCTGGAGAGGGCTTCGACGTGCGGGGGCACGCCGTTTGCCTCCTCTTGGCTCCGGCGAGGCTTCCGGGCGGACGCCGAGATGGAGGGCGGATGGGGGAGTTAGGGATGCCGGCCGCCATTCCCCTCCATGGGAGTGGAGGAGGCGGCTCTAGTTCCATCCTCACCCCTGTCCGCAGCCTCTTTCTCTCTCGTTTGTTCTTCATTTCTTTCACTCTTCGGGGGCTGCTTGCTTTCTGTTCGCCTCCAAAGAGTTGGTAGTTTGGCAGAGAGGGGACCTTCACGGCGCTCCTTTTTCCAGGTTGTTGCCAACTTGGAAGGTATCCTTCCTCGCGTGAAAGGTGGCCTTCTCCTTGCTGTCCCTCTGTCACCTTTGTCACGGTCCACCCGAGCCAACTGGGTCGACCATCTCTTGTCCGAGCCAGTTTCTATGTGAGGCAGAGTCAGTGGCTGGATGCGAGAAGGTCAAGACCGGGTCGGTCGGGCGATGGCCGTTTGCCGCGGTGCTAGATGGATTTTTGCTTTTCACTATGTAATGTATTGGCAGTTGCCTTTCTGATGTACCAACAGTTATCTTGAATGAATGCGAAAGATAAGGGGGTTTATTTTACCCGATTTGTTGATACAGTATTCAGAAATAAAATCTGCGTAGTGTGGTTGCATTCCATGTCCGGGGAATGGGTTCCCCTTCCATTGTGGCTAACCTGTACGCACCTTTCCCGAGCGTCTCGATCACTCGGTAGGGGCCTTCCCAGTTGGGGGATAGCTTGCCCGCCGCCTCCAGTGGTCGAGATGCTTCGGTCTTCCTGAGAACGAAGTCCCCTGGTCGGAATTGTCTGCCTCGGACCTTGGTGTTGTAGTACCGAGTGAGGCGGCGCTGGTATTCCGTAGCTCAGACGTTCGCAATCTCTCGGAGTTCGTCTGTCAGGTCGAGGTTCTCGAGCAGCTTCTGCTCGTTTGCCTCGGGCAAAAAGCTGATCACTCGGAGAGACGGATTGGCGATTTCTAACGGAACGACGGCTTCGGTACCATATACCAGTTGAAAAGGGGTCTCACCGGTTGCCGTTCTGGGGGTCGTTCGGTGCGACCATAGTACGCTAGGTAGTTCCTCGAGCCAGCTACCCTTAGCCTTGCCGAGTCTGGTTTTTATGCCCTTCAAGATGGTCTTGTTGGCATTTTCAACCAGCCCGTTGGCCTGAGGGTGGGCGACCGAGGTGAAGTGGTTGCGGATATTTAGGTCGGCACATCTGTCTCGGAAGTATCGAGAGTCGAATTGCCGCCCGTTATCGCTCACTATCACTCGGGGGACGCCGAAGCGACAAATGATTGATTTTCATACGAAACCCCAGACGACTGTCTCGGTGATCCTCGCTGTTGCTTCAGCCTCGATCCACTTGGTGAAGTAGTCGATGGCGACGATGATGAACTTCTTCTGGGATTGAGCCGTTGGGAATGGCCCAAGGATGTCGATCCCCCACCGAGCGAAAGGGTAGGGCTCGGTAAGGGTGACAAGTTCCGTGGCCGGCTGGTGGACCAAATGGTCGAACCGCTGGCAACGGTCGCAATGTTGTACGTAAGCCGTGCAGTCGCGCTGTAGGGTCGGCCACCAGTATCCTTGCCTTAGCAGGATTCTGGCCAGCGACCGACCTCCTGAATGTGCTCCGCACAGGCCTCGATGAATCTCTTCAATAGCTTGGCTTGCTTCGTCGGGGCCGAGACACTTCAGAAGTGGCCCGGAGAACGATCTTCGGTAGAGAGCGTTGTCAAGGATGACGAAGCGCCGAGCTTGGTACTTCATCCGGCGGGCTTCTCGAGGGTCGGAGGGTTCCTGGGAGTCTCGTAGCCAGGATAGGTAGGGGGAGCGCCAGTCGTCGAGAGTGGCCGAGTCAATGGCGAGGAGCTCCGAGTCTATGCTCGGGCGCTCTAGCTCTTCTAGGAGGACCGATCGTGTACCTTCTGGGTCTAGGGAGGAGGCCAGTCGGGAGAGGGCGTCCGCCCGAGAGTTTTGCTCCCGAGCTATTCGGACTACCTCGAACTCCTCGAACTGCTGGGCCAGGCTCCGGACCAACTGGAGGTATTTGATCATAGGTGCCTCTCGAGCTTCGTACTCGCCACTGACCTGGCTTGCAACTAGCTGGGAGTCGGTGTGGATCCTGACTCGCTCAGCCCCCAACCGTCGGGCCATGCGGGCCACCGAGATAAGGGCCTCGTACTCGGAAGCATTGTTGGATGCCAAGAAGTTGAACTTTAGGGCGTATTGCAACTCTATTCCTTCGGGGGACCTTAGGAGGATCACTGCACCGCTGCCGACCGAGTTGGACGATCCATCGACGAACAGTTCCCAGGTTGGCCCGGTTGCTGTCGGAGGCCTGTCCTCGACCGGAATGGTGCTCTCGGCGATGAAGTCGGCGAGCGCTTGTCCTTTGATAGCTGATCGTGGCCGATACGAGATGTCGTATGCCCCGAGCATGATGGCCCATTTGACAAGTCACCCCGAGGCTTCGGGGTGGGCCAGAATCTTCTTCAGTGGCTCGCCGGTTAGCACTGTGATGGGATGCCCCTGGAAGTAGGGTCGGAGGCGCCTTACGGAGGTAACCAACGCTAGCACGAGTTTCTCGGTTGCGGGGTACCTCTGCTCGGCCTCGCTGAGCACCTTGCTGGTGTAGTAGACCGGCCTCTCGACTCCCGAGTCATTTCTGACTAGGACCGAGCTGACCGTTGATGGCGTCGCCGAGAGATAGAGCAACAAGACCTCGCCCGGGACAGGCTTGGAAAGCACCGGGGGCGAAGCCAGGAACTCTTTGAGCTCGACGAACGCTGTCTGGCATTCCCCATCCCATGCGAACGTGGCAGATGCTACCTTGGGCCCCCTCATCAGCTTGAAGAAGGGCAAGCATCGTTCGGCCGCACGGGATAGGAAACGACTGAGAGCAGCGATACGCCCCGTTAGACGCTGGACGTCTTTAATACACGCGGGCGGGCGCATGTCCAAGATGGCCTGGACCTTATCGGGGTTGGCTTCGATCCCTCGCTGAGTGACCAGGAAACCCAGGAACTTTTCAGATCTTACTCCAAAGGCGCACTTGGCGGGGTTGAGCTTCATGCAGTACTTCAAGAGGGTGCCGAAAGTCTCGGTGAGGTCGGTGAAGTGGTCTTGGGCCCTCGGGGTCTTGACGAGCATGTCGTCGATGTAGGCCTCGATGTTCCGACCTAACTGTCCCTCGAACATATGGTTGACCAGTTGCTGGTATGTGGCTCCAGCATTCTTCAATCCGAATGGCATCCGGGTGTAGCAGTACACGCCGTAGTCAGTGATGAAGGCGGTCTTCTCGACATCTTCAGGGTTCATTCGGATCTGATGATAACCCGAATAGGCATCCAGGAAACTGAGTATCTCGTTGCCCGAGGTTGAGTCAACCAGTTGGTCGATGCTCGGTAGCGGATAGCAGTCCTTGGGGGTGGCCTTGTTCAGATCGGTGAAGTCTACGGACATTCGCCAATTGCCGGTGGTCTTCGGCACCAGGACGACGTTGGCTAGCCACGTTGGGTACAGGACCGGTCTAAAAAGACCAGTCTCTTGTCCCTTGGTGACCTGCGCCTTGATGATCGCCTGTTTCTCGGGCGCATGCTTCCTCCTCCGCTGCTGTACGGGTCTCATGGTGGCATCGAGGTTAAGCTTGTGCATCACAGTTTCCTCTGGTATACCAGGGAGTTGATCATCGGACCAAGCGAAGACCCGGACGTATCCAGAAAGAAACTCCTTGTATTGCTGATGTTCCTTCGGTGGTAGGTCGGCACCGATCCTTACTCCAAGGGCCAGGTCGTCGTTCAGGAATACCGTTAATAATTCGCCACCGGGCTTGGTGGTCACGGCTTTTCCTTCGACTCCCCTGGGGCCCTTATCCTTCCCGTCCGGCCTTGAGGCTTCCACCGAGATATTGTAGCACCTTCTAGCCGTGGCCTGGTTACCTCAGACTTCCCCCAACCCGTTTTTGGTGGGAAACTTCATTTTTTGGTGATAGGTAGATGGTACGGCCTTTATTCGGCTGAGAAATTTTCGGTCGAAAATGGCGTTGTACGCTATCATACCTTTAATCACTATGAAGTCCACTATGACCGTAACGATTTTGGGTGGGGTGCCGATAGTGACCGGCAGGCTTAGGGCTCCCTCGGGGTAGGTGGCCAGGCCATTAAACCCGCTAAGGGGTGTTCAGATCGGGCGGAGCTTGGATGGGTCTTCCCCCATCTTGAGAAAACAGTCATAAGATAATACATCGGGGGCGCTCCCATTATCAACCAAAATCCTGTCTACATTACAGTGATTTATCGTGGCCGAGATATCGAGGGCATCGTCATGCGGGGTGCTCAGCCCTTCCAGGTCTTGGTCGGAGAAGACTATGACCTGGAGCTCCATCGGCGGACCTCTGGGAGGCTCTAAGGCTTGGCTGGCCCGCTCGGCATGACGTTTCCTTCCTCGGCTGGTGTCGCCGCCCGATGCCGCCCCTCCGGAGATGACGTTGATGTGGACCCCTCGGGGAGCGTTGTCGATCTCCTCTGCGGCGTCTCGGTCTTCTTTGTGCCCGATCGTGAACCGGGCTAGATGCCCCAGACGGATGAGGCGCTCGATCTCGTCCTGGAGCTGATGGCAATCTCCGGTGTGGTGCCCGTGGTTGCCGTGGAACAGGCAATGCCTGTCCTGCTTGCGGTTCTTCGACCTCATTGGTTCGGGCTGGCGGAGAAGTCCCGAGTCTTTGATGTCTTCATAGATCTCGTAGACTGGTGCGGTCAAGGGGGTATACCGCTTGTACTTTCTCTTGCGCTCTCCTTCTCGATCGCGCTTCTTACTCGAGCCGGGGTTTGGCTCGGAGGTCCGCTTCTTGTCCCCCTCCCGACCCGAGCCGGTTACGTCTCGGCAGGCGCTGAGTACTTCTTCGCACTCGGCGTGGCGCAGTGCCAGAGTCACTAGCTCGGCAAGGGTCGAGGAAGGGTGGAGGACAAGCTCGCGGCGGAGATTCTCGTCCTGGGTGCCCCCGGTCAGTGCGGTTGTGGCTGAGGCCACATCCAGGCGGGGGATCCTAAGGGCTTCCGATTTAAATCGGTGGACGTAAGTCTGGAGCCTCTCCCCTTACGCCTGTTTGAGAGCCAGGAGCCCCGCTACTGACCTTGGGGGGGCGCTACCGGCGAAGCTCTCCTTGAAAATTCGCCCGAATTGCCTGAAGTCTCGAATGGACCCCGGGGCGAGGGCCCGGAACCATGCCTGAGCGCCTTGGACCAGGGTGGCCGCGAAGGCTCGGCATTTGATGGGATCCGGCGTTCCATGCAGGGTCACCAGGGCGTCGAAGCTATCGTAGTGGTCGGCTGGGTCGCCCTGGCCGTCGTAGAGCTTGAAGGTTGGGATGGAGGCTCTAGGAGAGACCTCTGCCTTCAAGATGTACTCGGAGAAAGGGGATTTCTCCTCGTCCTCCGGGAAAGAGGTCTTCTGCAGGGCGCGGAGGGCGCGCTCTTGCTCTGCGAACCGTCTTTCAAAATCTCGTAGCCGGAGAGACAGTTCCGGCTGTGGCCGCGCCGTGGGGCTGGGGGGGGTGTCGCGGCGATCTCCCGGAGCACTGGTGCCCGGGCGCGGCGGTCTCGCTCCCTGCTTCCCTCTCCTCGGCGTGGAGGAAGCCTCTTGCTCCGCAGGCGGAGCTTGCGAGGGTCCTCCGACGTCGTTGCGGAGGAGCTGTCGGCCGCGGAGGGTGAAGCGGCCTCCGGCGGTGTGCTGCGTTGCACTCCTTCGAGGGGGACTTCCTGAAGGGGCGCGGGACCTCGCGTCCCAGGCCGCCTGGGCCCTCATGAGCTCCACGAGGACGTCCATCTTTTCGTTGAGGGCCTGGAAGGCGTTGGCGCCACCGTCTTGGGGTGCCCCTGTCTCCGCCGGGGGGGGGTGGTGGCCCATTGGTGGGGACGCTGGCGTTGGAGGGGGGGCTCTGTGAGACCCTAGAGGGGGCGCCTCCCGCCGCCGCCACAGCCTTACCTGCCCCGCCGGCGGATCTCCTCCCTGAGCTTTTTCTTACCATCTTGACTCTTCGTGCGTTTCCCACAGACGGCGCCAGATGAAGAGGCGGAATCTCGCGCTGGGTCCTGAGCGGTCTGTGGATCACCAGAAGATGAATCTGCAAGAGAGGGAAACGTGTCAGAGGGCCCAGGGGATCTCCCTGGGGCAAACCCTCTGATGGCTAAGTCAGTAGAGCGATGGTGGAAGCGATAATGGGGGGAGGAGAGAGCTGATGCGCGAGAATCCTCTCCACCAAGGGGTGAAGCGAATCGTGCTCAGGAGCTTAGGATATGTGAATGCCTAGTTCATCTTACCATCTTCCGGAGGGTATCCCTTGCTTAAATAGTGTGCCGCCTTCAGGAGTCCTGTAAGCTGAGGGGTTCCCGACGGGAGTTACGTCTTTAACGGGGGCTTTCATGGCCTGATCGTGGGAACGTTATCCCCCTGGAGTCCGGCAGCTCCCATGACTCTCCCGCTGGCGGAGGACTCTGAACGGTCGCACCTGTAGATAATCAACCGGTCTTACCGAGCCTCGGGGATGCTAGCTCACGTCCGAGCGATAGGCATGGCCCTGCGAGGGTGGGGTCGGATAGATCGGCTGGAGCCTATCTCTCTCGGATGGGGAGAGGGCTTTAGGCCGGACCTTCCTTGGGACCTAACCGTTGTCTCGGGCCCTCCGAGCCTAGAAGGCCGCCGAGGAGAGTTGGTTCCTCGAGTCTTATTTATTGGACTTTTCTCCCGAAGTGGGCCCTGTGGGCTATCACTTGGGTGGGCTCGCCTGGTTGGACCTTGTAGGTCTTGTTGGGCTGCCTTTGTGGTGGGCTGCGGAAATCCCCCTCTCCAAGACAGCCACAAGCAGAGTGAAGTAATGAATGCTTTATGCATCAGTTAACATGACTGAACATCAAATATGCAATGCTTTAGATATGTTAAACTAAACTGAGCAGCAAGATGACTGAACATTTGATAGACTAAGTTATGATCAGAAAATAACTGAATAACAGCATGATGACTCACACAGCAAGATGACTCACAGTGATTAACTCACATCAAAAACCAATCATCAAAACCATCATCAAAATCACAGGGGCACAACACTTCTGTAGGTACTCTTTCAAAGCCTGTTGGTGAGTGGTGGATCTCTTTATCAGTTCTAAAATAGAAATCCTGGTCGGGGTCTTGTCTAAGTGCTTTAGCAAGTCATACTGAGTGCCCGGTATGGATTGTTGCTCTTGCTCTTGTTCCTCATTCCCTTGCACAGGCTCTGGCTCCCTTTGTGGAAATACACGGTGGAATATCCGTCCACTACAGAGCACCATGGTTTTTGACGATTGCGCCTTTGTCGGAGAATTAGTGGATAAAGATGGGATAACGGATGTTGGAGGGGAGACCAAAAAAGGAACCCTTATGAGGGGCCTTGTTGGCTGAGGGGTAGTGGTAACTAGAGAGGTAGCAGTAGGAGGTGTAAGGGGGCCCTGAATGGCTGAAGAAGGCATACGCCGAATGAGGAGGGGTCTAGGTAAAGATGAGGGATTTGCGGTTTGAGATGTGGGAGTCCTTGCCGGCGGAGGATTGGCGGTAGCAGTGGGTGGAGTAGGTGTAGGTGAGGGGCGAATGAGAAGCGGTCTGGATGGCAATGGCGAAGAATTGGTGACCGGAGGACGGGTTTGTTGTGGTGTAGGAGATGGTGGAGGGCGAATGAGGAGAGGTCTAGCCGGTAAGGGGTTAGTGGTAGTGGAGGGAATCTGGCTAGTGGTGTGTAAAATGGGACGGGATGGTTGAGGAAAAGGCGTCGGATGGTGTTTACAAACACCGGTAAGGTGTTTGCACATCCATGCGTCTCGGCCGGTCCAGCATCAACAGATGGAGAGGTGTTCTTAACAAACGGGATGGTTGAGTTGGAGTTTGGTTTAGAGCCCCGACAGAGGCGCTCTCTTCATGCCACCCTTGCCCTCTTTCTACTTCGTGGAAGGAAGTGACAGGGTTCACTTGCTGGTTCAAAGGGTGCTCCGGCAATGGATTATGGACAATCCCCATGTCCGGTTGAGGTGCGAGAGCTTGCTGCTGTTGAGGAGGAGGTGGAACTTTCTGCTGAGGCGGCTGCTGAGCCTGTTGCTGCCGAGGAGGTCTTCGTGCCTTCAAGGTTGCAATAAACTGGCTCATTTCATCTCAATTGATATCACCTTGATCATTCAAATCATAGATATAATCCTTGAAATAAAAGCAATGATCTATATTGTGACCAGGCTATCGGTGGAAGACACAATACCAAGAGGTATCCACATTAGAGGGCTAGGCCGTTCTTTCTTTTGGCAAGGTGAGCAGGTTGGCGGCCATGAGTGCGTTAAAGATGTCAGGAAGACTTTCAGGTAATGGTGGGTATTGGGCCCTTTTGGGTCCCGGTGGTCTTCTTGGCTGCTGGGGGCCATAATTGGTAGGTGGTGGCAGTTGGTGGTATTGTTGAGGAATTGGGGGGTTTGGATGGACAGCTTGATTTTGCGGAGGAGGGAGGGGGAATATTTGCTTGGGGAGCGGGATTAAAGAAAGGGAGTTGTTGTGGAGTTTGCGAAGGTCTTGGGTTAGGGTTGCGGAAAGGTGCGGGGTTGCCAACCACGGCCACCTGCTCGTTAGTCACGATGCCCTCGGTTGTGCCACCACTATTGTTAGCATTGGTGTTCTTCCTGACCAACCTTGGTTTCTGTTCAAACATGTCCATGATGGGCGAATCTTTAATCTGGGTCTGTATATATCTAGTTCTCTCATAGAGCTCTTCTATAGTGCTTAACTTATTCATGGCCAAAATATGACGGAATTGCGGAGTAGAATTTGATATGATCATCTTAACTTGCTCCGTTTATGAAAGGGTGTCTTTCAATCTTTCGGCCATAGATCTCCACCTATCGGCAAACAGAATGAAGTCCTCCTCGGGCTTCATCTTCTCGACAACAAGATCTGTGACTGATAGGGATGGACCCACACGATCCTTATATTTATGTAAGAACTTCCGCTGAACAACATCAAAATCACCGGCTTCAGTCGGCTCCAAAGAATAGAACCATTCAAGTGCCGGACCATCTAGAGACCTTCTAAAGAGATAAGTCAAGGAGGTCTTATTATCCTGCCAGAAGGATGTCTCGTACATGAAATCTTCTAGATGGATAAACGGGTTACCCGTTCCATTATAGCGCCCGAAATTTGGCATTTCGGAGGGAGGCAAATGAAAAACCGGCAAGGTGGGGAGAGCAATCTCCGGAGCATTCTTTGGGGCCGTGACCTTCTTAAGCTGCTTCTCCATACTAGCTATCTTCTGGAGGAGTATGGTATTGGTATCAGACTCGACTGGGGCCGGATTGGAAGGGAACGGATTCGGCATAGGCCTCCTTAAGAATTGGGGAGGTGGAGGATATTGGGGCCTGTGGAAGATGAGTTTTTTTTATTAGAATATTTTATTTTGATATATTTATTTATTTATTTTACTTGTTTATTTGGTTTATTAATTAGGCGTGCCAGTCACCGGAGTGACGATTTATTATGCGCTCATCTGACTAACCAGACAATTATGGGTGATCGTGTCGGGACCCAAAACCCGCCGTACCATGAAGGCTACGACATTAATTACACCTCTCAAGAAGATAGGAAACCCTTGATTAATCGCCAAAATAAAGACCATGGGGCCCATATAACTAAAGATGCAATTGCATGCAAGCACACAATATGGTAGTACTTATTAATTAAATCGACTCACGGTACGAGGCGGAGAATTTAGGTCCGAGGACCATCAAAACACATAGTGATAGCTTCCGGTCGGGCATAACCCGGCTTTCCGCAAATCACCATTTAATATACGGGAGAATCGGATCATGTGAGCATGCAAGATAACAGTATTCAATATTATCGTTTATTATTTGTTTGATCATTTATTTATAACTTCGAGAGAGATTTCGACAGCGTCATTCTGCTCTGAGGGGCATCAAGGCCTTCTCACTTTGAAACTGTGCAAAGCATTACGGTGCACACACATAGACCCATGAGGTGAGTCGAGTGTGACTGTATTCAGGCGAGCACATATTATTGGGGCAATGTATGCCGGGGTACGGTAAAATTGATGTTCAAGAACCGAGGGAACGCAGTTGAAACCCGATCGGAACAAATCAGATTCAGTGAGTTATTAGCTCGTGACAGAGTCGTGCTTTGGCTACATTAGGGGGAAATCCCGAGATCCAGGTATGACTTGTCGGAGCATCATTAATATCCCATACCCGGGGTCTAGGGAAGGTGAGGGCTACGGAGTTGACATGGCCATTATTCTTCATTTATTTTTGTTATTATTTTTTTGATGCATAAATACCTTTATTCTCATTTTTTTATTTATGTCATCTCTTTTCATTGCTCACTTCTTATTTATTTACGATTTGTTTGCTTTATATCTTCTTATCTTGCATGCACGCACCTCTTGACTTCCTTTATTAGTATTTGTTTGATAATTGTTCACTTATTGGCCATCTTTTTATTTATCTGTCACTTTTATTCTTCTTTTTTGTTATCATTTACTTGGCCATTATTTGTTTATTGTGTTTTCTTTTATTTTTTTCTCTCTTTTTATACTTTTTATTCATTATTTGTTTATTTTATCTTAGCCGTTTTTATTTCCCCATTCTGAGTGTGAGTGAGTTATTTATTTATTATTTATTCTCCCTTTTTTTCCTTGTAAATATGCGTATAGGACGGGGGCGTACATATGGTGTGGCTTTGCGTTATATGTTAAGAGTGCTCAAAGTTAAGTGGGTTTAATGTTATTTGTTTTGTTTAGGTTTTCTCTTTATAATGTAAAAAGGGGATGGGGTAAATGACGTGGGTGCATGGATTAATGTTGACATGTGTTTAGTGTTAATGGCATTTAGGAGTTAATGGGTGTGAAAGTATGTTAGAGGGTGTGTTACGTGGATGCATATCACGCACATGTGTGTGATGTGTGCATTGTTTAGTGCGTTTTCCCTTTTTTTATTGCATTGGATGCATGGGGGATATGATGGCGCCGATTCAATGCATGCCTATTAGTTTTATTTACATCTTCACATGTGAGGGGGAAATGGCAGCGCCGAAGAGCACTCAGCGAGGTGTCGTCGGTGGCACACCCTCTCGGCATGTATCTTTTTTTTAACACACGAGGAGCTTTCATCTCGGCGTGCCTATCTCTCGGCGTGGTTTTAGCGCCGAGAGGTAATGGCGCCGGGGGAAAGCCCGTTGACTCCCCTTTTATATTTTGTTTAGCACTTTCTTTTATTTATTTACTTATTATTATTATTATTATTTATTCATTTCATGTTATTAATTCGTTTGTTTATTTCTCTTTTATTATTATTATTGTGTATTTTATTTGTTTATGTATGTTTATTATTATTATTACCATTGTTTATTTTGTTTTATTAACGGTTCAATAGTTAATCTGCATGTCTGTCAAAAATCCGGCAGCATCTCCCCCGTATTCGGAGGGTTGATGGGTATATAGGAAACCGTCCACGGAGTGTCGAGACGGAGTCCATAGTAAACAGGCATATCGGAGCCCGAGAGCCGAAAGTACTAGAACCGATGGGACAATGTTCGCCATACGGCGATTTGCTAATACCCCCCGTGAGGAGCCGTGAAAGAGTATGCAGCGACATGACCCCTGGGTTCTCGGCACGGGATAGTTCTCGGCACAGGACAGGTTCTCGGCACGGGGTAGTTCTCAGATTGACAATCTTCACACCGAGAGCTATTCATTGAAAATACTATTCACCGAGTCGGGAAGGGGGTTCTCGGCTTGGAAATCCCACACCGAGAACTATTCATTGAAAACACTATTCGCCGAGCCGGGAAGGGGTTATCGGCTTGGAAATCTTCGTGCCGAGAACTATTCGTTGAAAACACTATTCGTCGAGCCGGGAAGGGGTTCTCGGCTTGGAAATCTTCGTGCCGAGAAGGTTCTTCAAGCCTAATTGTTCTATGCGCCGGGAAGGGTGGTGAAGCTTGATGGCTAGGGGGAAGCTGACAGGCATGTTCTCGGCGTAGAAGGGTGGTGAAAGGGGTTAACGGCGCGAAGGCAAAGAGGCCAAGGGGGTTCTCGGCGCGCAGGCAAAATGAGCAAAAGGGGTTCCCGGCGCGCTAATAGCAAGGTTCTTGGCGCAAGAAGTTAGGCGCCGAGAACTATTCATGGGTTTTACTATGCGCGGCGCCGGGAACTAAAGTGGCGCCAAGAAGGTTTACAAAGGGTTTCCGGCGCCCTATTTTGGGTTCTTTTTGGTGATTCAGGGCGAAGGGAGCGAGTTCTTTAGGGCCAAATTGGATTGGTTCATCAGGCTTCGACTGGATTAAGCTTAGGTTTCATGGGAATGCCAGGATCGGGGAGAAATTGAGGGAAATCAGGGTCTGAAGGGATTCGAGTCATCACTGATATGCGGAGTCCCGAGGACGACTTAATGTCATCTTTTATCACCCTGGGAGCCAAGAGATGACTGTCTCTGGCCCCAAGGATGATTTCGACGGTGCCGGTATATAAAATCACAGCATCTAAAACCACGGAATCTCACGGGCAGCGGCCCTGATCCGTCCTTCCTTGTTCCAGGTACCAAGGGATAGTCTGTCCCTGGTTCTGGAACAGGCATGAAAACCCATTCGGGAAAGGACTGGAATGGCAGACTGGCCATCGAGCTGGGGAGAGGAATCGTACGCTGCTGAATCCAGAAGAAAACATAGGGGAATAGGGACGAAGCTTCGAAGAGGCAATAGCAGGCAGAACTACGGCCTGTATCATTCATTCATTCAAATATTGATATTACAGATGACCCATACATCAGAGGGGATACACGGAAAGGAATGCAAAAGCAATGCATCATTCTATCAGCACAGGGCCGATTACGATGTTATATAACACATCAGAGGAAGAAAGAGGGGGAAACAATGGAAATAATGATGAATGAACTAAAAAAGGGGGGGTGGAGCATTGACTCCTCTCCCTCCCCGTTGCCCACCTTCGATCGACCTTGAGCTCTTCTCTCGACTTTCTCACTTTTCCTTCCTAGCTCTCTTCCCTCCTTTCTGGCTGTGGTTCTCGATCTCCTCTCCGCTCTTTCTCTCTTTTTTTTTTGGACGAGGTTGTGGGTTTCTTCGATTCTTCCTTCTTCCTCTCTGGGCGCCCCCCTGTTCTATTCTCTCTCTCTTTTTGACGGAGGGAATGGCTTTTATAAGCCCATTCCATTGGCTTCTCGGCGTGGCCACTGTCGGTGCGCCTTTTGGTGGCCGTGGGCCTCTTCAGCAGCTTCTCGGTGCCACAGGTATTGGCCCATTTAGGGCTTTTGGGCTTCTTATGTTCATTTCTTCAGTTGTGAGGGCTGACTCATCGGCTGACATATCTTGTTGGCTGAGCCTCTTTCTTGTTCGTTCGGGGATGGTCCCGAGTATCTTCCGAGGTCTTGTGTCTCGTTTCAGTGGTTCTCTATTAGAGCCGGCCGTCTCTTCTTTTCTTCTTTTATTCCTAAAAATAAGATAACAGAAATAAGGCATTTTATCAGAAATAAAGGTATTTTAGGGTTATTATTATTATTTCATCGCTGCTATTATTATTATCTTTATTTTAGGCGTCAACAAATGCCCCCCACCCGTAGGTGGCGCGAATGAGGGACAAGTGAGCGGGACCTGCGGGTGCAACCCCCATCTGAGAACACGTCTTTTTATTCTTCATTCATGCGAACATGCAGGCACTTATTGATCGCACGCACATCTAGATGTATATAGGATAGCTCCCTATATTAGGGATAGGATAAGGATGGCATCCATGATTCACGGACGGAGTGCAGCTCACGGAGCACAACTAAGGGAGATGTGCATACGTAAAGGGGACGCCGCGTAGAACGTATGTATAGCATAAATCACAATGCACACCCATGACTATTCCTCCCTAGTGTGAAAGTACAATTATATAGGTAATGAACCCTAGTCATAGGGACGTGCAGACGCTCTAAGTAACACTAGAGGATTGCTTTATCACCTACGCACACATTCAGGGATCTCGATTTTTTGTGGTTTTGCACACCCCCCTTGTTTATTCTTAATTTGAGATTTCACTGTTCGGCGCGAGTTTCCTCATGTGTCTCAATGGGGATTCCCGGCTACTAAGATTCATCCCTTTATTGGCAGTGTTTTTTGTAGACTTCACCATTCGGCACGAGTCTCCTCATGTGTCTCAATGGGGATTCCCGGCTACTAGGATCAGTCCTTTTGTTCATAGTGGCATAATGGATTTCACCGTTCGGCGCGAGTCTCCTCATATGTCTCAATGGGGATTCCCGGCTACTAGGATTAGTCCTTTTGTTCATAGTGGCATAATGGATTTCACCGTTCGGTGCGAGTCTCCTCATATGTCTCAATGGGGATTCCCGGCTACTTGGATTCATCCTAGTATTATTCAGAGTATTATCATGGGCTTCGTCGTTCGACGCGAGTCTCCTCATGTGTCTCAATGGAGATTCCCAGCTACTAGGATTTGCCCTTTTGTTCATATATTTTTCTTTTTTTTTTGGGTAGGTGGCTTTTTCCTCACGATCACCCTTTATGCGAGTATAGAGATTTAAGCCTCCAAGAAGTGTTAAGAAGAATTTAAGATGTCCCTATGACTAAGGACCATAGCCCATATCGTGTGTGAAGTGTGGGAGTTTCGTGTAGGGTGTATTCTGTGAATTACGCACGCAACGTAGCCACGACTCTTTCCCCTGGCCGCATGCACTCACCGGGAATTGGCTTTTCAACTCTTAGTATGTGGCGTGGCGCACACAGTCGTAGAATCTGGATAGCGTTATTTTAGCAAGGGAATGCGGTCATAGAAATGTGAAGGAAGGTGTATTAATACTATACTTCAGGCAGACATGCACGCAAAACATGCAAGCAAGCAAACCATGTTATTATTATTATTATTTTCTCTTTTTTCTCTCTCTCTCTTTTTTTTTCTATTCTTCTTTTCTCTTCTTCTTCTTCTCCTTTTTTTTCTTCTTTTCTCATCTCTCTTTTTTTTCTTTTTTTTAGAACTCAGTGAATACATCCTTAGGTCGACTCTCTTATAAGTGGACGACCGATGCCATGGTGATAGGGAGAAGTTGTCACATGTTGTGACGAATCCCTGGAGGGACCAAGGGCTGGCGTGGAACAAAGGGGTCTTTTTGTTTATTGGTTAGGATAACAATTTCAAGCCAATGGTAGGATATTTGTTATCTTAGACTGAAGGTCATGATGTTGGGTGACTTGGCTTAGACATATGGTCGTGACACCAAGGCAGAATTTTTAAACGGCTTAGGCAAATTGCCATGACGTCGTACAGCTTGGCTTAGGAGGAAGGCCATGACGTCAAGGTAGGATATTTAACGGCTTAGACGTATGGTCATGACGCCATGTAGCTTGGCTTAGGCAGAAGGCCATGACGCCAAGGTAGGATATTTAACGGCTTAGACGTATGGTCATGAAGCCGTATAGCTTGGCTTAGGCGGCAGGCCATGACGCCAAGGTAGGATATTTAACGGCTTAGACATATGGTCATGACGCCGTATAGCTTGGCTTAGGCGGCAGGCCATGACGCCAAGGTAGGATATTTAACGGCTTAGACGTATGGTCATGACGCCGTGTAGCTTGGCTTAGGCAGAAGGCCATGACGCTAAGGTAGGATATTTAACGGCTTAGACATATGGTCATGACGCCATATAGCTTGGCTTAGGCGGCAGGCCATGACGCCAAGGTAGGATATTTAACGGCTTAGACGTATGGTCATGATGCCGTATAGCTTGGCTTAGGCGGAAGGCCATGACGCCAAGGCAGAATAGTAGGTTTCATCATCGCTACTGGGTTTATACTGATGTAAAGAAGTCCATAAGTTTCATCAGAATAGACGTAAGGTCTAATCTGGGTAAGTTTCATCATTTTTATCACAGGTGGGACATGAGGATATATACGGGTTTCATCGTCAATGGGACTTAAGGAAACATATCAGTTTCATCAGAAAAGATGTAAGGTTTATCCTGGACAGGTTTCATAGTTGAACAGGCGATGCGCCGGTCAATCAACGGGAGGGTTTCATCGTCGGTGGGACATATAGAAATATGCGGGTTTTGTCAGGATAGACGTAAGGTCTATTCCAGATAGGTTTCATCGTCAGTCCAGACGGATGGTTTGGGTCAAAGGTGAAAGTTTCTTATTGACTGACTGGACGAAAGGTCCGAGCCAGAGGCAGAAGGGTTTCTCTTTTTTTTTTGACCGACTGGACGAAAGGTCCGAGCCAGAGGTAGAAGGGTCTCTTCATTCATCGACTGGACGGAAGGCCCGTGTTGAAGATGAAATATTTTTATCTGGCTGGATGAAAGGTCCAAGCTATAGGTAGAAGATGGGTCTTTTATTGACCGACTGGATGAAAGGTCCAAGTCAGAGGTAGAAGGCTCTTTTCATTTATTGATTGGACAGGAGGCCCATGTCGAAGATAAAATATTAATGTCGACCCGACGGGACATCAGAGTCAACAAACCTTGCTTGGACAGTATGTCCAGAATAAGGGCAGACGTAAAACATCATTGTCGTATTGATGCCATGTCAAAATGGCTAACCTGGAAGAGACAAAGGGTCTGGGCCAGGGCAGAGGTGACTGTTGACTTGACAGACTTGTCAAAGTCAACCAACTTAGCAAGGGCATGAGGCCATAAGCCAAGGGAGGAATATAGGATAGGTGTTGACTCGACGTCCTGTAGAAACCAACGAACTTGGCAGAGGCGTGAGGCCTAAGCCAAGGGCAGAATATAGGATAGGTGTTGACCCGGCGTCTTGTCGAAGTCAACGAACTTGGCAGAGGCGTGAGGCCTAAGCCAAGGGCAGAATATAGAATAGGTGTTGACTCGACGTCTTGTCGAAGTCAACCAACTTGGCAAGGGCGTGAGGCCATAAGCCAGGGGAGGAATATAGGATACGTGTTGACTCGACGTCTTGTCGAAACCAACGAACTTGGCAGAGGCGTGAGGCCTAAGCCAAGGGCAGAATATATGATAGGTGTTGACTCGACGCCTTGTCGAAGTCAACGAATTCGGCAGAGGCATGAGGCCTAAGCCAAGGGCAGAATATAGAATAGGTGTTTGACTCGACGTCTTGTCGAAGTCAACCAACTTGGCAAGGGCGGGAGGCCATAAGCCAAGAGAGGAATATAGGATAGGTGTTGACTCGACGTTCTGTCGAAACCAACGAACTTGGCAGAGACGTGAGGCCTAAGCCAAGGGCAGAATATGGAATAGGTGTTGACTTGACGCCCTGTCGAAGCAAACGAACTTGACAGAGGCGTGAGACCTAAGCCAATGGTAGAATATAGAATAGGTGTTGACTCGACGTCTTGTCGAAGTCAACAAACTTGGCAGAGGCGTGAGGCCTAAGCCAAGGGCAGACTATAGGATAGGTGTTGACTCGCTGTCCTATCAAGGTCAACCAACTTGGCAAGGGCGGGAGGCCATAAGCCAAGGGAGGAATATAGGATAGGTGTTGACTCGATGTTCTGTCGAAACCAACGAACTTGGCAGAGACGTGAGGCCTAAGCCAAGGGCAGAATATGGAATAGGTGTTGACTTGACGCCCTGTCGAAGCAAACGAACTTGACAGAGGCGTGAGGCCTAAGCCAATGGTAGAATATAGAATAGGTGTTGACTCGACGTCTTGTCGAAGTCAACAAACTTGGCAGAGGCGTGAGGCCTAAGCCAAGGGCAGACTATAGGATAGGTGTTGACTCGCTGTCCTGTCAAGGTCAACGAGCCCTTACCCTGATAGAAGGTTTAAGGCAAGGGTAAATCAGATGATAAACGCACGAGAGGCCCAGACCCAAGGCTAAGTATTGATGTTGATTTGACGAAAAGTCAGATTTAATGAACCTTGCTCAGACGGAAGGTCTACAACAGGGGTAGAATGTGCAGATAAGTATGTCAGCCCGACGTCATGTCGAAGTTGACCAACCTAGCATAGACGTGAGGTCCAAGCTGGGATAGAATATGGATTTTGACCCATGGAGGTATCGGGGTCGACAAACCTTGCTCAGACAGAAGGTCTAATGCCAGGTGAAGGAATCTTTTGTTGGTTCATTTATTTGAGTTTATCAAGTTTATTGAGTTTGTTGAGATGTTTGTTTATTCATCATTTTCATTGGGCCTCTTGGGTTTGTTGAGTTCATTGAGGTTTATTTCGTTGAGTTTACTGAGGTTTGTTAGAGATTTTTTTTTATTGAGTTCATTAGGTTTATTTATTTATTTTTTTTATTGAGTTTATTAGGTTTGTTTGGTTTATTGAGCTCATTAGTTGACTGAATTTATCAAGATTTATTTGGTTTGATGATGTTTGTTGAGCTCACTGGATTGATTATTATTATTATTATTTTTATTTTTTATTTATTTTTTTATTTATTTTTATTTATTTTTATTTTATTATTATTATTATTATTATTTAACTTGGCCCAATGGGATAAAAGGGTTTTATAGACCCAGACCGGTGGGATAAACTAGCTTGGCTAGGACGGAGTGTCTCAAGCCAATGAAAAGGGCTTTATGGGGATAGTCCGGTGAGACTGGTGGGATAGAGGAAAAAAATTTTAAGATTGGCTCGGGCGGAGTGCCTCAGGCCAATGAGAAAAGGTTTTATGGATGCAGCCTGACGAGACAGAAGGAATTATTTTCAGAGCTCGACAAGGGCGGAGTGCCTCGTGCCAAGGGACAGGTTTGTATGAGCCCACGTTGGGCAGGGGGACTGAGACAATAGTAGTGGAAAGCCCTGTTGGGCCAATGCAGCAGGTGTTGAGATATTTGGTGTAATTGTTGGCTGAATGCCGGAAGCTAATGAAGATGTGTTGGCCGGGGCCCAGGACCCGTATCAAGGGTAGATGGTCAATCCCGGTGGGACAAATGGGAAGATGGCGATGCGCCATGCATCCCAGTAGGCCATTTTATGTTAATAATAATAAAATCATCCCAGTCTCCATAAACGGGACGGACATTTTGTTCTCCCTTGTTACCTCAGGGCTCGTCCCCCTTCTTTTTTTTATATTGACCAAGGCGGGGATGTAGGAGAGCGCTCACCTCCTCAGGGAGGGGATGAGTAGTTCGCTCCACCACATAAGCCCCACAATGGTAGTTATATCTAGTACAAATTAGGATATAGAGGGAGTGTCGGTTCCCTCAATAGATATGGCCATCATGATCTTTTCATTTCTCTCTTTTTTTTTTAGTGCCTGCCCCCAGAACAGGCTCTCTCCTTTTTTTCTTCTTCTCTTTTTTCTTTTTTTTTCTCTATTTTTTTTTCTCTTTTTTTTTACAACCCTTCGAGCTGTGAGATAATGCTCAAATGCTGGCTTTTAGCCGAGTTTGCGGGGGATAGCAAGGCCAATGACGCCACGCGAGACTGCTTGCCTGAAGACGGGTATTTGGTGAGGGCGTGGCGGATCCACCTTATATTCGCCCATTTGCAGTTCACCTTTCTTGATCGTGCCTTCGATGATGTCCTTGAACACGTAGCAATCCTCGATAGGATGTCCCGCTACTTGGTGATACGGACAAAAGCACGAGTTATCTTTTCTTGTGGAGTTGCTTGATCTCTTTGGCTCTGGAAGCACCACTTTACCGCATTCTAGGGCCCACTCAAAGAGAGCTGAGGTCATATTTTTTGTAAATGAATAGGGCTTCATCATTTTACCCCTTAACGAGGACCCTTGTGTGTCCAGCTTGGTAGAAGTGATACAAGCAGTCTCTGCTTTTTCCTTCTTCTGTCGCTCGAAGGCTTCAAAGCTTGGAATGCAAAGTTCTTGTGCTGGCTGCTTATCGGCTGGTTTGTAGTTTTGACCCATGCTCGTGGAGGATGGGTAAATCCTTGCAATGACTGCTTCAGCTTCAGTTGCGAAGTCATTTAGACTTTCAAAGGTCGTGACTTCGAAGTCAATGACCCATCGTAGAATCTCTAATTTCAGATTCTCTTTACAGATCTGGACAGATTCATTGTAACTTGGTGGGTGCCTACACCTTTCACGCAGGCTCCTCCATCTATTTATGTAGTCCCTGACGGACTCATTATCATTTTGTTTGGTCATTTGCAGCTCGGCCTCAGTGACTTCTTCTCCGGCCGTCTTTGTATTCATTGTTTGCTCTACTTTGGTCTTATCCCTTGTGGCTGGACCCACTGATCTTGAATGTAGGGTAGTTGGCTGCATATGAGGCCTCATCGATGTCTTTGTCGGATACACTTCAGTTGCCCCCTGACTTGCCCAAGGGAGCGTGTGTTGGGATGATTGAGGGAGGATGCCCCCTGAATGACCATGTGTCGTTTGGGGCATTGCTGACCGCGCTGAAGCTTCAGATGAGCTAGAACTGTCTTGCGATGCCTCGCATTGATGCCTCGGCAGTCGTGGCGTATGTGGCTTTATGTTCATTTCATTCAGTTGCCATCGTAGCATTTCAATCTCCTGCCGCTTCTGGTGGAGTAGTGCCATTATTGTAGGGTCTTGTAGGAAGGGACTGGGAGTGCTACTGCCCCCTGCCTCTGATTTGTGCAGAATGGATTTCCTCTCGCCATCATTACTGGCCATAGGTAGCTTCTTTGGGACAGACCCCCTCTGTTCTATGCCTCTGGGCAGAGGAGGAATATGGCACTGAGCCTCCTTATTAGCTGGTGAATGTTGCTTTGGCATCCTCCCAGAGCTGATAGACTGAAGAGAAACGGAAGCATTGGCTGGAACTACTTCCTTCGGCACAAAGCAAATTTCTTCATCTTCTTCATCAACGGTTTGTGCCTCACTAGAGGATGCTGACAATGTGTTGTAGGAGAAAATAAGATTCCTCCTTTCAGTAGTTGTATTCTTCTTTCTCTTTCCGTTCATGGTCGGCCCTTGCCCCCACAGTGGGTTATTTGATGCATTCAGCTTTTCTGCTTTTTCTTCAGCTCTTTCTGTTAATTGTTGAGACTCGCTGCCTATTTGAGGGGCAGGCTTCTTGAGCAGCATAGGCTGATTCTTTGGCTGCTCATGGCTACCAGGCTCATTTGTAATGGCTTGTAGCTGTGGGTTAACTTCTTCATGTGCCCACAATGGGGTTTGTCTCTTCTTACTGTCCATTGGCCTTTTAATGATTGTTGGTAGAGTGGGATGGGCCATAACTCTATAAACCTGGGCTTCTGGAGGTAAGCGAGGTACCAGTCTTATTTTCCTTCCCGTTGACACGGCTTGCCAGTTTCTTTGTTCTTTTTCATGCTTAGGAATATTGTCTTCATAGGTGTGCCGGCTACAAGCCTCTGGCATTTCTTCAAGCAATTGTTGACATATAGATATCATATTGACTGACGCCCTTGGCACAGACATTTCATGCGGGTGTGGGGGATCAACTTTGTATTCCCCTATTTGTAGCTTACCCCTTTTTATTAAGCCTTGGACGATGTCCTTGAATATTTGACAGTCTTCAATAGGATGTCCGAGGATCTGGTGGTAAGGGCAGAAATTCGGATCATCTCTTCTCCTGGCATCATCAGGCCTCTTTGGCTTTGGCAGGATAACCTTGTCATGTTTGACAGCCCACTCGAACAATGTTCGAGTCTTGTCTCTTGGGAAGGCATAGAACTTCTTTTCTTTATTCCGGTGTGAAGGCATTTCTTGACATTCAGCAGACCCATTGAGAGGAGAATGGTGTACCCATTTCTGCCTTTTTGCCCCGACGCTAATAGCGTGTACAGCTTTCAGCATCGGCCTCTTATTAATTTGCTTAGCCTGATGGTTTGAGTTGATAGAAACTAATGGATATCTTGCACAGAAGTCTTCAATCTCTATTGCAATATTAATCAATCGGTCAAAAGACCAGACTTCCGCTCCAATTAATTTTTCCAGGACTTCTTTCTTCAGATTTTATTTACACATCTGTACTGCATCTTCTAGATGTGGAGAGTGTCGGCATCTCATACTAAGATCCCTCCATCTTTTCATATATTCTGCAGCAGCTTCATTATCTTCTTGCTTGGTTGCCAACAGCTCAGCCACGGTCACCCTTGCCTCTGTGACATGGAATCTTTCTATGAATTTCCGCTGCATATCCGGCCAGTTGTTGACAGATCCAGCCGGCAAACTATCATACCATTCAAAAGCATGTCCTGTTAGAGAACACCCAAAGAACTTCAATAGGTATGACTCATCTGTCGCCAAGTCACCCAGGACTGTTACATAGTGTGCAATGTGTTCTTTCGGGGAGCCCTGCCCATTGAATTTGTCAAACTTGGGAATTTTATTGGTGCTAGGCGGCAATCTCTTAGTAACATGATAGGCCGGATATGGCACTTTATACATGTCAAAGGGGGCGTAATTAGCACTACCCCTTTTGGCTAGCCTCTCCTCAACCATCTTTTCCACCATTGATTTATTCACCACGACTGGCACCGCTGATTCAGGGCAGAGGTGGGTGGGCTGCATTTCTTGTGTGGCTGGAGTTGCAACATGAGACGGCGGAGGTTTCGACAAGGGAACCTGCCGCTGCATTTGAAGAAGCTTCAGTTGTGCAGGCTGGAGCGACTGGAAATGATCCTGGGGAACAACCCAACTCTGACCGTCAGTTTGTAGAACAGTCTGTGAAAGAGCAGTCGAGGGGTTAAACCCTCCCAGTGATAGGTCAGTTTGTGCCCCCGGTTGCTTGGGTGACACATCATGTTCAGTCTTCTCTTTTAGTTGCTTCTTCAGCAGTTCTACCTCCCGCTGATATCTTTGCATGGCTATTAGGATGGCAGGGTCCATAGCTATTTTGTTGGTAATGGTCTCAAGTGTTTCACCAAAGCCGCATCCGGACAAGGGCACCCTTTCTTCTTCAGATGCCATTATTTTGGTGCTGAGAGTAGTGTTGTTTTCATCGGTAGCCTGCTTGCCCCTAGCGGTCTGTAGTAACCCAGCTTCATTTTTGCTTTGTCCTGTCACAGGGTCTTCTCTTTCGGTAACCTTGGCTAGTTCTTCTTGCCCATTTAGCAGGGCATCATGCCTGCTCATCACTCCTGTCATATTACACGCGAGGACTTGCATTCTCCTTTCATGCTTTTTAACTCTCCTTCGGGACTGGCGAGGGAAAGTTGGCCCTTCATTTGTCAGAACTCTTTTCATTTCTTCCCTCTGTGAAAGACTTTCAAAACTTCTGAACTCGGCTTGCTTTTTCTCTTTATCTATCCCAACAGGTGATATCTTATTTTCTCCTTCTCCTTCAGCCTTGACAGCATGGAGTGACCTTTGTCGGCCTATGACAGAACTTCCAAGGCCATGGAAGTATTCCCAGACCCTCTTAACCATCCCCTCTTGACTGTACTCTGAAGAGATAGCAGGAGGCAGCGTCCAGTCTTGGGCGGGTGGCATGTATGCTAATCGTGTCAGCTTGGCAACTTGGTTGAGATTCTTTGAGTTCTTGGAAATATTAGCCTGTCTTGCACAGACCCTGGCAGCGAGTGGAGGAGTTGTGGCTGTGACTTCTTCCTCATTCATGACTCTATTATCCCTTCTCTTGGGAGCATCAACAAAACTGTTATAATTTTGTAGGGTTGACATGACACTCCGGGTCTTCTTGGGAACCCACATTTGCTTGCGTCTTGGCAATTTTGAGGTTGACTTTCCTTGCTTGCTATCATCACTGTTCGCCCTCCGGCTAGCCAGCACTTGGAAAGCATTGCGGGTAGGAATGGTCGGGATGACCCGATCCGACAGAACTGTGGCATTGCGGCCGTTGAAGAAGATCCGAACGCCCCCAATCATCATGGACTTCCCAGATGCAGAAAGTCGACATTGGGAAGTGGCAGAGGCTCTTCCTCTTATGAAATTCTTTTTGTTGCCCCCAGTGGTCCCCTTCTCATGTGCTTCAATCGGGCTGGTAGCATGGTGAACATAACAGCTCACGGTCACTGGATTCTTCAGTAGGGATTTCTTGATCTTATCCTCACTCTGACAAGAAGCAGCTTTATCATCCTTCAGCTCTATAGGCTTCGGACTTTCTTTGCTCAGAAGATCCACGAACACAACTCCCAGGAAGTTGGGGCAGCCAACGACCGAAGGAAAGTCACCGAAAGTGGTTGGCACGGCAAGATATCCGTGTGCGACATGGCCAGCTATGATCTGGGTGCCGAAGAAAAGCCCGGACAATCCGTTCGTCATTGCTTTAACCTTTAAAAGGGAAAGACAAGATGAACGAATAGTTAGTATTTGGAATAATTAATCGGGGACCCCATGGTCTGTTTATTTTGGCGAAAAAATGAAGGGAGGTTGCATCCCACCAGGCGTGCCAGCTTGTGGAAGATGAGTTTTTTTTATTAGAATATTTTATTTTGATATATTTATTTATTTATTTTACTTGTTTATTTGGTTTATTAATTAGGCGTGCCAGTCACCGGAGTGACGATTTATTATGCGCTCATCTGACTAACCAGACAATTATGGGTGATCGTGTCGGGACCCAAAATCCGCCGTACCATGAAGGCTACGACGTTAATTACACCTCTCAAGAAGAGAGGAAACCCTTGATTAATCGCCAAAATAAAGACCATGGGGCCCATATAACTAAAGATGCAATTGCATGCAAGCACACAATATGGTAGTACTTATTAATTAAATCGACTCACGGTACGAGGCGGAGAACTTAGGTCCGAGGACCATCATCACGCATAGTGATAGCTTCCGGTCGGGCATAACCCGGCTTTCCGCAAATCGCCATTTAATATACCGGAGAATCGGATCATGTGAGCATGCAAGATAACAGTATTCAATATTATCGTTTATTATTTATTTGATCATTTATTTATAACTTCGAGAGAGATTTCGACAGCGCCATTCTGCTCTGAGGGGCATCAAGGCCTTCTCACTTTGAAACTGTGCAAAGCATTACGGTGCACACACATAGACCCATGAGGTGAGTCGAGTGTGACCGTATTCGGGCGAGCACATATTATTGGGGCAATGTATGCCGGGGTACGGCAAAATTGATGTTCAAGAACCGAGGGAACGAAGTTGAAACCCGATCGGAACAAATCAGATTCAGTGAGTTATTGGCTCGTGACAGAGTCGTGCTTTGGCTACATTAGGGGGAAATCCCGAGATCCAGGTATGACTTGTCGGAGCATCATTAATATCCCATACCCGAGGTCTAGGGAAGGTGAGGGCTACAGAGTTGACATGGCCATTATTCTTCATTTATTTTTGTTATTATTTTTTTGATGCATAAATACCTTTATTCTCATTTTTTTATTTATGTCATCTCTTTTCATTGCTCACTTCTTATTTATTTACGATTTGTTTGCTTTATATCTTCTTATCTTGCATGCACGCACCTCTTGACTTCCTTTATTAGTATTTGTTTGATAATTGTTCACTTATTGGCCATCTTTTTATTTATCTGTCACTTTTATTCTTCTTTTTTGTTATCATTTACTTGGCCATTATTTGTTTATTGTGTTTTCTTTTATTTTTTTCTCTCTTTTTATACTTTTTATTCATTATTTGTTTATTTTATCTTAGCCGTTTTTATTTCCCCATTCTGAGTGTGAGTGAGTTATTTATTTATTATTTATTCTCCCTTTTTTTCCTTGTAAATATGCGTATAGGACGGGGGCGTACATATGGTGTGGCTTTGCGTTATATGTTAAGAGTGCTCAAAGTTAAGTGGGTTTAATGTTATTTGTTTTGTTTAGGTTTTCTCTTTATAATGTAAAAAGGGGATGGGGTAAATGACGTGGGTGCATGGATTAATGTTGACATGTGTTTAGTGTTAATGGCATTTAGGAGTTAATGGGTGTGAAAGTATGTTAGAGGGTGTGTTACGTGGATGCATATCACGCACATGTGTGTGATGTGTGCATTGTTTAGTGCGTTTTCCCTTTTTTTATTGCATTGGATGCATGGGGGATATGATGGCGCCGATTCAATGCATGCCTATTAGTTTTATTTACATCTTCACATGTGAGGGGGAAATGGCAGCGCCGAAGAGCACCCAGCGAGGTGTCGTCGGTGGCACACCCTCTCGGCATGTATCTTTTTTTTAACACACGAGGAGCTTTCATCTCGGCGTGCCTATCTCTCGGCGTGGTTTTAGCGCCGAGAGGTAATGGCGCCGGGGGAAAGCCCGTTGACTCCCCTTTTATATTTTGTTTAGCACTTTCTTTTATTTATTTACTTATTATTATTATTATTATTTATTCATTTCATGTTATTAATTCGTTTGTTTATTTCTCTTTTATTATTATTATTGTGTATTTTATTTGTTTATGTATGTTTATTATTATTATTACCATTGTTTATTTTGTTTTATTAACGGTTCAATAGTTAGTCTGCATGTCTGTCAAAAATCCGGCAGCATCTCCCCCGTATTCGGAGGGTTGATGGGTATATAGGAAACCGTCCACGGAGTGTCGAGACGGAGTCCATAATAAACAGGCATATCGGAGCCCGAGAGCCGGAAGTACTAGAACCGACGGGACAATGTTCGCCATACGGCGATTTGCTAATACCCCCCGTGAGGAGCCGTGAAAGAGTATGCAGCGACATGACCCCTGGGTTCTCGACACGGGATAGTTCTCGGCACAGGACAGGTTCTCGGCACGGGGTAGTTCTCAGATTGGCAATCTTCACACCGAGAGCTATTCATTGAAAACACTATTCACCGAGCCGGGAAGGGGGTTCTCGGCTTGGAAATCCCACACCGAGAGCTATTCATTGAAAACACTATTCGCCGAGCCGGGAAGGGGTTCTCGGCTTGGAAATCTTCGTGCCGAGAACTATTCGTTGAAAACACTATTCGTCGAGCCGAGAAGGGGTTCTCGGCTTGGAAATCTTCGTGCCGAGAAGGTTCTTCAAGCCTAATTGTTCTATGCGCCGGGAAGGGTGGTGAAGCTTGATGGCTAGGGGGAAGCTGACAGGCATGTTCTCGGCGTAGAAGGGTGGTGAAAGGGGTTAACGGCGCGAAGGCAAAGAGGCCAAGGGGGTTCCCGGCGCGCAGGCAAAATGAGCAAAAGGGGTTCCCGGCGCGCTAATAGCAAGGTTCTTGGCGCAAGAAGTTAGGCGCCGAGAACTATTCATGGGTTTTACTATGCGCGGCGCCGGGAACTAAAGTGGCGCCAAGAAGGTTTACAAAGGGTTTCCGGCACCCTATTTTGGGTTCTTTTTGGCGATTCAGGGCGAAGGGAGCGAGTTCTTTAGGGCCAAATTGGATTGGTTCATTAGGCTTCGACTGGATTAAGCTTAGGTTTCATGGGAATGCCAGGATCGGGGAGAAATTGAGGGAAATCAGGGTCTGAAGGGATTCGAGTCATCACTGATATGCGGAGTCCCGAGGACGACTTAATGTCATCTTTCATCACCCTGGGAGCCAAGAGATGACTGTCTCTGGCCCCAGGGATGATTTCGACGGTGCCGGTATATAAAATCACAGCATCAAAAACCACGGAATCTCACGGGCAGCGGCCCTGATCCGTCCTTCCTTGTTCCAGGTACCAAGGGATAGTCTGTCCCTGGTTCTGGAACAGGCATGAAAACCCATTCGGGAAAGGACTGGAATGGCAGACTGGCCATCGAGCTGGGGAGAGGAATCGTACGCTGCTGAATCCAGAAGAAAACATAGGGGAATAGGGACGAAGCTTCGAAGAGGCAATAGCAGGCAGAACTACGGCCTGTACCATTCATTCATTCAAATACTGATATTACAGATGACCCATACATCAGAGGGGATACACGGAAAGGAATGCAAAAGCAATGCATCATTCTATCGGCACAGGGCCGATTACGATGTTATATAACACATCAGAGGAAGAAAGAGGGGGAAACAATGGAAATAACGATGAATGAACTAAAAAAAGGGGGGGGAGGGTGGAGCATTGACTCCTCTCCCTCCCCGTTGCCCACCTTCGATCGACCTTGAGCTCTTCTCTCGGCTTTCTCACTTTTCCTTCCTAGCTCTCTTCCCTCCTTTCTGGCTGTGGTTCTCGATCTCCTCTCCGCTCTTTCTCTCTTTTTTTTTTGGACGAGGTTGTGGGTTTCTTCGATTCTTCCTTCTTCTTCTCTGGGCGCCCCCCTGTTCTATTCTCTCTCTCTTTTTGACGGAGGGAATGGCTTTTATAAGCCCATTCCATTGGCTTCTCGGCGTGGCCACTGTCGGTGCGCCTTTTGGTGGCCGTGGGCCTCTTCAGCAGCTTCTCGGTGCCACAGGTATTGGCCCATTTAGGGCTTTTGGGCTTCTTATGTTCATTTCTTCAGTTGTGAGGGCTGACTCATCGGCTGACATATCTTGTTGGCTGAGCCTCTTTCTTGTTCGTTCGGGGATGGTCCCGAGTATCTTCCGAGGTCTTGTGTCTCGTTTCAGTGGTTCTCTATTAGAGCCGGCCGTCTCTTCTTTTCTTCTTTTCTTCTTTTATTCCTGAAAACAAGATAACAGAAATAAGGCATTTTATCAGAAATAAAGGTATTTTAGGGTTATTATTATTATTTCATCGCTGCTATTATTATTATCTTTATTTTAGGCGTCAACAGGGCCTAACCACTGAGTGGCTTACCGGCTGAGCTAGCGTAACCATAATAAGAGTTGGTGGATGTGAAGGAATCTTGTGTGAGACCGATTGGTCCTTAAGAGATGGATGGCCACCCGTGGCCTGAGGAGGGTTTGAGGATGACGGGACATATTTCCCTTTTAGAGCGTCCTGGACCGCCTAACGTTGAGAATCATCTAATTGAGACAAAGCATGAATCAGATCATTGAGATTGAAAGATGAGGAAGCCTCCCCAGATGTATTTTGGATGACGGGTTGAGCTTGGGAGGGAGGCTCATCCTCTTGAGTAGTGGTGTCCACTACGTGGACCTGGGAATAATAAGGATGGGAGGGAGCATAGTTTCCCTCATAATGGGCGGAATCTTGAGGGGGAACCTCATAGGATGGGTCAAATTGACCCTCCTCATAACCATCATAAGAGTACTCATAGTTGGCCATGTTAATGATTCTACCTGAACGAAGTTGCATGTTTAAGGCAAGGAAAATATCTCAAGCCAACAAGTATAAGTAAGAAACAATCACCCAATCACGCAAATTATTCACACAAGTTGTAATGAACCCAAGATTTAAGGTTTTCTTTGAGATTAAAATGGATTTTAAAGGTATAATTAATTATCTCTCTTTAATGTGGGTCCTAGTTTCAAGTTTGAGTGTAATCTCTGGGTCAACTAAGTTCTTTCTCTCTCCTTACCAACGGATGGGTTGACTAAACTCCGGGTACTTCAAATGGTACAACCGGCCCGACGTCCGTGAGGAAATCCATAGGTGCGGAGACTTACGGAGGTCTTGGAAAAGGAATTTTCAGTCTAAAGAGATGGAATGCTCAATGGAGGGTCCTTCCAATTCCAAGAAAAGGGTGTGGAATCCTAGAAGTGTAGAAGGAGGAGGTCTTTCAACCAATGCCATAGAATGCAGGCTAATGCAGGCAGATCAATGAGCAATAAGCAAATAACCAGTAAGTGCAACAAGCAGGTGAAGATAACAGTAACAATCAAGGTTCTGTGAAAACAGAACAAAATGACGACCTAGCCGCAGTCGCTGTCTCAGTAAACAGCGTCTGTGTGACAGTCGCTGATCACAGTAAACTGTGATAAACAGTGAACAGTAAGGTGAAATAGTGCCTTAGTGTGAGGCGCTGGATCTATAAATAACGCCTCTGTGAGGGGGAGTTGCTTAACAGTAAACAGTGCCCACCGTAAAAGAAGAATCAACAGTAACTGAAGAATTGACGCCTTGGGGTTAGGCATTGAATTCGTGAATGACGCCTCTGTGGAGGGGCATTGATTATAAAAATAATGATAATATAGAAACAGGGCTTCTGGCAGAGGTCGCTGTGATGTAACACCACCTATGGACCTATCTTGCAAGCATTCAAGTTTGAGCAGCGGACTCACACTAGCGAGCTCACCCGTATGGCGCACACTAGTACCCGATGGCGACTAGGCGATGTTGGAGAGGGTCCGAGGTGGGACCTTTAGGCTCCAATGGTTGGCTAGCTTGGGAAGAACCCCAAATGGGCCTAGGATGCCCAAATCCACACCAAGGGTGTGGGTTAAGTGGATTCACTCTCAACTTGCCCGCGGTGGTCACTCACGGTACTAGCAATTTGGGCCGAGCTCTCACTCTCCGTCCGACGAAGCAATAGCAATAATACTAAGCTAAGCAAGTGATTAAACCAGTCAAGAGAGGGTCTGAGGCTCACCTAGCCGGCGTGAAGACGCCGACTCCGGCCGGAGACAGGGGCGAGCGGGGAGGCGAAGGTATGCACCCGCACGCCGCGTCGATTGAAGCTTCAAACCTGCGACTTAATAATGACATGAACTACACCCCATGCAAGGGGGGGGGATCTCGGGGTGGGGATTATGTGAATTACAGCCAAAACTACCTCCACGCAGGGAGGGGCCTTCAGCCGGCCAAGCGGGGTGGGGAATTATGAAGAAAACTCGACGTTCGGATTGATGCCGGTTCTGCCAATCTTCAGAATGGCTGGGTAGGGGTGCGGTGATGATGCCGCCACAAATTCCACAGAGCTCAGAACTTGATGAGACTTGCGCCAAAAGCTTGCCAACGGACCAAGGATGATCTCTGAATTTTTTCTAAGCTTGGTACAGTCATTGCTGGCCGGGGCAGAGTCTGGAACCGGACTAATTGGTTCTGCCTCTGTCTGGTGCAGAACAATGTGGCTGGTTGCAGAGGGTGCCACGCTCACTACCAAGCTCTGATTGAGACGAGACCTGAACCGTTGGAACCGTGGTCGAGTCTTCTTTCCGTCGGCGCCAACAGCGTAGTCGGCAGATGTCGGAGAAGACCAGGATGATCAGATGAGTAGAGGGGTGTCGGTTCTGGCTCCTGAAAACTGACCTGACCACTTGGAGTAGAAAATTCGTAACTTGAGATTCCGATGTCCAAATGCAGGTCTGCTTCTTGAGGATGAAAGAGCACTTGAGAGGGAAGAATTTTTCTGAAGAACACTTGATCTAAATCCCAAAAGGTTCACCGTGGCCGAGGTTCCACTCTCGCTCTGGTTCTCTGCCTGGGGTCTTCTGCGCAGTCGAGGGAGATCGGCTCCTGCGGACAGCTCCGACCTCGGATGTCGATGAAACCACCTCGCTTAAAAATCTCCTTGGACGAAATTTCCAACGGTGTATGCCATGCCACCAGAAGATGAGGGGAAGTGTCGGAGATGAAGCTGCTTCCAGGACTCGATCTTGCTGCCTGCGAACTGCTAATGGAGCTGCAACTTGGTGGTGGCAAATGGTGTAGGAGAGAGGCAACTAAGCAAGAGGGTGGTTGGCTGATGGCTGGGGAATATGGTAAGAACGTGGCTAGGGCTTCAAGGGGTCTAGAGTGGCAGGGATAGATGGGGAGAGGGGGCTGGAACAGCTAGAGGTGGAGATGGGGGGTGGGTGTGCACTAGAGAGAGGGTGAGTGAGAGAGGAGGTGGGGGGCGAACTTGGCTGTAGGGAGGAAGGGAATTTCGACCTAGGGTGATTAAGGAGGTGGGGAGATGGAAGGGCACAGCTCTAGGGAGAGGGAAATTGGAATTTGGACTTAGGGAAGAGCCCCTTCAACCTTGGGGAGAGGAAGGGAGCTTAGGAAATGGTGTAGGGTAGGTGGTAGTTGGGTGGTGGGGCTTGGAGTGGTGGAACTTCCTTAGGACTAGGTGAGGATTAAAGAGGGGTTGTGGGAAGTTGTGGGGAGTTAATGGAGGTAGGTGGGGGTTGGAAGTGGTTAAGAGGGGGAGGAGAGAGAGTGAATTTCAAAATTTAGAGAGAGGAGGAGAGAGAATGGAGAGATAATGAGAGGGACTAGAGGAGGTGGAAATGCTATTCAATATTCATCCAAAAGTTGTTACATATGAGGAGTGGGGTGGCCTATTTATAGGCACATGACTTTTTCACAAAGGACCCTAACAAAAGACACAATGACTAATAACCGAAGGGAAGGGGGGTGTCCATGGGCCTAGCCCAATGAGATGGGCCCAATAGCCTATCTAAACAACACAATGACTTAGGACATTGGTAGATAACCTACTAACCTAGGTACATGACTCAAATAAAGGGAAAATCACATGATTAAGACTCAAATAAAAAATAAGAAAATTACATGACTCGACTCACAAACACTTGAGGAACATAATGGCGTATACCGACGATCAGTCCGAGCTTCAGAAAATGTGGAGGGGCAAGGGATGTGTTGTGCCCCTGTGGTTTTGATGATGGTTTTGATGATTGGTTGATGATGTGAGCTTATCAAATGTTCAGTCATCTTGCTGCTCAGTTTAGATTAACATATTTGATGTTTCAGTCTTGTTACATGTTAAACTGATGCATAAAGCATTCATTCATTGCTGTGATTTTGATGATTGATATTGTATTTTGATGATAGCAATGATATAGTGTCTTCATGACATTATGCCTTGATGATTGCATCATGACTGTGACTGGTACAACTGATATATTGTTTATGTTAGACTTATGTTATGTGCATAGTCTATACAGTGCTTTGTGGGGTTTATGCCCTAAGTCTATTCACTGCACAGCAAGCTCAAAGTCGATACATTGAGCGTCTCATGCATCATTCGTCTAAGTCCATACATTGGACTGTAGTGTGCATTTGGCGAACACATCGCAAGTCTAGACATTGCACTGTAGCATGCATTTCCTTAAAGTCTATACATCGGACTGGTTTGCATTGGCTAAGTGTATACAATGTCAGCTCATGCCTTGTCTTAGACAAAGTATATACAATGGCTTTGGGTCTCCAAGTCTATACAGCCTTTTGCTTCGCCAAAGTCTGTACATTGGTCTGCATAGGCTAAGTGTTTACATCGTCTGCTGTGAGGACAGCAAGTCTGTACGCTGGCCTTCTTTCATGATAAACTACAAGTCTATACATTAGACTGTTCTTCAAAGTCTGTACATCAGACTGTACATCGTCTTCGTGCTGTCTCTGTACTTGAGTCTTCGTGTTGTTTCCCCTCACTAACACGAAAAGATCTCGTGTCGTCTGAGCTTACAACACTTCGTGTTGATTCCATGCTTTACAAGAAAAAGCTGCTAAGAGGTAATACTTCGTGTGTCCGTACTGTTTCTGTCTTCGTGTTGGTTTCCCTGAACCTCATGTCATTCTTGCTTCGTGTCCACACCTCGTGTCAGTGTCTGTCTTCGCCTTTGTGTTAAATTCAGCTCGTGTCGTTTTCGTCTTCGAGTTGTTCTTCTACTTCCACCATTTCATCACGTGTCGAGATAGCCGTGTTGTCTTTCACTTCGTGCAGCCTATGTGACTGTGTTGTCCCCATGTCATCCTTAGTTCATGTCGTGCTTGTGTATTTCTGTCTTCGAGTCATTTTTCACTGGATCTTTACGTCGGTCTAGGTTCAAGTGTCGTTTCACTTCGTGTCGTTCTCCTTGCTGTCTATCTCCTCGTGGTGTTTTCACAATTATGTCTTCATGTTAGTTTTTATGTTTTTGTCTTCGTGCTGTTTTCTCTTTAGACTTCGTGTCCTTTTATTTTTGTAACCACACTTCGTGTCGGTTTTACTTCTCTATGTCTCCGTGTTGCTTTTTGTATTCGTAACTTCGTAGTGTTTGTTGTTACAGTAACACTTCGTGTCGTTATTGTTTTACTTCGTGTTGTTTTCTTTCTACCTCGCGTCGTTCTCTTTGTAGTATCTGTTTTTGTCACCTTTGGACTTCGTGTCGTTTGTCTTATAACCTCGTGTCGTTTTTGTTCTGTAACCACACTTCGTGTTGGTTACTGTTCTTCTTGTGACTTCGTGTCATGTTTCCAGACCTCGTGTCATTTTCGTGTCATGTTTCCACACTTCGTGTCGTTCATGTTTCGTAACCACACTTCGTGTTGGTTACTGTCGTTCTTGTGACTTTGTGTCGAGTCTCCCAGACCTCGTGTCATTTTCACTCCGTGTCAACTTCATCTTAGTGTTGTTTTCATCTTCGTGTCGTTTTTCTGTGTGAACCTCGTGTCGCTTCTCTCTGTCCTCTAGTTGCATCTCGTGTCATCTTCCTTGTTGTGTTAGCCTTGTTCATTGTATCACAGTTCGTTCACTTCCAACCTCGTGAAGTAGTCACCCTATGTTGACATTACATACCTCGTGCGCCTTAGCTTTAAATAAGCATGCAGCGAACTCTGATTGACTAATGGTGTTAATCTCATTACAGGTCCGAGGAAGAACATTTCAGACACCTGGGCTGCACGTGATCCAAGATGCAGAGGAGCCTCCACGTGGTCCGAATATTAGGGCAGGAAACGTGGGAGGCACACGCGTTTTGTGCCCTATCCACCTACTGCTGCTGCTATATATATGAGACCTTCGTCCACAGATGAAGGCGATCGAGTTGGCGTGAAGAAACGCTCATACAGAGAGCCACGATCCAGATAGAAGAAGAAAAGAAAAAGAAGAAGAGCAGAAGGAGAAGAAGAGAGGTAGAGAGCTCGAGAAGAGTGTGAAGAGAAGAAGAAGCAGAGAGTGAGAGGAGAGCAGAAGAAAGAGAAAGAAAGATAGAGAGTGAGCGAGAGAGCTCGTAGAGAAGATGGAAGATCTTACCTGAAGATCCGTCTACTGGACCGTGGATCAAATCCAGGCCAGTCAGCTCCGTTGAGAGCCACATTGTGCACTTCATCTTTCAGCTTTCTGTTTTGCTGAAGTCATTTTTCGTTTATTGTTCTTTCCTTTGTTTTCTGGTTTGCTGTGTTTCCGATACTCTGTAGAGTGGTCGGGGTTCCTCCTGTTAGTTCAGGAGAAGGGAGATTGACATCTCCGGTTGCAAGTAGCTGGGTGCTACTTGTGGGTTCCCTCCGGTTTGGAGGAAGGGAGATCTGATCTCCAGTTGCAAGTAGTTAGGAGCTACTTGTGGGTTCCCTCCGGTTTGGAGGAAGGGAGACTTGTCTCCGGTTCTGGGCTTGTGGATTCAAGTCCAGGGGTTCCCTCCAGGTCTGGAGGAAGAGAGACCGTGTGTCTCTGGTTTGCTAGTGACTGGTGTCACTAGTGGTTCCCTCCGGTTGGGAGGAAGAGGGGAGGCTGTTCCCCTGGTCAAGCTGTTTGGCAGCATTTGTTGCAGACTGAGTCTGCTGTTTCTAGCGTGAGCTAGTGGAAGCCACACTCGGTTTGAGTGTGGGGTGGATGTAGGTCTGGAGGACCGAACCACCTAAAAATCCTCTGTGCAGTGGTCTGATTTCTCTATATGTTTTGCTTCCGCTAGATGTTTGCATAGGGGCGCTCCAAGTGGTTGATCAGATCTTGTTCTGAGTGTTTAATCCGTTGAGTGAGCGAAAGTTTATTTGAGTGGAAGAATGGTGCTACTGCTAATTAGTATTTCAGATTTGATACATCTGTCTAGTTAGCACTCTAGATAGTTAGTGAGCATCATAACCTTTTAATTGGGTAAAGGTTTTTAAAGGGTTATATTCATTCACCCCCCCCTCTGAATACTGCACCGAACCCAACAATTGGTATCAGAGCGGTGTCTGCATACAAGGTCCAGCGACCTGCAGATCGATCTTGCGGTCTTAGGTGCTAATTTGCTTTTAGTGCATCAATATTCCTGTTGCATTAATCTGTTGTGCTGTCATGGCTCATCCCCCACTATTCAGTAGTTCAAATATTCAATTCTGGCTATATCGTATGCACAAGCATGTTAACTCTATTAATCCACAATTGTGGAAGATTATCTCTCACCGTCCACATGAACTTCCTGAGGATAAGTCCAAGTGGACTCATGTTCACAAATTAAAAAATGATGATAATGTGAGAGCTCTAAATTTAATGAAGGCTGCAATCGGTTCTGATGATTTTTCCTCTTTCTCAGATTGTAGCACTGCAAAGGAAATGTTTGATAGAGTGACTACAACACACGTGGAACAGGGAGAAGAATGTCTCATGGCAAGAAGGAGTGATCAATCAGATGAGTCCTCATCCCAGGTAAACTCTGAGACCGAGGATATTAGTCATGATGATTTAGTTGCCATGCATGAGCATTTACTTGAAAAATATGAAAGAGTTAAGTCAGAAAAGAGAAAATTAAGAAAAGAGAAAAATGCTGAAATCACAAGTCTAAAGGCTGAAAATGAAAATCTAAAATCTGAACTGAAATTGAAAGAAGAATTTGAAAATAAGATGATTGAAGAAAATTCTCATCTAAAAGATCAAAATAAAAAGCTAATGGTTCTTAATACTGTCTTCTCTGAAAGATGGTTGTCAATTGAAAAAGGAAAAACTGTTGTGAAAGAAAATGAGAACAACATTGAAATAATGGTTCAACAAGAAAATGAAACTCTGAAGAACCTGAATGATGCTTTGCAACAACAGCTGATTGTTTGTGAATCTGAGCTATCCAAGTATGAAGCGAATATTGCTTCATTGAATTTTGAGATTGAAGATCTGAAAAATTCCTTGTCAAAATTCGTTAAAGGAAAAGACAACTTGAATAAGCTGCTTGGTTCTAAAGTGAATTTTCAGAAAGAAGGACTTGGGTATGTGCATGTTAATAAGAAAGTGAATGAAAAGAAGAAGTCAACTGTGTTCGTAAAAAGCTCTGAACAAGCTAATCAATCTAGTTCTTCTATGTTTCAATTCACTGCTAAGAAGGCTGAAAATTCAGATAAGAAACAGGAAAAGATTCAAAAACAAAAGGAAAATGCTGATTTGGATAAGTCCAAATATGTCTCTGATTTTCATGTGCATGCTGCTCACTGCTCACACACACATTCACACTCTCATGAGAATATCAATCTTGTCAAACAAGTGAATGTGAATAAAAAGGCTATAACATGTCACTATTGTGGGAAAGTTGGCCACATTATGCATAACTGTGTAGCATTGATGAATGATGAAAGAAATGATGTTGGAAAGTATCCTAGAAATCATCTTAGGAAACATTCTACTGATCAGGAAAAGAAAATTCAATGCTATTGCTGTGGAAAGTTTGGTCACATTGCTGCCTTCTGCTGGCATGCTCAGGGAAAGAAAACTAACTCTGGATTTGTTAATTTCCCTATTAATAAAAATATTATTGATGGAAAGAAGTTTGGTCCTAGAAGAAAATACACTGTATGTTTTGAATGTGGAAAGCCAGGCCACAGAGCTGTTACCTGTTGGCTGGCAGGATACCAAAGCCAAACTGGTTTTGCTAAACAGAATTTTTATTCTGTTAACAGAAAATCTCATGTGTATGCACATAGAATTCATGCTAACAAGTATGTGCATAAATCAGATTTGAAAACTGCTGTCTCTTGCCATCATTATGGCAAATCTGGACATTTGATGGATAGTCATCCTCTGATGAAATTTAATGGCTATCAAGTTAAAAATGTGCTGAGAAAACCTGCTAGGAGTGATAATGTCATGTCAGACCCAAGACTTCTTGGGTACCTATTTGTGCAAATAAACTTTGTTTTGCAGGTGTGCCTTGGACTGGAATAAAAGGGGTAATGATCCAAGGCACTCAAGAATGAAAGCCCCACTCCCACACTGTTCAGGTAATCTCTCTGCATTTCTCATTTTGAAATTAATTGCATATCTGATTTGATGTATTCTTGCATATCTGCCATTTGTAAGTGGTTGATAATTGTTGAAATGCATAAACTCTGAAAACATATTGCATTTTGAATTTTCTGAAAAAATCTGAACTGCCTATGAGTGTGACTTGAAACTTGTGTGTTGCAATAGCTCACTGAGCATTCTGAATTACATATAGGACTGCATGTTGAATTATCATGCATGACCTCAATGGTATATAAATGGTAAGGTACCAAAAGGCAGGGAAGTTTGTCTGGAGGTTCTTACTATGTGTGAGGTGGTCTTTTAGACCAAGTGCTCCGCCTAGTACCATGGGTCACTTTGCTGATAGGACAGTCTGATTGTACACAAGTCACGATATCATTTGGTATCATATGTTCAGTTTTCAGTGCAAGCATTGCATGTTTTCAGGGGGAGTAAGTTGCATATTCTTGCATAGCATTCAATGATTGAGTCTTTGCATGTCCCTGCATACATATAGTACATTGCATCTCCTTATATTGAAAATGCCAAAAAGAGAGTTTGGATGCATATTGTAAGGGGGAGTCAATGCATTGCATATAGGTTGTCAAATGCATACATTTGTCAGAATTCATTGCATATCCCTTCTTATCACTTTCGTTGACAAACCTTGATCATATTCGGAAAACACTAAGCTTCAAAATCTCTCCTAACAATTGGTATCATTTGGCTTCAGAATTCTATCAGTCTTTCATGAAGATTTCAATGGGCTATCTCGATCATAAATCTGAAAACTCTTGAACTAGGAATCTTCTATTATACATTCTTATGAATGACTGAAATAACTCATGTGGTTTAAGCTTAATGTATTCATGGAGTTTAACTTCAAAATCTCCTAACATATCTGAATCATGTTTAATAAATCTTAACCAACTGTTTCATGCTATGTCTTGCAAAAACTTCTGAAATCTGCACTTTTGAATACATGACTTTATTTGGTTAAGTACATGAGATTAATATTGTTTTGAAGCAAATGAATGTTTTTGAATTGTCTAAAGGGTAAAGTAATTGTCAGAGCAATGACCTTGGTCACTGAGAAACACATGTCCAAAGGATTGTGTCATGAGGTGCCTTAGTTAACTCTGTAAAAATTCATTGAAAATCAGGTAGAGCAATGGCATGCACACTGAGAAATACAATTCACTCATTAAAAATTGAGTTGTAGTGTGTCATGATGTGTAAATGCTAACTCTGTTCACATAAGGCATGACAGTTAGTCACACTAAGGGCTTAGGGATATTGGCCTCTGATCAAGGTATATCCTCTAGTTACAAGGTGTGTACTAAACTAGAAAGCACGTAAAATTTGTAGCAAGGAAAATTGCTGAATAAATTGAAATATCTGAATATTGATGCCAAAATCAAATTGCTACAACCCTAGATAAAATCATATGACTTCATAATTGCTTGATTTCAATACTAGTACATGTAATTCTGAAAGAAGTCAATAGATTTGATTGTGTAAGACAAAGGGAGGATAATCAAGATAAATATGAGGGCTTGGTTCATTTTTATTAAACCATGGTTTTAGATATCATTACAGAATTTTATTGATAAACTCTGCATACATCACGTTTAAACCATGATGTTCAATAAATGTCATTCATAAGCCCTTATGATAGAAGACTTTGAAAACTTATGCTTTAGATTTATGATATTGATATCTCTTTGAAAATCAGGCTGAATTTCTTATGTTTGGAACATCTTTGAAAAATCTGTAAATTGAAACTCTTCTGCTCATGGTATTGACTCATTGACCTGAACCTCTCCTTGTTTGCCCCTGTGGTCCCCTTCTCTTTCATCTCATAAGATTCCACTTATTGAAGGGGAGATTCCAAGTCTTGCATCAATTTCATATCAATTGGCATCTATTCAGGGGGAGCATTCCTTGTCACACTGAATCATGTTCATATCATTTGTGACCTTGCATTCACATACTTAGGGGGAGTATTGCATTACTTGTTGCATCTGCATTTTTGCATTTAACCCTTCCCATGGTTTATTTTGTTTGTATCAAAGGGGGAGATATTGTTTGCCAAAAAGGGAGAATCATGTTCTTGAAAGGAGGATTTCTTTTTGATGAAGTCAAAGGGGGAGAATAATTTGAGTCACAGTCTTCAGAATGCCTCAGAATGCCTCACATCATCAGAATGACTCAATGTTTTGAAAGTGTTGCCATCATCAAAAAGGGGGAGATTGTTGTGCCCCTGTGATTTTGATGATGGTTTTGATGATTGGTTGCTGATGTGAGCTTATCAAATGTTCAGTCATCTTGCTGCTCAGTTTAGATTAACATATTTGATGTTTCAGTCTTGTTACATGTTAAACTGATGCATAAAGCATTCATTCATTGCTGTGGTTTTGATGATTGATATTGTATTTTGATGATAGAAATGATATAGTGTCTTCATGACATTGTGCCTTGATGATTGCATCATGACTGTGACTGGTACAACTGATATATTGTTTATGTTAGACTTATGTTATGTGCATAGTCTATACAGTGCTTTGTGGGGTTTATGCCCTAAGTCTATTCACTGCACAGCAAGCTCAAAGTCGATACATTGAGCGTCTCATGCATCATTCGTCTAAGTCCATACATTGGACTGTAGTGTGCATTTGGCGAACACATCGCAAGTCTAGACATTGCACTGTAGCATGCATTTCCTTAAAGTCTATACATCGGACTGGTTTGCATTGGCTAAGTGTATACAATGTCAGCTCATGCCTTGTCTTAGACAAAGTATATACAATGGCTTTGGGTCTCCAAGTCTATACAGTCTTTTACTTCGCCAAAGTCTGTACATTGGTCTGCATAGGCTAAGTGTTTACATCGTCTGCTGTGAGGACAGCAAGTCTGTACGCTGGCCTTCTTTCATGATAAACTACAAGTCTATACATTAGACTGTTCTTCAAAGTCTGTACATCAGACTGTACATCGTCTTCGTGCTGTCTCTGTACTTGAGTCTTCGTGTTGTTTCCCCTCACTAACACGAAAAGATCTCGTGTCGTCTGAGCTTACAACACTTCGTGTTGATTTCCATGCTTTACAAGAAAAAGCTGCTAAGAGGTAATACTTCGTGTGTCCGTACTGTTTCTGTCTTCGTGTTGGTTTCCCTGAACCTCATGTCATTCTTGCTTCGTGTCCACACCTCGTGTCAGTGTCTGTCTTCGCCTTTGTGTTAAATTCAGCTCGTGTCGTTTTCATCTTCGAGTTGTTCTTCTACTTCCACCATTTCATCACGTGTCGAGATAGCCGTGTTGTCTTTCACTTCGTGCAGCCTATGTGACTGTGTTGTCCCCATGTCATCCTTAGTTCATGTCGTGCTTGTGTATTTCTGTCTTCGAGTCATTTTTCGCTGGATCTTTACGTCGGTCTAGGTTCAAGTGTCGTTTCACTTCGTGTCGTTCTCCTTGCTGTCTATCTCCTCGTGGTGTTTTCACAATTATGTCTTCGTGTTAGTTTTTATGTTTTTGTCTTCGTGCTGTTTTCTCTTTAGACTTCGTGTCCTTTTATTTTTGTAACCACACTTCGTGTCGGTTTTACTTCTCTATGTCTCCGTGTTGCTTTTTGTATTCGTAACTTCGTAGTGTTTGTTGTTACAGTAACACTTCGTGTCGTTATTGTTTTACTTCGTGTTGTTTTCTTTCTACCTCGCGTCGTTCTCTTTGTAGTATCTATTTTTGTCACCTTTGGACTTCGTGTCGTTTGTCTTATAACCTCGTGTCGTTTTTGTTCTGTAACCACACTTCGTGTTGGTTACTGTTCTTCTTGTGACTTCGTGTCATGTTTCCAGACCTCGTGTCATTTTCGTGTCATGTTTCCACACTTCGTGTCGTTCATGTTTCGTAACCACACTTCGTGTTGGTTACTGTCGTTCTTGTGACTTTGTGTCGAGTCTCCCAGACCTCGTGTCATTTTCACTCCGTGTCAACTTCATCTTAGTGTTGTTTTCATCTTCGTGTCATTTTTCTGTGTGAACCTCGTGTCGCTTCTCTCTGTCCTCTAGTTGCATCTCGTGTCATCTTCCTTGTTGTGTTAGCCTTGTTCATTGTATCACAGTTCGTTCACTTCCAACCTCGTGAAGTAGTCACCCTGTGTTGACATTACATACCTCGTGCGCCTTAGCTTTAAATAAGCATGCAGCGAACTCTGATTGACTAATGGTGTTAATCTCATTACAGGTCCGAGGAAGAACATTTCAGACACCTGGGCTGCACGTGATCCAAGATGCAGAGGAGCCTCCACGTGGTCCGAAATATTAGGGCAGGAAACGTGGGAGGCACACGCGTTTTGTGCCCTATCCACCTACTGCTGCTGCTATATATATGAGACCTTCGTCCACAGATGAAGGCGATCGAGTTGGCGTGAAGAAACGCTCATACAGAGAGCCACGATCTAGATAGAAGAAGAAAAGAAAAAGAAGAAGAGCAGAAGGAGAAGAAGAGAGGTAGAGAGCTCGAGAAGAGTGTGAAGAGAAGAAGAAGCAGAGAGTGAGAGGAGAGCAGAAGAAAGAGAAAGAAAGATAGAGAGTGAGCGAGAGAGCTCGTGGAGAAGAAGGAAGATCTTACCTGAAGATCCGTCTACTGGACCGTGGATCAAATCCAGGCCAGTCAGCTCCGTTGAGAGCCACATTGTGCACTTCATCTTTCAGCTTTCTGTTTTGCTGAAGTCATTTTTCGTTTATTGTTCTTTCCTTTGTTTTCTGGTTTGCTGTGTTTCCGATACTCTGTAGAGTGGTCGGGGTTCCTCCTGTTAGTTCAGGAGAAGGGAGATTGACATCTCCGGTTGCAAGTAGCTGGGTGCTACTTGTGGGTTCCCTCCGGTTTGGAGGAAGGGAGATCTGATCTCCAGTTGCAAGTAGTTAGGAGCTACTTGTGGGTTCCCTCCGGTTTGGAGGAAGGGAGACTTGTCTCCGGTTCTGGGCTTGTGGATTCAAGTCCAGGGGTTCCCTCCAGGTCTGGAGGAAGAGAGACCGTGTGTCTCTGGTTTGCTAGTGACTGGTGTCACTAGTGGTTCCCTCCGGTTGGGAGGAAGAGGGGAGGCTGTTCCCCTGGTCAAGCTGTTTGGCAGCATTTGTTGCAGACTGAGTCTGCTGTTTCTAGCGTGAGCTAGTGGAAGCCACACTCGGTTTGAGTGTGGGGTGGATGTAGGTCTGGAGGACCGAACCACCTAAAAATCCTCTGTGCAGTGGTCTGATTTCTCTATATGTTTTGCTTCCGCTAGATGTTTGCATAGGGGCGCTCCAAGTGGTTGATCAGATCTTGTTCTGAGTGTTTAATCCGTTGAGTGAGCGAAAGTTTATTTGAGTGGAAGAATGGTGCTACTGCTAATTAGTATTTCAGATTTGATACATCTGTCTAGTTAGCACTCTAGATAGTTAGTGAGCATCATAACCTTTTAATTGGGTAAAGGTTTTTAAAGGGTTATATTCATTCACCCCCCCTCTGAATACTGCACCGAACCCAACAGGATGTCCCCATCATACCCCCGGGGTGAGGAAAACTCGACCCCGTCGAGTATGGGTCCACCAGAGAAGTAGTACATCGAACTGCGATTCTGGGCGATCCACGATCTCCATACTCAACCCGCGACCATAGTCGGGGAACGGCGTTTCAGCCTTTCGAAGTGGCCCGGACACACCCTCATGCTGGCTATGATGTCTTGCTTGCCTAGTATTGCTGCCGTGTGCTCACGTCGGGCTCTCGGGCTAATTTGTGGTGGCACTCCGAAGGTGTCCCTCGCAAGGATAGGTGTAAGCTCAAGGCACTCACTAGGATCCACCGCGGTGCCCTTAGTGGGTGTTGGATCCGCTACATGAGAAATGGGGAGAATCCAAAAACCCTTTTGAAAGTTCAACCCATAAGCCGGGTTGCCAAAGCCACTCGGAACTTGGCAAGGTCCAAGTCCTCGCGCCCTCGATTTGGAGGTGACCCCAGGGTAGAGCCACTCCAAAGTCATCATCGTCAAGTTACCAACTTGGAATTTCAAGTGGCGCACACGAGTTTTTGCTTGCTTATTATGAATCTCACCGCTTGCTGCTTGATATTTGCTTGGATGCATATGCCATGCTTTATGATGCGGTGTGAGTGGACAATGTATGGTATGCAAAGGTGGTCTGGGGCAGCCAAATGTAGTTCGATCATGCTTTGATGCCATGAAAACTGTGACAGACTTAGGGGGCCCGAGACATCCAGAGATGAACCTTTTATTTATGGGTAAGACAAATGTCGGGGGACCCGGACATCCATGTATGCTCCTCTCATGTTTAAGACTCATGATTAATAAAGGTGGGCCAATACATCCAAATGCGGTCCACTTATACTTCCTACTCGACATGTGGGTGATGTGAATGAATGTTCCCGACTTATGAATCATGCCAAGTGGTGTTGTATGCCAAGACTTATGCACTCTTGTGACAAGGATGTCTCCTATGTGTGGACTTTTGGACTTCCATTGGAATGGGTCAAAGGGGTCTAGCAAGGTGGATATCATGAAATGAGGCACTTCCTCGATCCCTAGGTGTATACCACCCAAAGTCATAGCTCTCATGGTGTAACCCGGGTCTGGGATGAGGTGGATTGGATCAAATATGGTGGGTTGGGGTAGGGAAAGGTAGGTGGTGGTTAAGGTGGTTGGGTCACACGGGTTCCTTGACTCCCATTGGAATGGATCATAGGGATCATAGTAAGGGTCATCTTGGTAGGGGTACTCTATGCTCTCAAGGTCCTCGAATGGTGAGTCGTCATCCTCAATAATTGGGCCAAGGTTGCTAATGGGTTGGTCGATCAAAGCACTTGGGATCTCAATGGTTGGGGAGTGGACTAGGATAGGTTCTTCCTCCATGGGAAGAAGGAGGATGATCTCACTAGTAACTTGGCCATTAGTGTAGATGGAAGTGATGGAGCCAATGGTGGGATATGCTAGGCTAATGGTGTTAGTTTCGGGCGGCCTCATGGCTAGCATATTGGCCAAGTGAATTTGCCAATGTAGGTAGTTCACTAAGTCTTCCAAATCTTCCACACAATAGGAAGTTTGATAAGTGACAGGTGGTTGAATGGGAATGATTTGGGATTGATATCCCATGGGTAGGTGGCATGGTTGTGAACTAGGAATGGTGAGACCTTTCTTGAGCCATTGGAGTATGGACTTATCTATGGTGAGGATGGGTGTCTCTAGAGGAGCTAGGCTAAAGGTGAGTGAGTTGTTTGGCCTTCGGATTTCCTCTATGTTGGGAGGTGGATTCGGATGGACATCCTTCTCCACTTGGGTCGGTGTGTGGGTTGCAACTTCTATTGCTAATGGAGTAGGGAGATCTATGGTGGGTGGTTGGGTGATAGCTAGCGTATGACACACCCGGGGTGGTGAACAAGCATGGACTTGGGTTGGGATAGGAAGGGGAAGTAGAGGAGGCCTAGGTTGGAGAAAGATTGGTGTAGGAAGTGGGAGGTGGGTTGGGTGAGGGATTTTGGGTTGATTTGTTTTAGGAGATGTGTCCTTTTTTGGGGATGATGGTGGGTTTGTGGTGGTGGTCAAGGGGGCTTGTGGGGTATGGGTTTGGTGAGGGGTTTTGGGTTTGGGGGTGGTGGCCATTATGGGCCTCGGTGGATGGGTGGACACGGGGTCCAATTGGGTTTGTGGACATATGGTTGTGGTGGGAGTTTGTAGGTAGGGTGCTGGTGTGGTGGTTGGGGTAGGATAGGTGGGAAGTGATGTGGAATGGGAATTAGGGTCATGGGTTGGCTAAGTGGGGATGAAGGAGTTGAAGTGCTCCTTAGGTCTTGGTGATTTGAGTATGAGGGGGAAACATATCTAGCCCTAAGTTGCTCCTTCATGTCCTTCCAAGTGGTGATGGGAGTTTCCCTTCTAAGTACCTTTAGCCCGACAATTTGCATCCAATAAGTTTCTGCCCGTTTGGTAAGTTGTATTTTGACAACCAATGCCTTTTCATCCTCGGACATATGATACCAAGTGAAGTATTGGTCCATTGTAGCTTCCCAATCTAAATATTCTCTAGGAGAGGTTCCATCAAAGGTGGGAAGTGGGAAAGGGTGATAGTCCGTCCTTGGGGCGGGCCTATTTTCTCCAAGTTGGTTGAGTCGGCCCGATATGTTATCAAGCCGCTCATTGGCATAGGTCAAGGCTTTCATGAAGTAGTTGACATGGCCAGGGAAGTTATGGGTGTTAGTGGTAGGCATCTCTTGGTGGCTTGGACTTATGGAGTGGGCCGATTGGTAAGGTCGATATGAGGTGGCCATACTAGGGGACAAGAGTGATGCACTTGAAGACTCTAAATGCATAGACATGTCCTAGGACCAACTTGATAGAGACAAGTTATGAACTTGCTCTGATACCACTTGATGTAACACCACCTATGGACCTATCTTGCAAGCATTCAAGTTTGAGCAGCGGACTCACACTAGCGAGCTCACCCGTATGGCGCACACTAGTACCCGATGGCGACTAGGCGATGTTGGAGAGGGTCCGAGGCGGGACCTTTAGGCTCCAATGGTTGGCTAGCTTGGGAAGAACCCCAAATGGGCCTAGGATGCCCAAATCATAGGCGGCCAACACACCAAGGGTGTGGGTTAAGTGGATTCACTCTCAACTTGCCCGCGGTGGTCACTCACGGTACTAGCAATTTGGGCCGAGCTCTCACTCTCCGTCCAACGAAACAATAGCAATAATACTAAGCTAAGCAAGTGATTAAACCAGTCAAGAGAGGGTCCGAGGCTCACCTAGCCGGCGTGAAGACGCCGACTCCGGCCGGAGACGGGGGCGAGCGGGGAGACGAGGGTATGCACCCGCACGCCGCGTCGATTGAAGCTTCAAACCTGCGACTTAATAATGACATGAACTACACCCCATGCAAGGGGGGGGGGTCTCGGGGTGGGGATTATGTGAATTACAGCCAAAACTACCTCCACGCAGGGAGGGGCCTTCAGCCGGCCAAGCGGGGTGGGGAATTATGAAGAAAACTCGACGTTCGGATTGATGCCGGTTCTGCCAATCTTCAGAATGGCTGGGCAGGGGTGCGGTGATGATGCCGCCACAAATTCCACAGAGCTCAGAACTTGATGAGACTTGTGCCAAAAGCTTGCCAATGGACCAAGGATGATCTCTGAATTTTTGCTGAGCTTGGTACGGTTGTTGCTGGCCGGGGCAGAGTCTGGAACCGGACTGATTGGTTCTGCCTCTGTCTGGTGCAGAATAATGTGGCTGGTTGCAGAGGGTGCCACGCTCACTACCAAGCTCTGATTGAGACGAGACCTGAACCGTTGGAACCGTTGTCGAGTCTTCTTTCCGTCAGCACCAACGGCGTAGTCGGCAGATGTCGGAGAAGACCAGGATGATCAGATGAGTAGAGGGGTGTCGATTCTCGCTCCTGAAAACTGACCTGACCACTTGGAGTAGAAAATTCGTAACTTGAGATTCCGATGTCCAAATGCAGATCTGCTTCTTGAGGATGAAAGAGGACTTGAGAGGGAAGAATTTTTCTGAAGAACACTTGATCTGAATCCCAAAAGGTTCGCCGTGGCCGAGCTTCCACTCTCGCTCTGGTTCTCTGCCTGGGGTCTTCTGCGCAGTCGAGGGAGATCGGCTCCTGCGGACAGCTCCGACCTCGGATGTCGATGAAACCACCTCGCCTAGAAAGCTCCTTGGACGAACTTTCCAACGGTGTATGCCATGCCACCAGAAGATGAGGGGAAGTATCGGAGATGAAGCTGCTTCCAAGACTCGATCTTGCTGCCTGCGAACTGCTAATGGAGCTGCAACTTGGTGGTGGCAAATGGTGTAGGAGAGAGGCAACTAAGCAAGAGGGTGGTTGGCTGATGGCTGGGGAATATGGTAAGAACGTGGCTAGGGCTTCAAGGGGTCTGGAGTGGCAGGGATAGATGGGGAGAGGGGGCTGGAACAGCTAGAGGTGGAGATGGGGGGGTGGGTGTGCACTAGAGAGAGGGTGAGTGAGAGAGGCGGTGGGGGGCAAACTTAGCTGTAGGGAGGAAGGGAATTTCAACCTAGGGTGATTAAGGAGGTGGGGAGATGGAAGGGCACAGCCCTAGGGAGAGGGAAATTCGAATTTGGACTTAGGGAAGAGCCCCTTCAACCTTGGGGAGAGGAAGGGAGCTTAGGAAATGGTGTAGGGTAGGTGGTAGTTGGGTGGTGGGGCTTGGAGTGGTGGAACTTCCTTGGGACTAGGTGAGGATTAAAGAGGGGTTGTGAGAAGTTGTGGGGAGTTAATGGAGGTAGGTGGGGGTTGGAAGTGGTTGAGAGGGGGAGGAGAGAGAGTGAATTTCAAAATTTAGAGAGAGGAGGAGAGAGAATGGAGAGATAATGAGAGGGACTAGAGGAGGTGGAAATGCTATTTAATATTCATCCAAAAGTTGTTACATATGAGGAGTGGGGTGGCCTATTTATAGGCACATGACTTTTTCACAAAGGACCCTAACAAAAGACACAATGACTAATAACCGAAGGGAAGGGGGGTGTCCATGGGCCTAGCCCAATGAGATGGGCCCAATAGCCTATCTAAACAACACAATGACTTAGGACATTGGTAGATAACCTACTAACCTAGGTACATGACTCAAATAAAGGGAAAATCACATGATTAAGACTCAAATAAAAAATAAGAAAATTACATGACTCGACTCACAAACACTTGAGGAACATAATGGCGTATACCGACGATCAGTCCGAGCTTTAGAAAATGTGGAGGGGCAAGGGATGTCCCCATCACGCTGATTATGGAAACAGTGGCTGGAGAGCAGTTGCTGATCAGTTTCAGAGAACAGAGAGTAATGTAAAAGCAAACAGAAATCAAATTTTCTTCTTAAAAATGATATGGACGGTTTAAAAATTGGCTAATCACGTGGGAGGTGTGCAGTTGGTGCACAAAGGGAGTGTGCTACGTGGAGCACTAAGGAGGGGCACACGTGGGTGCCAAAGGAGGGGCACGTGAGGGTCCCAAAGGGAGGGGCACACGTGGGTGACGCAGGAGAGGTAATCAAAATAAAAATAGTAAGTGTCCCACCGTGATCGCCAATTTGTGAACGTGTCACATAGACATTAAAAAGAAGGAAGATTTAATTTCTTAAAAGAAATTAAGAAAGATAAGTATGATATGTGGTGGGAAATAAAGAAAGGGAATAGAAAGGGAGCATGTGATGCTCTAAAGGAGTGTGATCGCTAGAGGGGTTACCTCAAAAATAAAAAGATGATCGCATGTACCTTGTGAAGAAGCGGGGATGATTGTGAGTTGCACTTCCTCCTTCTACCGGCCGGCCGATGAAGGGGGTTCTTATCTTGATTACCCTTGTAAGACAAGTAAAGACAAGCAAGCAACAATTGATTAGCCAAAGCGTGTAGTATCAATGCTTAAAAGAAATAAGACCATGCAACGTGGGCATGAACACACCTTGTGTGTTTTTTTGTTTTAAACCCCTTTAGATGGAGTAAAGGGTAAAGAGATATGCTATGGATGCAAAACAAGTAAGATATGCAACTAGAGATATATGTGATGATATATGATAATATATGATGAGTGTCTCTCCAGCAAGATAGCTAGAGTTGTACGTGTGAGATGAAAGATAACTAAAGAGAGAAGGGGCCTTTCTGCTGTTGCTGCAGCAGTAAAGGAAGAAAAGAACAGAGAGAGTTCAGCCGTAGCAGGAAGAAGAACGCCGTGAGAACACAGCAAGAAACCCCTGCAAAAGATTTGTTAGTAAACGAACAAGACTCTAAAACCTCTCTCTACCGCAGGGATCCTCTCTCTCGCGGGTGGCCTTCAAGGGAGGGTATTTATAGAGTTTAAGACATAGTTCTAATGGGATTAAAACTAGGGATAAACTTCCAGAATTTGGATTTACTTCCATGGAAAGGATTGAGATCAAAAGGTGGAAGGATTGCCTTGCGAGGAAGCAGTAGCAGGAACGGATACGGAAGCTAAATGACGACTTCAAGATGGTCGCTAATTAAAATGATGACCACGCACGTAGTCGCTATTTCCTGGATTAAAATGACTTTCCATATTTAAAAATAGGAAATGACGCCTTCGTGGAATGGCGTCAATTAATGAGTGCCTGCGCGAACGGTCGTCAATTGATTGGAATAACGACACCCGTAGAGTCGCCTATTAAATGATGCCCTACCAACGGTCGCTAATTACAAACATACCAGAAAAGGTCTAAATAAAATTTATAAAAAGTTCATATTGAGCCAGTATTGAAGTCCACTTTGGGGCATCACATCGTGATATGAGATTTACTTAACACAGTATTGATTTTAGCGTGTCTACACTGAGGAGTCCCAAGTCTCAATCCCAACTGAAGTCCAAGCAATCCTGCAGGACTTCCGAGACATCTTCCCTGAAGACTTGCCCTCTAGACTCCCTCCCATGTGTGATGTACAACATGCGATTGACCTTGTCCCTGGGTCCACCCTACCCAACCTTTCCTATTACAGACTAAACCCCAAAGAGCATGCTGAGCTCCAAAGAATTGTTGAGGACCTTATTCAAAAGGGTTTCCTCTGGGTAAGCAAGAGTCCCTATGCTGTTCCTGCCTTGTTCACACCAAAAAAAGATGGCACCTGGCGGATGTGTGTTGACAGCCGCACCATCAACAAAATCACTGTCAAGTATAGATTTTTAATTCCCCGTCTCGATGACATGCTTGACATGATGAGTGGAGCCACCATCTTTTCTAAAATGGACTTGAAAAGCGGCTACCACCAGGTCAGAATCCGACCAGGGGATGAATGGAAGATAGCCTTCAAAATAAAAGAAGGTCTGTACGAGTGGCTCGTCATGCCATTTGGGCTATTCAATGCCCCCAGCACTTTCATAAGGCTTATGATGAAAGTCCTCCACCCTCTCATTGGTCACTTTGTTGTCGTCTACTTTGACGACATTTTGATCTATAGCCACAACCCTCAGGACTATGTCCAACATTTGAGAGAAGTCTGCGAGACTTAGAGGAGAGAAACCATGTATGTCAACCTCAAGAAATGTGAATTCATGACAGATCGGGTCACTTTCTTCGGATTTATGATTTTTAGTCAAGGAGTGTCTGTGAACCAATCCAAGATCCAAGCCTTAGTAGACTGACCAGAGCCCCAGAACGTCCATGACGTTCGCAGTTTCCATGGGCTAGCCACCTTCTACATATGCTTCATTAAGGGTTTTAGCACCATTATGGCACCCATTACGGATTGCATCTGTAAAGGAAATTTTGAGTGGACCAAAGTCACCTCTCAGGCTTTTCTTGTCATAAAGGAGCTCATGACCAAAGCCCCTGTCCTCCGCCTGCCAGACTTTTCTAAAGTCTTTGAGATATCATGTGATGCATCTGGCGTAGGTATAGGAGGAGCGCTTAGTCAGGAAAGCCACCCTGTGGCTTATTTTAGTGAGAAGCTTTCTGATGCAAAGCTTCGTTACTCTACCTATGATAAGGAGTTTTATGCCGTGGTCTAAGCTCTCAAACATTGGAGACATTATCTATTACCTCAAGAGTTTGTCTTATACTCGGACCACGAGGCCTTGAAATTCCTTAGCTCTCATAAGGGCTTAAACCCTAGGCACGGTCGATGGGTAGAATTCCTCCAGTCCTTCACCTTTGTCCTGAAACATAAGGCTGGAAGTGAGAATAAGGTGGCTGATGCCTTGAGTCGAAAGGTCTCCCTTCTTTCCATTGTTCGGGTAGAGGTCACCGGATTTGACAGCATGAAGGAACTCTATGGAGAGTGTCCAGATTTTGGCCCTGCCTACTCTGCCTTATCTGCTGGATCCTCGACAGCATTTGCTGACTATCTACTCCAAGATGATTTTCTCTTTCAAGGACAGCAACTCTGTGTCCCGAAAACTTCTGTACGGACTTTCTGATATGGGAAATGCATGCTGGAGGTCTTGCTGGTCATTTTGGATGAAACAAGACCATCCATTCTGTGGAGGAGTATTTTTATTGGCCTAGCCTGAAGAAAGATGTGGCCAAAATTGTATCCCAGTGTCAGACATGCGCGATGGCCAAATAGGTCAAACAAACCACTGGTCTCTACACTCCTCTCCCCATTCCTGATAGACCTTGGGTTGACGTGAGTATGGATTTCATCCTTGATTTACCTTGTACTGCTCACAAGCATGACTCCATCTTTGTTGTCATTGATCGATTCTCTAAGATGACCTATTTCATTACGTGTTCCAAAACATCTGATGCATCTAGAGTAGCTCACCTTTTCTTTGATGAAGTTGTGCGTCTTCATGGTCTCCCCCAAACCATAGTGTCTGATCGCGATGTCCGATTCACTAGTTATTTTTAGAAGACACTTTGACACCTAGTTGGCACTAAGCTCAAATTCTCCACTGCCTATCACCCACAAACTGATGGGCAAACAGAGGTCGTCAATAGAAGTTTAGGGAACCTTTTGAGGTGTCTTGTAGGGGATCATTCTGACAATTGGGATCTTCTCTTGCCCAAAGCCGAATTTACATATAATAGCTATATCAATAGATCCATAGGTATGAGTCCATTTGAGGTCGTATATGGATACAAACCTAGGAAACCAGTGGATCTCATTCCCCTTCCCCTCGAGTCCAGAATTTCCAAATCAGCCGAAGAATTTGCACAACATGTCAAAAGTCTGCATGAGTCAATTAGCAAGCAAATAAACCTCAGTAATGAGACCTGCAAACGTTTGGCTGATTCGCATAGGCGTCACCACGAATTTCAAGTAGGTGACTTGGTTATGGTACGGGTTCGACCCGAACGACTCCCCTCGGGAGTCGTTAAAAAGCTGTAAGCCTGTAGTGATGGTCCCTTCCAAATACTCCGAAAGATTGGATCTAATGCATATGTTGTGGACTTACCTCCTGAATATGGGATTAGCTCTACCTTTAATGTGGCAGACCTAGTGGCCTATAAGGAACCCACAACGATTCTTAGTGACCCTTTCGAGCCTTCTCCTCCCATTGAGAGTGAGCCCACCCCTGTGCGTCCAACAGCATTGAGAGCACCGCGCGAGCAAATTGAGAGGATACTGGATGAGTAGGTGACAGCTACACGGAGTCGGATTTTTTTTTTATGAAACCCTGCCTAGAGGTGAAATGGAAAGAGCTCCTCGACAAAGGAAACACTTCGCCATTAGACCACTAGGAGGTTAATTTTATTAAGAAAAACATCAAATGCATATTACATGATACGGATGCTAGGCATACCTAGCTTATCCAACCGAGCTGCACCCTTGATATTCGTGGGTAGCTCATGGGAGGAAAAGAAAGAATTACATTTATTGGTGCATGCTAGAGAGGCTAACAAATCAGCAACAACATTTGCTTCTCTAAAGATATGAATGACTGAGTCCCTTTGAGAGAGAAGTTCCCTGATTTCTTTGACATATGTAAGGATAGTCCATGGGCAGTGAGCTTGCTTGTTGATGATTTGCACAAGGATTTTGGAGTCACATTCAATCAAGGTCGGATGAGAGGTAACCATTCTAAGGTATTTGAATCCATCTAAGAGAGCTCTAGCTTCAGTAATAATACTGTTGGAAGCCCCATAGAAGTGTGAGAATGCAATGACAATTTCACCTTTAGAATCTCTGATAAGACCACCCCCACCTGAAGTACCTAAATTCTTGCTGGCACCATCGGTATTCAGTTACCTTGTTCGCTGACGGGACCGTCCACCTTATGATGATTCTTGGATCAGCCAGGAAGATCTCCAGCGCCTTGATCCAGACCTGCTGGAGCACTACTAGAGCGGTGTCCCACCTTACTCGACGGAGTCGAGTTCCAGCCACCCCGGGAGGGTTGGTGGGAACACCGGACTCGTTACACGGAGCCGACGCCGCACTGCCCCGACACCACCGAGCTTGTGGCTCGGAGATTCGGCGTCCTGATTATGTATTTTATTTGTGTGTATTTTATTTGTATTGTGGTGGTATTATATTACCCCGACACCACCGAGCTTGTGGCTCGGAGATTCGGCGTCCTGATTATGTATTTTATTTGTATTGTGGTGGTATTGTATTATTAAACCACTAATCAAAGTATTTTATTTTATTTTGGCCAATAGTCAAAAGTTGTTGTACTTTATTTTATTAGGCCCATAGTCATACGATATGGATGTCCTTAGTTGAATTGTCTAGGGGTATATTTGTCCAAGTGTAATTTGGCCATCCTTCTATAAAGGAGGCTAGTGTATGGCTTTTCATATATAGATGCATTGAAAGAATCAAAGATTGAAACCCACGTAAGAGAGTTTTCCCTCTTCTTGCTTCCCTTCCTTCCAACTCCTTTGTGAGATTCGAGAGATTGCCCGGTGAGAGACCGTCCAGTGTGAGATCGAGCTGCGCGAGGTAGTGGTTATCCCGTCTTGTTCGTATTTTCGGAGTGCCGATGATCTCTTCCACGTCGCCGTCGCATCACAACTTCAGTCGACAGAAGAGAAATATCAGTCGACTGAGTTCCAACTCAATCGACAGATATGCAGAAGAGTCGATAGATATCTTTAGGGATGATTAGCTCAACTGCTCGTGTGAGGAAACACTGAGTCGACCTATCAAGCCAACTAGGTCAACTGATATCGTCTGAAGCTCATAGCATTAAGTCGACAAACCATGGCTTTAAGAGTCTCAGCAATGACAAGCATCAAGTCAACAGACATGGAAGTTTAGTCGATAGATCTGCAACTCAGTCGACTAATATTGTCTGAAAGTCGCAGCGCGTGCAGACTGCCAGCAGGCCATATGGTCATGTGATTACTTACTCCAAGTCAATGACACATGCCTCTAGGACATGTGGCTTGGGTTCTAGAAAGGTCCTCGGTTAGAATATTCTTTTTATCATGGACCAATCAGAAAATAGATCTGAAGAAGGGAACTTTCCATGTTTCTCTTCAATAAATATGGACCTATCGCCTTGGAGAAGAACAAGACGCCTAAGAACCTTGAGAGACGCCCAGAGCTTGTTTGAAGAGCACTTGAGAAGAGAGTATTCTAGGAGTTGGCATGTGCAATTCCAGAGTTGAGAGGGAAGTTCTGAGAATACCTTGAGAGAGTCCTCCTCCCCATTATTGTCTGGCCACTGAAGAGAGAGAGAAATGGAACAGTTTCACATCTGAGTTCAGATCCTCTTTTTTCATCTTCTTGACTTTTATCCAAAGCTACATTTACGTTTCTTTGTTTTGATTTCTATTTTCTTTTTAGATTTTTCGTCTATTTTTTCGTGTGTAGTCACTGAGACTTCAGCGTTTTTTGGTACCCTATTTTAGGGATCGGAGTGTGTTGGCTGCTGAGCAACCGTGTGTGTGTGGTCGAGGAGCCTGTTCCTCGAGTCAATCTGTTTGTCAGCATTTGTAGTGGACTAGCTCCGCATGTGTGTGTGTTTTTCACTTGGCCAAAAGTGAAATCCTCACCGGGCTGGTAGGGGGTGGACTTAGGTCTGCTAGATAGTAGCCGAACCACCTAAAAATCTCTGAGCAGTGGTGTGTGCGATTGTTTGGCATGTTCCATCTCTTCTACCTCCTTCACTGGTTCAATCGTTTAGTTTGTACGTCTCTCAATATTCTAGTCACGATCAATATGATTTCTGATCTACAACCGAGCTTGAGTTGCTCAATCGAACTTAATCTGTTCTGCTATTTTTCTGAACTTTTAAGTGGTCAACTATTGTTGGTGGGGATCTATTCACCCCCCTCTAGTTCCACTCATACCACTCATCAATTGGTATCAGAGTGGGTTCCCTAGAAATGTGGTCCAACGACCATGGGAGATCTGATGGGAATGTCCCTCGCGGCTTTGTAGCTGAGGGCCACTCTATCAATCAACCCCCACTCTTTGATGGGGCAAATTACACATACTGGAAAAATCGGATGTAGGCTTTTCTTCATGCACAGGATTACCAGATCTGGCGAGTAGTGAGCTGAGGTCCTTTTGAACTGCCTAAAGAAGAAGATACCTGGACCGCTGACCAGATCAAGAAGTCCACGATTAACTGGAGCACAATGAACATAATGCAATGCGTCATCCATCTAACAGAATACTCCAAAGTGTCGACTTGCAAGTCGTCAAAAGAAATGTGGGATCGGTTAGAGCTGATCTACGAAGCAACTTCAGAAGTGAGGGCCACCAAAGCCAACATGTTGATTTCTAACTATGAAATGTTTCGGATGAAACTTGAGGAGTCTATTTCAGAGATGTATGCTCGTCTCACTCAACTCGCTAACAATCTTAAGAGTCTTGGAAAAGAGCACACTGATAATGAGTTAGTCAGAAAAATTCTCAGATCACTCCCTCCTGCATGGCATACTAAGGCCACAGTTATTGGGGATTCGAAAGACCTCTTGGTCATGTCGGTAGAGTCACTGATTGGGTCACTGATGACCTATGAAATTAACCTGAATAGACGAAATGAGGAGGATCTGAAAAAGAAAAAGCCAATCGCTCTGAAGCTTAGTGAGAGTAATGGTGACTCAGATGAGTCAACAAATGAAAGTTCAGGAGAGCACTGTGTAGATCAACCTCTTTTAACACGGAAGTTCAAGAAATTTTTAAGAAGAAGAGGTAAGAAGGAGTGGAAGAAGAAACCGACAAAGATAAGTAAAGCTTCCAAATTTAAATCTGATATAAACAAATCATCTGACAAGTTGATTTGTTATCGGTGCAAAAACCAGGGCATATGCACGGAGAATGCCCAGAACTATGGAGGAAGGTCAACAAGGGCATGTGAAAGAAGCCCAGAGCTATGGTCTGCACATGGAGTGACAATGAAGAGGAAGAAGATGAAAGCTCCTTTGCTAATGAAGAGGAAGAGCAGGTTTGCCTAATGGCGAATGAAGATGATGATCAGGTAACTACTCCCTTTGAAAAAATTTCCATTGAAGAGTGGAGGATGCTTATATTGATTTATTTGAAAGATATGACGTTTACAAGAAAGCCATGGCTCATGATAACCCGCTCAATAAAAATCTGGAAACCCTAAAAATTGAAAATGAAGAACTAAGAAAGCAGATTGATGAATCCACCTCTGTCAGTTCAAAACTGGGGAACCTGAAATCAGAAAATGAAAATATTAAAAATAGTTAAATGAAATCAAGCTAAAATGCCAGGAATATGAGAGAGAGAATAAACTTAGCCTGGAAAATATGATGATATAAAAGTTGTAAATTCTGAGATGCAGAAAAATCTAGAAAAGGCTGAAAATGAATTAAAGGACAAACAGTTTGTCCTGGAGAAGATGGTTCAAGGAAAGTCCAATCTAGATGCTATTTTGGGTATCCGGGTGAATTTCAGAAGAGAAGGGTTAGAATTCAATCCCACTGAAAAGAAAAAACTTGAGCTAAAAACTATTTCATTCAACCCTGAAAAAAGAAAAGGGAAGTTAATAACTAAGGAACCAATTACAAAGCATAGACCCAAAACCATCAAGATATAGAACAATCAGGGGAGAGGGCAAAACGCTAAAGGTAAAAAGAACAACAACTCAAGTCAACCTAGGAGCAGCCAACAATCTCTGCTTACCAGAAATGGGTAAAGACCCCAAGTCGATAGACCTTTGGTCAGTAGAGGTGGGCTAAGCAGCCAAGTCGAAAAAATCGTACCCAGCCAGTATATCAACCCAGACAGAACTTTGCCTGGCCTGCTTATAGGAAAGAGAAGAGAACAAGAAAGAATCAAAAGTATCAACCAAAATCTGGAAGATATGGTCAATCTGTTCCTGCTATCCATAGGCCAAACAAGAACCAATTTAGGCCACAATGGAACAGCCACACTAGTTTCTACTTTAATGGGAAAAAGAACAACTTGTTCAACGATAGGTGGAACAATAAAAGAAATTTTAACTTCCAATCAAACATGGGTGTCCACCAGAACAAATTCAACAAATTTAGAAAACACGTTCCAAAACCACAAACTGTTCCACATTTCATGCATTTTGTAAAACCTGTCTACCATACAAGGGGGATTTAACCCCCAAAAGACTTGAAAGCCCTTCTCAAGCCCCCTTAACATCACATACAAGGTGCAAGGGTCGCCCTAATGCTATTAGGGTCAAAAGCCAAGACATTTGGATCCTCCCTTAAAGGTTTCGAAACAGATCCGGAAAATCCGTAAGAACGTTCAGAAAAAGTGTCGACTCATGGAGTTGACTCTTTTTCTTGATAAAAATAAAACCGAGACACGAGTGTCAACCCATGGGGTCGACACTTTTTACGAAGTGTTCTGGCCTGTGAAAAGAACATAACATTTGTGATGAAAAGTGTCGACTCACGAGGTCGACACTTTTTCACGAACATTCTGTTTTCACAGAAATGATCATACTTACCTGAAAGTGTCGACCTTTGGGGTCGACACTTTTTCCTGTGAGTTCTGCTTTAGCAAAACTGCAAAACCCTGGTGAAAGTGTCGACCCCATAGGTCGACACTTTCTGCCAACGTCCTATCTTTCAGCGCAAGGCAGAAACTTCGCAAATAAGTGTCGACCCCTGAGGTCGACACTTTTACTGACAGTAGTAAAACTTCAGTAAATGCAATTGAAACCTCCATAAATCATAAACATGTATCACAATTGATCAATGGAGTTCATACAACTAAGATTTACATGATTAAGCATGAATTTCACCCAGATCTTTCCATTCACACTAAGATCCAAAAAGTCATGTGTTCATATCTTGGCCTTGAGAGTTTGAATGAAAAACTTCACAAATCACCTGCATTTAATTTGGCATTCAATTTCCACATCTCAATTTAACAATTGAAACTATCTCAATCACCACATACTGAATAACACATTCAAAGTATTCACACAATTTTTGAAAAATCAATTGACTTTCATTCACTTGACTTATGTCCAGCATTTGAGTTCAATCAACAATTGCTCACTCAACATTCAACATTCAATTAAGTTGATTCAAATCAACCTTCATCAAATTGGAGCATTTTACTTGGTATTGACAAATCAATCATCCAAGTCTGAAATTCATCAACCTCATCTTTCATCAAATATGTATATCAATGAAGATCAATCAAGTAAGTTTTCATTCAAGACAATCATTCATCAAACCTGTATTCATGCAAATTCATTGAACCCGAAATCATGACATTTCATTCAGAATCTTCGTCAAAACAGTCCGGGGCACAACAAGAACAAATTCAACAAATTTAGAAAACAAGTTCCAAAACCACAAACTGTTCCACATTTCATGCATTTTGTAAAACATGTCTACCATACATGCAATAGACCTGGACATACCAGTCCTCATTACTCTTTTAATCAAAAGAAATAATCTGTTAAGCAAATTTGGATTCCAAAGTCTCTATTGCATATTTTTAATAATGATTGTGGACCCAGAGTTGCTTGGGTTCCAAAACTCTCTGCTTAATCTGTTCTATACAGGAATGCCTAGCAATTGAGCACAACTGTTGGTATCTGGACAATGGCTACTCCAGGCATATGACAGGAGACAGGAAGAAATGAGAGGGAGGACAAGTAAGGTTCGGAGGAAAAGATAAAGGTAAGATCATTGGCATAGGAACCATTGGTAAGAATTCTTCCAATCTTATTGAGAATGTCATGTTAGTAGAAGGCCTTGAGCATAATCTATTTAGTATAAGTCAACTCTGTGACAAAGGCCACAAGGTGTTGTTTGATGCCAATGAGTGCAAGATTTTTGAATAGAATTCTGATTCTGTGAAGTTTGTCGGTCATAGGAAAAATAATGTGGCATAGGAGATTAGGGCATGTTAGCTATAATGTTATGCATAAATTGGTAAAGCATGATATGGTAAAAGGATAGCCTAAATTGTCTTTAAAAAAAGAACACTAAAATTTGTGAAGCATGCCCCCTAGGAAAGCAAACTATAAAATCTTTCAAACCTAGAAATGAGCCATTGTCATCCATGCCACTTGAATTCCTGCATATGGATTTGTTTGGGCCTACTAGAACTGCCAGCCTAAATTGGTTATGTCATTGTTGATGATTTCACTCGATTTACATGGATTTTCTTCCAAGCTCATAAAAATGAATCATTTATTGAATTTTATAACTTTTTCAGAAAAATAAAGCAGGAAAGAAAATTCACAATTTCCACTATTTTATCTGACCATTGAGGAGAGTTTGATAACTCTTCATTTACTGATTTCTATAGTCAAGAAGGTCTGATCCATAGATTCTCTTCTCCCAAGACCCTAGAACAGAACGGCATTGTAGAAAGGAGGAACCGGATAATTGTGGAGATTGCCCGAACAATGCTAGTCGAAAGTCAACTGTCAAGAAAGTTCTGGACAGAGACAACAAACGCTGCATGCTACATCATAAACAGGGCCATGATAAGGTCAAAGAGTAAGAAAATCCCTTATGAGATGTTAGAAGGTAAGAAACCCAACTTATCCTATTTCAAAGCCTTTGGGTCAAAATGTTATATTCATAACAATGATAAATCCGACCTTGCCAAATGTGAGGCTAAGAGTGACATTGGAATATTTTTAGGATATTCTAAAACATCTAGAGCATATAGGGTTTTCAATGTGAAAACTCAAACTGTGGAAGAAACTCCACATGTAGTGTTTACTGAAATAGCTGATAAATTTGACAACAATGTTGATGACAGGGAAATAGAAGATGATGATGGAGAATTCCTAGAGTCCAAGGAGGAGCCATGGCAAAACTGTCAACAAGAAGCTGAAGAACAGGAAATAGGTCAGTCAATAAGAAATGCAAATCAGTCGACCATTCCAGGTGAGTCATCTGTCAACATTAGAACTTTAAGGACGACTTTGATAACAGAATAAGGGCGAATAGGATGACTTATTCCGCTTACTCACCCTTAACTGAGTTTGGTAGCAGAGTTAAGTTATCTAAGGTCGGTTAGGATTAAGGCACTTATTCTAGGAATAACTCATTCTACCATTTCACGAGGAATGAGTTATTCCTAGGTTAAGAATAAGTTATCAAACTTAAAAAGAGAAAATCCAAGGAATAACTCACCCGGACCCACCTCGGATAATTTATCCTACCCTATTATCAAAGTGCCCCAAAATGATCATCCTGTTCAGAATATAATTGGAAATCTCCATGACCCACCTAGGACTAGATCTTATTATACAGGATCTCATTGCATTGGTATCTCAAATTGAACCTAAAAATATTGAAGAAGTATTAAAAGATGAACATTGGATTAATGCCATGCATGAGGAACTTAATCAGTTTGAGAAAAATAAAGTGTGGAATCTGGTTCCTAGACCCACAGATCAATATGTAATTGGAACTAAATGGGTCTTTAGGAATAACTTAAATGTAGATGGTGTCATAACCAGAAATAAAGCTAGGTTAATAGCTAAAGGGTATAATCAGGAGCTAGGGATTGACTTCGAAGAATCTTATTCTCCTGTGGCTAATCTGAATTTTATTAGCTTTTACTTGCTCACCTGAGATAAAACTTCAATAGATGGATGTTAAAAGTGTATTTCTGAGTGGCTTAATAAAAGAGGAAGTGTATGTAGAACAACCCACTGGTTTCGAGCACACTGATTTACCTAACCATGTTTACAAGTTGAACAAGACACTCTATAGATTGAAGCAGGCCCCCAGAGCCTGGTATGACAGACTCAGTGCCCACCTGACAAGTAGGGGCTACAGCAGAGATAAAGTCGACCAAACTCTCTTTACCAAGATTTTAAATGGTCATAACATTATAGTGCAGATATATGTAGATGACATAGTGTTTGGTTTGACTGATCTCAACTTGGGTAAGCAATTTGCTGATTTAATGACAAGAATTTGAAATGTGCCTCATGGGTGAACTTCATGAGCGATCTTGCAAGTTGAGATTCTGTTGAATTTTGATCTGGACAACGTACAACATAAATAGTATTTTGCCCTGGCATTTAAAGAAAGATTAGCTTTGTCAATTGCTGTTATTTCTTCTCTGGATCTAGTGACAATAAGGTCACCCTCATCAGTTATCGTTCATAGATCATAGTTCTGACCCTTAAGGAAGAACTCTATTTAAGTTTTCCGGTAAGAATAGTCAGTATCATCAAACATGGGAGGATGGTTGAGCGATTGACCTTCTACCATCTCAGTTATATAAAATTATAAAATCTTTTGCTCTCAAATCGTTGGATCTTTAGAGTATAGAGAGCTTGAGCCCCGGGCATGAAAGTTCAAGTAATACCAGCTGGTGAAGTGACACTATGCATCCCTAACAATACCCAAAGAGAGACTACGATGATAATAATTATAAATACAACAGATTGGAAGGATATATTTACACAAGCCCCCAAAGATTATTTTCATTATCTAAAAGCATTAGCAACTATTAAATATGTAATCTAGTAGTCATGCAATTTCATAGTTCGTTACGGTCTTTTAGCAATGTTCGTAAATTTTCCTTTGAATCAGTACTTTTGAGAAGATAATGCACAAAAATTTAGTAATCCAACATAATTAAAGTTCACACTGATATTAATAGCCAAAAGAATGAATGAAAATTCAATTTTCAAAGGTAAGTTAGTATTTTGATATAAATTATTAAACATGCTAAATTCAAAATTGAACCTCAACAGATCAAATCAAAAATGGATTCAACATAAATACACCTACACCAAATAAACTCTAAAATGATTGAAAAAAACTAAAACCCACAGAATGGGAGGGAAAAAAAAAGAACGTATGAGAAAATCCATAAATAGCAGCCAAAATTTGTGCGTCCATTGCTCTATTCACTGTTGAGGCATTACATAAAACTTTAGAAGTCTAACAGAGAGAAAGGAAGGAAGGAAGGGGAAGAGGGCATCCCCGCTGATGAGATCTCAGCCGCCCACAAAAACTCCAATTCCCGCCTGGACCACAACACAGCTGATTAACAGCCAAGATCATCTTCTGCGAAAGATTACGCCATCATCAACGGTCGGCAGCAGCCAGGTGGAGGAGCAGCACGATTTCCAAGGTTACCCACGCGGCCGAGCTCCGACACAATGTCGGGGGCGAACTGGAGATGGGCCTGTTTGGAAATTTACATGTTTCTTATATATATATATATATATATAATTACAAAATAACACCTTATGTATAATTGTGGAAATACCATCTATAATCCTGTCTCGTAAATACTAGAATTGTCTTTGTACAAAGCTGCCCCTCCCTTGAGATAAGTATAATTAACTCTAATGTGTCAATTTAGTAGGACAAAAATGACCGCATTGTGTAAATAAGTACATAAATTGCTTCCATTTCGCAAAAGCCTTCTACTTTTAGAGGACAATCAACTATGCGAACAAGTTTAAACTTAGATATGATTAGTGAGTCTAGGTGTAATTAAATTTAGTTTATAAATCTTAGTTTAAATCGTAAATGTATTTCATTAAATTTTAATTAATTTTTTTTGAAAATTAAAATTTTAGAATAATGAGTTAAGAAAGAGTTTTAATTATGAAATCAAATTATAAGTTAATGAACATAAGTTTGTTTTAAAAAAGATGTTCAGATGAACGTACACTTAAATTCTTTGATGTCCAAGGGGTAGCTTTAGAAGAGTTTTACTTGAAAATTATTTTTAAAGATAAATTTGTAAAAAAATATTTTTAAAAATAGATTAACAGACATATTATTATGTTAATTTAAATAATAAATAAATATCATTTAAGCATAATTTATTTAAATTTTTTTGACAAAAACACACATGATTTTAATTAAAAATAATATTTTTACATAATTTAGATTTACACGGTGACACGAATGTTAATATATTTTCAAGAATAATTTTTTAAATTTTATTTTAACAATAATCTTAGTGCGAAAAATCTTAAATTTAATATCTCAATACTCTTTTTTAGTCTAACTTCTAGCAATAATCTTAATTCTCAATGAAATATAATTCTCAACTAAAACATATATAATTCTGGACAAGAGATTTTAATTTCTTTACTTGTGGAATTAAATTACGTGTCCCGCTAATCCCACCTATGTTTATCTAGTCGGATTATTTCTGAAACATAGTATTATCATTTTTAATTGTATCCTAAAAGGTTATGAAGATTTTTTAACTGCAGATCATCAGAGCCGTTAGATGGATGAAGCTTCTGGAAACCACGGGATCAAACGGTAGCCAGACATTTACTTACCCGGAGGTCAGGAACTTGCAGGACCCGTAACCTGCAAAGCGCACAAGAGAGAACACCAAAACGAAGCCCAGATCAGTAGTACCGTTACAACTTACAACCCCATTTCACTTGATTCCACTGATCAGACGGCCTAAAACAGTGGAACCGAAGGAAATAATGGGGGAAGGAGAACTTGTTGATGCGCCGGTACTACTCACTGGGGTCCCGCGTGGTGAGGGCGGCGGTGCCGCCGAAGTTGCAGGCGACGTCGGAGTTGCCGCTCTGCTGGTAGTAGCTGTTGAAAACGTAGGAGGCGTGCGACAGCAGCGTGTCCGGCTCGAAGCAGGCACCCCCCGTCTGCACCGGCGAGCAGTCGGCGGCGCCGTCCCCCGGCCCGCACGCCCAGTCCAGCGCCCGCTGCACGTCCGTCTGCACCGCCCCCGGCCGCGTCACGCACCACGTCGTGCCCCCCAAGAACGTCGTGTTCCCCTCCGGTGGCGACAGCGTCGGGATGGGCACCGCCGACTCCGCCGTCGCCCTCCGGTGCCGCCCGCCGCCGCCGCCGGTGGCCGCTGAGGTCGGCGGGACGCGGGCGGAGGAGACTTGCATGCAACGGAAGAAAGAAAGGGAAACGAAGCTGATAAGCCGATGATATACTCACCCAACTGTTGCTTGCTGTTAATGGCACATAACTTGGACTGAAGTTTTCATTGAGATCCTTTGTAAACGTTTTTAAAGGCACGCAGGCAGGAGGAAGATCGTGTTGGGGGTGGCATTATCGCTTCCCGCAGAAACCCGGCTCTTGCAAGAAGGAACAGTGCTTGGAGGCTTTTAGTACAATTTTTGAGGTCCATCGAAACGTGTGAAAGTACAAGAGAGGGAGTGTCTTGTGTTTTGCAGGGTCATCGATTGAACACCTCCGAGAGACGTGGGCCATGGGTACAGAGCATAAACAGTGTTATCACTACAAACAACACGAGGACAAACAGAGTCCACTGGCTTAAGGGGCCAATGAAGTTGTTGTACGGGGGGGGGGGGGGGAAGAGTGTTGTACAGGAGGAAAGATAAACTGTGAAGAAGCAAATCTTTCTTCCAAGGTTGTGCAATGGGGCAACTGGGCAAGACTTCATTGCTGGATGGGATGTTTTGTTGGGGGAGATGATGTTGCGAGAAACATTGACAGAGTGCAAGATTGAAACTAGGAGCTGGAAGATGGGTAGGTGTGACATATGCTTCCTATTTTTCTTCTCCTTCGTTTGATGGGTTTGCTTGATCATCTTCTAAGCATCCCGTTTCTACAGAACTACCGCCGGTGATCTGTGTCTAGGAGCAGACACAAATCTAAGCATTCACGCAAGGATAGGGAAGAAGAGGCTTACATCTTGCTCACGGCGTTGTATTAATGATTGGACCAGGGAAAGGCAAACAGAGGAAACGTAGAGGGAAATCTACCAACCGCAGAAGGCAATAAAGTACACATTTTGAGACCAACCCAAAACGGCAGGAGAGAGCATAAACTATAAAAACAAACCGAGGATTAGAAGAGAGATCATACCCAGACAGCATTCGATCAACAGCAGGCTGTGGAGGAAGAACCGCACTTTCTTCATGGCTGTTTAAAGTCTCTCTCTCTCTCTCTTACCCACGCTGTCTCTACGCTGTTGATGGGTGACCAACCAGCAGAGACACCATCGAAACCCCGCCTACAAGCCTGCAGCGAGTTCTGGGGAAAGCAAGCAGTTTCGCTACTTTCCTCATCAGGTTTGCAGATCTCACCAGGGATTTTGAGATCATAAAAGGCTGGTGGAACAATAAATATGGAGCTCAGACGTGCGGTACAAACCACGGGGTATGATGCAGAGATTTGTACCCATCAACTTTTTTCTCCATGAGTTGGCAACTTCTTTGATAAAATAATCCCCCTACAGGAAAGTCCCCGCCACGAAGACTTGTCTGATGGGGAAAGGCACGGGCCATCGGATTCATGGCTTCCAGGGGGATCATAGGATCACTGCAGCCTCTAAGCTCATGGCTTTCCCAGCCATGGTGGCTATACCTTGTGAAGAACACACGAGTAGAGAGGCTTTAAGAGGTGGGTAGGCTTGCCTTGGAAAGGAGGCAATGCGGGGATTCTCCTCTCGTCGGCTCCTTTATGTGATGTGTTTCTGGGGGTTTCCATGGGCAGGGTGATGGGGGTTTTTTCCGGAAAAGGGGATTGGGGAATGAGGCTTTTGTTTGTTGCTTTCGCAAAATGGGAGGAGTCCCATGAAACTTCGAACTTTTCTTGCCGATTAAGACAGGAACCCAGTCATGGCTTCATGCGTGTGTCTCGAGAGTGTGGAAGATGGAGAGATTCCAGTGAGATGGCAAAAAGGACGTGGGAACGTTGGAAAGATAGGTGTTTCATGGCTTGCTATAAGCACGAGGAGAGTGAAGAAGAAGCCTGTGATGATGAAACAAAAACAAAAAAAGGTTATTGGCGGAGATTGAGTTTAATTAGATGGTAATTAAATAGGCGTCATGGGTGTGTCTCGAGAATGTGGAAGGAGAGATTCCAGTGAGACGGGCAAAAGGGACGTGGGAACGTTGGAAAGATGGTGTTCCATGGCTTGCTAAGCTTCAGGAGAGTGAAGAAGCAGTCTGTGGGATGATTAAAAAAAAAAGAGTTATTTAATTTTAGACCCTTACAATCAATACTATATTAAGAATCAGTCCTCTTATTATAACTATTTATTTATTAACTCTTAAATTTTTTTAACCATCGGTAAAAGCCCTTTTGTAAACAATCCTCTAAAAAATAAAATATTTTGAGGAATATTCTTTCTCCTAACAGTTAATTTTTTCCTTTCCCATTTTACCGCATATTCTCTCTCTGGGCACTCTCTCTCCCTCTCTCTCTCTGTCTCTCTCCATTCTCTTTTACCTCCCTCCCGTCCAGTCACTGAGTGAGCTATGGTGCCCCCTCTTCTCTCTCGCACACACACTCTCTCTCTTCTTCTCTCTCTGTTTCTCGCCGTTCTCTCTCCTCTCCCTCCCCTCCGGCCACTGGGTGGGCTCCGATGCCCCCTCCTCTCTCTTGCACTCTCTCTCTCTCTCTCTCTCTCTCTCTCTCTCTCTCTCTCATATTGCATGCCATCCCACTAGGTGGGGTTGTCAGCAAGACCCCCATTGCTGCCCCCTCCTCTCTCTCGCCCCCTTCGGTGCCCCTCCGCCACCCACTACATCTCTTGCCCACACCCATCCCTACTGACCCCGCACCCTCACTCTCCCCTTATCCTACTCTTGCTCTGGGTGCCGAAGAAGATGAGGCCCAGCGGCACCCTCGTCACCTGTTGTCACGCCACGAGATATATGTACAGCAGAAGATATTCGGGAACGTGAACAGTCGACAATACGCCTGAAGCTAGTAATATAATCATAGCGCAATAACATTCACAGATAAAAGAGGAATGTGCAAGGTCATATACTCAAAATTCTAATTTTATTGAATAATAATAATGCAAAGTTACATTGACACTTCACTCCTTTACTTCAAGACTCAAGAAAAAAGGAAAATTACATGACATGATCAACTTCACCGTCTATTACAGTGAAGGAACTAAAGTTATAACAAGACTCATGACTGGACTAGCTATGGCTTCACTCGAACCATCAATCACTCTCGGACCCATCACTCGAGTAGTCTGAATCTCCGCTAGAATTTTCTGAAAAGATCAGAAAAGTAGGGAATGAGCACACTTACCCAGTAGGTATCTTCGTATCAACATGAAGACATGATTTAAGTAATTAACATTTTAGCTCTAGAAGGTAAGATAAAGAAAATATGACTAAAACATGCGGTATAAAATCAAAGTATTCAACAAGATATCAAGATAAATGTAGAGAGATAATATTCATGAGAGTAAGATCAAGTAAGAATATAATGTGGCCTTTCATTATCGAGAATGTACTAGAATGTCACGAGAATGTACTTTTCATAATCATAAAGGCTATGCACTAGAAAGTCATGTAACAAGAATGTAATAATTTCATGATGAGCCTCGTGGTTTTCACCAGTTTATAAAAAAGTACACCTATGGCAATGTGATGCCAGTGTTCATCATACCCCATGGTTTACAGTATGTTTCCGGCCATCCGCCGAGGGGCCTAGCATCGAGCCCTTGGACACTGCCCGTGCCCGTTCTTGCATCTTCAAGTTATAAATCAAGCTACTTCCACGAGTAATACAAAGTTTCGACCAATAATATAAAGTTCAAACAATATGTTCATGATAGCAACATCAAGGTGAGAATGTAACAAATATGAATCATGAGAGTTTAAGGACGAATTAATGGCAAAGTCATGTTACGGAAGGAATCCAACATCATAACGATACATTCATTAATTTTCATAATTCATTAATAATATATGGGCGGAATCTATGGATGGAAATTTTACCTGCAAGTCAGCTTACAACGCTGTGCACAGCAAGGGGCAGAGCACACCCGTCTTGAGGAAACTTTGGGGCAATATTATTCCCCCACGAGCCTCACTGTTTGGCTGGCGGTTGCTACATAATGCAGTTCCTGTAGACCATGTTATCAGGAATTTGGGCTGCTGTATGCCATCCAAGTGTGTTTGCTGTAAGGCCAACCACCAAGAAGAGTGTTTCAATCACTTGTTCATGGAAAGTCACCTTGGCAACCAGGCTTGGAGTTATTTTAGATTCCTTTTCCCTTCTTTTGGCAGAAACAGCAGGAACCTTCATACCCTCTGCTGGGATGTTTTACACAGAGCTGATCAACAGTCCCCGATGGGTTGTGCTGCTATTCTCACAATGTTACTTACTCTTTGGGAAATATGGAAGGCAAGATGCAAGTGGAAGTATGAGGGTGCAGGCCCTTCTCCTGCCATTGTACAACAGAGAGTTAAAAATCAAGCTATTTTGCTTCTACAGAAGGCCTCCTTCCAAAAAGCCTCACCACATACAGAAATGAAGTTCCTCAATGACCAAGGCATTGTATTCAGACTTAAGGAAAGGATTCCCATCCTGGTCAAATGGAAATCTCCCACGAATGGTGTAGCTCTCAATGTCGACGGTGGAGCTAAGGGAAACCCTGGACACTCGGGTGGAGGAGGGTGCATAAGGGGGACCAGAGGTGAGTTTGTTTTTGGTTTCTCATACTACTATGGGATAGGATCAAACATGACAGCAGAGGCCAGAGCAATGCTTGATGGTATGAGATTCTTGGCAAATAGTGGTATTCAAACGGAGGTCATCTACTCTGACTCTAGGACACTCACAAACATGCTCCTCTCAAACAACCCACCCCCATGGACAGCCTATAAATGGTGGGAAGAAATGAAAGATTTGATTGCTAAAAATAAGTGGAACATTCAACACATTTACAGGGAAGGAAATTCGGTGGCGGATGCCTTAGCCAGCCTTGCTTGCTACAATCAATCCAATAAAGATTTCAGGTGTTGGAAGGAGCTCCCACTTAAGGTTCGAGGGCTTCTTGCCGTTGACGCGGCCGGTCTCCCTAACTGGAGGATGTAATTTTAGAGCAGGTTTCCCCGTGGTCTTTTGCTGTGTATTCACTTCATTAATAACTTATTGAATAAGGTTTTGGGTTCCAGACAATCCATAGACCATCTAGGAATAGAATATAATCAACCATTGGGTCAAACCTCGAGTTGAACAGCATGCAGGTAGAATGCGGTCAGTATGGGACCGTTTCTTGAAGTAGCGGTCATGCAAGGACAGCTTTTAAGTAGAGTCGATGCCAGAGCGAGAAAGGGTCGACGCAGGGATCAGGCCTAGAAGAAAACGGTCGCAACAAGACCGCTACTTAAAAAGTGGTAGTCGCCTGAAGGCCGCTATATGCCCAGGTTGTAGGGAAAAAAGCCGATAACACAAGTGCTTGCTAGACCATTGAGTTTTAGGGTACAACTAGCTCGGCATCTTAGTGAGAATCTCAGGCTCGCGGAGACTTACGGAGGCCTTGAAACATGATCACCTAGTCCGGTGGAAGGAATATCTAACGGAGAAGATCACAAGTCCAAGAGGTGTTCCTATCATCTGCAAGTGTAACTAATAGCAACGTACCGGAATATGAGCTATATGTGACTTATAAAAGCATAAATAAGGTGAGAAAGGAACATGCCAAATCATAGTTCAAAGTGCAATCAAATCATGGAAATTTCTTTAAGTACAAAACTATAGTGTTTTGACATGAAACTAATATACATGGAAAATAAGTTTAATGCATGCTAAAACCACATGAAATCAAACCTAAAACATGCAGTATGTAATACGCCATGATCCGGGGGTTATAATAACTAGACTAAGGCATATATGGCACTAGGTATATAAAGGAAATAACCCACATTCAACCGGGTTTCAGAAACCAGGTTGCGGTCTAGAAAGGGCTGCCTCTTGTAAATGGCGGTCTGTCGGGGGCCGCTAAATGATGATAGCGGTCTCTGTAAGACCATTTTTTGTATGCTACAAACAAAAATAAAACCAATGTACAGGGCCTATTCTATGACAGTAAAGGTATAAAAGTAAAGAAAAATAGAAGGAGAGGACATAATAACATGTTTAGAACGAAGAAAAGCATGGGAAAAACATGAATCAAGCTAAAAATCTTATCTTTTAATTAAAAGTGCAGGGACATTATGCAGTGAAGAACGTGCATGCGTAATCATGGGAAAACGTAAAATACTCTATGTATAATGCATGAAATCCAGAGATAGAAGAGGACTTTTGTTCCTAACATGTTATTTGAGCCATCATGAGATAACCTACCTCTGGGATGGGTTCTAGACTTCGAATTTTTGACTGGCAGAACACCCTAGTTCCTGCACGTCCTGCGTAGAAACTGTGACTTCCTGATCTTCTATCTTCTTAACCTCTTGACCTAAATTTGTGAAATTTGGAGGGTGATTAGAAGACATAAAGGGGAATAATTTATTCTAAAGACTCAACTTGAAATTATTGGCCCAGAATAGATGGCGGACAAGAAGGGGGGTTGAATTGTCCCCCAGCCGAGATGACGGATTTGAAAAATAATCTAAACTAATCATAGTGGAATTAAAATTAACTACGTTAATTAGCCTAAACCCAAGTGAGATTTAAATGTTCTCTGAACCTTTCTGATCTCACACGAATATATAATGCAAAGAACGAGTTAACTACAACTAACCACGGATATCCAACCAACAAACGATGAACAAATACTGATAGCAAATTGCAGAGGTAGCGAAGTGTGAAGGTGCAATGAATAAAAATCTATCAAATAGACATGTAAACGGAGGTAGGAGAAATCGACAATCGCACAGGCATCCACAATGAACACATTGATTTTTAGGTGGTTCGGGACCACGATGGGCTCCCTATGTCCACCCCTCACCAAAATCTGGTGAGGCTTCACTAACACGCTACGAGATGTAGCAACCACGGGGACGAAGCCCCAAACGCCACACAACCACGCTGCTTCCGCAACAATCTGCAGACACGGGGCCTGGCCCCAGGACGCTGCCACTGCAGTACACACACACATCGTCGGGGAACACACCCCGCACACAAATCCCACACGGAGACACAGCTCCGTCTACACACACAAACTCGGGGAAACTTACCCCGCAATGAATCCACACACGTGGAGACGCAGCTCCGCCCACACACGGCAATATTCTGAGTTCGACAAAATAAAAAGATATACAATGACCGCCCAAATTTCAATCTATGCTCAGATAAAAGAATAGAAATGAGAGATGAAGAAATCCCCCTCAAATCTTCTATGAATCCCATCCATTTGGGTAGTAGGGTGCGCTGGAAAGTTTGTCCGCAGAGTAGAAGCCGGCCAAGCTCGCAGGAGACGCCCAGGGATGAATCTTTAGCAACCGCGTTCAAAACTGGGATCAGATCGGCAAAGATTTCTTGTAGATGGCGTTCACCTCTTCTCTTCCTCCTCCAAGTGGGTGCGACGCCCTCACCCTCATTCTCCTTCTCCTGCAACGGATAGAAATGTTTAGCCCAAAAAGGATTAATTCCATCGAATGAGTTCGCAGCTTCATATAATAGGTGAAAAGAAATGCAAGAGGACCAAAAGGCCCATTCGAAAACCTCTTAGAACCACACCCAATCAAGGGTAGAAACTCTAGGGGTAATGGGGTAAAATACCATGGCAAATGGATCACAAAAAGTGGGTTTCGAAACCAAGTTCGCAGACCCGTTCTGGATCCGCCAGGCAAGGTGTCGACACCCGGTGTCGACACCAATTTGAGAGAGTTCTGTCCCTTTGAAGAAAAGCAGGCCCAGGGTGTAGGTGTCGACACCTGGTGCCAACACCCAGTTAACTGGGTTCTGTCCATGTGAAAAGGAAGCCCCCCAGGGACCCAGGTGTCGACCCTAGGGGTCGACACATACAGAGGGGACCAGGAAAATTGCCCAATGTAATGACTTTAAGCCCAAAAACATTATAAATGAATCAAACCCAATCTAGGCATATGGAAATTCATTTAAACATAAACTCATACTGTAATGCCCAAGAATTTTCTAGAAATTTTCTAGAATTAAATAGAATTATGAAACATTTAAATGAGCTATTAAACGAATTACTATTAATTAAGTCTCATTAAGTAAAGGCCTTCTACTAATAAATAGAATTGGCCCATTTAATTGAACCCAAAGGACCTAAAACCCAAGCCCAAAAGAGTTGGCCCATATTCTAGAACCTTAATTTTTGGAATTTCGGAATTTAATAGATAAGTAGGATAAAGAGGTGGATAATATCAAAAGAGTTTGAAACTGTTCAAATTCGACGCCCAGTATAGAAAATGGTCTATCGCAAGACCGCATAGCAGTGGAAAACGGTCTAGCATTAGACCGCTAGGCTCTGCAGATTCCGTGAAAGGAAGAGAACGTGAAAAGCTTGGAACTTGGGCATCCAAATCGCCTAGGATCGATGCTATCTACTAATTAGATAAATCCAGAAGGCTCGAGGATCGAATGGAAGACCTAATTGGGACTCTAAGTTCGTTCTAATCCTCAAAACCCTAGCTAAACCTATAAATAGACCCCAGAACCACCTTGCACGACCCTTACATTTGGCTCACGTGGAACTAAGATAAGGAGGTTTTATTTCAGGCAGGTTCTTTAGAATCTTTTATTCACAATACTCAGGTCTAACTCTCTTCAAAATTTCGTTCTAAGAGATCAAGTCTACAAAGAGTTAGAGGCTTCCAAAGTTGCTGATCCTACACCAATAACCCAGGAATCTATGCAACGGCCCAGTGAAGATCAGGAAAATAGAAGCCCCAAACGAGGTAATTAGATAGATGTTCTTTAGAAGAAATTGTTCCTTTTAGTACCCTCTTCGTACCCTCCAATTTTCACGCCTTTAGGACAAGAGAGTCAGGAGATATAAGGGTGTGAAGTTGCTGGTTTGGTTCAGGACGAGCAGAGAATTAGGGTTAACTTCCAGCCTTAAATTCAAAGTCTAAAGCCCAGGACAAAGGTAAGTTATCTCATGAAAGGCTTAAACCTAATGTCAGGGATAAAAGCCCTATGATTTCAGTCGATTTCATGCACTGTACTCCGAGAATTTTATGCTTTATTAGAGACTATGCATCTAGTATACTCCTCATGCATAATTCTTAGCCCTAATTGAAGTTAAAAGGAGAATTTTCTTGTTTATTACACAAACCCACGCATATTGTTGACCTATAATCACTCTATCATGCTGTAAGAGTTTATACATGTTGATTTCCAGGCATGATATATTTTAGATTAATATTTTTATTGAGTTTTCTATAATACAGGAAGAAACGGCCTTCCTGTAGACCGCCAGAAACCCTAACGATCGCACGATAGACCGTTTGACCTAGTGAAACAGTCGTCCAGTAGACCGTTTGAGTTTATGATTTCTGTATTTAAGTTAACCCGAAACTTAATGCAGAATGGCCCTAATTAATGTATGATAAGCCTAGTTAAGTAGGCTTTATTCCTATTTCAAGTGCTATTATCATAAATCTGGTTATGTTAATAGAGCGTTCTAATAGATTTTATGATTTCTTATGCACTTAGAACTATTTTTACACTTATGTTATTTTCATGACCAAATCATATACTTTTGTAATTAACTTGAATTTATATGATTTGTGGACTAGTCATGGTTTAATTGCTGTTTTACCATGGTATCTCTCTTCTAAGAGTCATTTTCTTAAGTACATGGCGCATATCCCGGTATGTTGTCATTAGTTACACCTTTGAAAGTACACAATCTTGGACTTGATAATATCTCCATTAGATATTCCTTCTAACGGACTAAGAAATCTTGTTTCAAGACCTCCATAAGACTCCGCGAGCTTGGGATTCCCACTAGGACATCGAGCTGGTTGTAACGTTCAAACCCATTGTCTAGAAAAGCACTTACCGGTGTTTTATGTATTCTGGACGTTTGCGGCCCTCTGGACGACCGTCTGATTTCTGTAAGCGGCCCTTCACTAGACCACTAAGGGATACTAAACGGCCACCCGCTAGACCGCTAAAAGCTCCAGATGGTTTTACTGCAACGATGTCTTTATTCTATGAAACGGTCCATGAATAGACCGCCAGGTGTGCTACACGGTCCAGTAATAGACCGCTTGGTTCCTGATTTAGTCTAACCCAAGGTTTGATCTTTGGAGTTGGTTTTCTTGAGTTCCTAGATGATCTTAGGATTATCTGGAGTCTCAACCTATGTTAATAAGTTAATGTTAAAGGTATGGAACGTAATAAAAGTACCGTTATGCTGCCGGATTGTTGCTGTGGCATAATATACTTTAAGTCATTCTTTGAACTCATATCAAATTATTGGTACTTTCTATACCTTGGTTACTTTATCATGGAATTTTTGTTGAGCTTGTACATTATTGGCCACATTATTGTTATAATCGTGGAAGTAGCTTAATTTATACTTGAAGATGTAGTTCGCACACTGATTGTGTTCAGGGGCTCTATGGTAGTCCTATCGGCTGATTGCCGAAAACATACTGTAAACCATGGGGTATGATGCTACTAGCGTCGCATTGCGCTGGGAGTACTTTCTTTATAAATAAGTGAAAATCCACGAGACATGAGTAAAGATCCACATAAATTCACGAAGTACTTGCTAGTAAGCGAAAAGTACTTTTCTTGCTTGTTACATGACTTTCTAGTACATAGCCTTCATGGTTATGAAAAGTACATTCTAGTTACATTCTTGTTCATGGAAAGGCCAAATTTACATTCTTGTTATATACTTGATCAATCATATTCTCGTATCTCGTCATGATCATGTCTTGTTACTTGGATTTATACGCGTTTTATCATATCTGTATGATTCATCTTATTCTCTAGAGCTAAAATGATAATCACTTAAATTTGCCTTCTTGTTGATACGAAGATACCTACTGGGCAAGTGTGCTCATTATCTACTTTCTCAATGTTTCAGGAAGTACAAGTGAATCGGATTCGGATTATACAAGTAATGGGTCCGAGAGTGATTGAAGGATATATGGTCGAGAGAAGCCTTAGTTATCAAGTGTTTAGTCAAGTCATGATGTAATCTTCATTTTATTGAGTCTAGTAAAGAGAGTCGAAGATCTTATGTACTTTGATATTATTATTGTTATGGAATAAAGTGAAGTTTAGAAAGTTTACTTGTACAATTACTTTTATGTGACTATCTTGCGCTCTAATTATATTGCTGGCTCGTGGCGTACTAGCCGACTATTCATGTTCCCGATTGTTTCCGCTGCATAATCTCGGGGCGTGACAGTTAGAGTGGTATCAGAGCAATAGGACTAGAAGTCCTAGGGAAAAAGTCATGTCATAGGTGTAGACGCCTAATTTCGGACATCTCACGGATCACCAATGGACCTTCGTGTGAATGACGCTCAGTTGTGGTACTTGTTTTACCGATGTTTTGAGTTTTAAAGCCCAGCCCGTAGCCTTAAAGCTATTGGGCCTCGTCCACTTAAGGGGCCCAAGGAGCGTGGTCTGGGCGGCCAAAGACTTGGCCGCCCCCCAGTCCTGGGCGGCCAGGGCGATGGCCGCCCTCCCCTGCTGGGTGGCCATCTGCTTGGCCGCCTTCCCCTTCAAGGAGGCCAAAGACTTGGCCGCCCTCCTCTGTTTACTCAGTCAGAGAACGTGGCCCAGCTCGTGGGCACATTCTTTCCCCCGTTCTACACGATCTTTCCCCACGATTTGAAACTCCGAGCTGAATGGACAAAACTGTCGGTCTCCAATGTGGATAGGGGAGGGTAGAGGCCATTTGGGGGGGGGGGGGGTTGAGGTGGAAGCCATTGAGGAGGATCAGAGCAGTTTGGCATCGGGGGAAGAGTCTTGCAGAGTTCCTCCCAGAGGGTGAGAAGAGCCGCATCGATCGTCTTCCTCCTGCTTCCCTTGCTTTGGTTTAAACTCCTTAGCTCCTACTTCCTACTTGCATCACGGCTTCCAAGTAAGTACACTGCATGTAATGTAACCCCTTAGCTCCTACACTTAGAGGTTTCTTCCCAAAACAAACGGAAAGGTGGGTGGTCGAAAGCCTCGGCCATCCCTCCTTCCCACCACCCCCAGGTAACCTTGCCACCATCATTCCCGTTCTGTTCATTCTATTAGAGTAGATACTACACCTTTCGTTTCACTAATGGCCTTCCTTTTCTTTTTTCTTTGAGCTACGTCGCTGGACTTCAACATAAGGGACATAGTAGGGCTCCTTGCCCGTGGCCGGCCGAGGACGAGGAAGAGGGAACCCATCATCTTCCTATTTGGATTATCTCCCCGTGATCATCACCCCTGTGAGGTTCAGGTAAACACCTCTGGCAATCACGACGTTCTAACGTTTCTTTTTGTTCCTCTGTAGGTACTCAGGAAACATTCCCCATCCGTCCATAAACTAACCACATCCCCGGGCGCCTACAATAGGTTAAGTCTGAGGTTTAATTAAGGACCCACACCTATGAAACTAGGAAAGAAACTCCCCACCTATGTGAGGAATTGGGTAGAGCCTAGGATGAGATAGTAATTAGAGTTATTTCTGAGATTAACCCTACTCATTCCATTAGAATTAACAAAATTCATTACTCTTCTCTGGTACCTTACTTTCATCATGGCTCACCGTGTTGACTGGGACGATATGCAACAAACCGTTGCAGGTCTCACCCAAGCATTACAAAATATGGCCCAAGCTGGCGCAGGGGCAAGAGCTGGAGACCTACACTGGAATTTTGGGAGTTTAAATCCTCTGAGGTTCTCCGGATCCTCTAATCCCGATGAGGCCGAGAACTGGATCGATGAAATGAACCGTATATTCAAGGTCATGCAATGTGCCGACCAAGAGAAGGTTTGTCTTGCCACATTCCAACTCAATAAAGATGCTCATACATGGTGGAAGTCTGTCCCGGCATCGCCTCAAGATGCACCACATACTTGGGAGGGTTTCCTTACACTCTTCCGGGCCAAGTACTTTTCCGAACATGTTAAAGAGAGAAAGGCTATGGAATTCGCTTCGTTACGCCAAGGCATGATGTCAGTAGCGGAGTTTGAACTCCAATTTTCTAGGCTGACATCTTATGCTCCTCATTTGATTAGTACCGACTTATTGAAAGCTAACCGATTTATGGATGGATTAAGACTCGGCTTTATTCAACAACTTGAGACTCAAAATATCCGTACATATGTGAAGATGGTCCAGCGGGCACATCTATGCGAAAGGACCTTGGAGAAGGTCGAAAAATTAAAAAGCAAGGGAGAGAAGCGCCCAAGAATGATGGGCTAATGGAAGGTACTATCCAAATATATTCACATCCTGCATTCGTACTATTTGATACTGGTGCATCTCATTCCTTTATATCTACTGCTTTTGTAAAAACCTTTCCAGTTTCGTCAGTTCCTTTACCTTCGGACCTTGCTATTACTACAACCTTAGGTCTTGGAACAAAACTTACAAATTACTATCCTGATAGTGAGGTAATGATAGAAGGGCACAACCTTCCAGCAAACCTCATATACCTTGACATGGAGGGCTACGATGCTATTTTTGGTATAGATTGGCTTATAGACCACGACGCCTATATAAATTGCCACAATCGGATTATCTCTTTTCGGAAACCAGGTCTTCCAAGGTCTTCCTTCCTTGGTATCAAGTATAGGAAACATCCTGCTATTATTTCATCTCTTCACGCTTGCAAACTTATTTCGCAAGGATGTGAAGCATTTCTTGCTTCCGTAATCGTTACCGAGTCCAAGGGAATTATCTTAGAAGATATTCCCACTGTGAATGAGTTTCCCGATGTATTTCCATCAGATTTGCCTGGTTTACCGCCCGAAAGTGAAGTAAACTTCTTCATTGAACTCATTCCCGGAGCAGCACCTATTTCAATAGCTCCCTACAGGATGTCCCCCACATAACTCAAGGAATTAAAGAAACAACTTCTGGAGTTATTAGACAAGGGTTTCATTCGACCCAGCACATCCCCTTGGGGTGCACCAGTTCTATTTGTCAAGAAGAAGGATGGATCTCTCAGGCTATGTATCGACTACCGGCGACTGAACCAACTCACAATTAAGAATAAATATCCATTGCCGCGTATCGATGAACTCTTTGACCGGATTTCAGGAGCAGAATATTTCTCCAAGATAGACCTCAGGTCAGGTTATCATCAGCTCAAGATCAAAGATGAAGACATACACAAAACTACTTTTTGGAGCAGATATGGCCACTATGAATTCGTGGTAATGCCGTTCGGGTTAACCAATGCCCCGGCAGCATTTATACAACTCATGAATAGTATCTTCAGGCCTTATCTTGACCAATTTGTAGTCATCTTCATTGATGATATTCTTATATACTCCAAAACGAAGGAGGAACATGAAGAGCACTTAAGAATAGCCTTGCAAACGCTAAGAGAGCACAAACGTTATGCAAAGCTTAGTAATAGAGAGTTTTGGCTAAAGGAGGTCTCTTTCCTTGGCCATATTATTTTAAAGAAGGGTATCGCTGTCGATCCTTCTAAAATAGAAGCTGTTAAGAATTGGAGCCGACCAACGACCGTGTCTGAAGTCAGAAGTTTTCTAAGTCTGGCTGGATATTACACGAGATTTATCAAAGATTTTTCAAAAATCACCGTTCCCTTGACTAGACTCACAAGAAAAGATAATCCTTTTATATGGTCGAAGGATTGCGAAGAGAGTTTTCAAAATCTTAATGAACACCTTACCACTGCATCTATATTAACGCTATCGACAGAGGGTGGTGGCTTTGAAGTTTTTACGGATGCGTCTGGCATTGGCCTAGGGTGTGTCCTTATGCAAAATGGAAATGTGATTTGCTATTCATCAAGACAGTTGAAGCGTCACGAAGAAAATTACCCTGTGCATGATCTAGAACTAGTTGCGGTTTTATTCGTATTAAAGATTTGGCGACATTACCTTTATGGGGAGAAATTCATCATCTTTTTAGATCATAAAAGCCTGAAATACCTCTTCACCCAGAAGGAGTTAAACATGCGACAACGTAGATGGTTGGTGTATCTCAAAGACTTTGACTTTACTATCCAATATCATCCGAGGAAAGCAAATGTTGTAGCCGACGCTCTTAACAGGAAACCAATGGCAACTCTAGCAAGCCCCAGGAAAGGTATAACTTGTCTTATTGAAGAATTTTCTCATTTAAATCTTGATATTGACAGAGAAGGAGAAGGAGGTATGATTGCCAATTTAAGGACTCAACCCACATTGATCAAGGACATAGTCCAATTACAAGAAAATGACCCCACATTGATGGAGATTAAGGACAATATTGATCAGAGACCGAATTTTCAATGGAAGACTATTATTCAAGGATCGAATTTGTGTGCCGAATCATGATGACACTAAGAAATTGATCATGGAAGAAGCTCACAAATCAAGATATGCTATTCACCCTGGTGCTACCAAGATGTATCAAGATTTGAAAAGAAACTTTTGGTGGCCCAATATGAAAAGAGAAGTAGCAGATTTTGTGTCCCGATGTCTCACTTATCAACAAGTAAAATCAAAACATTTAAAACCCGCTGGGAAATTACACCCCTTAAAATTAAAATTTTCTCATTTAAATCGTGATTGCCGTTGCTAAATCATGGAGCCAGCCATAACGGCGGGCGTGTCTTGTCCCAGGAAAAGCAGGCACATGCTGCACCATTTAGAAGGAAGAAGAGAGAATAGAAAACCCAATCAATAACAGAAATAAATCTTGCCAAATACACCAAAAAAGAAGGAAACAACAAATAATAATAATAATAATAATAAATAACTTTGCGCACAAATCATACCTTGCCCTGCTTCACAAGGTTGCTTAAGTGGCCGGGCACGTCAGAGAGAACACCAAGTTCGTGGCCTCCTGACGGGGTAGAAGAAGACGCCATGCCTATTTTCTTCTTAGAACTACTCCTCTGGCTCCAACTCTTTGTTCAACGACGGAGTAAGACTACCCTGCCCCATAGTCTTTTGTAAGCTAAGAGTCCCACTTAGCTTAGAACTCCCACGGCCTGGGATAAGAGCGGGAGGGCGGCCAAAGCGATGGCCGCCCACCCCTGGTCTAGGCGACCACAGGTCTAGCCGCCCAGACCATGGGGTGGCCAGCAACCTGGCCGCCCTCATCCCCCTCTTTTATGAAGCTAAGCGTAACTGCTATATATGATTTGTCATGTATGGTTTTGTTGTATATGTGATTTTGATGATTACAAAATGACTTTGTTGCTTGGCCTTTTGCTTGAATGGTTTTTCATGTCTTCATGTGCTTGAACTCCTTATTTTCTAGCTATGAAGTTTGAAATGGTTGTGGAGATGATTACAAAATATTGTTATTGGGATATCATCATGTGGATGTATTTGTGACTCTATAAGGCTCATACGTGCTTTGATGTTAGCACATTGCATATACATTGCATATACACTTGGTGAGATTACTTTGTATTCAATGAGAAAGATTTTGTGGAAAACATGCTTGGATAAATGTCATATTGAGCCTCATGTTATGCATGTGCACTTCGGCTAATGCTAAATGAATGATTGAGATGCAATACCATTGTATTTACCTTAATTGGTTGCTTGGAAGATTCAAGAAGATTCCTTGTTTATAACAATGCCCCTCATGTAATCAATGCTCGCTGAATGTGATTTTTATCAACAAGAATGCCATTTGAATGAATGAGTTCCAATGCTATTGTACATGCCTTTGCATTTGGCATGATTGTCTATATGTGCGTGTGGTAGCATCTTGATGTTGAAGACTATGAAGATACAAGAATGCTATTGAATGGTTGAGCTCCCATGTCTTTATATTTGGTTTATTGATAGACTCAAGTTCATCATAACAAAACCTTGTCATTTGGGGAATGTGTGTTGTTGGTTCATATGAGAAGTCTAAAACATGTTTGAATCGGTTTTCATGAATATCATCCTTGAGCTAAAGGAATGTGAACTTGGTTCATAGCACTCAAGCTTCAATTGCATGCTAATCTTGTATTGGTATAATGGCTTAATGCTCTTTTGAACGCATTGCTCATTTGAATGCTAGTGTGCTCATGTGATAGAAACTATCTTGGTATTCATGAGTCTTCATGCATAAGGTGTATGGGTTGCAATACCCTTGTTTGTGGATTATGGTTTCCTCGTGGACTTTGGGGCTCCTAATGTGCTCAATAAATTCATATATAACTTGATGGAATTAGGTTTGAGTGATGCTCATATTGTGACTAAATGCATAGCCATTGATTCTAACCTTTGGTTGTGAAAGCATGCATTTTGATTAAAGACAAAGGCTTGAAATGTTCAATTTTCAAATCAATACTAACTTGGTTCTATTGTGTTTTTTGTAGGTGGAAAAGGGTTGGATGACATCCTTAAATCACTTAAATTGATGGTAATATCATTTATATTTTTAAGTCTTTGAATCGGTGCCTTAAAACCCTGCTTATGGTCACTTGACATGCCAAAATAGTAGGTGTTGACACCTGGTGTCGACACCTTGCTGAATCTGCCCTGGCTGCAGGAAGGCAACCAGTAGGTGTCGACACCTATTGGCCAGAGTTCTGGTTTATGCATTTTGTGTGTGCAGGGTGTAGGTGTCGACACCTTCCGGAAGGTCCACGACGGGAGCTTATGGAAGTCATCAAAACCCAATGAAAACCCTATGAAACTTTACCAAACTACCCCCCAAAGGTTCTTAAACATATTAGGGTGTTTCTAACATGTTTTAGGAAGGTTTTATGTGTCTTTTGTCCACTCTCTTTTGCATATATATATGAGCTGCGATTTTTGTGATATATGAACCCTAATGCTCTTTTGTTCTTTCGTATAGGTGAAGAAAAGGGGGAAAACGAGGTGGAGCTCTTGCAAGGGGGATATCATCTACATCCGTGAAGATCTGAAGCTCATGGAAGAAGGAAAAGAGGAGCGGCTCGAGGAGAGGAAGAAGATGATGTCGAAATCATGATCATCCATCAACGAGCCAAGGAGAACCAGATTTTATTGAAGAAGGGGGAGCTTTATTCTTGATGCATCTTTCTAGTTTCTATCTATAGAGTTTGTTTAGGGGTCATTGCATCTATTTGTCTTCGTTTCATATAAATATGAAATAATATTTTGTGTGGGTGTTCGGAGAAAGGGTTCTCTGAGTGTTTGTGTTGACGTGTGTGCGTCGATTTGTGCGGAGTATATCCACGTGTGTGCTTGGACGTATTTTGGGGTGTGTTCCCCGTGTGTGGTTGGGAGTTTACTCCCTTGTGGTTGTGTAGGGATTGCTCTACGTGTGTGTGGTGGAGCTTGGCTCTGTGTATGTGTGGGGATTTCTCCCTGGGCTGTCTTTAATGTAGTGAAGTCTCACCGGTTTGGTGAGGGGAGGACGTAGGGAGCTCGTCGTGGTCCCGAACCACCTTAAAAATCCTCGAGTCTTGTGGTTTGATTTTTCTGGTTGTGTGCTTCACTATCCTATCTGTTTTTGCAATCGTGTGAGCTCGATGAAATTGAGTGAATTAAGTTTAAATCTGTTTAGTTTAAATTCCTCAATCTTATTAATCTTGTTAATTCCGCTGTGCGTTAGTTTGTGTTTTTAATTGGACATAATTTTTAGTAGAATGATCTATTCACCCCCCCTCTAGATATGTGTTCCTGCACTACGGGACCCAACAATTGGTATCAAAGCGAGGCTCTGTTGTCCCTAGATCTAGCGATCTACAGAGTGAACCTAGTGCATTCTACAATCATGAATTTTTCTGCTGAACATATCTCAATGAATTGTTTGCCAATCTTCATTGGTTCAGATTTTAATTCATGGCTAGGCAAACTGTGTGTGGTGATTAATTCTATTAATCCTAGTCTTTGGAAATTGATTTATCATGGTCCACACATATTACCTCTAGATGAGACCAAGTGGTCCAATCAGGATAAGATGATGCACCATGATAATGTTACTGCTTTTAGTTTATTGAAAGCCTCCGTGAGTACTAACAAGTATCCATTTGTATCTTCTTGTAGGATGGCAAAGGAGCTTATGGACCGGTTGATCAAAGCTCAAGAGAAGGAAAGATAAAAATGTCTCATGATCGATGTTGTTGATCAACAAAGTGACGAAAATGTAGAAGAGGTAAATTCTAATTCTAAAGAATTTACCCTTGATGATCTTGTTGATGCTTATGATGAGTTGGAAAAATAATATAAGAAAGTCAAGTCGGAAAATAGAAAATTGAAAAAGAAATCTGAAAATATGCTCCATGAAAATGGATCTTGTGATAAATGTTCTGAGCTTGATAACTTCAATGAATTTTTAGAACATGATGTTGAATGTCACAAAGAAATCATTGCTTGTTTGAGAAATAAAAATGTTACCCTCAAGAATAAAATCGATCAATTGGAGAAAATTGAAAAAGATCTAAGAAATAAAATGGAATCAAACTCTATTGATCAAAATATTTGTAATGAATTGATTATGAATGATAAACTTGCAAATGAAGATGAAGAACTTAAAAAAGAAAATAGTGCTATATTGATTCAGATATCTCTGCTTGAAGGTAGCATAAAGTTTCTTGAAAAAGAAAATGCTTTGTTAAAATCTAAAAATGAAAAACTGAAACATCTAAATACAACCATGTCTAAAAAATTACTTCTTTTTGAAAAAGGGAAAAGTTTGGTTGTTGATGATTGTGAAAAGATGCATGTGCTAGAACAAAAGATGGAAAGCTACAAAACCATCAATGCCCAATTGAATGAAAAAATCATTTCTTGTGATAATGAAATCATTTCCTATGAATTACATATTTCATCACTTGAAAAAGAAATTCTTGATCTGAATGCTTCTTTGTCTAAGTTTATGAATGGGGAAGAAAATCTGAACAAAATTTTGGGGACCAAGGTAAATTTCTAAAGAGAATGTCTTGGGTATGAACCCACCAAAAAGAAAACCTTTGGTCTGAAAACTCAAACGTCTTTTGTGCATGCTTCATGTTCGTCTGATGCGTCTTGTGTTGAAAAACCCAAGATTAAAACTCAGGATCAACCTAGGACCCAGAAATTTGATCCCTCACCCAACTGTCAAAATGGTCTTAAGGGTCAGAATAGAAAACCTGATTCTCACCAAAATCACATGAAGCATGCTCATATCCAAAGAACTTCCAAGTTTGATTGTTTTTACTATGGCATGCATGGTCATGTTATGAGTGATTGTTATGTATTAAGGAATGACAACTTGAAAACATGCAATGAAAAATTTGATTTTAAAATGTCAAGAAAGTCTTCTAACAGAAAAGGAACATCTGAAAATTCTCATGCCTATGAAAGAAATCATGTTGTCAAAAAAAATAAGGTTCATTGCTTTCATTGTGAAAAGTTCGGTCACAGGATAAACAATTGCTTTAGTTTGAAAAATGATAACATCTCCAAAAACCCATAGAAATTCCATGCTCATTCTTACAAGAAAACTCTGAAGTCTTTTGGTTGTTGTCATTATTGTGGTGAGTTTGGGCATACCATGCATGATTGCTCCTTAATGCATTTTGATGATATGCATGCCCAAAAATTATGGAAGGCACCCACTAGAGGTGCAACTAATCATTCGGGACCCAAGAAAACTTGGGTACCCAAAACAACCAAATGAAAACTTTGATGCAGGAATGCCTTGAGGCCGATGCAGGTATGTTGACATCTTGTTTGCAGGTGGCTTTACAAGGTTGAAAAGCTTGGTCTTTCATGAATATATATTTGATGATGACTCATGCATATTGTTCATGGGACATTGGAGCTTACACGTGACAATTATGCTCTTCAATGGTTTGTCATATGGTTTGTTAGAATGACTTGTGCCAAGGTCATGGTTGCTTCAAGTCGACATTTGTTGAAGCCTAAGTCGACTTGGCCAGTTTTGGTGGGCCTTTCAATTGCTTGATCCTTATCACATCTTTGATATGTTATGTTGAAAATGGTTTTTCTTGTGAACATTGATTGGTGTGAGTATTTTGAAGAAAATTCCTATTTTAATGTGCCTCATTGTTGGTGTGATGCTTTGGTGTACATGGGCTTGTCCTTGAGTTGATACTGATTTGTAAGTTGACTGTTCATGCTGTGCACACTTTGATTGTGTGAATTCTCAGTTCATACTACTGGAAATTAAGTCTCTAATATGCAGTCTTGAAGAGGCAGTCTTGTGTGTTTTTTATCCGTTGACCTGTGCTACACATGGACAGACCTTGGTTCTTCATGTGCTTTATATGCATAGACTTCACTCTTTACATTATTGGATAAAACTAGAGATTTTTGAACTGAACTTTGAACTCATGTCAGCTTGAGTGAATCAAATTTGAATGTGAACTTTAGAAAAGTTCTGAATCACTTGTATTGATAGCTGCAACTCATCATACATACTTACAGTTCATAGGAGATTATCTTGTGGAAGAAAAGCACTGAAATTGCCTTTCTCATTTGTATTGAATTGAGATTGATATGAAATTGAGTTTCTGATATTGCAAGTTAAGAGAGAGAGTCTTATGTGATGAAAAGCCTTGAAGTTCATTTCTTCATATGCATTGGCTTAATATTGACATGAATTGAGCTCTTTAAAGTGCAGGTTTGATTATGACCATCAACCCTTGAAATCATGGTAAGAATTCAATGTTTGAATGCATCTCCATGCGCCTAGATTGAGTTTAATTCATGTATAGCATTTATGGGCTCAGATTAACTGTCTTACGTAGTTTTGCATGTTTCCTCAGTTGGTGTCGACACCAGGTATCGACACTTACACACTGGGTGTGGATTTTTGTTAAGGGACAAAACTTGTTGAAGTTGGTGTCGACACCAGGTGTCGACACCTGGTCTGGCAGATCCGAAACGGGTCTGCATATTGGGTTTCGAAATGCCCATCTTGAGGTCCGATTGGGTTGAGCTTTTACCCCTTTACCCTGAGGGGTTCTCTTCATATCCTAAAGGAGTTTTGGAAGGGTTTTGGCATGGGCTTCTTGGTCTTGTCATATCCTTAGATGCTGCTATTTATAAGATGCAAATTTGGGGTTTCAAAAGAACTCATTTGGTTAATATTGCTCTGTTTCTTGCAGGAGAGAAAGAAAAGAGCTCAAAAGTACTTCAACGCCAGATTTGATCTACTTCCATTGAAATTCGGAGCTTGTTGATGGAGAAGACAACAAGCAGAATAAAGAGGAGAATTTGAAGATGTCGATAAAGGTAACTCAAGACAAATGTGAGAAAATAAAAAAAGGTGAGAAAATAAAGTTTTTGTTTGAAGTTTCTTGGTCTTGATGCTAGTGCCATCTCTTGACAGATAGTGATTTTGAAATTTTTAATACCCTTTGGTTGCTTTTGACTATGTGGAAAATGAATGCTTGGCTGAAAAGAATTGAAAAATCTGAGAAGTATATATGAGAGTGTGGAATTTGAATGTCTTTTTCAAGTGCAATTGCTTATGTATGTGTGAAACCATCTGAAATTTCTGGTATATCAAAATGTGTTGCCGGAATGGTAGGTTAGACCTATCAAAAAGGCATCACTTTGCGAGAGCTAGGCCTTCGGACCAAAATCTCCACCTCGTACCAGAATTTAAAAAATTGAATGTTTGGTTCTAGATGGATTTTAAACTGTCATTCAATACTCATGTGTTTGATAAACCCCTGATATCATATGGGAATGTATTGTATTTTTCTGATCATCATTTCAATGACTACATGGTATATAAAATGGTGACATGTGGAAAGGCAGGTCAAGCCTATCTGAAAACTATCACCATGCGTGAGAATGTGTCTCCGCCCGGTACCATAAATCATCTATACATATGGCATCAAACTTAAATGAATTTTCTGAAATCATGTTTTGATTAAGGGGGAGTCTTGTAAGCTGAAAATTTTAAGATTGATGTTTTCCATTCTCTCAGCATGATGATGTTAATCTGTGGCTGAACATTTTGATTACTAAATTTGATCAATGTTCCGTGGTCTTTGCCAATATGCTACTCATCCTTTTGGATAAAAGTAAAAATATTTTCAAGGAAAAGTTCACATGTGATGATTTTGATGCTTTGAATGAATTCTCTGAATTCTCTTTTCAAAATAAAATTGTGTTCTCACATTTAAAAAAAAATGCATGTCATGCATTAGTTGCATTAGATGCATACAGAGTTGTCATGTGAAATCTGAAATCTTGCATACCGCACCCTTGTTACATTCTACATTGCATATTTGCATATCTCCATTGTATGCTTGCATGTTAATATATGCTAAAATCCCTTCCTTGAAACTTCTAAGACCGAATACTCCATTGATAAATAATGTTGCATCTGAGTTTTAACAAGTGTGCTTCATGTCAAACTCTCAGGGGGAGCATTTTATGGTTATTATATTTACATAGGGGGAGCTACACTATCTTATTTTAAGTTAAATTTTCCCCATACATGTTAAATCAAATTCGCACACTTCATGCACTATAATGTGAAATTGAGTGTTATTCATAAGGATATAGGAATTTCATTTCAACACTCTAAAGTAATTTAACTTGCTACATGAATGATAAAGAGACAGTTGAGGAAAAAGCTGCCTGCCTCCGCATACAAAAAAAATGGTTAAAATGAGGCAGAGTACTGCTTAGTCTCACTGAGTAAATTGGGCACATGTCACTTGAGACGTGATGTGGTTCATTTCTGAAAAGTGTTGACTAAAGTATCTCTGTTCAAAATGAGGTGAAATGGTTCAGTATTCTGAGTAACCGGGGATTCTGGCATGAGCTCCATGTGTCTCCTCGCGTAAAAAAGAATTATTTGAACCTGATCATTCTTAGAAAAATTCAGATTATCAATGTAAAAATTTCTGATGATAAATTTGATTGAGACAGAGCGAAACCTCCAATACGCTGCTCTCTAGATTGAAATGTAGTATGTACAATTATTATTATGTTTAATTGAAAATCTGGTTATCCATATGATTGAAATTCGTTCTCATGTTACTCACTTACACATGGTAATTTGATTTGATATGTATTCTAAAAATTTGATTGACTGCATGACCTGCTGTACATCTTCTCCTATCTATCTTCACACTCCTTTAGGTGTAATCATGACCACTCTGATCTTACTGACTCACCTGCACTTTTCGTACACCTATCCCTTCACTCTAAATAAAATGGGGGAGCTATATTGCATGTATATATATCTATTTGCTTGTGATCAATCATACTAGATCATTTTACTTATATTTTGCATGTCCATATTGTCTACACTTGTATTTCAAAGTTGTGAAATTAGTTCATGCATATTGTGCATTATGTTTCTCTTCATAACTTGTCAATGACAAAGGGAGAGAAAATAATGTTGCTTTTGATTTTGCTGCCATCATGAGTTCCCCTTTATGATCCCCATTTCTGATTATGTCAAAGAGGGAGAGAGCATTATAGCATAACATTTTATCATCATCAAAATGGGAGAGATTGTTGTGTATGTGATTTTGATGATTACAAAATGACTTTGTTACTTGACCTTGTGCTTGAATGGTTATTCATGTCTTCATGTGCTTGAACTCCTTATCCTCTAGCTATGAAGTTTGAAATGATTGTGGAGATGATTACAAAATGTTGTTATTGGGATATCATCATGTGGATGAATTTGTGACTCTATAAGGCTCATACGTGCTTTGATGTTAGCACATTGCATATATATTACCTATACACTTGGTGAGATTGCTTTGTATTCAATGAGAAAGATTTTGTGGAAAACATGCTTGGATAAATGTCATATTGAGCCTCATGTTATGCATGTGCACTTCAGCTAATGCTAAATGAATGATTGAGATGCAATACCATTGTATTTGTCTTAATTGGTTGCTTGGAAGATTCAAGAAGATTCCTTATTTATAACAATGCCCCTCATGTAATCAATGCTCGTTGAATGTGATTTTTATCAACAAGAATGCCATTTGAATGAATGAGTTCCAATGCTATTGTACATGCCTTTGCATTTGGCATGATTGTCTACATGTGCGTGTGGTAGCATCTTGATGTTGAAGGCTATGAAGATACAAGAATGCTATTGAATGGTTGAGCTCCCATATCTTTATATTTGATTTATTGATAGACTCAAGTTCATCATAACAAAACCTTGTCATTTGGGGAATGTGTGTTGTTGGTTCATATGAGAAGTCTAAAACATATTTGAATCGGTTTTCATGAATATCATCCTTGAGCTAAAGGAATGTGAACTTGGTTCATAGCACTCAAGCTTCAATTGCATGCTAATCTTGTATTGGTATAATGGCTTAATGCTCTTTTGAACGCATTACTCATTTAAATGCTAGTGTGTGTTGTGTCCCTATGATTTTGATGATAGCAAACACTATAAGTCATTTTGAATTCATACAATTCTGTTTATGGTGCAGATGAATGTTTCATTGAAAATCTTATCTGAATTATTGCTGCATTTAAATATGGCTGTGTGGTGTGTGCTTTGGTGCATTTCATTATTGCTGATGCATTTCATAATTGATTGTTATCTGGATTGCTTGTTATCTGGATATCTTGATGTCAGTCTGTTCAATGGGTCGACCCCCCTTCCAGATGGGTCGACCCCCCAAGTCTATACAACACCAATCTGTTCATGCATCATATCTCAAGTCTACACACTGCATTTTAGGCAAAGTCTGCATATTGGTAGAGTCTGTACATTGCCTTCAAAGCCTTCCAAGTGTGTACATCGGTCTGTTGAAAACTCAAGTCTGTACAGCGCCCAGGTTCCTGCATTTCAGGCGAAGTCCATACATTGGGCCCTTCATCAAAGTCCATACAGTGCACTGTTCATCAAGTCCATACATTGCATAATGTTCGTCAAGTCAATATATTGCACTGTAGATGCATCGAAGGGAAATATGCACATTGGACTGTTCATATGAAGTCTGTACATTGGAAGTGTGTACAGTGTTCAGTTGCCTTTCTCCAAGTCTATACATCCGATTGCCTTTGCATTGCTCAAAGTATGTACAGCCAATGCACTCAAGTGAAGTCTATACATTGACTGTTCATTCATCCTTCGAAGTCTATACATCCACAGTGGATCTTCAAAGTCTATACATCCTACCGTCTTGTTCAGCGTCTCAATCTTGCAAATCTATACATTGCCTTTGGGCAACGAAGTCTGTACATCCGACCGTCTTGTTCAGCATCTCAATCTTGCAAGTCTGAACATTGCCTTTGAGCACTGTAAAGTCTATACAGTCCTGATCGAACGTAAGTCTATACATTCCAACCTTTCCCAACGTTCGCTGCTTTGGCTACACACCAAGTCTATACACTACCTACCTTTACCTACGTTCAGACCACCAAGTCTGTACATTGGGTAAAGTCTACATATTGCCTTGGTCAAACGCCTCAAAGTCTGTACACTGGTGTCGTTGCTTGCCTGATCAAAGTCTATACAGTCATGATCGAACGTAAGTCTACACATTGTCTTCGACTTCAAAGTCTGTACAGTGGTTCAACCTACCAAGTCTATACATTGGACTCTGTTTTGTAAAGTCTATACATTGGACCGTGGTTCGCCAAGTCTATACATTGCTGAGCCATTCGACAAGTCTGTACATTGGCTTCAATTCCTCAAGTCTATACATTGGGTTCGGCTCTGCAAGTCTGTACACTGGTCGAGCATTCAAGTCTGAACATTCACAAAGTCCATACAACGGCACTGTAGCTTGCATAGCTCAAGTCTGCACATTGGGCTTTCACGTGAAGTCTATACATTGGTCTTCACTTGAAGTATATACATTGGCTAAGGGTCTTCAAGTCCATACAGAGTCGTCTGATGCATATTGATCGAAGTCTATACACTCGTTTCCATTGCTTCAACTTTATACACTCGTTATCACACTGCAAGTCTATACACTGAGCTTCGCATGAAGAACTTCAACACTATACACTCGTTCTCAAGGCTTCAAGTCTATACACTTGTTATCACATATTAAGTCTATACACTGCTTCTTTTATATGAAGTCTATACAGCCTGTGGCTTGTACACCGACTGAACTCTTCATTAAACCTACATGTGTCTGGGCACGTGATACGAGGCTGGCATCTGGCACGTGATCCAAGATGCTGAGAAGCCGTCACGTGGACTGAAGCTTGGGCAGGAATCGAAAAGAGTAATAGCCCTAGCTGCCTACTGCTGGTATAAATATGGAGCTTCCTCCATCGGCTGAAGTTGATCGAAGAGCAGTGAGCCATCAAGAAAAACAGAAGAGTAGTGAGTGCCTCCACGATACAGAGAACAGAGAAGAAGAAGAAAAAGAGAAAGAAAGAGAGTGAGAGCAGTTGAAGAAGAAAGAAGAAGAGTGAGCCAGAGAGCAGAAGAGAGATCGAGAGATCCAGTAGAAGAAGAAAAAGAGAAAGAGAGAGGGCTCGTGTAGAAGAAGAAAGAAGCTTCAGTTGAAGATCTGCCTACTGGAATTTGGATCAGATCTAATCCAGTCAGCTCCTTCGAGAGTCACATTCCTTGTATTTCATTTACAGCCTTTCAGTCGCTGTGACTCTACTTTCTGTTTTCCTTTTCATTTGATATCTAGTCTTTCCGATACTCTGTAGAGAGGTCGGGGTCCCTCCTGTTGGTTCAGGAGAAGGGAGATTGCTATCTCCGGTTGCAAGTAGCTGGGTGCTACTTGTGGGTTCCCTCCTGGTTTGGAGGAAGGGAGATTTGTCTCCAGTTTTGGGCTTGTAGGTTTCAAGTCCAGGGGTCCCTCCGGTTGGGAGAAAGAGAGGTCCGAGACCTCTAGCTTGCAGGTGACTTAGTGTCACTTGTGCTTCCCTCTGAGCTTCAGAGGAAGGGAGACTTGGGTCTCCGGGTGCAGGTAGTGTTGCTACTTGTAGGTCCCCTCCTGGTCTGGAGGAAGAGAGACTTGCGTCTCTGGTTTGCTAGTGACTGGTGTCACTAGTGGTTCCCTCCGGTTGGGAGGAAGAGGGGAGGTTGTTCCCCTGGTCAAGCTGTGTGGCAGCATTTGTTGCAGACTGAGTCTGCTGTGCTAGTGTTACTAGTGGAAGCCTCACTCCGGTTTGGAGTGAGGGGTGGACGTAGGTCTGTTGACCGAACCACCTAAAAATCATGGTGTCCCTTGTGGTTTGATCTTCTTATATGTTCACTTAGTTGCTGCGTATTAGATGTTTGCATAGGATCGAGTGAGGGCTAATTCTAATGAGTTGTCTTGCCGAGATGATCCTTAGTATTCTCAGAATATAGCTGCAACTGTTTTAATTCTGCATAACTGAGTTTTAAGTTTGTATTTAGACTAATTTTGAAAGGGAGATTCATTCACCCCCCCTCTGAATCTATTGCACCTGACTCAATAGTGTGCTCATGTGATGGAAACTATCTTGGTATTCATGAGTCTTCATGCATAAGGTGTATGGGTTGCAATACCCTTGTTTGTGGATTATGGTTTCCTCATGGACTTTGGGGCTCCTAATGTGCTCAATCAATTCATATATAACTTGATGGAATTAGGTTTGAATGATGCTCATATTGTGACTAAATGCATGGCCATTGATTCTAACCTTTGGTTGTGAAAGCATGCATTTTGCTTAAAGACAAAGGCTTGAAATGTTCGATTTTCAAATCAATACTAACTTGATTCCATTGTATTTTTTGTAGGTGGAAAAGGGTTGGATGACATCCTTAAATCACTTAAATTGATGGTAATATTATTTATATTTTTAGGTCTTTGAATCGGTGCCTTAAAACCCTGCTTGTGGTTGCTTGACATGCCAAAACAGTAGGTGTCGACACCTAGTGTCGACACCTTGCTGAATCTGCCCTGGCTGCAGCAAGGCAACCAGTAGGTGTCGACACCTATTGGCCAGAGTTTTGGTTTTATGCATTTTGTGTGTGCAGGGTGTAGGTGTCGACACCAGGTGTCAACACCTTCCGGAAGGTCCGTGATGGGAGTTTACGGAAGTCATCAAAACCCAATGAAAACCCTATGAAACTTTACCAAACTACGCCTCAAAGGTTCCTAAACATGTTAGGGTGTTTCTAACATATTTTAGGAAGGTTTTATGTGTCTTTTGTCCACTCTCATTTGCATATATATATGAGCTACAATTTTTGTGTTATATGAACCCTAATGCTCTTTTGTTCTTTCGTATAGGTGAAGAAAAGGGGGAAAACGAGGTGGATCTCTTGCAAGGAGGATATCATCTACATCCGTGAAGATCTGGAGCTCGTGGAAGAAGGAAAAGAGGAGCGGCTCGAGGAGAGGAAGAAGATGATGTCAAAATCATGATCATCCATCAACGAGCCAAGGATAACCATATTTTGTTGAAGAATGGGAAGCTTTATTCTTGATGCATCTTTCTAGTTTCTATCTATAGAGTTTGTTTGGGGGGTCATTGCATCTATTTGTCTTTGTTTCATATAAATATGAAAGAATATTTTGTGTGGGTGTTTGGAGAAAGGGTTCTCCGAGTGTTTGTGTTGACGTGTGTGCGTCGATTTGTGCGGAGTATATCCGCGTGTGTGCTTGGACGTATTTTGGGGTGTATTCCCCGTGTGTGGTTGGGAGTTTACTCCCTTGTGGTTGTGTAGGGATTGCCCTACGTGTGTGTGGTGGAGCTTGGCTCCGTGTGTGTGGGGGGATTTATCCCCGGGCTGTATTTACAGTAGTGAAGCCTCACAGGTTTGGTGAGGGGTGAACGTAGGGAGCCTGTCGTGGTCCCGAACCACCTTAAAAATTCCCGTGTCTTGTGGTTTGATCTTTCTGGTTGTGTGCTTCACTATCTTATCTGTTTATGCAATAGTGTGAGCTCAGTGAGATTGTGTGAATTAAGTTTAAATCTATTTAGTTTTAATTCCTCAATCTTATTAATCTTGTTAATTCCGCTGTGCGTTAGTTTGTGTTTTTAATTGGACGTAGTTTTTAGTAGAAGGATCTATTCACCCCCCCTCTAGATCTGTGTTCCTGCACTACGGGACCCAACATGTTTAATGGTTCATTTGATGAAATGTGTTTACTGATCTATTGTTATTATCATTGATGAACTTTACTGACGTGTGTAATGCAGCTGCATGTCTCCACAGCTATGGGACCAGAGGGTGATATGGCCCCCATTATCTTGCATCGTAGGTAGGATGCCGGAGGCTAATAGCTTCGGGCGTATAAACTCTGAGTTCCTCTCTAAAGAAAACTATAAAGAGTTTATACTCCTTAAGCTATTCGATAGCCGCCTGCTACCTAAACACGGGATGACGGACTTCCCGAATTCTCGACTATGCTTAATTACAATGTGGAACGATAGATCCCCATTAGGATCCGGACCACATCTGTCGCCAAGCATGGGATGACAGACTTCTTGGACTCTTGACCGATTGGTTCGGAGGTAGGCAAATAAACCCTCCAGCTTTGCACTAGATAGGTATTTTTCATTTAAACCCAGCATGCATCATATAGGTTTTTTTAGCCCCATTTGAAAGAAAATCTAAAAAAAAAGAATAAAAAAGATATATGCAAAAAAGAAACACAAAAATGCATGCATCTCATCCTGGGAGCCGTGATGTAGAAACAGGGAAGCCACGTTGATCTGGCCGACCCATGGTCCTTTGGTCCCTGCATCTGGTTTTTCGAGTCCCTCGATTTTTGCCAAATTTGCACGAATGAGTCTACGTGATTCCACTCCGATTTGACCAGCATAAAATATGTTTTATGCAAGGCCGCTTTGAGTATTTCGTGATTCAACGAGTCATTGTATTCCCATATCCTGATATTTTTACTTGCCTTTGTTTATGTCTTGTATCTCCTTGAGCACCAGATTGCGTTTTCGTCCCCTCAAGTCCTGCAGCGCCATGCTAGGGGGCCCCACGCGACCGTAGATACAAGTCCTCTTAGATTAATTGTCCTTCCTCCCTTTGCCAATGACTTACTTGATTACTTGACGCTCATGCGACCCTGCGTGAAGCTTGTTTTCCGCTCAAGAATCTCCTTGAGCGTGTTACCCTCATTAGGCTTGTTTCTTTTCCGAAAAACCCATTTATCAGTCCGTCGGGCTCCCTTGCAAAACGGGCGTTCCGGAGGGGCATTTGTAGACGCCTAATTTCGGACATCCCGCGGATCCCCAATGGACCTTCGTGTGAATGACGCTTAGTTGTGGTACTTGTTTTATTGATGTTTTGAGTTTTAAAGCCCAGCCCGTAGCCTTAAAACTATTGGGCCTCGTCCACTTAAGGGGCCCAAGGAGCGTGGTCTGGGCAGCCAAAGACTTGACCGCCCCCCAGTCCTGGGCGGCTAGGGTGATGGCCGCCCTCCCCTGCTGGGTGGCCATCTGCTTGGCCACCTTCCCCTTCAAGGAGGCCAAAGACTTGGCCACCCTCTCTGTTTACTCGGTCAGAGAACGTGGCCCAGCTCGTGGGCACGTTCTTTCCCCCATTCTACACAATCTTTCCCCACGATTTGAAACTCCAGGCTGAATGGACAAAACTATCGGTCTCCAATGTGGAGAGGGGAGGGTAGAGGCCATTTCAGGGGTAATCGAGGTGGAAGCCATTTAGGAGGATCGGAGCAGTTTGGCATCGGGGGAAGAGTCTTGCAGAGTTCTTTCGAGAGGGTGAGAAGAGCCGCATTAGTTGTCTTCCTCCTGCTTCCCTTGCTTTGGTTTGAACTCCTTAGCTGCTACTTCCTACTTGCATCACAGCTTCCAGGTAAGTACGCTGCATGTAGTGTAACCCCTTAGCTCCTACACTTAGAGGTTTCTTCCCAAAATAAATGGGAAGGTGGGTGGTCGAAAGCCTCGGCCATCCCTCCATCCCACCCCCCCAGGTAACCTTGCCACTATCATTCCTATTCTGTTCGTTCTATTAGAGTAGATACTACACCTTTCGTTTTACTAATGGCCTTCCTTTTCTTTTTTCTTTGAGCTACGTCGCTGGACTTCAACATAAGGGACATAGCAGGGCTCCTTGCCCTTGGCCGGTCGAGGACGAGGAAGAGGGAACCCATCATCTCCCTATTTGGATTATCTCCCTGCGATCATCACCCCTGTGAGGTTCAGATAAACACCTCTGGCGATCACGATGTTCTAACGTTTCTTTTTATTCCTCTATAGGTACTCAAGAGACATTCCCCATCCGTCCATAAACTAACCACATCCCCGAGCGCCTATAATAGGTTAAGTCTGAGATTTAATTAAGGACCCACACCTATGAAACTAGGAAAGAAACTCCCCACCTATGTGAGGAATTGGGTAGAGCCTGGGATGAGATAGTAATTAGAGTTATTTCTGAGATTAACCCCACTCATTCCATTAGAATTAACAAAATTCATTACTCTTCTCAGGTACCTTACTCTCATCACGGCTCACCGTGTTGACTGGGACGGTATGCAGCAAACCGTTGCAGGTCTCACCCAAGCATTACTAAATATGGCCCAAGCTAGCGCAGGGGCAAGAGCTGGAGACCTACACTGGAATTTTTGAAGTTTAAATCCTCCGAGGTTCTCCGGATCCTCTACTCCCGATGAGGCCGAGAACTGGATCGATGAAATGAACCGTATATTCGAGGTCATGCAATGTGCCAACCAAGAGAAGGCTTGTCTTGCCACGTTCCAACTCAATAAAGATGCCCGTACATGGTGGAAGTCTGTCCCGGCACCGCCTCAAGATGCACCACATACTTGGGAGGGTTTCCTAACACTCTTCCGGGCCAAGTACTTTTCCGAACATGTTAAGGAGAGAAAGGCTATGGAATTCGCTTCATTACGCCAAGGCATGATGTCAGTAGCAGAGTATGAACTCCAGTTTTCTAGGCTGACGTCTTATGCTCCTCATTTGATTAGTACCGACTTATTGAAAGCTAACCGATTTATGGATGGATTAAGACTCGGCTTTATTCAACAACTTGAGATTCAAAATATCCGTACATATGTGGAGATGGTCCAGCGGGCACATCTATGCGAAAGGACCTTGGAGAAGGTCGAAAAATTAAAAAGCAAGGGAGAGAAGCGCCCAAGAATGATGGGCTAATGGAAGGTACTATCCAAATGAATTCACATCCTACATTCGTACTATTTGATACTGGTGCTTCTCATTCCTTTATATCTACTACTTTTGCAAAAATCTTGCGAGTTTCGTTAGTTCCTTTACCTTCGGACCTTGCTATTACTACAACCTTAGGTCTTAGAACAAAACTTACAAATTACTATCCTGACAGTGAGGTAATGATAGAAGGGCACAACCTTCCAGCAAACCTCGTATGCCTTGACATGGAGGGCTACGATGCTATTTTAGGTATAAATTGGCTTATAGACCATGACGCCTATATAAATTGCCACAATCGAATTATCTCTTTTCGGAAACCAAGTCTTCCAAGGTCTTCCTTCCTTAGTATCAAGTATAAGAAACATCCTGCTATTATTTCATCTCTTCACACTTGCAAACTTATTTCGCAAGGATGTGAAGCTTTTCTTACTTTCGTAATCGTTACCGAGTCCAAGGGAATTATCTTAGAATATATTCCCACTGTGAATGAGTTTCCTGATGTATTTCCATCAAATTTGCCTGGTTTAACGCCCAAAAGTGAAGTAAACTTCTTCATTGAACTCATTCCCGGAGCAGCACCTATTTTAATAGCTCCCTACAGGATGTCCCCCACAGAACTCAAGGAATTAAAGAAACAACTTTTGGAGTTATTAGACAAGGGTTTCATTCGACCCAGCACATCCCCTTGGGGTGCGCCAGTTCTATTTGTCAAGAAGAAGGATGGATCTCTCAGGCTATGTATCGACTACCGGCGACTGAATCAACTCATAATTAAGAATAAATATCCATTGCCGCGTATCGATGAACTCTTTGACCAGATTTCAAGAGCAGAATATTTCTCCAAGACAGACCTCAGGTCAGGTTATCATCAGCTCAAGCTCAAAGATGAAGACATACACAAAACTACTTTTCGGAGCAGATATGGCCACTATGAATTTGTGGTAATACCGTTCGGGTTAACCAATGCCCCGGCAGCATTTATACAACTCATGAATAGTGTCTTCAGGCCTTATCTTGACCAGTTTGTAGTCATCTTCATTGATGATATTCTTATATACTTCAAAACGAAGGAGGAACATGAAGAGCACTTAAGAATAGCCTTGCAAACGCTAAGAGAGCACAAACGTTATGCAAAGCTTAGTAAGAGCGAGTTTTGGCTAAAGGAGGTCTCTTTCCTTGGCCATATTATTTTAAAGAAGGGTATCGCTGTCGGTCCTTCTAAAATAGAAGCTGTTAAGAATTGGAGCTGGCCAACGACCGTGTCTGAAGTCAGAAGTTTTCTAGGTCTGGTTGGATATTACACGAGATTTATCAAAGATTTTTCAAAAATCGCCGTTCCTTTGACTAGACTCACAAGAAAGGAGAATCCTTTTATATGGTCAAAGGATTGCGAAGAGAGTTTTCAAAATCTTAATGAACACCTTACCACTGCACCTATATTAACGCTATCGACAGAGGGTGGTGGCTTTGAAGTTTTTACGGATGCGTCTGGCATTGGCCTAGGGTGCGTCCTTATGCAAAATGGAAATGTGATTTGCTATTCATCACGACAGTTGAAGCGTCACGAAGAAAATTACCCTGTGCATGATCTAGAACTAGCTGCGGTTATATTCGCATTAAAGATTTGGTGACATTACCTTTATGGGGAGAAATTCATCATCTTTTCAGATCATAAAAGCCTAAAATAACTCTTCACCCAGAAGGAGTTAAACATGCGACAACGTAGAAGATTGGTGTATCTCAAAGACTTCGACTTTACTATCCAATATCATCCGGGGAAAGTAAATGTTGTAGCCGACACTCTTAACAGGAAACCTATGGCAACTCTAGCAAGCCTCAGGAAAGGTATAACTTGTCTTATTAAAGAATTTTCTCATCTAAATCTTGATATTGACAGAGAAGGAGAAGGAGGTATGATTGCCAATTTAAGGACTCAACCCACATTGATCAAGGACATAGTCTAGTTACAAGAAAATGACCGCACATTGATGGAGATTAAGGACAATATTGATCAGAGACCGGAATTTTCTATGGAAGACTATTATTCAAGGATCGAATTTGTGTGCCGAATCATGATGACACTAAGAAATTGATCATGGAAGAAGCTCACAAATCAAGATATGCTATTCACCCTGGTGCTATCAAGATGTATCAAGATTTGAAAAGAAACTTTTGGTGGCCCAATATGAAAAGAGAAGTAGCAGATTTTGTGTCATGATGTCTCACTTGTCAACATGTAAAATCAGAACATTTAAAACCCACTAGGAAATTACACCCCTTAAATATTCCCGAGTGGAAATGGGAAAGTATAGGGATGGATTTTATCATGGGTTTACCTAAGACAAGAGGAGGACATGATGGTATATGGGTGATCATAGACTGATTGACTAAATCTGCACATTTTCTACCAATCAAAAGTCAATGGTCTGTGGATGTACTAGCAGCATTATACATGAAGGAGATTGTCTAACTACATGGTGTCCATGTCACCATTATATCCGACCGAGACCCTCGGTTCACATCACAATTCTGGAAGGGTCTTCAACATTTATTAGGAACCCGACTTAATTTTAGCACTGCGTTTTATCCACAAACAGATGGTCAAATTGAAAGGACAAATCAAGTGGTGGAAGATATTCTTAGGACATGTGCTATTGACTTCGGAGGAAGTTGGCACGACCATTTATCTCTAGTGGAATTTGCCTATAACAATAGCTATCAGTGATGGGAATCAACACCGGGAACTAACATTTTATTTTACATTTGTGTCCTTTCTATTTGCATTTATACCCTTGTGTAATTGGGTACGCAATTGTATGGCAAGTATAAGCCAAAACGTGAGTCCTTAGGTTTTAGTGGGTTTATTTGTAAAAGTTCAGTAGGTCTAGCAAGGGGCCCCCACATTCTTCCCCATTGGTCCACCTAAGCCCTAGGGGTCCATGTGGGGCTGATCCAAGGTCCAAGGTGGACTTCTAGAAGGATTCTTTTCCTCTTGGACCAAGGAAGAAAAATGCCATTTTAATGGCATGAAAGTCAAGGGGGCGCCCCCCCTTTTAAGGATTTTTTTTATTTTGTGTATTTTATTCTTTAAACACATGGGAGAATAAATTAGGCTCTCCCCCATTTGTCCCTCCCTAACCCTAGATCTAAGGGTAGTTTAAGTCATTTTGTATTTCTTATATAAGCTTGTATTTCCCATTTTACATGAGTTAATGAAGAAGATTTTATGAGAAAATAGTGCAAGGCCCTTCGGCGCCCCTCTCCTCTCTCCTCTCTCCCCCTTGCATATGGATTTCTGACAATTCTAGAGGTGTGAAGCCTCCCCCATCTCCCTCTCTCTGAGTGAGATGCTCAGCACCGCCGCCGTAGCCGCCGCCATCGAGCCGCCATCGCACCGCCACGGCCACCTGATGGAGTTCTGTCCAAATCAAGATAGAACCTTAAAGCTGTATTTTTATCTTTTTCTCCTGTTGTCTGATTGAGCCCAAACTTTTAGGGTTTGTTCTCCCTGTCACCCCTAATCTCCAGTTCAAATTTTGTGCCATTTGGCCTTCGTTTCATATTTTTCCCGTATTTTTGTTCTTCTCCCCAGTAATCTGCCAGTTTGCAGATCTACGGGACAGTGTCCCCTTGTCGTAATTTTCCCACCCCCTTATAAATTTTCAGAAAATCCACAAAACTTATCAAGTGTTCCTCACGTTTCCCCCTTCCACCCATAATTTTTCTAGCACCCAAAAAATTCCCTTACCCTCCGGTCAAAATTCATTTTCAGGCAGATCCCTTTCTGTCCTGAAAGTCTGTAACCAGATCCACAGAAAACCACATAGTTTGCAGAGCTTCCCATTTCTAATCCCTTCTCTGGATCGACCTGAAACAAATATATGTTGTAGACCTGTGAGTCCTATTTCCAACGGCACCAACCACGCCTCGATCCGCCTCCATATCTGAGCACAAATATTCCTGTCGTGGAGGCGCGCCAATCTGTTCCGTGAACAGACCAGCAGAGGCAGTAGCAAAAGAATTCCCAATTAATTATCTCTCTTCAGTTTCAGGGACCGCCACTTAAGGGAGTCGACCAGGGACGTCCCGCCAACATCCCAGCCAAGCGTCGCCTTCAGAAGACTCAAGGAGGATGACGTCCCTTTGGAGGCCATTACTTATTGTCCTGCAACTCAGAACCGAGTCGGCGTAGCACCGAGTCGCCGTAGTACCGAGTCGGACCAACAGCCCGGTTCTGCCCCGAGAGCCCTTCCGGCTTGCTTCCCGTCAACCCAAGATCGGTCCTCCTGGGCCCCACTTGTAGCCCCTTACCTCCCTACGTGGAGTGGGCAATATAATTCACTGTTGTAATTAAATTTTTATCATTGTACCGGGAGTTACCGTACTTGGCCGGGGTCGTCATCCCCATGCCCGAAGTGTGGAGGTGCACTCGCCACCCTCCTCGTAGGCACTTTGCTTATCTAGTATATGTTTGTATACCACTGCTAGTGATAGGATATTAGATCGCTTTACTTTCATCACCGCTGCGAGGGAGAGCGAGACCCGTCCCGTGACCCGATCCGGGCATGAGAGAGAGCCGACCACCCTAGCTCACTGCCGGTTTCTCAACCGCGCACGCCCGTACGCTTCCCTCGCTAAGGGATGATCGCGAGCTTGTCTAGAGTCCAAGGTTTGCATATCAAATTGGTGTCGAGTCCGCTGTCCGTCCCGCATCAAATTGGTATCAGAGATAGTCGAGTCTAGGGTAGTCAAAAGCATGGTCTAAGTCGGGTCTAGGATCATCATTGTTTTAAAACAAAGAAAACAAAAAAAGTGTTTTTGGTCGCATTTCATCCCAATAACCAGTATATCAAAAGACGTTACTGGAAGGTTAGGTCACGCCTATCTGGAAGGTAGCCCCTCGCTTTGAGTCTGATCTTCGAATTATTGCCTCCGCTGCGTACTGGAAATTGGGTTAAGTCTAGGTTTGTAGTCGAGTCTACATTCCAACATTGCAATGTAGAGTGTCTAGGTGCTTGCATTAGTTTTGCATAATAGAAACAAAAAAAAAAAAGAAAAGTGTCCAATGGGATCCAAGTCACCCAAGTCATACTACTGGCTTCATAACACCCATGGGCTCGGCAACCATCCCATCTCCTTCATTAGCCCCGAGGCCTCGAACTTTCATGGCTCCAAGGTCCCGAGCGACTACCTACATTGGGAAGCCGCTATGGACCAATACTTTGGTTATTACCCCATGCCCGAGGCCGTTGAATTCACTTTTGCCAAGGAGCGGCTTCTTCATGAAGCCGCCGAAAAATAGGACGACATTGAACGCTTAAGAGAAGTTAGGAGGCAATGGCCCATCGAGTCATGGTGGGACATGAAGAGGGAGCTTAGGAGGGTCTACCTTCCCCACCCGGTCCTCCCCAACTAGTCTCACCCAACCACCTCCAACCTTCCTCACCCAGTCATCTCCAACCCGTCCCACCCAATCACCTCCAGCCGACCCCACCCATTTACCTGCAACCACGGGGGTCACACCACCAGCCGACCCCACCAAATCACCCCCAATCAAGTGGGCCACACCTCCAACCAATCCCACCCATTCACCCCCAACCAATCCCACCCAAGCACTTCCAATCAAGTGGGTCATTGTCGGAGGCAACAAACCCCTCATATAGCTGAGCCTAGGAGGCCGAGAGACGATGAGCGAGCCCTCCACGAGGCCCCTACTCCAACCCGCACCTTTGTCGAACTCTTGAAAATGTTTTCGGACCGGTTGGATAGGATGGAAAGGACACGTGATCATGTTGACGGACCCCTACCCGAGCCCAAGGAGGTCATAGCCGGTAGTCTTAACCCGGCCCCATCTACGGAGTCCCCAATCCCTCTCCCCATCCGAGGGTGACAATTCACCACGACTTTCACCCATGGAACTCCATATGGAGCCCCTCGTGATCCTAAAGGGTGAGGTAATTATTGAGGAGCCATTAGCTAGTTTGCTAAGGAAGGGTTTATTTCTGGATACCACACTCCCTTGCTACCCTCCCATAGAACCAACCCTATAGATAGTGTCCACCACAGCTTTTAGCACCACTTGCCAATCCTCTTACTTCGTGGACACCATGGATGACCTGCTTAAGGGATTAAATAGGCAAATGGAGCTGACCAGCCTGTTGGCTCTTAGGCCCGACCTGTAGATCATAAGAAAATCCACTTAGAACAATTAAAAATAAATAAAAGATATTAAAGTATGCACGAGGTGCTAATAAGGAGAGTGATCGCCAGAGACGCGAGGGCCTCAAAGGATATAAACAATAATAATCAAGGGAGGGATCGCGAATATAAATACCTCAAATGCGGGGAGATTGTGAGTGCTCCTTTCTCTTCCGATCGGCCAGCCGATGAAGAGAGTTCTTCTTGTTGATTACCCTTGCAAAGATCAAAGACAACAACCAATAAAAATAGGAATTAGAACCAAGGTGAGTGTAGCATCAAATTCATAATAAAGATGAGCATGAAGATCATGTATAAGAACACACCTTGTTGGGTGCTGGCCCTTAAACCCCTATGCAAAAGGGAAGGATATGATATGATGAATGATATGAAAAATAGAATAAGTGCAAGTGTTGCACTGTGAGGAGGTTCTCAAATGTGGTTGAGTGAGATTTGATAAAAAAAAGAAGTATGATGCATGAACTAATGTAGATAAAAGAAAAGAAAAGAGAGAGAATAAGGAAGGAAATAGAGAAGCCTGGGTTTCTCCTTTGGCTTTGATGATCGTTCGGGAGAAAGCCTCCTTCAGAAGGTGAAGCCTTAGACGTGCAGGAGCCCCTCCTTCAGCCAAGAACAGCAGCAGTTCCCTGCAAGAAAGGAAGAAAAGAAAGAAAAAGAAAAGACCAACCCCCTTTCGACAGAGCCATAGGGCTCTATTTATAGGGAAAAAAAAGAGTTTAAGTCCCTCAACAATTAGGATAGCTTGGTTTAGCATGAGACAAACATTGGAAGGAGTCCCTCCTGCCATGGAAAGACATTCCGAAGTTAAAAGGGGCCCAAAACAAGGAAAGAAGGAGGTTCTGGGAAAGAATCGGAATTTGAACAAGAAATGACACCTTAGAGACGGTCGTTTCTTAAAATGACGCCCGCGGAGGAAACGTCAATTAAAGAATTGACGACTCGGGAAGGGGCGTTATTTATAATTTAACACGAATCCCGGTCGGGCCCAAACTCTCAAAATATAGCAATGAAAATGACGACCGACACAGGGGCGTTAATTGAAAATAACGTCTTGCACAGGGGCGTTAATCAAAATGATAAGCCAAAAAGAATGGACGACCGGACATTCGGGCGTCAATTAAATTGACGTCCGATTTAGGGTCGTTAATTCAAAATATTCAAAACAGGGCCATTTTTCATTTCTCAATATTATTTTCCCATTTTTTAGGTGGAGGTGCATCTCACTGTGCTGATTCTAATTACTATTTTTTCGTATTTTTTTGACACTCGGAAGGCCACCAAATCACCTCTGGAAGAGGGTTTAAAAATAATATTAAAATATTTAAATTGAAAATGACGCCTTGCATATGTCGTTAATTCATTTTTTTAATTTTTATTTTATTTAAAATCAAAATAACGTCCTTGTTAAGTCGTTAATTTATAAAAAATTTCGAAAAATCCTCAGAAAAATCCAGAAAAATTAGAAAATGAGTGGAATTGTCGCCTAATGGAAGTGGCGTCAATTTTCTTAATTATTTTCTTAAATTTTTTAAAAATGAAATGATGCCCCCCCTCATGTCGTTAATTCGGAAAAATTCATAAAAATAGAGAAAAATGCCCAGAAAATCCAGAAAAATAGGAAAAAATAAGAAAAGGGAGGGAAAAGGGAGAAATCCAAGAAAAGTGAGAAAAACCACTCAAACAAAGTTAATTTGAGGGTCAAATTGGGGCATTACAAGGTAATATGAGATGTACTCACAGTAACGTCAATTTTGGCGTGTCTACACGACCCACCTAGGTGCCTTAGCTTCATATACCCATCCTTGGGTTCCATCACCTCTGTCTGCACGGTGGGTCCATACACCAGTGAGCTCATCTTGCTCTTACCTCTACCAGACGAGCTCCACCACTTTCCCTTCCATGACCCCTTCTCTCCCATAGAGAAGTCCACACATCTTAGGGAGCCAACTGCTTCCCTGATCCCCTCAGGTGACGAGGAGTTGGCTTACATTGGGGATTTCTACCTGGGGTCAAAGGGAAGCCACGTCACTAGATCCCTAACTCTTCTTGATCCTTTTGATCCATTCCCATGGGAATCCATCACGGTATGTCACACTTTCTTCGATCCTTTCGACCCCTTCCCTAGGGAGCCCCGTGACCCACCACTTCCCATCCACATTATCTAGAAGGATCCCTATCACACCCTTTCTCCATGGGTCAGTCATTCAGTTCATTGGGGAAATGGAGAAAGTGAATGCGGCTTCCCTGGCCCACCTAAACCACCTGAACCACCCGAACTTCCCACACCCAAGTCCAATAGGAGCTCAATGCATGACTGGTTTAAACTTAGGTGTCTAGAAGTCCCCTATGATGTCAACCTCAGGATACGTCAGGTGCATGATAGTCACACATTCGGGTGTCCTGGTCCACCTTTGCTTAGGTTTGGATAGCATTAGGACTGACTGGTGTGCCTTTTTTTTGATTTGTTCAGTTTGTCAAGAGTCTGTCGAGTCTGTCGTCAGCTCGCGATGTTCGTCCTTTTCGAGTATAAGGCAAGTTCGATCTAACGCGCATGTTATGGACTTTCTAGCGAATGATGGGATCAACTTTTCTTTTAGTGTATCGGATCTAGTCACCAATGGGACACAACGGTGATTCCTAGTGAGTCATTGAGCCGTCTCCCTCTTTTGAGAGTGACCCCACCCCGGAGTGTCTCCACTAGCCTCATTCCCACCACAGCGTAGCATATAGAACGTATACGGGATGAGCAGGTGACGATTACTTGGAGTGGAGCGTACTCCGCGCTTCCAGATTCGGTGACAGATCCACAGGAGTTACACGAGCGGCCGCACCCCATACTCTACGGGGTCGAGTTCTTCCTACCCAGGGAGAATTGATGGGAATCAACACCGGATACTAACATTTTACTTTGCATTTATGTCCTTCCTATTTACATTTATACCCTTGTGTAATTGGGTACGCAATTGTATGGCAAGTATAAGCCAAAATGTGAGTCTTTAGGTTTTAGTGGGTTTATTTGTAAAAGTTTAGTAGGTCCAGTAAGGGGCCCCCACATTCTTCCCCATTGGTCCACCTAAGCCCTAGGGGCCCATGTGGGGCTGGTCTAAGATCCAAGGTGGGCTTCTAGAAGGATTCTTTTCCTCTTGGACCAAAGAAGAAAAATACCATTTTAATGGCATGAAAGTCAAGGGGCGCCCCCCTTTTAAGGATTTTTTTTAGTTTGTGTATTTTGTTCTTTAAACACATGGGAGAATAAATTAGGCTCTCACCCATTTGTCCCTCCCTAACCCTAGATCTAAGGGTAGTTTAGGTCATTTTGTATTTCTTATATAAGCTTGTATTTTCCATTTTACATGAATTAATGAAGAAGATTTTATGTGAAAATTGTACAAGGCCCTTGGGCGCCCCTCTCCTCTCTCCTCTCTCCACCTTGCAGATGGATTTCTGCCAATTCTAGAGGTGTGAAGCCTCCCCCATCTCCCCCTCTCTGAGTGAGACGCTCAACACCGCCGCCATCGCACTGCCACTGCCACCCGATGGAGTTCTATCCAAATCAGGACAGAACCTCAAAGCCATATTTTTATATTTTTCTCATGTTGTTTTATCGAGCCTAAACTTTGAGAGTTTGTTCTCTCTGTCACCCCTAATATCCAGTTCAAATTCCGTGCCATTTGGCCTTCGTTTGATATTTTTTCCGTATTTTTGTTCTTCCCCCAGTAATCTGCCAGTTTGCAGATCTGCGGGACAGTGTCCCCTTGTCGTAATTTTCCCACCCCCTTAAAAATTTTCAAAAAATCCACAAAACTTACCAAGTGTTCCTCATGTTCCCCCATTCCACCCATAATTTTTCCAGCACCCATAAAATTCCCTTACCCTCCGGTCAAAATTCATTTTCAGGCAGATCCCTTTCTGTCTTGACAGTCTGTAACCAGATCCATAGAAAAACATGTAGTTTGCAGAGCTTCCCATTTCTAATCCCTTCTCTGGATAGACCTGAAAAATATTAACCACGCCTAATTCCAACAGCATCAACCACGCCTTGATCCGCCTCCGTATCTAAGCACAAATATTTCTGTCGTGGAGGCGCGCCAATCTGTTCTGTGAACAGACCAGCAGAGGCAGTAGCGAAATAATTCCCAATTAATAATCTCTCCTCAGTTTCAGGGACCGCCACTTAAGGGAGTGGACCAGGGACATCCCGCCAACATCCCAGCCAAGCGCCGCCTTCAGAAGACTCAAGGAGGATGACGTCCTTTTGGAGGCCATTACTTGTTGTGCTGCAACTCAGAATCGAGTCGGCGCAGCACCGAGTCGCCGTAGTACCGAGTCGTACCAGCAACCTGGTTCCGCCCCAAGAGCCCTTCCGACTTGCTACCCGTCAACCCAAGATCAGTCCTCCCGGGCCCCACTTGTAGCCCCTTACCTCCCTACGTGGAGTGGGCAATATAATTCACTGCTGTAATTAAATATTTACCATTGTACCGGGAGTTACCGTACTTGGCCGGGGTCGTCATCCCCACGCCCAAAGTGTGGAGGTACACTCGCCACCCTCCTCGTAGGCACTTTGCTTATCTAGTATATGTTTGTATGCTATTGCTAGTGATAGGATATTAGCTCGCTTTACTTTCATCACCGCTGCGAGTGAGAGCGAGACCCGTCCCGAGACCCGATCCGGGCACGAGAGAGAGCCGACCACCCTACCTCACTGCCGGTTTCTCAACTGTGCACGTCCGTATGCTTCCCTCGCTAAGGGACGATCGCGAGTTTGTCTAAAGTCCAAGGTTTGCATATCAAATTGGAGTCGAGTCCGATGTCCGTCCCGCATCAATCAGGCTAGCATTCAGATAGCACCATTCGAGGCTCTGTATGGTAGAAGCTGTCGATCGCCTATTTGCTGGAGTGAAGTAGGAGAAAGGCAATTTCTTGGCCCCGACATCATTAGGGATACTATCGAGAAGATAAAGCTCATTCGGGAAAAACTTCAGATGGCACAAGACAGGCAAAAATCATATGCTGATAATCGAAGGCGCGACCTGGAATTTCAACTTGGAGATCACGTATTCCTCAAAGTTTCTCCAGGTCGAGGTATTCGAAGATTCGGTATCAAAGGCAAGTTTACTCTAAGATTCATTGGCCCCTTCGAAATTCTCGACAGGATTGGTGAAGTCGCATATTGAATAGCTTTACCCCCTCGATTAGCAGGAGTTCATGTCTCAATGCTCAAGAAGTATGTACCTGATCCATTCCATGTCATTACTTATGACAACCTGAAGATTAAAAAGGACTTGACATAAGGCCAATCAAGATCATTGAACGAGAAGTACGGTAACTTCAGAATAAAACTATTCCTATGGTCAAGATCAAATGGACCAAATCATGTCCACATGAAGCAATATGGGAAACTGAAGAAGCCATGTGCAAAAGATTTCCAGAGATATTTGAATGTAAGTACACTCTCCATAAATCCATGTATTGAATTTGGAGACCAAATTCTCTTAAGTGGGAGAGGGTGTAACGCCCAAGAAGTTTCTAGAAATTTTCTAGAATTAAATAGAATTATTAAACATTTAAATGAGCTATTAAACAAATTACTATTAATTAAGTCTCATTATGTAAAGGCCTTCTACTAATAAATAGATTTGGCCCATTTAATTGAACCCTAAGGACCTAAAACCCAAGCCCAAAAGAGTTGGCCCATATTCTAGAAGCTTAATTTCAGGAATTTCGGAATTTAAGTAGATAAATAGGATAAAGAGGTGGATAATATCAAAAGAGTTTGAAACTGTTCAAATTCGGCACCTAGGATAGAAATGTTGGGTCTCCTCTGGAGTTGATAAGTAGTGTGGAGACTGTTGTGTGTTGATTATGTTTTGAATGATTGGCAACAATAGAGTTGACTTGGTTGACTGTAGAGTTGACTTTGGTGACTTTATCTTGATCATGGTAATATTGTGTATTTTGATGAACTATTTATATGTCAGACCTTTTCATAAAACACTTCTGCACACTTTGTTATTCTGCATTTAAGGTCAGTGCACACCTTGTATGACACTATATCAAGATCGGTGCATGTTTTGTAGAAGTACGCATAAGGTCAGTGCAGACTGTGTTATGCGTATCTAAGGTCGGTGCATATCGATTTTAGTCTTTGATAGGGTCGGTGCACGTCTGCATTGTGATTGCATGTAGTCAGTGCATGTTTCTGTAGAAAAACATATAAGTCGGTGCAGGTTTTGCTGTGAGTATATAAGGTCAGTGCAAGAGTTTGTCTTGCACTAAGTAAGGTCGGTGCAAGTAGTGCCTCACGCACACCTCTGGTCGGTGCTAGCTACCGTTTTTACTTAGTGAGGTCGATGCAAGTTACCATGTGCATACAAAGTCGATGCAGCGTCTGCATTGAGCATAAAAGGTCGGTGCATCTCAGTTTTTATTCTACCTAAGGTCTGTGCACATTTTGCCTTACACATATATAGGTCGGTGCATATTTTTACTATACGCATGCAAAGGGTCGGTGCACGTTGTGTCTCATGCATACAGAAGTCGATTGACTCCTTATGTCTGCATACTCAGGTCGGTGCGAGTGCTCGCTCAGGTAGTGCCTCACGCACAATTAAGGTCGATGCATGTGTATATCAGGTCTGTGCTTGTAACACCCTGTAATTTTGAAGGCTAAATATGAACACAATATTTATGATATTTAAAGAAAAGATAACCTACACGTGATGATATCTATATATTCCTCCAAATATTGAATAAATAAGAATTTGGGGTATATTGTTCTTAGGATAAATAAGTGGCTAATTAATATTTCCCCTTTTTGAAAGAGAGTAAATATTTTCCTGGGAACGAACCTGCCTCTGATACCCAGGTAAATGACTAATAAAATAATTAAAGTAAATAGAATTACGAGGGATAAAATCCCCATATGAAGTATTACCTTAAGCAAACTCTCAATCGGTTAAGACCCTAGTATATATCATGACTCACCTGCAATATACGCTTAATACAACCCCATAGGAAATGGGCTTAGCATTCAAGGCCAACTCATGTACACTAGTAGATTCCTAAGACCCCACGTATGGGTTAGTATTAGTACATAAATGGGCTTCGAAAAAAAAATATATACACATATATATACATATATAATGGGCTATATGGAATGGTAAAGATATGTATTTATAGAATACATGAGCCTTGACCCTAAGTTATTGAGCCTTGGATATACGAGTATTATTATAGCCACAACCATCACTAATGAACTTTAACCCATTTTATGGGCCTTGTTAGACACTAAAACCTCATTCATAAACACTCTCAGTTTAATAAAGGCTAAATTAAACAAATTATAAAGTCCAAGTAATAAAGCCAAGAGGGCCTTAACCTTCGTATAGGTTTCAAAGCATAACCCTTGTACAAAAAAATCAAATGGGCCTTATAATGGGCTATAGGTATAAGTGCATTTCCTAAATAAATTAACCCAAAACAAATCTCTAAAAGAAATAACCAAGGGGCCCAAATCAAACCGGTTGAAAAGCTTAAAGGGCTTTAAGTTAGGATATATAACTAAATGCACTAACTCTTAAGGGGTTTTATACAAACTCAAACCCTTAAAACTTTTACCACGTTTGAAGTTTATACATAAAGAGGAATTAGGGTTGCTTGGCGGCCAAGGATTTGGATAGTAGGAAATTGGAAATCCGATAGGACGCTCTACATGGAAGTTTCAATCTTATTAGGAAATCAAAACCCAACCCTTATAAATATGAACCCCGTCGATCAAACGAATCCGCTGCTGCTCTCGTATTAAATTCCATGCGTCGTTGAGAACAAAAAGGAGCACTGCTTCTTTATTCTGCTGTTGATTGCCGCAGGTGTAGTTGATTCCCCTGCAACCGTTGCTGTAAAAGAAGCATGCCGCTTCTTTCTTCTGCTCTCGCCGTCCACCTGTTGCCGTACTGAGAAGATGGCGTTGCTTCTTCCATCATCTTCACGAACGTGAGAAGTTGCCAACTGTCGCAAGAGAAGCGAACTGCTTCTCTCTCATGACCGTGCGTCGAGGACGTGAAAGCCCCCAGCGTGCCTCATCTGTAGCAGTGTGGTACTACTGCGGCATACTTCCTTCCTCTCCCTTGCCATGCTGCAGTTGTCGCTGTTGATTCTTGATTATTCTCTTTTTCGTTGTCGTCGAGATCAAGCCCGTAAAGGTAGATTTTCTCAAAGAACTGAAGCCCAAGATAATAGTAATTATGTTTGCATGTCTAAAATTCATATTTTCATTCTCCCTGATCATAGTTTTGTCTCAATTTTAGTTTACTATTTGATTATCTTAATTAATTAAACAATCACAACACGTTAAAAATTTTATATCTATATAATCACTTATCTAAAAATCACAAAGTGCATGTGACTTGAATCCCCATGATTTATCCTAAATTTTTATGTGATTATATGATCGGTTAACTAGTTAATAATTAACTTTAATAAATAAGAGGAATTATTAAAATTACACGGCGAATCATGATTTCCATTGTAGCACAGTAGTTCTAGGTTTTTACTTTGATAGTCATTCTAGGTCGCCGGAGCATCCTTTGGTCATGAAATTTTATGGGCGCGTTATTGGGATAGTGATCGAGGTAGTGGTGTTGATACTTCCTTTTTTTGATCCTCCTATCTCAAGATCTCCCATCTCTCAAGTAAAAATATTCTTGAACACTTGGTTAGATAGAGTTTTTTGAGCCCTTCATTTTGGTATATAGATTGCGCGATTCCGATATATATACCTCGAGAACAAAAGTTTCAAAGATATGGGGACTATTAGTTAATGAAATAACGACCATATGTTCGGCCGTTGTTTCTTTAATATATATATAAATATTAATCGTATAAATTCCTACTTACCTGAAACTTTAAAAACCCATATCTACCAAGCTATGTAAAATAAAATTATAATATTTATATATTTGAAATCCCTATATTTTTCTCCTAATTGTCATATATTTTGTTCCTCTAAATTTTCATAAAAAATGCATCCCTTAAATGTTATTTTTGAAATTATTAAATTAAATAGAAATTGACGTCTTTTCAAAGAGCCGTGAATTCTTATTTGAATTAATGAAATTAAATAATATGAAAATCATGGTATTAACGTCCCTCCAAGTGGACGCTAATTAAATAAATGACGCCCCTCACGGATGTCAAATATAAGTTTTATTTAATTATAGTTAATTATTTAATTAATACCCACTTGAACGGACGCGAATTTATGTTCTCGCAGTTTTCCTCCGATTTTGACCCATACCGCGGGTCTTTTGGCACTCTCATCTCATATCCGTAGATGGAGTCCATGTTTCATGATTGGTTCACGTTATACACCTCAACTCTCGGTGACATACGAGCCCTCCGTTGGACATTCCGTTCCTTCGGACTGGCAAGTTAGTCATTGGAACCTCCGTAAGTCTCCTCGTAGCCTTGGATTCCCTCTAAGCCGACTGAGCTGGTTGTACCTTAAACACCTTGTACCCGTTTTAATTGTCAGTCACTTTGGAGAAACATGGTAACCCGGCCCTTTCATGGTGCTACGCTTGGCCCATGAGAGAAATCTCTCAAGCCGGTGGAGTGGGTGACCGTTTCACTAGGCGAATTATTGAATTGGGTAACCTATGGTTAGGTGTCAATTCTTCAGCTTGCTTCATGTCCATTGAATTCATGACTCTTGTTAGCCATTTATTCAAAATATCATGGCAACCTATCTAGGTGCCAATTCCACCTAGTTTATTGACATGTCATGGTTTGTCTATGCTCTTGCGTGGATTTTATCGCTAGTCTGTCCTTACCCAAGGGCCTTGCCCTTGAGTTCCATAATCTATATTTATCATTTTACTAAAGCTTGTTCTTTGGAACTCTCTATTGGCTATGAACTATAGTGGATGTCTAGATCTATTTTTAATGTTGTGCATATAGGGCCCGATCTGGTCCTAGGAGGATCACCCAAAAGTACTTGTGCCTATGGGAGTTATATTGATCACGGTGTCTGGCATTGCACCAAAGTACTTGTCTCTCTTGATCTTTGGCATTCCACACTCTCTCTCTTTCTCTCGTGACGTGCGTACATGACTTGACTTGCGTGACTCGACCTGCGTGGCCCGGAATGGGCAAGAACTTGCGTGAAATAGCCAATAATCTATAAATTCTCTCATGAATATCTCTTGTTTAAGACTCGCTTGGAAGTTTTACATACCATTGTTAATCTCCTGCTAGTTTTGTTTCACTTACTCGGTTAGCTCTACATGCATAGTTTTACCTGCATTTACATGTGAAAATGTAATTACTTAAATCAATTGCTTGTTCTTGAGATATAATTCCTTCTAAGCTTTCGCTCACCCAGTTTGTTCCAACATTTTTCAGGTAATCAGGTGGCTAGCAAGACCGAGACTCACATGGGAGGGACAAGTGTGCAAGCGAGCTCTGGCAAATAGTGATCTCGAGTCTTTTATCTTTCTTGAGTCTAGTTGGTGTTTCCTGTTAGTTTGTCGTGTCTAAGTCTGTTAGTATGTCATTTCCTTTTCATTCATAGTGAGGTAGTTGAGTCTTCAAGTTTGAAATTTGAAATTGTAAGAGGTTTATATTTGAAATAAAATTTTTATTATTGTTCCAAATTATTTGGTCTCATGCGATTGCTCTTGATCATTCACGACTGTTTAACTAACACGTTCCGAGCAAACGACACGTTCCGCTGCTATCGGCTCGGGGCGTGACAGTGCTAGCTGCATGATATAGTCTGTGCTAGTTCTTCACTCTTACATCTATGCCTATAGATATGTGAGTTGTCTAAGTCCATAACACGTGACTAATATCTTTGTTTGTTACAATGACAGGTAATACTCATGATTAAGCACCTGACGCGTGTCCCAACTACATACGAACTCTAAGTCACGAGTAACTTAATTACCAGGATAAAAGGCACGTGATTCAAGGTGAAAGGCTAAATGATGTTCGTGACACGTGGAAAGTAACCCAATTAAGATGCTGCCACGTGGCCATCCCAAGCTTAGATCTGAACGAACTTTTAGGCGGGAAACGTGGTTTCCACGTGCCCATCATCTGCTGCCTTATAAAAGGGAGCAGATCACCCAATCTCAGAAGATATAGAGAACATACAGAGAGAATAGGAGCAGCAGCCAAGTCAAGAGGAAGTTCCAGCAAGATTAAGAGAGCGAACCTGAGAAGAACCCAGAGAGAGCTGTGAGAGAAGAGAAGTGCATCGTTTGAAGAGTGTGAGTCTAAGCGTCTACAATTTGTTGTTTCTGACTTCTTGGTTCAGAACCAGAGCCGATCTGCTCTTTGTGAGAGCTACAGTTTTTGTTTTGTTTTTCTAATTTTTAATTTCTGCTTTGAAATCTTATTTTACAAGCTATGTGTCAGCGGTTGTTGGCAAGCTGTAAGGCCCAGCTGTAGAGATGGATTCCTTTGGATAGCTTAAGCTGTGAATCAGCAGTGAAGCCACACTTGGTTTAAGTGTGGGGTGGATGTAGATCTCTGCAGGAGATCGAACCACCTAAAAATCGCATGTTTATTCTTGATGGTCTGTGATTGTTGCATATATACATCTGAGTGTTATAGTGTTTCTTTTGGGTGATATATTGAGAATTCAAGAGAGTGAAGAAGGTATATCAAAAGGTACTGCTCGAAGGATAAGTTAGGTTTATCTGAAAAGTGGTTTATCTTGCGTGAGGACACTCGTTGAGTTCTACCTCCGCCAAGTACCTCTTCACATTTCATCTCTCTGGAATTTAGTTTTGCTGCTGTTGTGTTTCACTTGTCTATCTGAATTTACTCATTCTCTCTATTGATAACTCTCACATAACACTTGACTAAGTCTTTTGTTAATTCAGTGGTTCTAGTTACTCTGTGTCTAAATTGGCTGTTCTGATTAAGTAATTTTTTAATTTCGCATTTATCTGCTTAATTTCATTTTATTTTGGGGTAGATCTATTCACCTCCCCTCTAGATCTATATGAAGAAAACGGTCTATCGCAAGACCGCATAGCAGTGGAAAACGGTCTAGCATTAGACCGCTAGGCTCTGCAGATTCCGTGAAAGGAAAAGAACGTGAAAAGCTTGGAACTTGGGCATCCAAATCGCCTAGGATCGATGCTATCTACTAATTAGATAAGTCTAGAAGGCCCGAGGATCGAATGGAAGAAATAATTGGGACTCAAAGTTTGTTCTAATCCTCAAAACCCTAGCTAAACCTATAAATAGGCCCCAGAACCACCTTGCGCGACCCTTACATTTGGCTCACGTGGAACTAAGGTAAGGAGATTTTATTTTAGGTAGGTTCTTCAGAATCTTTTATTCATAATACTCAGGTCTAGCTCCCTTCAAAATTTCATTCTAGGAGATCAAGTCTACAAGGAGTTAGAGGCTTCCAAAGTTGCTGATCCTACACTAATAACCCAGAATCTATGCAACAGCCCAGTGAAGATCAGGAAAACAGAAGCCCCAAACGAGGTAAGTAGATAGAGGTTCTTTAGAAGAAATTATTCCTTTTAGTACTGTTGGGTTCTCTGCGCCCCCTCGTTATCTTTGACAATGGTTTTGATGATTCCAATATATTGTGAGTTTTATGTTTAATGGCATTTTCATGATAAACAAGCTAACATGATGATATCTTGTTTTGTAGGTTGAAATTCAAAGGTCCTTCCTGAATACATTTATGAAGTCGACTCATGCGTGCTGTGCATGAGGAGTTGGAGCCTTCATGTGGATTTCGTTTATAGTGTCTTGATTGGGGTTAAAAGCCCTTTCATATTTTTGGACTTATATTGACTGCATTTCAATGTGGGAAGATTGGTTATATTGCATATGACTTCATGTTTACTTTTCATAATTGTTAAGTGATAGTGGTTTCTCCACTTGCTTAGGAATGCCCCTATCTATGATTGGATTGAACTTGAATAGCTATGCATTGGACTGCTAAACCAGTTTACCATTCCCTTGGGATGGGTCGACCCCATGGGTCGACTCATGGCTCCTTGAGCCTTAATTCTCACCTTGTTATGAAGCATAGTCGAACATGGATCTGAACTTTGCTTATTGATTGGTTTTTTGCCTTGAACTGCATGTATATTTTGATTAATGTGGGCTTTAATTGATAACATGATTGGTTGATAAAATTATGTACTAAATATACGGCTTATTGACTTGCTTTGAATTGACTTGAAGTTTTATCTTGATGAATTTCAGGTTCTGAATGGATGTTTGGACTAACATGTTAAATCTTGACTAAGTGACCTTAGTTAGGACATAACATTGTTGAATGAGTTTAGTGTATGAGAAGGACACTTGTCTTGTTTGAGATTGAAAGGATGCATTGAGTGATTTACATGATATGGGTTGATTTGAGAATTCAAATTGCTAACCTTGAGATTGAGATTAATGAGAATTTGTACATGTGCAGGTTCTAGATGGAATTAATCTTCAAATCATGGTAATGGTGGTAAGGACACACTTGTAGGTTGATTTTAAAGTGGATGAAAAGCAATGGTTAAATCTGGAGAATACAGGTTTATTGTTAGACTTCACTCAAAACTTGAAGGCCAATGGTAAGAATGGATGTTCAATTAGATATCAATCTGAATGGATTCAATCTATGAAGAAATCATGCTTTGTCATCTAAATCTGAGTTTTATGAACTCTATTGTTCAATCATGATACATGTTTATGAAATGTGGTGCTTTCAATTGATATTACTGATGTTTTTCTGCTGTCAGCAAAAGTGTCGACCTCAGGGGTCGACACTTATTTTTAGAGCATCTGCCTTGCGTTGTGTTAAGAACGCTGGCAGAAAGTGTCGACCTGTGAAGTTGACACTTTCACCAGGGTTCTGCTGTTTTGCTAAAGGCAGAACTGACGGGAAAAAGTGTCGACTTCGTAGGTCGACACTTTCAGGTAAGTTTGCTCAATTATGTGAAAACAGAATGTTCATGAAAAAATGTCGACCTCAAGAGTCGACACTTTTTACCACGAATGTTATGTCTCTTCACAGGCCAGAACTCCTGGTGAAAAGTGTCGACCCCATAGGTCCACACTCGTATCTCGGTTTTGTTTTTATGTGTTCTGGCAGAACTCGTTGAGACGAGTGTCGACCCTAGAGGTCGACACTTTGTCTACTACGTACGTATCGGGTTTCCGGATTTGGTTTCGAACCATGGGTTTATATGTCCGATTGGCTTGCCCTTTTACCCCATTACCCCTAGGGTTTCTACCCTTGGTTGGGTGTGGTTTTGAGAGGGTATATGCATAGGGTTTATGGTCTTTTGTGCCTCTATTTGCTGCCCTATATGTATGATGCAAATTTGGGGATGAAAAACATCTCCCAAGGGCTAACATCGTTCTATTCTTGCAAGAAAAGGAGAAAGGAGCTGGAGAGGGCCTTCAAGCTAAATCTGATCTACTTCCCTAGAGATTCGAAGCTCACTGATGAAGGGAGTTGTAAGCGGAATGAAGAGACGAATCTGAGGACATCTTCATCGCAACCAAAGGTTCACATCGACTTGAGGAAGAAAGAGAAGAACGTGAAGGAGGGAGTTGCTTCAACAAGGAGAAGGAAGAAGAAGCAGGAGAAGTTGCCGTCCGCGAGCCTGTGTCCAGTTCTGGGAGCTGTAGCTACTGTTCTCCCCCGTTCAAGGTTTTGGGCATTTGGGACTTCATGTCCGGCTGCTTCCACTCCGGTTTGTCATTTCCAACGCACCCTACCTGCTGATTCAAAGGATTTGTGGGACATTCAAAAGGGAGTACTAAAAATCTGTTATTTATCTAGTTGTGATGTCCCTTTTAACTAAGACATAGATTAGAGCATATTGATTCATTCGTTCCTTGTGTGTGCAGGTATGACTAGAGCTGGGATTTGAAGGAACAAACATCGGATCTTCAAGAGAGAAGATCGTGTGCTCCGACATCCTGTGGATTCTACTTTCTCCAACCTAAGCTTCAAGAAAGATCTTCTTACGGCTATTGGAGAATCAAGGGGATATTTCTACATCCTATTTATGCTTATCTCTATGAATGTTTCATAGTAGATTTTCATCTACATACTGCTGCGGGCATATATTGTATATCCTTTGATTTTCTTAAACTCAGAATATCTGTGTGTGTGTGTACGGAGCTGTGCCTCCGTGTGGTTGTCGTGTCCGGGGTACGTTCACCGAACGTGTGTGTGTGTGCTGCAGTGGCAGCGTGTTGGGGCTAGGCCCCGTGTGTGTTTTGCTGCAGAGGCAGCGTGTGTGGTGTGGGGTTCATCCCCGTGTTGCTACTTCGATTGCGTGTTAGTGAAGCCTCACCGGGTTTGGTGAGGGGTGGACGTAGGGAGCCCGTCGTGGTCCCAAACCACCTAAAAATCCCTGTGTTCATTGTGATTACCTGTGTGACTGTCCATTTCTTCTATCTCCCTTCACAGGTTATCTTATTGATTTTTATTTCACTACACCACTACACTTCGCTAGCTCTGCTATCTAATTATTAGTAATCGTTCATCGCTTGTTGGATTGGTTATCCGAGTGAGTTCGGAAAGATTGAGAGAATATCTTAATCTCACTTGAAGTTTTTGTTAATCAACGTTGTTAATTCTACATCTGTTGTAATTGGGTGAGTGAGTTGTTAAAATCCGCCATCTCGGCAAGGGGACAATTCAACCCCCCTTCTTGTCCGCCATCTCTCTGGGCCAACAATTGGTATCAGAGCCCAGTCTCTGATTTTTTAACGGACCTCACGGTCTAGGAGTAAAGATCTTTTCCATGATGGCTAGTGTGAATTCTATTCCTGTCTTTAATGGTTTTGATTATTCTTTATGGATGGGAAAATTCTGTGTTTGGATTACTAGCGTTAATCCAAAGCTTATGAGCTTAATGACTCATGGTCCTCATGTGTTACCCAAAAATGAGTTGAGATGGACCGATGAGGATAAGAGAAAGAATTCTGATAATTTATTTGCTTTGAATGCTCTTAAGGCAGTAGTAAATGTTAACAAATTTCCATTTGTTTTCAATTGCAGGTCTGCCAAAGAGATTTGGGATGGGCTAAGTGAAGCCTAAGAGGAAAGCTGTAAGAGTGATTGCCTCGTGGCAAACAAAGAAAATGAGTGCCAAAGCGAGGAAACCTCCAAGGTAAATTCTAACTCTGATTCTGAGGAAGAGGAAGAATTAAGCTATGATGAGCTAGTGAATGCTTATGATGAACTAGTTGATATATACAAAGCACTAAAATCTGAAAATAAAAAAATGAAAAGGAAACTTGATAATGTTTCACATGTTAACTCTTTATGTGTAAAGTGCCTTGAAATTAAAAGTGCTTGTGATATTAACTCACCATGTACTGAATGTTCTGAGCTTAGGAAGTTGACTGAAAGCCTGTTGCTTGAAGTCGATTTGTATAAAGAAACCACTTCATGTTTAAAAACTGAAAACAAAACTCTATTGGCTAAAATTTCAGAACTCCAACAAATAAGAGAAGATAATGAGAAGCTAAACATGTTGAACACAGCTATGTCTGAAAAACTACTTACCCTTGAAAAAGAAAAATCCATGTCTGTTGACAAGTCTGAAAAGCTGAAGGAACTTAGACAGGAAATAGAGAGGTTTAGAAACATTAATGACAAATTTGAATCCAATGATACCCTGAATGCAATGACTAATGGAAAAGTGAGCTTTCAAAAGAATGAATCTGAACATGCCTCCATGACTGAAAATTCATTTGAAAAACTGCAGAATGAAAAGCTTGCTGAAGAGATTAAGAAATCGAAAGATCAAAATAGTCTACTGGTTGATAAAATCCATATGTTTGAAAAAGAAAAATATGTAGTTGTTGATGATCTTGAAAACTCTTATGTTCTAGAAGAAGAGGTTGCAAGTTATAAAACTGTCAATTCCTTTTTGAACAATAAACTTGCATTGTGTGAGGAAGAAATTGCTAAGTCTGAATTGCATATTTCATCATTAGAAAATGAAATCAAAATCTTGAATGAATCTTTATGTAAGTGTGATGAAGGAAATGAAAAATATAAAAATGTTGATGATCGCTCTTGCGTGCATGCAAAACCACTTGTTGTCAAACATAATCATGCACCAAGTAGAAGAAGAAATGTTTCATGTTATTACTGCGGAAATTTTGGTCATGACATGTATGATTGTTCTTTGATGGAATTTGATGATAATGAAGCATTAAAGTCACAATTGAAAATTGTTGATAAGTCTAACAATATTGAAAAACCAATGAAGAAAAACTTCAATGTTCATTGCTATTATTGTGGATTATATGGTCAAGTCTTTGAAAATTATTTCACAAAGAAAAATGATGATGAATGGTTTCTCAAAAAGAATTTCTCGTGTCATTATTGTGGTGAGCTTGGACACATCATGGATAATTATTCTTTAATGAAAAATGATGAAAAGCTATCCATGAAAAAAAAATCATCTCATTGTTATTACTGTGACCTGAATGGACACTTAATGAATGATTGCTCCATGATGAGGGCCGATGATGAATGGTATGAGAGGAGAAACATAAAAAAAACTTTTGTTCATGAAAGAACTAACCCCTTGGGACCCAAGATGGCTTGGGTACCCAAATCTCCAAAATGAGGACTCAGTTTGGTAGGGGCGTCTTGAGATCAAGGATTGGTAACAAATGAAGGGATCTCAAGGTGAGAAAGAAAAATTGTTTGGAATTGAAATTCATTTTGCATAGACCTACTTTCAATGATCAACAAAGGTAAAAATTTGTGTTTTGAGCTATTTCACATCGTGTGAACAAGTCTGGTTCTTGAATGCTCTTCTTTGGACATACACACCTGGTTTTCATACACACCTTCTCTTGCCTTGCAAATGATGATTCGTCATTGGATGCCCCAGTCTGTGCATAGAGTCTTTTACTCTTTTTCTTACTTACTTCTTGCAAATGTCAGTTTAGGTTTGAAAGCTTTGGTCTGTGGATAGAATCTTTTACTCTTTTAATCACATTCTGCAAACAATGGTTCACTTTTTACAAATAACAATTCACTTGTGCATACATAGAACATATGCTTAGCTGCATGATATTTATTGCACATATCATACACATCATTACATACTTGTGAATAGGAATAATTTTTCAATCATCTTTTCAAGTTACATGCATATACTTGCATATACTTCATACTCATGTGCCTGAATGCCATGATTATCCAGTATATCAAATGATGATTATGGAAGGTTGGATTATGTCCAACTGGAAACTTTCATCACGCGTGATGGTGGTCTTTAGACCTACGTTCTCCGCCACGTACTGGAAATCAACATGCTTGAAAACTTTAGTTCAGTGCTTGTTTGAATGTATATAATATACAACCACTTTTTGACTCCTTCTATGACTCATCCCTTGCTAAATGAAATTGCATTGATTTAGACATGTTTGTAACATGGTATATATTAATGGGGAGATTTTTTATAATCGTGCATACATTTAGGGGGAGACATTACTGTGTTGAGACTAATTCATCTTTTACATTCAATACAACCACCCATACAAAATGCACCTTTTTGAGATAATGATTCAATCTAATAAGGATTACTATTTTCTTCTCTACACTTTAGAGAGCTATTAATTCTCTACATAGAAATCACATGTCTCATGAGGAAAAAGCTGTTTACCCCACCAAAAAGTTGTATAAGTGGAAGTGGATCCGAGTAGCTGGGAATCCCCCTTGGAATAATGGAGGAAACTCGCGTCGAAAGGAGAAACTAATCCATATAAAAATAAGTGTGATTTGCCACCGAGTAGCCGGGAAGTGCCCCTGAGATAAAGGGTACAACTCGCGTCGAAAAGTGTCTCATCCACATCATAAAAAATGACGAAACTAAGTAACCGGGAATTGCCCCTGAAACAAAGGGCATGACTCGTGTCAAAAGGTTAGTCATATCATTTTTAGTAATTAAAAATTGGGGTCATACGTAGCTACCAATATTCGAGCATTATGTATAGAAGTGTATGGATAAGAAGTTCTTTTTAAGTGTTCTTTAGAAAATCTGATTTTCCATATTGATTTGAACTTCATTGCTCAATCTTCACTTATGCACCTTGGGTTTGATTGTTTGAATGTCGCTTATGAATCAGTCATCTTTCATGGTTAATGTAGTACTTTATTTATGTAAGCACGACCTTCTTAGTATTGTTCATACACTTCATGTTCAACGATCAATTCCATTATCCTTACACCTGTCCCGAAGGGACTTGCATGAGTCTATACTTAATTATGCATGGTTGAGTGCCTGAATGCTTGATCTGTCTGTTCATATCATGCTTCATTTCATTTACATGCATCTATAGGTTATACTTGTATATAATAGGTTAAATAACCCATTGTCGGTTGGTTTTTGTTCTTGACAATTGGGAAGAATAATGTGCTTTTTAGCATAATACATTTTGTGCATAGCTTAGTCTAATATTTTGCATATAGCATAGTTTCCTTACACAACTTGTGCATAATTAGTTACACATAAAGCAAAAACTTACAAAAATTAAGCATTTGCACTTATTTCACAAATCTGCTAATTGCACATAAAATTTTAAATTCCTGTTTGGTTTTGGTCTCCACACCTTCCCTTCATGGGAGGTTAATTGCTGAGTTCGTGCGCTCTTGTCTCACTCGTTTTTGAAAACTTCATAGTTACTCCTGAGTCCCCCATCTTTTTGATAATGCCAAAGGGGGAGAGAAATTTGAGTGGCCACAATATATTGTCATCATCAAAAAGGGGGAGATTGTTGGGTTCTGTGCGCCCCCTCGTTGTCTTTGACAATAGTTTTGATGATTCCAATATATTGTGAGTTTTATGCTTAATGCCATTTTCATGATAAACAAGCTAACATGATGATATCTTGTTTTGTAGGCTGAAATTCAAAGGTCCTTCTTGAATACATTTATGAAGTCGACTCATTCGTGCTGTGCATGAGGAGTTGGAGCCTTCATGTGGATTTCGTTTATAGTGTCTTGATTGGGGTTAAAAGCCCTTTCATGTTTTTGGACTTATATTGATTGCATTTCAATGTGGGAAGATTGGTTATATTGCATATGACTTCATGTTTACTTTTCATAATTGTTAAGTGATAGTGGTTTCTCAGCTTACTTAGGAATGCCCCTATCTATGATTGGATTGAACTTGAATAGCTATGCATTGGACTGCTAAACCTGTTTACCATTCCCTTGGGATGGGTCGACCCCATGGGTCGACTCATGGCTTCTTGAGCCTTAATTCTCACCTTGTTATGAAGCATGGTCGAACATGGATCTGAACTTTGCTTATTGATTGGTTTTTTGCCTTGAACTGCATGTATATTTTGATTAATGTGGGCTTTGATTGATAACATGATTGGTTGATAAAATTATGTACTAAATATACGGCTTATTGACTTGCTTTGAATTGACTTGAAGTTTTATCTTGATGAATTTCATGTTCTGAATGGATGTTTGGACTAACATGTCAAATCTTGACTAAGTGACCTTAGTTAGGACTTAACATTGTTGAATGAGTTTAGTGTATGAGAAGGACACTTGCCTTGTTTGAGATTGAAAGGATGAATTGAGTGGTTTACATGATATGGGTTGATTTGAGAATTCAAATTGCTAACCTTGAGATTGAGATTAATGAGAATTTGTACATGTGCAGGTTCTAGATGGAATTAATCTTCAAATCATGGTAATGGTGGTAAGGACACACTTGTAGGTTGATTTTAAAGTGGATGAAAAGTAATGGTTAAATATGGAGAATACAGGTTTATTGTGAGACTTCACTCAAAACTTGAAGGCCAATGGTAAGAATGGATGTTCAATTAGATATCAATCTGAATGGATTCAATCAATGAAGAAATCATGCTTCGTCATCTAAATCTGAGTTTTATGAACTCTATTGTTCAATCATGATACATGTTTATGAAATGTGGTGCTTTCAATTGATATTACTGATGTTTTTCTACAGTCAGCAAAAGTGTCGACCTCAGGGGTCGACAGTTATTTTCAGACCTTCTGCCTTGCGTTGTGTTAAGAACGCTGGCAGAAAGTGTCAACCTTTGAAGTCGACACTTTCACCAGGGTTCTGCTATTTTGCTAAAGGCAGAACTGACGAGAAAAAGTGTCGACTTCGTAGGTCGACACTTTCAGGTAAGTTTGCTCAATTCTATAAAAACAGAATGTTCGTGAAAAAATGTCGACCTCAAGAGTCGACACTTTGCACCACGAATGTTATGTCTCTTCACAGGCCAAAACTCTTGGTGAAAAGTGTCGACCCCATAGGTCGACACTCGTATCTCGATTTTGTTTTTATGTGTTCTGGCAGAACTCGTTGAGACGAGTGTCGACCCTGGAGGTCGACACTTTGTCTGCTACGTACGGATCGGGTTTTCGGATTTGGTTTCGAACCATGGGTTTATAAGTCCGATTGGCTTGCCCTTTTACCCCATTACTCCTACCGTTTCTACCCTTGGTTGGGTGTGGTTTGGAGAGGGTATATGCATAGGGTTTATGGTCTTTTGTGCCTCTATTTGCTGCCCTATATGTATGATGCGAATTTGGGGATGAAAAACATCTCCCAAGGGCTAACATCGTTCTATTCTTGTAGGAAAAGGAGAAAGGAGCTGGAGAGGGCATTCAAGCTAAATCTGATCTACTTCCCTAGAGATTCGAAGCTCACCGATGAAGGGAGTTGTAAGCGGAATGAAGAGACGAATCTGAGGACATCTTCATCGCAACCAAAGGTTCACATCGACCTGAGGAAGAGGGAGAAGAACGTGAAGGAGGGAGTTGCTTCAACAAGGAGAAGGAAGAAGAAGCAGGAGAAGTCGCCGTCTGCGAGCCTGTGTCCAGTTCTGGGAGCTGCAGCTGCTGTTCTCCCCCGTTCAAGGTTTTGGGCATTTAGGACTTTATGTCTGGCTGCTTCCACTCCGGTTTGTCATTTCCAACGCACCCTACCTGCTGATTCAAAGGATTTGTGGGACATTCAAAAGGGAGTCCTATAAATATGTTATTTATCTAGGTGTGATGTCCCTTTTAACTAAGACATAGATTAGAGCATATTGATTCATTCGTTCCTTGTGTGTGCAGGTATGACTGGAGCTGGGATTTGAAGGAACAAACATCGGATCTTCAAGAGAGAAGATCGTGTGCTCTGACATCCTGCGGATTCTACTTTCTCCAACCTAAGCTTCAAGAAAGATCTTCTTACGGCTATTGGAGAATCAAGGGGATATTTATACATCCTATTTATACTTATCTCTATGAATGTTTCATAGTAGATTTTCATTTACATACTGCTGCGGGCATATATTGTATATCCTTTGATTTTCTTAAACTCAGAATATCTCTGTGTGTGTACGGAGCTGTGTCTCCGTGTGGTTGTCGTGTCCGGGGTATGTTCCCCAACGTGTGTGTGTGTGCTGCAGTGGCAGCGTGTTGGGGCTAGGCCCCGTGTGTGTTTTTCTGCAGAGGCAGCGTGTGTGGTGTGGGGTTCATCCCCGTGTTGCTACTTCGGTAGCGTGTTAGTGAAGCCTCACTGGGTTTGGTGAGGGGTGGACGTAGGGAGCCCGTCGTGGTCATGAACCACCTAAAAATCCCTGTGTTCATTATGATTGCCTGTGTGACTGTCCATTTCTTCTATCTCCCTTCATTGGTTATCTTATTGATTTTTATTTCACTACACCACTACACTTCGCTAGCTTTTCTATCTGATTATTAGTAATCGTTCATCGCTTGTTGGATTGGTTATCCGAGTGAGTTCGGAAAGATTGAGAGAATATCTTAATCTCACTTGAAGTTTTTGTTAATCAACGTTGTTAATTCTACATCTGTTGTAATTGTGTGAGTAAGTTGTTAAAATCCGCCTTCTCAGCAAGGGGACAATTCAACCCCCCTTCTTGTCCGCCATCTCTCTGGGCCAACAAGTACCCTCTTCTTACCCTCCAATTTTCATGTCTTTAGGATAAGAGAGTCAGGAGATACAAGGGTGTGAAGTTGCTGGTTCGGTTCAGAACGAGCAGAGAATTAGGGTTAACCTCCAGCCTTAAATTCAAAGTCTAAAGCCCTGGACAAAGGTAGGTTATCTCATGAAAGGCTTAAACTTAATGTCAGGGATAAAAACCCTCTGGTTTCAGTCGATTTCATGCACTGTACTCTGAGAATTTTATCATTTATTATGGACTATGCATCTAGTATACTCCCCATGCACAATTCTTAGCCCAAATTGAAGTTAAAAGGGGAATTTTCTTGTTTATTATACAAACTCACGCATATTGTTGGCATATAATCATTCTATCATGCTGTAGGAGTTTATACATGTTGATTTCTAGGCATGATATGTTTTAGATTAATATTTTTATTGAGTTTTCTGTAATACAGGAAGAAATGATCTTTTTGTAGACTGCCAGAAACCCTAACGATCGCACGATAGACCGTTTGGCCCAGTGAAACGGTCCTCCACTAGACCGTTTGAGTTTCTAATTTCTGTATTTATGTTAACCCGAAACTTAATGCAGAATGGCCCTAATTAATGTATGATAAGCCTAGTTAAATAAGTTTTATTCCTGTTTCAAGTGCTATTATCATATATCTGGTTATGTTAACAGAGCGTTCTAATAGATTTCATGATTTCTTATGCACTTAGAACTATTTTTATACTTATGTTATTTTCATGACCAAATCATATAATTTTGTAATTAACTTGAATTTATATGATTTGTGGACTAGTCATGGTTTAATCGTTGTTTTACCATGGTATCTCTCTTCTAAGATTCATTTTCTTAAGTACATGGCACATATCCCGGTATGTTGTCATTAGTTACTCCTTTGCACATTAAGTACACAATCTTGGACTTGATAATCTCTCCATTGGATATTCCTTCCAACGGACTAGGAAATCTTATTTCAAGGTCTCCATAAGACTCCGCGAGCCTGAGATTCCCACTAGGACGCCGAGCTGGTTGTACCGTTAAAACCCATTGTCTAGAAAAGCACTTACCGGTGTTTTATATTTTCTGGACGTTAGCGGCCCTCTAGACGACCATCTGATTTCTGTAAGCGGCCCTTCACTAGACCGCTAAGCGATAGTAAACGGCCATCCGCTAGACCGCTAAAAGCTCCATATGGTTTTACTACAACGATGTCTTTATTCTATGAAAGGGTCCATGAATAGACCACCACGCGTGCTAAACGGTCCAGTAATAGACCGCTTGGTTCCTGATTTAGTCTAACCCAAGGTTTGATCTTTGGGGTTGGTTTTCTTGAGTTGTTAGATGATCTTAGGATTATCTGGAGTCTCAACCTATGTTAATAAGTTAATGTTAAAGGTATGGAACGTAATAAAAGTACCGTTATGCTACCGGATCGCCGCCGTGGCATATATACTTTAAGTCATTCTTTGAACTCATATCAAATTATTGGTACTTTCTATACCTTGGTTACTTTATCATGGAATTGTTGTTGAGCTTGTTCATTATTGGCCACATTATTGTTATAATCGTGGAAGTAGCTTGATTTATACTTGAAGATGCAGTTCGAGCACTGATTGTGTTCAGGGGCTCTATGCTAGTCCTCTCGGTTGATTGTCAGAAACATACTATAAACTATGGGGTATGATGCTACTGACGTCGCATTATGCTGGGAGTACTTTCTTTATAAATAGGTAAAAATTCACGAGACATGAGTAAAGATCCACATAAATTCACGAAGTACTTGCTAGTAAGCGAAAAGTACTTTTCTTGCTTGTTACATGACTTTCTAGTGTATAGCCTTCATGGTTATGAAAAGTACATTCTAGTTACATTCTTGATCATGGAAAGGCCAAATTTACATTCTTATTATATATTTGATCAATCATATTCTCGTATCTCGTCATCATCATGTCTTGTTACTTGGATTTATACATGTTGTATCATATCAGCATGATTTATCTTATTCTCTAGGGCTAAAATGATAATCACTTGAATTTGCCTGCATGTTGATATGAAGATACCTACTGGGCAAGTGTGCTCATTACCTACTTTCTCAATGTTTCAGGAAGTACAAGTGAATCGGATTCGGATTATACAAGTAATGGGTCTGAGAGTGATTGAAGGACATATGGACGAGAGAAGCCTTAGTTATCAAGTGTTTAGTCAAGTCATGATGTAATCTTTATTTTATTGAGTCTAGTAAAGAGAGTCGAAGATCTTATGTACTTTGATATTATTATTGTTATGGAATAAAGTGAAGTTTGGAAAGTTTACTTGTGCATTTACTTTTATGTGATTATCTTGCGCTCTGATTATATTGCTTGCTCGAGACATACTAGCCGACTATTCATGTTCCTGATTATTTTCGCGGCATAATCTTGGGGCGTGACTCATACCATGGATTCAGTAGACTGTAGGCAACTTGAACCTGCATCATTTAGTGACTCAATTTCATATCAATCTTCAAGCAATGCAAATAAATGCACAATCACATTGTCATAGCTTCATCAACATGCATGTTCTTATATTGAAATAGAACCACATACAAGAATTTTGATTCACATACATCCAGCCAATTCAATGCACAAACTTTGCAATCTAAAACTTGCTTCATACATGTAAGAGTCATTTCTAGTTCAAATCATGCCTTAACCACTTTGATATTGAATCAATTCACACATGAATATCACATGCTTCTAACCAATTTTATACACAAGCTCACATGAAATTCAGATGCAATCCAAGGCATGTAGAGAAAATTGAATTCAATTAAATCACACATGGACTTCATGAGCTCTCCATAGCAAGTCAAACCAATTTGATTAGTTATCTAACCATGTCACTTTCAACTCAAGGATTCCCATTTTCTACACATGTCTTACACATCAAATATGATTCAATCAAGCTACACATGAGTTCTATTACACACCAAGACTATCAAGATCAGTGCAAAAGTTCCAAATACAGTCCAATCATTCAAAGTTCAGTCTAATAATTTCAAACTCAGTTAAAGGCAGTCTGAACCCAATTTTTCATGTAGTCAGATATAGAGTGTCAAATGAAAACCCATTTCAACAAATGTCAAAAGCTTAGTTCATTGAAGACCAACAAGAAATCCACAATAACCAAATGAGTACACCAGATATCCATATTTCACCATGATCAATCATGAGCTAATGAAACGGGTTTCACCTCTGAAATCATGGATCCCATACAAGTTCAGTTCAAAAATAGTTAAGGGTAGTCCAATACAAGCTTAACATTTAAAATGCTCGTTCTTACCTTTCGCATTGATGTAGCAGTTTGGATTTCTATTAACCTTTTGATGAACCCAGGGTATCTCAGTTCATACTTACGAGTTAAAAGTATGCCATATGAGCAGGTGTCAATTACATAATCTCTTTGTACAGTCACCCCTGTCATACATATATACATAATAATCAATGTTAGCGATTCATTCATAATTTTGAATAAGGAGTCCAATGAATTTGATCTATGAATCATCTCCCTCAACTGTGACCTGCACAATAATCCATAGCCAGATTAGTCTTTGTAGTAACATAGGGATGCTATTCTTGTGTAAGTAATAACAGAATTTTGCATATCAAGTAAACATCCATTAACCAATTCAAATCATTCAATAACAAGGTTCCAGAAATCATCTTGTTCAACCATCATATAGTTCACCTGAACTCTGGAAAGACTGCAAGTAAATTCTCACACATTGTATAAGCCAAAAAGTCCATCCAGCAAACCATTTGAACACCCACTGAAAAGCACAATTTTCAGATGAATGCTCCAAAGTCTCAAGAACATAATGCATAAGACACCATCAAAAATATATTCATGAAGAGGCATTGCTTCTCAACCCAGTTTAGCAACCTGCAAAGTAAGATAGCAACATATGAGCTCATTTACCACAAACCTTGTACACACGAATGTAGTCTACATATACGCAAAGCACATAATATTTTGTTATCATCAAAACCATTACCAAAGACAAAGAGAGAGCCCATCGAACCCAATAATCTCCCCCTTTTTGATGATGACAAAATATTGTGGCCACTAAAACTCTCTCCCCCTTTGGCATTATCAAAAGGTGGGGGACTAGAGGAACAGATGTGAAATTTCAAAAACGAATGAGACAGAAATATAAATTCAATGGCGCACGAACCCAGCAATAACCTACCATGAAAGGAAGGTGTGGGACTCATGAACACCAAGCAAGAAAATAAAATTTGAAGTGCAATATTCAAGATGTTTGAAATATGTGCAGATGCTCGATTTTTGAACTATATGTAGAATGTATGACTAAACTATGCACAAAATGTATGACCAAACTAAACTATATGCAAATGTTTTGCTGAAAAGCACATTATTCTCCCCCTTGTTGTCATAAATAAAAATTGATTGACAACGAGGTTATTTAACCTGATATTTACATGTATAATCTAAAGATGCATCAAGGTGAAATGAAGTATGATATGTATAAAAAGGATCAAGCAATCAAGTACTCAAGCATACATAATAAGATATAAAAGCAAACAAGTCCCTTAGGGACATGTGTAAGAATAAGGCAGTTGATTGTCAAACATGATGAGCATGAACAATACTAAGAGGGTCATGCTTACAGAAAGATGATACTACATAGACCATGAAGGATGACTGATTCATAAAGTACATTCACACAATCAAACCCGAAGGGTATATGTGAAATATGAGCAATGAAGTTCAAAGTAATATGGATAAATAGATTTTCTAAGGAACACTAGAAAGAACCTATCCTCTATACACTTTCATTCACAGTGCTAGACTTTTGGTAGCTTTGCATAGCCCCATTTTTTTTTTAATACGAACAAGATGACTAACCTTTTGATACGAGTCATGCCCTTTGTTTTAAGGGCATTTCTCGGTTACTCAATTTCGTCACTTATTTGAATTATGGATATTTGTCACTTTTCGATCCAAGTTTCCTCCTTTGTTTCAGGGGGGATTCCCGGCTACTTGGTTCCAAATCCACTTATTGAGATTTTTGGCGGGGCTGATAGCTTTTTTCTCACGAGACACGCGACTATAATGTAGGGAATCAAGAGCCCTCAAGAGTGTTGAGTGGAATAATTGAAATCCTTATTAGATTGAATCATATATCTCAAAAAGTGCAATTTGTGTGGGTGTTTGCACTGAAGGTAAGAAATGAATTTATCTCATCATAGTCATGTTTCCCCCTAAGTGTATACACAGTTATAGTAAAATCTCCCCCTTAATATATGCCATGTAACAAACATGTCTAAATCAATACAATTTTATTTAGCAAGAGTATAGGTTGTAGGAGTAACCAAAGGATAAGGGTGATATGATATATACACTTAATAATGCAATGCGATAAAATTTTCGCACAAGTTGACTACCGATACGTGGCGGAGAACGTAGGTCCGAAGACCACCATCGCGCATGAGGAAAGCTTCCAGCTGGACATAATCCAACCTTCTGCAATCGTGATTTGATATATCGGATAATCATGACATTCAAATACACAAGTATGTAGAGTGTATGCAAGTATGTGCATGTAAATGAAAGATGATTGAAAATTGTTCCTATCTACAAGTATGCAAAGATATGTATGATATGTGCAATATGTATAATGCAATTAAGTGTGTGTTCTATGTATGCAAAATTGAATTGTTATTTGCAAAATGTGAGTGAACGTGTGAAAGACTTTATGTGCAGTGTAAAGCATTCAAAAATTGGATTTATTCACAAGATGTGCAACGGAGAATGTGTAAAGCTGACTTAGTCACCTAATCATTTAACTTGCAAATCTCAGCACTTATGTAATTGCCAATAATCAACAAAACAAGGATGCAATTACTTAAATACAGATATTTTTCTCCAAATTCAATTTTTACCTTTTCAGATTTTTCAAAGTAAACCTAAGCAAAATGAATTTTAAGACCAAACCATTTTTCTTTCTCACTTTAAGAATCCTTTATTTATTCACTTTCTTTGGCCTCAAGGCGCCCCTGCAAAACAAATTCTCATTTTGAAGATTTGGGTACCCAAGCCATCTTGGGTCTCGAGGGGTTAGTTCTAGCATGAGCAAATGTATTCTTATATCTCCTGGCACACCAATCATCATCAAATCTCATTGTGGCACAGTCGTCCATTGAATGACTATTCTTGTCACAATAAAAGTAATAAGAAGATTTTCTTTTCATATACCATTTTTCATCATTTTTCATTGAAAAATAGTTGTTCATCACATGTCCAACTTCACCACAGTAAAAATAACAAGAAGAGTTTCATTTAACAGACCACTCATCATCACTTTTCTTGGTAAAATAATTTTCGATAACATGTCCATGCAATCCACAATAGAAGCAATGAGTGTTGAATCTTTTCTTTATGGGTTTCTCATGATCTTTAGAACCAGCAACTATTTTCATTCTTGATTTCAATGCCACATCATCATCAGATTTCATCAAGAAGCAATCATACATTTCATGGCCATATTTCTCACAGTAAAAATATGAAACATTCATTCTTTTTCTTGATGCTTGATCATATTTAATAGTTGAAGGTTTTACATGCACACAAGAACAATCAACAATATTTTTCTATTTTTGATTTCCTTTATCACACAAGAGCAAAGACTCATTCAACCTCTTGCTTTCATTTTCGAGAGACGAGATATGCAATTCCGAAATAATCAATTCTTCTTCACATGATGTAATTTTCTCATTTAACAAGAAATTAACACTTTTGTAACTTTCAATTTCTTGTTCAAGAGCATGCAATTTGTCACAATCATCGACAAACACACATTTTCCTTTATCAAACGTATTGAGTTTATAAAGCAGCAAACTGTTCTGATATTTCAATTTCTCAATCTCTTCAGCAAGCTTTTCATTCTAAACAAGTTCATTATGCAAAATCTGATCACTATCCAGAAAATTCAACTTATCTTTTAGTTCCTTTTCAACATCTTCAAGTTCTAAAATTTTAGCCATTAAGGTTTCATTTTTAGTTTTCAGAATTGAAATTGTTTCTTTATGACTATCAACCTCAAGCATGGAAAACTTAATTTCTCAAACTCAACACATTTTTCACATGAGAAATTATCAGCAAAGAGTTTTCAATTTTCTTTTTTAATTTCCTATTTTCAGATTTTATTATTTTATATCTATCATACAACTCATCATAAGCATTCATCAATTCATCATAACTCAGTTTATCTTCCTCATCGGAATCAGAGTTTACCTTGGAACTTTCATCGCTTTGACGATCATTCTTGTTATTTGCCACGAGGCATTCGTCATTCCAACTTTCTTCTTGAGCTTCGCTTAGTCCATCCCAGATCTCTTTGGCTGACCTACAAGATGAAACAGAAGGAAATACATCAGTGTTCACTGCAGTCTTAAGAGCATTCAAAACAAAAAGATTATCAGAATTCTTTTTCTTATCCTCATCGGTCCACCTTGACTCATTTTTTAGAAGACTGTAAGGACCGTGAGTAATTAAATTCATAAGCTTCGGATCAATACTAGAAATCCAAATATAGAGTTTTTCAAGCCATGATATATAATCAAAACCATCAAAGACAGCAACCAAATTCACACTAGCCATCATGAGTAGATCTTTTCTCCTAGACCGTGAGGTCCGCTGAATAAAAATCAGAGACTGGGCTCTGATACTAATTGTTGGCCCAGAATAGATGGCAGACAAGAAGGGGGGTTGAATTATCCCCTAGCAGAGATGGCAGATTTGAAAAACAATCTAAACTAATCACAATGAAATTAAAATTAACTGCGTTAATTAGCCTAAACCTAAGTGAGATTTAAATGTTCTCTGAACCTTTCCGATCTCACACGGATATACAATGCAAAGAACGAGTTAACTACAACTAACCACATATATCCAACCAACAAACGATGAACAAATACAGATAGAAAATTGTAGAGGTAGCGAAGTGTGAAGGTGCAGTGAATAAAAATCTATCAAATAGACCTGTGAACTGATAAGTGCTATATTTTACATCATAATTTACATCACATCTATCATCTTTGAGCATTATTTGAGTATATTTGTGCAACATGAGCATTAATTACATTCTCACACATTATTTGAGTCTTCATGTATTTTATCATCTTTTTGAGCATAAAAGACCATGTGAGAAATATTTAAATATTTACACAATTATTTTAGAATTAAATAGATTGATATTTTAATTTTCAGGAAACAGTGACCTAGATCAAGGCGTTATTTAAATAACGATAGCTTCTAGGGCGCGTATTCAGTAAGAAGCGACAGCTCCAAGGGCGTCAATTAATTTGAAAAAAGAAAAAGAATTAGCGCCCAAGATGAAGTCGCTAATTATTGAAAGAATGCCCATATGAACAGTCGTCAATTCTTATTTTACAAAAAATGAGGAAAATAGTAAATAAGGAAACAACGCCCGAATGAAGAGGCACTACTTCAAGAAATGACGCCCCAGTCTAGGTCGCTATTCAAAGTTGAACCAGAAACGGTAACTGTAGTTTCCCGATCGAAGTCTCCTACCAATTTTCAAGCTTATCCAAGCCATATTCAAGGAAAGGAGGACTCCAAGGATGGAAAGAAGTCTAAATGGATCAAGTTGCATTGTTGGAAACTGGTTTTTGGATGAAATTGGGAACCCACGATCGTGGAAGGGTTCTAAACCCTATAAATAGGATGCTGTGTTCGGCCATGGAGGGAGAGCTAGTTGAAGGTCCGCCGTAGGGATTGATTTTGAAGCTTTTCCTTTCATCTTTTGCAGTTAAGTTCTTCTTCAAAGTTTTTTATTTTTAAGTCTTCTTCTTCATCTTCTTCTAATTCTCCACCATTTTTAATCTATTCTCAATTTTTCAAGCATCTATCTCTGCGTTATAAACTCTGTTCTTTCTCATTGTTCTCCCCCTTCTGATCCTCATCTGTAAGACCCCAGATAAATAATAATAAAAAAACATTCAAAAATAAATCAAAATTTCATAAGAAGGCCAATAGGAATAATTAAGTTATATATATACATTTAGTGGCCATTAATATAATTTAAAACCTATATACCTATACACATGTGAACAAGAACCCATTAACTAATTATTCCTATTATATATATATATATATATATATATATATATATATATATATATATATATATATATATATATATATTCACCAAGCAAAGCCACGTACACACCAAAAAGGGCCTTCATAGATGCATGATGCCAAAGCCCATGTGCCAATTGGAAGCCAACCCAAATATACATAAAGGAGGCCACATTAAAATGGCCAACCCATATGCCTGTTCGAAAGTGCAGAGGTAGCCTTAGGGTTTTCATATGAAAATAGAGAAGGTGGCTGTTAATATAGGAAGGAATGGCAGTGCACGGAAAGGGTTCCCTTTGATGGCCATCGCCCCTTTTAGACCCCCTTTCTTTTTGATTCTAATCTCTATAAAACTCAACCTCATCAAATGAAAAAAAAATGCATTTGCTGCTGGCCGTACGTGAAGGGTGACTTCCTCTCCCTCCTGCGGATTGTCTGCCTCTTCTTCCTTCTGCATGTCTTCTTCCTGCCGGTGAAAGCACCCAACAACCGTGAAGAAGGCATCAGCGCCCCTTTTTCCTTCTTCCTATTCTTCATCCTGTTGCTGACACGTGAAGGCCATCCTCTTCTTCCAGCTTCATCCTGTTGATTGCCGCACAAGAAGAAGAGCGTCTTCTTCTTCCCCTGCTTCATACCTGCTGCTACAGTTTTCTTGCAGACGTTAACTTCCTTTCTAGATCAAGCCCCAAGAGGTAGGTCTTCTCAAGTTTCGTAGCCCAAATAAAAATTAATTCATCATTGTAGGTGTTCTCTCTTCATGCCAAAGATTATAATTAGATTAAAATATTTCTGCATGGTTTTTATTACTCGTATTTTGGTTTAATACTATAGAACCTAGTTATGGAGTTTTCACCGTAATAACTTGTACGTGGGTATCGAAGTCTCCTTTGGCCATGAAAATTTAAGGGCGTACTAGTGGGTTGGAGACCGAGATAATGACAGTGGTTACACCGTTTTTCATGCCCCCTATCTCAAGATCCCCCATCTCTCAACGAAAATTATTTTGAACGTCCGGTTAAGTAGAGTTTTTCGAGCCCATCATTTTGATATATAGAACGCCTGATTCTGACGTGTATACGTCGAGAACCGGAGCCTTGAACATAGACATTTTTTGTGAAATGATGACATGTTACATGTCATTAAATGATTTTGACGCTACAATGTAAAGGTGTCAATTCTTATACTGTATATATATATAACTTGTGACTATATCGTTAAAAATCCATATCTATTAAACTATGTAATATAAAATTATAAAAAATATATTTTTGGAATCCTTATATTTTTCTCATAATTATCATATATTTTATTTCTCTAAATTTTTTGTTATAAATAAATGTGTCTTTGAATGTATGTTTTGAAATTATTCAATTAAATAGATATTAATGTGAATTCTTGTTAAATAAATTAAGTTAAAAATCATAAAATTAGCTTCCCTCCAAGTGGATGATAATTAATAAATGATGTCACCCACGAGTGTCAAATAATATAAGTTTATTTAATTATAGTTAATTATAGAATTGGATGGACATGAATTCTATAATTAACACATTCATGTTCTTACCATTTTCTCCCGATTTTGACCCATACCGCGGGTCTTCTGGCACGCTCATCTCACGTCTGTAGATGGAGTCCCTGTTTCATGATTGGTTCACGTATACACCTCAACTCTCGGTGACGTACGAGCCCTCCGTTGGACATTACGTTCCTTCGGACAGGCAAGTTAGTCATTGGGACCTCCGTAAGTCTCCTCGTAGCATTGGATTCTCTCAAGGCCGACTGAGCTGGTTGTACCTTAAACACCTTGTGCCTTTGATTGCCACGTCTTATGGTAAACCGGCCCTATCATGGTGTCATCTTGGTCCATGAGAGAATAATCCTAGCCGGTGGAATGATGATATTCCACTAGGCGGTGTCTTGGATTGAATCCCTTATAGATGGGGTCAATCTCTCAGTTTGATTCAAGTCCCTTGATTGGTGACAGGTTTAGTCATCCACTCAAGTTATCACGGCTACCTAGTTAAGGTACCGATTCTACCCAGGTTATCGACATGTCATGGTTCTCGTTGGTTTTATCATTGTCCATTTAATGTTCTTCCTTGAATTCTGTGGAACCTATCCACAGATCTACCTTAATATTCTACATGAGTTTATTCTTGGAATTCCATGGCTATCACTAAAGTGGTTGTCTAGATATTACATGTAACAATGTCCGCGCATATAGGGCCCGATCTGGTCCTGGGAGGAGCACCCGAAAGTACTTGTGCCCATGGGAGTTATATTGATCACGGTGTGGCATTGCACTGAAGTACTTGTTTGAATCTACGACACTCCACTATCTCTCTCTCGCGTGCTTGACTTGATTGACTTGACACGACTTGCGTCGCCCGGAATGGGCAAAGTACTTGCTTGTTAATAGCCATTATCCCATTGCATGAAAAACTTTATTGATATACTCAGTACTTGTTCAAATACTAGAAATCTTGAATACTTGAAATTCCCTATCTTGGATCGACAATACGTGTTATTTCCTCTCGTTATCATGTACAATTCCATAGCATTCTATTTTACATGGTTGACATGCTAGACTTGCATTTTCATTTGGAAGAGGTAATTACTTAAACCAATTGCTAGTTCTTGAGATATAATTCCTACAGAGCGTTCGCTCATCAAGTTCCTTTCCCCAACTTTTCAGGTAATACGGACCCTGACTCGGACTCGGATGGGCAGGAGCAAGAGTGACGAGCATAGAATCTGCAAGCGTCATGTTTCTACACCTTATCGTGTCGAGTCATCCTTAGTTTATTCCTTGAAGTCTTATCGTTAGATCTTTTGTTATTTTAAGAGTTGTAACATTTAAAGGCTTGTGGGCCTGACTAGTGATGTTAAGTCTTGGAGTATGTGACTTTGTTTAATGGATTAGTTGTTATCAATGGTATCAGTACTTAGTTATTTTGAAATTCTTGTCTTATTGCGCACTCTGTTATGATGTCGAAATTCTACTTGCTCTGATTGACATGATTGATATAAACTCGTCACGTTTTTCCCAAGTTCCTTCCGCGCTCGGGGCGTGACATCATCTCTCTCTATGTTCTTCACAAAAGTTGTGCGGTTTTGAAAGTTCTTCAACTTCTTCTTCTAACTCTTCTTCCAAATCTTCCTCATTCTCAAGTTATTTATTGTTTTCTAAAGTTCATATTTTTAGGGCTTTCACTATTCATTCGTGCACCACCTCCTGTTCTTCATAGTTTTTCACCCTCTTACACTCCTCTTTTTAATATGTGTTCTTCATCAAAGTTCTTCATTTTTCAAAGATCTACAACTTCTCTTTCTTCACCTTCTTCTAATTCAACCTGGTTCTAAAGATATTCTCAATTTTCTAATGTTCAATTCTGGGTTTTTCTGCACTATTCATTCGTGACCACTCTCTATTCTATCACGTTTTTCTCCATCTTCCTCTCATTTTCTGTCCTTGTGTTCTTCATCAATCTTCTTCCTCTCTTTGTCCTCTACAATTTTTTCTTCTTCACATCGTCTAATTCTCTCTATATTTTAATCTATTTCTCTTCTTCTAACCCTCTATTTTCAAAACTATTTTACTGTGTTTTATATTTTCTTACTACCGTAGCCCATCCTTCTTCCTTCTATTCACTTCCACTCTCTACCTCCACATTCCCATATTTCTTCACATATCCATATGGCGGATTTTCTCTCTTTAGTCCTCTTGGCGGCGTCTACTTTCATGGCATGGTGAAACTCAAAGGCTCGGCACGGCATAGTTGACGGCGTTCTTTATCCTATTGGCTTACAATTTCTTTTCTCTTCTTTTATTTTGTAAGTTGTAATTTTAGTTTTCATATACATTGTACTTGCCACCTCTCATAGCAATAAAGTTGATCTTTGTGAAATTGTTCTATCACTTCCAAATTCTTTTCTTAAACCCTCTCATATTCTTTAAATAATTTTAATGCAATTTATTTTTCCTTAGATTAATCACACTCAAAAATCCGATTTTCAAAGCATAAGGTGTTTTTCCAACTTGTTCTATAAAGATTATTCCTCCTCGTGGGATCGACTCCGCTTACCACTATATATTTGATTTTTCTAATCCTTGAAAGTGTGTGAGTGTGAATATTTTAAAATTGTGGCACGACTTTCTTAACGACACTAGTCGGTGGGCATCAATTTTTGGCGCCGTTGCCGGAAAGGAAATTAATTTTTATGTTGAGAAATTCCTTGTGTTTGATTTGTATATAGTTTTCTTAATTTTTCTATTTTTTATTTTACAGAAAAAAATCAGAAAATCTGAAGAAATTCGGACCTGAAATTCCAAGAAATAAAATCTGTCACAGGAAGCGTCGCTAAATCCCAGATCTGTCACAGAAAGTAGAAATTCATAAAAATCCAGAAAAATCAAGCGTCGCTGAAAGGTCAGAAACGTAGGTAAAGGTCATGTTTTACTGATTTTTGAAAAATCCTGAAAAAAAAATCAAAAAAATTTTGAAAAATTTCAAAAAAATTTAGAACTCCAGAAAACACCAAAAACATGCTTTTAGATTTTATTTTGTAGTAGTTTTGCATATTGTGTGGTGTTTTTAGTTTATAACCTCTTTCATTCATATCTCTATTTAAAATTAAAAAAAATCTAAAAAATTCTCTGAAAATAAAATAAAAATCAGAAAAAGGAAAAAAATTTCATCATCCTAGCATATCTCCATCTTAGTTGCATTACTTTCATACATTTGTGCACTTAGTTGTTCTTTTTATTTTTCATTCTTTATTTACAATATCTTTTGAAAAAAAAATTTCTCTTCTCATCTATTTCCCATTCTTAAGGGCATTAGGATCTTTACACCCCTCTTAGATTTGGAAGGACACTCCATTGAGCATTCCGTCTCTTTGGACTTGAAATTCCATTTCTAAGATCTCCATAAATCCCCGCACCCGTGGATTCCCTCACAGACGTCGGGCAGGATGTACCACGAAGTACCTTGGAGTTAGAGTGCCCTTAGAAGGTTTTCCATAAAAAAAAATAAAGAAAAAATCAAATCATCATTCTTGCATTCATATAGTTAATCCTTGCATTTGCATAGTCTAGTTAACCCATAACCCATTCATATAGGGATTCATTGCATTTTGAAAAAAAAAATCATCATTACCTTTTGGGCCCTTTGCATTGCATGCAAGGTAGGAGATCCCTCCACCCTCATTTGAAAGAACCCATTAGTGAAGTTGAAAGGTTAGTGCATTCTAAGTCCCAACCCCAACCTAACCTCATGGAGGATCAAAATCAAAACCAACAAGTGCAACAAGTCCCTAAGCAAATGAAGGACTACTTCATACCTAATCAATATCAACTGTCCTTCTATATTCAAGCACCTCAGAACCAGGCGGTTCATTATGAAATCAAATCAAGTACCATCCAAATGTTGCCATCCTTCTATGGCAATACCAATGAAGACCCATACAAGCATCTAGATGAGTTTCTCCAGATATGTTCAACTATCAAAATTTAAAACTTCTCGGATGATGCCCTTAAGCTTACTCTCTTCCCATTCTCTCTTAAGGACAAAGCTAAATATTGGTTGGGAGCCTTGGGTAGAACAATTGACACATGGGGAGAGATGTAAAAAGAGTTCTTGAAGAAATTCTACCCCATTGGTAGAACTAATACCATGAGAAGGGCCATCACTAGATTTACACAAAATTCTGGAGAACAAATTCATGAGGCCTGGGACAGGTTGAAAGATTTATTGAGAAAATATCCTCATCATGGCCTATCTAGATGGTAAATTATGCAAGCATTTTATGAGGGATTAACAGAAAACTATAGACAAATGGTAGATGCCTCATGTGGGGGGGCTTTCATGAGTAAAAGTGAAGATGAAGCTTATGATTTGTTTGAGATGTTGAGTGAAAACTCTATTAGTCATGCTTCACTTTCTTCCTATGAAAGAATGATTGGATCTTCCAAGAAGGGTGGGCTATATGAAGTCAAAAGTCAAGGAGAGTTGGAGAATAGGATGGATATTAATGCGCTTGCTCAAAATTTGAATAAAGTGGACTTGTTAGTGCAAAGGATGGAGAAGGTAGATTTGGTAGCACAAAAGCTAGATCAATTATTATCCATGAATAAACAAGAACCTTCTTTTCCTTCTATCCAACAAAATCAAACTTTCTCAGATTCCAACCTTCAACAACTTTGTGCTTTATGTTCTAGCCCAAATCATGCTGTCATTGATTGCCCTATAGCGGCCCAACTTCCCCCGTTCATTCAAGAACAAGTCTTTACTGCTCAGGGAGTCTCCAAGCCTAATTATGATCCATATTCCAATACTTACAACTCGGGATGGAGAAATCACCCACATTTTTCTTAGAAATCGCAACACGGACCATCTACTCAAGTCAATCCCTCAATTCCTAAACAATCTTTTCAAGTTCCGAACCAGTCTCACCAACATCTTCAAATTTTCAACATAATCATCAACAACAACTTCCATTTCAGCAATCATCGTTCCATTATGCTCCGGCCCCATATCAACAAGCTCCATCATTCCAGGGCCAATATAATCAATTTTCATCACATCGTTATCAACCTCAAGCCCCATTTCAAGCTCCTTATCAACCGCCTCCTCAACCCCCTCAGCCTCATTTTGAGGATAAATTTGACCAACTTCAGCAACTTATTCTTTCTCAGTAACAATCAATTGCTAAGTTAGAAGGTCAAATAGGTCAGCTGACGGCTAGTAATATGATGAGAGATGTTGGGCAGTTACCTAGTCAACCCATAGCTAATCCCTGCAATCAACAACCTCCGGGTTTCCAGCAAAGAGCTCCCATTCTTCCTCCTCCCAATCAGCCCAATCAACCTCAGCCTCCCCCTCCTGTCGTTCCTCAATTCGAGAATGCCAAAGCTATCTCTACCCTTAGGAGTGGGAAAATTCTCAATGATCCATATCAGGCTAAGGATGTGGGTGGTAGTTCGGGCCAAGATGCCCAAGAAGAGGAGAGTGATAATGAGGAAGAAGAGCCAATATTTGTTCAAGAGAAAAAGAAGTCAGATGGGGGGGGAGAAGACAATGGACAAAGGAAAGGTCAAGGTTGATGAAGGTTTTCAAAGATATGTTCCTAAAGTCCCTTTTCCAGATGCATTAAAGCCAAAAGCTCAAAAGAAGCCGGTTCAACAAGAAGAGATGTTGGAATTGTTTAAACAAGTCAATATTAATATTCCACTCTTGGATGCTATTAAACATGTGCCGGCGTATGCCAAGTTTTAAAAGAGCTTTGTACACCAAGAAGGGAGCCGAAGGCGGCAACACAGAAGATCCATCTATCTGAAGATGTTAGTGCTGTTTTAATGAATTCTTTACCAAAGAAGTTGAAGGACCCTAGTGCTCCATTAATTTCATGTGATATAGGTGGGGTGACATTTGATAAAGCTTTGCTAGATCTTGGAGCTAGTGTTAATTTGTTACCCACCTGCATTTATGAGCAATTTGATTTAGGGGAATTGAAGCCCACTTCTATTATCCTTCAACTGGAGGATCGGTCTGTTAAGACACCAAAGGGTTTGTTGGAGGATGTGATAGTGAAAATTCATGAATGCTATTTCCCAGTGGACTTTTTAATCTTAGATATGGCCTCATCTCAAGAGTTAAAGCATACACCAATCATTTTGGGACGCCCGTTTTTGGCTACGGCGAAGGCCAATATTAATTGTGCCACTAGGATGATGGATATTACCTTTGGAGGAGAGAAGGTCTCATTGAATGTTTTTAAAGCTTCACAATACCCGGATCATGAGGGAGAATGTACTGTCATTGATATTTTTGAGGAAATAATTGAAGAAAATGCGGATATGAATGAGAATGTGATTTAAGAGGGTAGTTTGCTTCAGGATTCACCTCTTTCTTATTCTAGTGTGGAGCCTCTTCCTCCATTAAGATCTGAACCAGTTCTTCCATCTCTTGATCAACCACCCATTTTGGAACTTAAGCCTCTGACGGATTCATTGAAATATGCTTATCTAGGCCCAGATCATACCTTGCCCGTTATCATTGCTTCTAATCTTACCTCTACTCAGGAATCTCAACTTTTAGAAGTTCTTAAGGAGCATAGGGGGGCGATAGGATGGTCTGTGGCAGATTTGAAGGGTATAAGTCCAGATGTTTGTATGCATTATATCTATTTGGAGGACAATGCCAAGCCGAGTAGAGAGATGCAACGTCGGTTGAATCCAAATATGAAGGAAGTTGTGAAGAAGGAAGTTGTTAAGTGGTTAGACGCTGAGATAATTTATCCCATTTCTGATAGCAAATGGGTTAGCCCGACACAAGTGGTTCCTAAGAAGTCGGGGCTGACAGTGGTGACAAATGAAAAAGGAGAAGAGGTGCCCATGCGATTACAGACGGGATGGAGGGTTTGTATTGATTACAGGAAATTAAATTCAGTAACAAAGAAAGATCATTTTCCACTCCCGTTTGTTGATCAAATTCTGGAGAGATTGGCTGGGCAACAATATTTTTATTTCTTGGATGGTTATTCCGGATATAATCAAGTTGCTATCTATCCGGAGGATCAAGAAAAAACCACTTTTACGTGCCCCTATGACACGTTTGCTTTTAGAAGGATGCCTTTCGGGCTTTGCAATGCTCCCGCCACCTTTCAGCGGTGTATGATGTCGATATTTTCTGACATGGTGGGAGAGACTTTGGAAATTTTCATGGATGATTTCTCGGTGTTTGGTGATTCATTTGCGGGGTGCTTGAAACTTTTGACTCAGGTTTTGAAAAGGTGCATTGAATCTAATTTGGTGTTAAGTTGGGAGAAGAGCCACTTTATGATAAGAGAAGGTATAGTTTTAGGTCATGTGATTTCGAAAAGGGGAATAGAGGTCGATAAAGCCAAAGTAGATTTGATTTCCAATCTTCCTCCCCCTATATCTGTCAAGCAAATCAGATCCTTTCTTGGCCATGCGGGTTTCTATCGTAGATTTATTCAGAACTTCTCTACCATTGCTCGTCCCCTCACACAGTTGCTTGCTAAAGATACTCCATTCCATTTCGATGATTCTTGTCTTAAAGCCTTTAATTCTTTGAAAGCGGCCCTTACTCAAGCTCCGATTCTTCAATCTCCAGATTGGTCGCTTCCTTTTGAGATAATGTGTGATGCCTCGGACTATGCTGTTGGAGCTGTCCTAGGACAAAGGATAGAGAAGAAACCCGTGGTAATATACTACGCGAGTCGCACCCTCGCTGATGCACAATTGAATTATACCACCACGGAAAAGGAATTGCTAGCTGTTGTTTTTGCCCTAGAAAAAATTTGATCATATCTTTTAGGGGCTAAGGTTATTGTTTACTCCGATCATTCTGCCTTAAAATACTTACTTTCCAAGAAGGATGCTAAGCCCCGTCTCATTAGATGGATTCTATTGTTACAAGAGTTTGATCTAGAAATTAGAGACAAGAAGGGGTTAGCCAATGTGGTTGCTGATCATTTATCCAGGATAGTGTTACCAGAAGGTGCTCCAATGTTTGATTCTTTTCCCGATGAGCAGATTCTTTCCCTCTCTCATTCTTCAACTCCTTGGTATGCTAACATTGTTAACTACCTGGTGGTAGGTCAGATCCCGGGAAGGTGGACTAGGAAGGAGAAGGATCACTTCTTTTCTAAGGTAAAACACTATTTCAGGGAGGACCCTAAGCTGTTTCATATGGGTCCCGATCAGATCATTAGAAGATGTGTCCCTGAAGAAGAACAATAATCAGTATTGAATTTTTGTCATACTCTTGCTTGTAGGGGACACTTCTCTGGAAAGAAGACAATGGATAAAGTATTGCAAAGTGGATTCTATTGGCCCACTTTATTTAAAGATGCTTATGAATTTTCTAAATCATGTCTGAGATGTCAGGCTGTGGGCAATAATTCGAAGAGAGATATGATGCCGATGAATCCCATTCCGGTGGTTAAAATTTTTGATGTTTGGGGAATAGGTTTTATGGGGCCGTTTCCATCATCATTTGGTAATGAATATATCTTGGTGGCGGTCGACTATGTTTGCAAATGGATTGAAGCCATTGCTACTAGGACAAATGACACTAAGGTGGTTATGAAATTTGTGAAGAAGAATATCTTTTCTAGGTTTGGTTGTCTTAGGGCTATAATTAGTGATGGGGGTTCTCATTTCACTCATTTTTAATTCCGAGCTTTGCTTCGTAAGTATGGTATCACTCACAAGCTTGCTACCCCTTATCATCCCCAAACTAGTGGTCAGGTTGAAGTTTCTAATAGGGAGATCAAAAATATATTGCATAAAACAGTTAGGCCGGATAGGAAAGACTTGTCTGAGAAACTAGATGATGTATTATGGGCCTATAGAACTGCATACAAAACTCCCATTGGCATGTCCCCTTACCGTCTCATTTTTGGAAAAGCCTGCCACTTGCCAGTAGAATTAGAGCACCGAGCATATTGGGCCATAAAACATGTTAATTTTGATTTAACTCAAGCTGGGTCCCAAAGAGCCTTTCAATTGAATGAACTGAAGGAATTAAGAAATGAAGCCTATGAAAATGTAAAGATTTACAAAGCTAAAACCAAAGCATTTCATGATAAGCACATTCACAGAAAGAGTTTTCAAGAAAATCAAAAGGTTTGGCTTTTTAATTCAAGGCTGTATTTGTTCCCTGGTAAATTGAAATCCAGATGGGATGGGCCATTTATTATTGTTAAAGTATTCGACCATGGAGCTGTTAAACTTTTAAATCTTCAAAATGGTCACATTTTTACTGTCAATGGCCAAATGTTAAAACCTTACTTGGAGAATGAACAGTTAACTGCAAAAGAATCAATTACTTTATGTGATTTGGAGTAATTATTTGTGAGCCTTCATGCGTCTGGCTGAAGATGAAAAACTTAGCACTTCTGGGAGGTAACCCAAAATTTTTATTATTTGATGCTTTTTTTAAGTGTGTTTTAGTTGTTAGATTCAAGCCAAGGAGAGGAAATTGTCGCTAAAGGAGGTTCTGCCATGTACACCAGGTTGTCTCTTTCCTACTCATCAAACTTTACTGTTACATTGTTCTTTCATTTCAGCTTTACATGCCATTGAGGATAATGTCATTCAAGTTGGGGGGAGAAGGCAGAAAATTTTCATTGCATATAGTACAATCTGGTAGGGATTTTGCATGAATTCTTGCATAACATTTTTTGCAAATTTGCATAAAAGTGAAAAGATGAATCCCCAGTTGAGTTTTATGATTCATGCTTAAATTGGAAGTAATTCTGGATTAGAAAAGACTAAAGAGAATGATGATGGAAAATTTATTTCGATCTAGCCATGAAAAACTGATGTAAGAATCTCTTTAAAGTTCATGTGCACTTTAGAAAAATGAAATTCACATTGCACACTAATGAAACAAGTAGGACAAGCCTTCTACTATTTTGGGTATGTTGTCTAATGTTCTGTTTTTCCTTAGAAGAAAGAGATCTTTTTATAAAGATTTCTGTCAAGTTATCTGTTAAATAAGTGCAAAAGCACTATGAAAAAAAAAAGAGAAGAAAGAAAAGGAGAAAGAAAAGAACACCATGAAAAATGCCTCTATTCTCAGTAACCTGACCTACTTCACCTGAGACGTGTTGAGGTTCACGTAAAACGGAAAAGAGAACCTAGATCTGCGTAGTTGGGCCTGTTTCTCCTAAGACAAGAGTCGAGGTTTGTGTGAAACAGAGAAAAGTAGTGCATCATCATGTGTGTAAAAATGAAAAGATCCCGAAGGGACAAACAATTAAGGCAGATAAAAAGTTAGTATGCATAATGCTCTGATCTAAGAGGTGCAGGGTTAAAAGATACTTGCTTGGAATAGCAAATGGAGGATGCAATTGTCTATGTTGTGGATTTGATAGTTACACATGCACAAGTGCTATTGAACTTTACTTTGAATTCTTGATCATATACCTAAATTTCTAATATAAGGCTAGTATGAGCATTAATGATTCTGGATTCCTAATCTTTGGTTGATTCTATGAAGGGAGAGCTGGATATAAGAGTATGATCTTTGTGAACTCTTGTTGGTCCTTAATTTTGTTTTAATTACATTGCTAAGGGACTAGCAATAAGTAAGTTGGGGGGTGTGATAAGTGCTATATTTTACATCATAATTTACATCACATCCATCATCTTTGAGCATTATTTGAGTATATTTGTGCAACATGAGCATTAATTACATTCTCACATATTATTTGAGTCTTCATGTATTTTATCATCTTTTTGAGCATAAAAGACCATGTGAGAAATATTTAAATATTTACATAATTATTTTAGAATTAAATAGATTGATATTTTAATTTTCAGGAAACAGCAACCTAGATCAATGCGCTATTTAAATAATGACAGCTTCTAGGGCGCGTATTCAGTAAGAAGCGACAACTCCAAGGGCGTCAATTCATTTGAAAAAAAAAAGAAAAAGAATTAGCGCCCAAGATGAAGTCGCTAATTATTGAAAGAACGCCCATATGAACAGTCGTCAATTCTTATTTTACAAAAAATAAGGAAAACAGCAAATAAGGAAATAAGGAAATAACGCCCGAATGAAGAGGAGATACTTCAAGAAATGACGCCCCAGTCTAGGTCGCTATTCAAAGTTGAACCAGAAACGGCAACTGCAGTTTCCCGATCGAAGTCTCCTACCAATTTTCAAGCTTATCCAAGCCATATTCAAGGAAAGGAGGACTCCAAGGATGGAAAGAAGTCTAAATGGATCAAGTTGCATTGTTGGAAACTGGTTTTTGGATGAAATTGAGAACCCACGATCGTGGAAGGGTTCTAAACCCTATAAATAGGATGCTGTGTTCGGCCATGGATGGAGAGCTAGTTGAAGGTCCGCCGTAGGGATTGATTTTGAAGCTTTTCCTTTCATCTTTTGCAGTTAAGTTCTTCTTCAAAGTTTTTAGTTTTTAAGTCTCCTACAAATTCATCTTCTTCATCTTCTTCTAATTCTCCACCGTTTTTAATCTATTCTCAGTTTTTCAAGCATCTATCTCTACGTTTTTACTATTCATCTGATTTTTATAAACTCTGTTCTTTCTCATTTTTCTCCCCCTTCTGATCCTCATCTCTCTCTATGTTCTTCACAAACGTTGTGCGGTTTTGAAAGTTCTTCAACTTCTTCTTCTAGCTCCTCTTCCAAATCTTCCTCGTTCTCAAGTTATTTATTGTTTTCAAAAGTTTAGATTTTTAGGGCTTTCACTATTCATCTGCGCACCACCTCCTGTTCTTCCTAGTTTTTCACCCGCTTCCACTCTTCTTTTTAATCTGTGTTCTTCATCAAAGTTCTTCGTTTTTCAAAGATCTACAACTTCTCGTTCTTCACCTTCTTCTAATTCGACCTGGTTTTAAAGATGTTCCCAATTTTCTAATGTTCTATCCTGGGTTTTTCTGCACTATTCATCCGTGACCACTCTCTGTTCTATCACATTGTTATCCATCTTCCTCTCATTTTCTATCTTTGTGTTCTTCATCAATCTTATTCCTCTCTTCGTCCTCTACAATTTTCACTTCTTTCACATCATCTAATTCTCTCTAGATTTTAATCTATTTCTCTTCTTCTAACCCTCTATTTTCAAAACTATTTTACTGTGTTTTATATTTTCTTGCTACCGTAGCCCATCGTTCTTCCTTCTATTCACTTCCACTCTCTACCTCCACCTTCCCATATTTCTTCACATATCTATATGGTGGATTTTCTCTCTTTGGTCCTCTTGGCGGCGTCTACTTTCATGGCAGGGTGAAACTCAAAGGCTCGGCACGGCAGAGTTGACGGCGTTCTTCATCCTATTGGCTTACAATTTCTTTTCTCTTCTTTTATTTTGCAAGTTGTAATTTTAGTTTTCAAATACATTGTACATGCCACCTCTCATAGCAAAAAAGTTGATCTTTGTGAAATTGTTCTATCTCTTCCAAATTCTTTTCTTAAACCCTCTCATATTCTTTAAATAGTTTTCATGCAATTTATTTTTCCTTAGATTAATCACACTCAAAAATCCGATTTTCAAAGCATAAGGTGTTTTTCCAACTTGTTCTATAAAGATTATTCCTCCTCGTGGGATCGACTCCGCTTACCACTATATATTTGGTTTTTCCAATCCTTGAAAGTGAGTGAGTGTGAATATTTTGAAATTGTGGCACGACTTTCTTAACGACACTAGTCGGTGCGCATCATGAACAGAGGTAGGAGAAATGGACAATCGCACAGGCATCCACAATGAACACAGAAATTTTTAGGTGGTTCGAGACCACGACGGGCTCCCTACGAACACCCCTCACCGAAACTCGGTGAGGCTTCACTAACATGCTACGAGATGTAGCAACCACGGGGATGAAACCCCAAACACCACACAACCACGCTGCTTCTGCAGCAATCCGTACACACAGGGGCTGGCCCCAGGACGCTGCCACTGCAGCACACACACACACACCGTCGGGGAACACACCCCCCACACAAATCTGACATGGAGACACAGCTCCATCTACACACACAAACTCATGGAAACTTACCCCGCAATGAATCCACACATGCGGAGACGCAAGTCCGCCCACACAAGACAATATTTCGAGTTCGACAAAATAAAAAGATATACAATGACTGCCCAAATTTCAATCCATGCTCAAATAAAAGAATAGAAATGAGAGATGAAGAAATCCCCCTCAAATCTACTATGAATCCTGTCCATTTGAGTAGTAGGGTGTGCTGGAAAGTTTGTCTGCAGAGTGGAAGCCGGCCAAGCTCGCAGGAGACGCCCAGGGATGAATCTTCAGCAACCACGTTCAGAATTGGGATCAGATCGGCAAAGATTTCTAGTAGATGGCGTTCTCCTCTTCTTCTTCTTCCTCCTCCAAGTGGGTGCGACGCCCTCACCCTCATTCTCCTTCTCTTACAACAGATAGAAACGTTTAGCCCAAAAAGGATTAGTTCCATCGAATGAGTTCGCAGCTTCATATACTAGGTGAAAAGAAATGCAAGCGGACCAAAAAGCCCATTCGAAAACCTCTTAGAACCACACCCAATCAAGGGTAGAAACCCTAGGGGTAATGGGGTAAAATACCATGGCAAATGGATCACAAAAAATGGGTTTCGAAACCAAGTTCGCAGACCCGTTCCAGATTCGCCAGGCTAGGTGTCGACACCAATTTGAGAGAGTTCTGTCCCTTTGAAGAAAAGCAGACCCAGGGTGTAGGTGTCGACACCCGGTGTCGATACCCAGTTAACTGGGTTCTGTCCACTTGAAAAGGAAGCCCCCCAGGGACCTAGGTGTCGACCCCAGGGGTCGACACTTGCAGAGGGGACCAGGAAAACTCCCCAATGCAATGACTTTAAGCCCAAAAATATTATAAATGAATCAAACCCAATCTAGGCACATGTAAATTCATTTAAACATAAACTCATACCATGGATTCAGTAGACTGTAGGCAATTTGTACCTACATCATTTAGTGACTCAATTTCATATCAATCTTCAAGCAATGCAAATAAATGAACAATCACATTGTCATAGCTTCATCAACATGCATGTTCTTATATTGAAATGGAACCACATACAAGAATTTTGATTCACATACATCCAGCCAATTCAATGCACAAGCTTCACAATCTAAAACTTGCTTCATACATGTAAGAGTCATTTCTAGTTCAAATCCTACCTTGACCACTTTGATATTGAATCAATTCACACATGAATATCACATGCTTCTAACCAATTTTATACACAAGCTCACATGAAATTCAGATGCAATCCAAGGCATGTAGAGCAAATTGAATTCAATTAAATCACACATGGACTTCATAAGCTCTCCATAGCAAGTCAAACTAATTTTATTAGTTATCTAACCATGTCACTTTCAACTCAAAGATTCCCATTTTCTACACATGCCTTACACATCAAATATGATTCAATCAAGCTACACATGAGTTCTATTACACACCAAGACTATCAAGATCAGTCCAAAAGTTCCAGATACAGTCCAATCATTCAAAGTTCAGTCTAATAATTTCAAACTCAGTTAAAGGCAATCTGAACCCAATTTTTCATGCAGCCAAATATAGAGTGTCAAATGAAAAACCATTTCAACAAATGTCAAAAGCTTAGTTCATTGAAGACCAACACGAAATCCACAATAACCAAATGAGTATAGCGGATATCCATATTTCACCATTGGAGAGGGGAAATCTAACCGCCCATACGGAGAGGCCAAATGAGGTCTGACCCGACCCAACAAGGCCCAGCTCCTTGAAGTGGTAGCCCCCGGGCCCACTAAAGATAAGCCTAATAACTCACTCGGAACAAGCACATCCTAGGCGGCCTTCGGGTTGGGAAGTCTGAGCATCAGTTCGATCGGGAGAGCTCCATCAGAGCCCCATATTCTTTGCCCAGACCACGCACTCATCGCTCGGGAAGACATCTCTTGAGACAGTGCCTCATTCTCGAGCCAACTGATGGAAGCTTATCTGTACGGTCGTTACGTGTCCCTTAAAAGCTGGGAGCTCAAGGGGATAAGGGAGATCAGGAGTCCGCATGCTATAAAGAGCCCGCAAGGAGGTCATTAGCCCCCCCCAAACTCCTCAGCTTACAGGGATCATTCACTCAACGAGCCATTATTTAAACTGGAAGAACCCTCCTGTGTGAAGGTAAGCCAATAACCCTGAGTAGGAACCACTTCACCTTTTGGTGGAGAGGGATCTCGCGCTCCCATCTTCCTCCTAACTCCTCCCTTTACACCATTGCTCTACTACAGTCGCTGACTTAAACATCGGAGGGTCTTCCCCGGGGATTCATCCCTGGGCACCTCTGACTTGTTTCCCTTATTGCAGGTCATACTTCAAGGATACATGGTCATCTTCCCCCCTGCTCAGGAGTAGCGCGAGATCGCTCCTCTTCATCTGGCACTGTCTGTGGGAAACAAACAAAGAGCCATCATGGTGCGAAGGAGTTCTGGCAGGAGGTCTGCCAGCGACAAGGGAAAAGCCCTGGCGGCGGATGAAGGCGCACCTTCCCTCCTCACGGAGAATTCCCTGTCAGGCAACCACGCCAATGAAATACCTCCGTCGGTGGCGGGGGAACAGCTTCCCGGTGGGAGTACCGACGCCCTCCAAACCCTCAACGTAAAACTGGATGTCCTCGTGGATCTCATGTGGGCCCAGGCGGCCAGGGAGGAGAAGTCGCATCTCCCCCAGAAGTGCCCTCCCCGCGGAGATGCCTCCCAGCAAACTACTGGAGGCCGTTTTACCCTCCGGGGGTGGCGGCTCATCCGCAACCTGTCAGGAGGACCATCGCATGCCCCTTCCCCGGAGCAGGAAGCCTCCTCTACCTCGAGGAGGGAGAAGTCCGGAGCACACCGATAGTTCTCAGAGACTGAGGCCCCTGAGGAGCGCCGGGACAGCATGCAAGTGCGCCCCCCAGCCCTTCGGGCCAGCGACAATCGGAATTGTCCCTCCGACTGCGAGACTTTAAGAGGCATTTCACAAAGCAAGAGCACGCCCTCCGCAGCTTGCAGAGGACGAGGAGTGATCTCCCTTCTCTGATTATATCTTGATGGCCGAAATCTCTTCCAGGATCTCACTTCCAACCTTCAAGTCGTATGACGGCCAGGGAGACCCGACCGATCATTACGACAGCTTCGACACCCTGATGACCTTGCATGGGGCATCAGACGTGATCAAATGCCGAGTGTTCGTGACCACTCTGGTCCAGGGAGCTCATGCATGGTTCAGGGCCCTCGCCCCCCGCAGCATTCACAATTTCAAGCAGTTCGGGCAAGTGTTCAAGGAAAGCTTCGTCAGCAGCGGTCCACTTCGATCAGTAGCGGGATTACTGGCCCTCAAGCAGGAACAGGGGGAGAAGTTGTAGGCTTATATCAACCGATTCAAAGCAAAAGCCCTGTGCATCCCCCTCCTAGATGTTGCCTCGGCCATCACCGCATTGACCGGGGGTACCCGTGATGAGAACCTGCGACGCGAGGTAGTGCTTCATCCTCCCACCTCCCTCGCCGAGCTAGTGACCCTTGACCTGCGCCACACAGAGTGCGAGGAAGTCCTCAGCGCCTGCTGAGGCACGATAGGCTCGGGTCAGGAGGTGGACAAGAAGCGACTGTCCGAGCAAAGGACGGGCCAAGGAAAGAGGTGGAACCAGGACGGAGACCACAAAGAGCCGTCCCAGAAATATGAACGGTACACCCCCCTTACCGCTGTCGTCTAAGAAATCTATGAAGACATCAAAGGTTCGGGTCTCCTCCACCAGCCCGAGCCTATGAAGGCGAAGCACCGCAATCACCGCAAGCATTGCCTGTTCCACAGCGATCACATGCATCACACCAGCGATTGCCATCAACTTCAAGATGAGATCGAGCACCTCGTCCGCTAGGGACACCTATCCCGCTACGTGGCCGGGCAGAAAGAAGACCGAGGTGCCCTCGAAGAAATCGACAATGCCCCCCGTGGAGTCCACATCAACGTCATCGCTACCGTAGCCCATCGTTCTTCCTTCTATTCACTTCCACTCTCTACCTCCACCTTCCCATATTTCTTCACATATCCATATGGTGGATTTTCTCTCTTTGGTCCTCTTGGCGGCGTCTACTTTCATGGCAGGGTGAAACTCAAAGGCTCGGCACGGCAGAGTTGATGGCGTTCTTCATCCTATTGGCTTACAATTTCTTTTCTCTTCTTTTATTTTGCAAGTTGTAATTTTAGTTTTCATATACATTGTACTTGCCACCTCTCATAGCAAAAAAGTTGATCTTTGTGAAATTGTTCTATCTCTTCCAAATTCTTTTCTTAAACCCTCTCATATTCTTTAAATAGTTTTCATGCAATTTATTTTTCCTTAGATTAATCACACTCAAAAATCTGATTTTCAAAGCATAAGGTGTTTTTCCAACTTGTTCTATAAAGATTATTCCTCCTCGTGGGATCGACTCCGCTTACCACTATATATTTGATTTTTCCAATCCTTGAAAGTGAGTGAGTGTGAATATTTTGAAATTGTGGCACGACTTTCTTAACGACACTAGTCGGTGCGCATCATGAACAGAGGTAGGAGAAATGGACAATCGCACAGGCATCCACAATGAACACAGAAATTTTTAGGTGGTTCGAGACCACGACGGGCTCCCTACGAACACCCCTCACCGAAACTCGGTGAGGCTTCACTAACATGCTACGAGATGTAGCAACCACGGGGATGAAACCCCAAACACCACACAACCACGCTGCTTCCGCAGCAATCCGTACACACAGGGGCTGGCCCCAGGATGCTGCCACTGCAGCACACACACACACCGTCGGGGAACACACCCCCCACACAAATCTGACATGGAGACACAGCTCCGTCTACACACACAAACTCATGGAAACTTACCCCGCAATGAATCCACACATGCGGAGACGCAGCTCCGCCCACACAAGACAATATTTCGAGTTCGACAAAATAAAAAGATATACAATGACTGCCCAAATTTCAATCCATGCTCAAATAAAAGAATAGAAATGAGAGATGAAGAAATCCCCCTCAAATCTACTATGAATCCTGTCCATTTGAGTAGTAGGGTGTGCTGGAAAGTTTGTCTGCAGAGTGGAAGCCGGCCAAGCTCGCAGGAGACGCCCAGGGATGAATCTTTAGCAACCACGTTTAGAACTGGGATCAGATCGGCAAAGATTTCTAGTAGATGGCGTTCTCCTCTTCTTCTTCTTCCTCCTCCAAGTGGGTGCGACGCCCTCACCCTCATTCTCCTTCTCTTACAACAGATAGAAACGTTTAGCCCAAAAAGGATTAGTTCCATCGAATGAGTTCGCAGCTTCATATACTAGGTGAAAAGAAATGCAAGCGGACCAAAAAGCCCATTCGAAAACCTCTGAGAACCACACCCAATCAAGGGTAGAAACCCTAGGGGTAATGGGGTAAAATACCATGGCAAATGGATCACAAAAAATGGGTTTCGAAACCAAGTTCGCAGACCCGTTCCAGATTCGCCAGGCTAGGTGTCGACACCAATTTGAGAGAGTTCTGTCCCTTTGAAGAAAAGCAGACCCAGGGTGTAGGTGTCGACACCCGGTGTCGATACCCAGTTAACTGGGTTCTGTCCACGTGAAAAGGAAGCCCCCCAGGGACCCAGGTGTCGACCCCAGGGGTCGACACCTGCAGAGGGGACCAGGAAAACTCCCCAATGCAATGACTTTAAGCCCAAAAATATTATAAATGAATCAAACTCAATCTAGGCACATGTAAATTCATTTAAACATAAACTCATACCATGGATTCAGTAGACTGTAGGCAATTTGTACCTACATCATTTAGTGACTCAATTTCATATCAATCTTCAAGCAATGCAAATAAATGAACAATCACATTGTCATAGCTTCATCAACATGCATGTTCTTATATTGAAATGGAACCACATACAAGAATTTTGATTCACATACATCCAGCCAATTCAATGCACAAGCTTCACAATCTAAAACTTGCTTCATACATGTAAGAGTCATTTCTAGTTCAAATCCTACCTTGACCACTTTGATATTGAATCAATTCACACATGAATATCACATGCTTCTAACCAATTTTATACACAAGCTCACATGAAATTCAGATGCAATCCAAGGCATGTAGAGCAAATTTAATTCAATTAAATCACACATGGACTTCATAAGCTCTCCATAGCAAGTCAAACTAATTTTATTAGTTATCTAACCATGTCACTTTCAACTCAAAGATTCCCATTTTCTACACATGCCTTACACATCAAATATGATTCAATCAAGCTACACATGAGTTCTATTACACACCAAGACTATCAAGATCAGTCCAAAAGTTCCAAATACAGTCCAATCATTCAAAGTTCAGTCTAATAATTTCAAACTCAGTTAAAGGCAATCTGAACCCAATTTTTCATGCAGCCAAATATAGAGTGTCAAATGAAAAACCATTTCAACAAATGTCAAAAGCTTAGTTCATTGAAGACCAACAAGAAATCCACAATAACCAAATGAGTATACCGGATATCCATATTTCACCATTGGAGAGGGGAAATCTAACCGCCCATACGGAGAGGCCAAACGAGGTCTGACCCGACCCAACAAGGCCCAGCTCCTTGAAGTGGTAGCCCTGGGCCCACTAAAGATAAGCCTAATAACTCACTCGGAACAAGCACATCCTAGGCGGCCTTCGGGTTGGGAAGTCTGAGCATCAGTTCGATCGGGAGAGCTCCATCGGAGCCCTATATTCTCTGCTCAGACCACGCACTCATCGCTCGGGAAGACATCTCTTGAGACAATGCCTCATGCTCGAGCCAACTGATGGAAGCTTATCTGTACGGTCGTTACGTGCTCCTTAAAAGCTGGGAGCTCAAGGGGATAAGGGAGATCAGGAGTCCGCATGCTATAAAGAGCCCGCAAGGAGGTCATTAGCCCCCCCCCAAACTCCTCAGCTTACAGGGATCATTCACTCAATGAGCCATTATTTAAATTGAAAGAACCCTCCTGTGTGAAGGTAAGCCAATAACCCTGAGTAGGAACCACTTCACCTTTTGGTGGAGAGGGATCTCGCGCTCCCATCTTCCTCCTAACTCCTCCCTTTACACCATTGCTCTACTACAGTCGCTGACTTAAACATCGGAGGGTCTTCCCCGGGGATTCATCCCTGGGCACCTCTGACTTGTTTCCCTTATTGCAGGTCATACTTCAAGGATACGTGGTCATCTTCCCCCCTGCTCAGGAGTAGCGCGAGATCGCTCCTCTTCATCTGGCACCGTCTGTGGGAAACAAACAAAGAGCCATCATGGTGCGAAGGAGTTCTGGCAGGAGGTCTGCCGGCGACAAGGGAAAAGCCCTGGCTGCGGATGAAGGTGCACCTTCCCTCCTCACGGAGAATTCCCTGTCAGGCAACCACGCCAATGAAATACCTCCGTCGGTGGCGGGGGAACAGCTTCCCGGTGGGAGTACCGACGCCCTCCAAACCCTCAACGTAAAACTGGATGTCCTCGTGGATCTCATGTGGGCCCTGGTGGCCAGGGAGGAGAAGTCGCATCTCCCCCGGAAGTGCCCTCCCCGCGGAGATGCCTCCCAGCAAACTACTGGAGGCCGTTTTACCCTCCGGGGGTGGCGGCTCATCCGCAACCTGTCAGGAGGACCATCGCATGCCCCTTCCCCGGAGCAGGAAGCCTCCTCTACCTCAAGGAGGGAGAAGTCCAGAGCACACCGATAGTTCTCAGAGACTGAGGCCCCTGAGGAGCGCCGGGACAGCATGCACGTGCGCCCCCCAGCCCTTCGGCCAGTGACAATCGGAATTGTCCGTCCGACTGCGAGACTTTAAGAGGCATTTCACAGAGCAAGAGCGCGCCCTCCGCACCTTGCAAAGGACGAGGAGTGATCTCCCTTCTCTGATTATATCTTGATGGCCGAAATCTCTTCCAGGATCTCACTTCCAACCTTCAAGTCGTATGACGGCCAGGGAGACCCGGCCGATCATTACGACAGCTTCGACACCCTGATGACCTTGCATGGGGCATCAGACGTGATCAAATGCCGAGTGTTCGTGACCACTCTGGTCCAGGGAGCTCATGCATGGTTCAGGGCCCTCGCCCCCGGCAGCATTCACAATTTCAAGTAGTTCGGGCAAGTGTTCAAGGAAAGCTTCGTCGGCAGCGGTCCACTTCGTTCAGTAGCGGGATTATTGGCCCTCAAGCAGGAACAGGGGGAGAAGTTGTAGGCTTATATCAAACGATTCAAAGCATAAGCCCTGCGCATCCCCCGCCTGGATGTTACCTCGGCCATCACCGCATTGACCGGGGGTACCCGTGATGAGAACCTGCGACGCGAGGTAGTGCTTCATCCTCCCACCTCCCTCGTCGAGCTAGTGACCCTGGACCTGCGCCACGCAGAGTGCGAGGAAGTCCTCAGCGCCTGCCGAGGCACGATAGGCTCGGGTCAGAAGGTGGACAAGAAGCGATTGTCCGAGCAAAGGACGGGCCAAGGAAAGAGGTGGAACCAGGACGGAGACCACAAAGTGCTATCCCAGAAATATGAACGGTACACCCCCCTTACCGCTGCCGTCTAAGAAATCTATGAAGACATCAAAGGTTCGGGTCTCCTCCACCAGCCCGAGCCTATGAAGGCGAAGCACCGCAATCACCGCAAGCATTGCCTGTTCCACAGCGATCACATGCATCACACCAGCGATTGCCATCAACTTCAAGATGAGATCGAGCACCTCGTCCGCTAGGGACACCTATCCCGATACGTGGCCGGGCAGAAAGAAGACCGAGGTGCCCCCGAAGAAATTGACAATGCCCCCCGTGGAGTCCACATCAACGTCATCGCGGGCGGCGCGGCATCAGGCGGAGATAGCAGTCGAGGAAGAAAGCGTCATGCCAAGCGGGCGAGCCGAGCCTCTATTGATCACCCTACGGCCCCGCAGGCGAGTGAACCACAGGCCCTGGTATTCTCTGACCAGGACTTGGAAGGGATAATCACCCCGCATGATGACGCTCTCGTTGTATCGGCTCTAATAAACCATTGTAATGTAGACAGAATACTAGTTGACAATTGTAGTGCCCCTGATGTATTATCCTATGAATGTTTCCTCAAGATGGGAGATAATCCATCTAAACTCCACCCGATCCGAACCCCCCATCTGTGGGTTCAACGGGCAGGCAACTTATCCCGAGGGAGCCCTGAGCCTGCCAGTTACTATCGGCACCCCGCCCAAAACCGTTACGGTTATGGTGGACTTCATCGTGATTAAGGGGATGACGGCATATAACGCCATCTTCGGCCGAGGTATCCTCAGCCGAATGAAAGCGGTGCCCTCTATCTTTCACCATAAAATGAAGTTTCCTACCAAGTATGGCTTGGGGGAGGTCCGGGGTAACCAGGCATTGGCTAGACGGTGCTATATAATCTCGGTTGAAGCCACGATGCCGAAAGGGAAAAACAAAGGAGTAAAGGGAGCCGAGGAGGGACCATCAACATCTGAGCCTGGTGGCGAGTTGCTAACAGTCTTCCTCAATAGTGACCCGACTCTAGGAGTCAAGATCGGAGCCGATCTACCACTTAAGGAACAATAAAAATATAAATATTTCCTTGCCCGGTACATCCATGTCTTTGCATGGTCTGACGAGCACCTTCCCGGGATCCCGGGAGACGTGGTGATGCACAATCTCAACCTCGACCCAACGGTGAAGCCCGTCCAGCAATGCAGGAGAAAGCAAGCCCCGGAGAAGCAAGCGATCATCAAAGAGCAAGTCATCAAGGGACAAAAGATTGGCCTCTTTCGTCCGGTCCTGTACCCTACATGGCTCACCAACGTCGTCCTGGTACCGAAGGCTTCGGGGAAATGGTGAATGTACGTGGACTTCACCGACCTCAACCAGGCTACCCCGAAAGATTGCTACCCGCTGCCGAGCATCGATCAACTGGTCGATTCAACCTCTCGCAACGAGTTGCCTAGCTTTTTGGACGCCTACTCCGATTACCATCAGATCAGGATGGACCCAGAGGACATTGAGAAGACTGCCTTCATCACCGACTTTGGTGTACACTGCTACACCCGAATGCCATTCGGATTGAAGAATGCTGGAGCAACATATCAGGGACTGATCAACCACATCTTCGAGGGACAGTTTGGTTGGAATGTCGAGGCCTACATTGATGACATGCTCATCAAAACATCGAAGGCCGAAGACCACCTTGCCGACTTAGCCGAGACCTTCGACACCCTCCTGTAGTGTAACATGAAGCTCAACCCTGCTAAATGTACCTTCGGAGTCAGATCTGGGAAGTTCCTAGGCTTCCTGGTAACTCAGCGAGGGATTGAGGCCAACTCCGATAGGGTTCAGGCCATCCTGGACATGCGGCCACCCACCTGCATCAAGGACGTTCAACGCCTTACGGGGTGCATTGTTGCGCTCAACCGCTTCCTATCCCGGGCGGCCGAACGATGCCTACCCTTCGTCAAATTGTTGAGGGGACCCAAAATGGCATCTGCTACGTTTGCTTGGGATAAGGAATGTCAGAAGGCGTTCGCCGAACTCAAGGAATTCTTTGCCTCGCCCCCGGTGCTGTCCAAGCCAACCCCGGGCGAAGCTCTACACCTTTATCTCTCGGCGACCCATTCCACAGTGAGCTCGGTCCTAGTCAAGAATGATGCAGGGATCGAGAGACCGGTTTACTATACTAGCAAGGTGCTTAATGAGGCTCAAAGAAGGTACCCCGCAATCGAGAAACTCATGCTAGCGTTGGTTACCTCAGCCAAGCGCCTCCGACCTTACTTTCAGGGGCACTCCATCATCGTATTGACCGGCGAACCCCTGAAGAAGATTCTCTTTCACCCTGAAGCCTCGGGACGCCTCGTCAAATGGGTCATCATGCTCAAGGCCTATGACATCTCGTATCGGCCTCGCTCAGCCATCAAGGGACAGGCCCTCGCAGACTTCATCGCCGAAAGCACCATCCCAATTGAGGAAGCACTTCCACCTACGCGCGGTCGCACCTGGGACCTGTTCGTCGACGGGTCCTCCAACTTAGCCGGAAGCGGTGCCGATATCCTTCTCAAGTCCCTCGAAAAAGCGGAGCTACGGTACGCCTTCAAATTCAACTTCCAGGCGTTCAATAATGCCTCCGAGTACGAAGCCGCTATCTCAGGGGCCAGGTTGGCTCGACGACTGGGAGCCGAGCAAGTCAGGATCTACACCGACTCCCAACTGGTTGCTAAGTAGGTTAACGGTGATTACGAAGCTCAGGAAGGACAAATGGTCAAGTACCTTTAGGTGGTCAAGAGGATGGCCCAACTATTCGAGAGCTTTGAGGTAGTCCAGATAGCCCAAGAGGAAAACTCCCGAGCAGACGCCCTCTCTCGCCTGGCCTCCTCCCTTGACCCCGAAGGTACACGATCGATCTTCCTCGAAGAGCTCGAGCGACCGAGCATCGAATCCGAGCTTATGACCGTTGACCTGGCACCCCGGAGTGACTGGCGGACCCCCTATATATCATGGCTTCAGTATTCTCAAGAGCCCCCCGGCCCTTGGGAGGCTCGGAAACTCAAGTACCAAGCTCGACGTTTTGTCATGCTGGATGATGACTTGTACCGTAGATCTTTATCTGGTCCCCTCCTCAAATGCATCAGCGCCAACAAAGCCAGCCGAGCGATTCAGGAAGTACATGAAGGCATCTGCTGCGCGCACCAAGGAGGAAGATTGCTCGCCAGGATCTTACTTCAGCAGGGTTACTGGTGGCCCACTCTCCAGCGCGACCTTTGTGTAGAAGTGCGACCGATGTCAGTGCTTCGACCATCAGATCCACCAGCCCGCCACGGAGCTCATCACCCTTGCCTAGCCATACCCCTTCGCTCGGTGGGGAATAGATATTCTCGGGCCGTTTCCCACGGCTCAAGCTTAGAAGAAGTTCGTCATCGTCGCCATCGACTACTTCACCAAATGGATCGAAGCCGAAGCCACCACCAGGATCACCGAGTCAGTCATATGGAGTTTTATTTGGAAGTCGATCATTTGTCACTACGGTGTCTCCCGAGTGATAGTGAGTGATAATGGTCGGCAATTTGATTCTCATTATTTCAGAGATAAATGTGCAAACCTAAATATTCACAACCACTTCAATTTGGTAGCCCACCCTCAGGCCAACAGACTGCTCGAGAATGCCAACAAAACTATCTTAAAAGGCATCAAAATCAGGCTCGGCAAGGCCAAGGGAAGCTGGCTCGAGGAACTACCGAGCGTACTATGGCTGCACCGAACTACTCTGAGAGCGGCCACCGCTGAAACACTTTTTCAGCTGGTGTATGGCACGGAAGCCGTGATTCCATTGGAGGTCGGAAATCCCTCTCTCCGAGTCATCCACTTCGAACCTGAGGTGAACGAGCAGAAACTGCCGGAAAACCTCAACTTAGCGGATGGGATCCGAGAGATTGCAAAGATCCGAGCAATGGAATACCAACGGCGCATCACTCGATACTACAACTCCAGAGTCCGAGACAAACACTTCCAGTCAGGGGACTTCATCCTAAGAAAGGTCGAAGCCTCTCGACCACTGGAGGTGGCGGGGAAGCTAGCCCCTACCTAGGAAGGCCCCTACCGAGTGGTCGAGACGCTCGGGAAAGGGGCGTATCGACTGTCCATCATAGAAGGAACACCCATCCCTTGGACATGGAATGCGACTACACTTCGCAAATTCTACTTTTGATCATCTAGCAAGCACACACATGTAATCAAAGTAGAATAAACACCATTCTTCTCTTTTCATTAAACTCTGGTGTACATCAAGAAGGCAACAACCAATACAATATACAGTTCAACAAATAAAAAAAATTACATCCACTGGTACTATGATGCGAGCAGAACGCTCGGCCAACTCGGTAAGCACTACTACGTCCAGCCACTAACTCTGCCTAGTGCAAAAACTGGCTCAGATAAGGGATAGCCGGCCCCGTTGCTCTGAGAAGCTCGGAGAAAAGGTGCCAGAGGGATTGGAAGGACAACAAGAGAAGGCCTCCTCTGCCAACTCTTTGGAAGGAGGACAGAAGCCGAATAGAGAGCAAGCACCCTCTAGTGGTGCAGGCATCCTCCAAAGAGTGAAAGAGGAGGGAGGGGGAGGCTGATGCGAGAAGGGAGCTTGAAAGGCTCCCCCTCCCGATTAGGATGGCGTCGGCGGGACAGGGACAGGAAGGTGACATGCTCCCGCATGTCGAACCCTCTCCCGAATTGACCCCCGGCTGTCGAACCCTCTTCCAAGTTGGAATAGCAGGAGCTTCCCTCCTACTGCCGTCTGCATCATCGTCTTCTAAAGCGCTCTCCATGCTCCGCTGAGATCGACAGCACAACGCTTCACGGAAAGGAAAGATGGAGAAACAGTCAGGGATGGCCTTAAGCAATGGAAGAAGGAGGAGACGCTCCTCAGACCTTTTATAGGCCGAAGGGGGAGCTGATCGCCTTAAATGACTCTCCCCTTAAAAACACACTAAAAGGAGCCTTCCCTGAGACTGTTACCTCATTTTCCAACATTCCCCCCCATCGGGATGCGCAAAGCGGCAAGTCATTTACGGTGGCATGGAAAAGCGGAACGGTGCCAGTGTACGCGCGATATCTGTAGAGAAAATCGGCGCCTTCCCCAACGACTACGGATACGGTAGTCAAATCACACCAAAAGCGGTAAGAAACAATCAATTCAGCACTTAATATTGCCGCTACTATACTTTCCAAAAAACAAAACGGTCTTACACGAATACAGAAGAGAAAGAAAGGACAAGCTTGTACATGAGGCCTCGGGCCCATCTCCAGGCTCGGTAGACAAGGCCCCCTCAGCACTAGACGATCTGCCCCTAGTATTCTCAGCGATGGTCGACCCAGGCACTGACCCCACCTGCGTGGGAATTGTCTCGGTCGTGTGCCCTCCCGAGGCTACTGGAGTTGGCGATCGCTAGGACGAGCTCGAGGACTCCCGACCCCCTTCTTCGCTTGACGTGTAATGGGAAGAGTCGGTGGAACCCCAGTCCGAGTCATAGCGTTACCCGGAAGGAAAAATGAGCCCATTTGCTTAGGCCTCAGCCTCTATGATGGCCCGATTGAAGCCTTGGGAGAAGTCCTCTCGAAGGCCCCGATGGTAGCCCGACTCATAATAAGGAAAGACAGTCTGCTGAAGAGCTGCGTGGTAAGCCTCTAAGCATTTATGTTGCTCGAGCGCTTCCACCCCGACCAGCTCCGCCCTCCTCTCAAGCTTGGCTATCCTTTGTTCTGACTCGGACAGCTTCCTCTCGGCCTCGGTCCATGCATCCTCGGCCCCCCGGACTCGACCCTCGAGCACATCCCGCTCGGCCTTCCATTGCTCACCGCGCTCGACCTGAATCTTGCGCTCCGCATCCAGGAGCTCATTCTTCCTATTGACCATACGACGGGCCAGGGCCAGCTGCTCCGCCAACGACCGGGCCTCCTCCTGGCTCGACTGCACCTGTGCCCGGAGCGGGGCCATCTCCCGTCGAAGGTCCCCAAGATCGAGGGTCAAACGCTCGACCTTCCGATCGAGCGCACCACGGGTCCATGAAAGAGTCTCCCGCTCCGACTCCACCCGAGCGTACGCATCCACTGCCGCGGCTCCAAGCTAGGCCAAGATCAGCCCACCTCCAATAAGTTGCTCGAAAAGCGTGGAGGGGGGACCCTTTCGAAGTTTTTCTCGTAAGGTTCCTGAAGCTATGGAATGGCACGTCTAGTACAAAGAGGGCCAGACGCTAAAGGCACTGGCCGAGGGAGGGGAAACCCTCTCCGGAGCGGCCGAGATTGGGGCACCTTCCCCGAGCAACCCCATCCCGGGGGCCCCACCGGTTGGCTCGGGATGAGCGGCCCCGCCACGTACCTCCCCGGCCTCGGTCGGCTGTGATTGAGTCGCTTCAGCCTTAGACCCTCCAGCTTCGACCGGCTCGGACCGGGCTCCTCCGTCTGGCGCCCCCTCTGCTTCACTCGGCGCCCCGACATCGGCCGTGACCCCTTCATTATCGGCCCCTTCCTGCTCTATAGAGGGAAGAGCCGGCAGAGAAGCCTCTTCGGCCGGGCGGGCAACCTCCGCCTTCCTCGCCCGCTTCTTCTCAACAGATAGAGCCTGCAATGAAGCCCCCAGCAGCTTCGCCACGGGATCCTTATGCTTGACCCCCCGACGTTTGGAAGTGTCATCCCGGGTGACTCGCTTGCCCTTATCTCGGGCACGGGAAGAACCCTCTGAAGCTTGGAAATCGCTCGAAGCCGGCGTATCATCCACGTCGATGATCTCCAACTCGGCTGGCGGTGCCTCATCCTAAACCGCTCGCCTCTGGTCTGAACGAAGAAGAGCAAATTGAAAGAAGGAAGGCACTTACTCTACAAGAAAGAGAACAAGTCATTGAGATCCTCACCTGTCAGTAGCAGTGCTCGAGAAAGATACTCCTCGATGTTAGACGAGGTCACCAACTCAGCAGTCGGCCGGCGATTCTGCTCAAGGATAGCAGCACCCCTCTGCAGAAGGAATGTTCGGGTGAAAGTTGGGCACCGTTGAGAAATTCCTGACTACACCGACCACCGACGCACCCACCCAGAAATATTGGGTCTTCCACCCCTTGTGAGAGGAGTCCTTCACGGAAAGGGACATGCAACTCCTGTTCCGTTTTGCATGGACGAAGAAGAAGCCCTTCCCCGCATGAAGATTCTCCTTCAGCTCAAAAAAATAATGGAAGAGGTCCAGTGATGTGCTCACCCCACACTGGCCACAAAGGAAAATGAAGGAGAAGATGAGGGTATAAGAATTGGAGGCCAGCTGGACAGGAGCTAGCCGGTAGAACCAAAGCAACTCGGCGACAAAGGAATGGAGGGGCAGGCAAAAGCCACACTTCCAGACCAAGAGGAAGGAACAAAAGTGGCCAGAACGAGTGGCCAGACTAGACTCATGAGGCTCAGGCACGAGGAACTGAAATCGCCAAGGCAGCCCATACTGGTTCTCCAGTCGCTTCACCTCAGCCTCCCCCAACTCGCTACGGAGAGGCTCCGACTGTACCAAGAAAACCCTTGGGGTCTGTTCTTTCTGCCGCCCCTCGGCCTTAAGATTTTGGTCCGCCATTGAACAGATGGAGGAACCGAAAGAAGGTGGGGAAAGCTCAGAACCAGAGAACTCCGGAGGAGAAGGAAGCTGACGGATCGCCGCCGCGGTAATCTCTTCTAGCTCCGCTCAAGCCGTTGCGATTCTCCGCTCCTCCGAACTACTCTCATGGTGCATGAGCCCCCCTATATAAATGAAAAGGATGGAAAAACCCTAAACCCCAGAGATAAAGGGACGCAAAAAATGCGCAATGTTTATAACCCCTAGCCGGAGGCAGTGTGGCGTCTCGATCTCCTGAGGAGGGGCCTTCTTTTACTCATCATGATAGGCATATTTTCAGGACAAGCCGCATTATGTAGCCCCTGCAAGAGAGAGATCTCCACCCAACTAGATCCACAAAAAGTCCAGCCCAAATGCTACTCAACCGAGCCTAATTTTGGCTCGGGAGTAGGAGGGGGACAAGTGAAGAGGAGAAATCTAACCGCCCATACGGAGAGGCCAAACGAGGTCTGACCCGACCCAACGAGGCCCAGCTCCTTGAAGTGGTAGCCCCCGGGCCCACTAAAGATAAGCCTAATAACTCACTCAAAACAAGCACTTCCTAGGCGACCTTCGGGTTGGGAAGTCCGAGCATCAGTTCGATCGGTAGAGCTCCATCGGAGCCCCGTATTCTCTGCCCAGACCACACACTCATCGCTCGGGAAGACATCTCCTGAGCCAGTGCCTCATGCTCGGGCCAACTGATGGAAGCTTATCTGTACGGCCGTTACGTGTCCCTTAAAAGCAAGGAGCTCAAGGGGATAGGGGAGATCAGGAGTCCAAATGCTGTAAAGAGCCCGCAAGAAGGACATAACCTCCTCCGAAACTCCTCAGCTTACAGGGATCATTCACTCAACGAGCCATTATTTAAACTGGAAGAACCCTCTTGTGAGAAGGTAAGCCAATAACCCTGAGCAGGAACCACTTCACCTTTTGGTGGAGAGGGATCTCACGCTCCCATCTTCCTCCTAACTCCTCCCTTTGCACCAGTGCTCTACTACAGTCGCTGACTTAAGCATTGGAGGGTCTTCCCCGGGGATTCATCCCTGGGCACCTCTGACTTGTTTCCCTTCTTGCAGTTCATACTTCAAGGATACGTGGTCATCTTCCCCCCCGCTCAGGAGTAGCACGAGATCGCCCCTCTTCAACCATGATCAATCATGAGCTAATGAAATGGGTTTCACCTCTGAAATCATGGAACCCATACAAGTTCAGTTCAAAAATAGTTAAGGGCAGTCCAATGCAAGCTTAACATTTAAAATGCTCATTCTTACCTTTGGCACTGATGTAGCAGTTTGGATTTCTATTAACCTTTTGATGAACCCTGGATAGCTCAGTTCATACTTAGGAGTTAAAAGTATGCCATATGAGTAGGTGTCAATTACATAATCCTTTTGTACAGTCACCCATGTCATACATACATACAGAATAATCAATGTTAGCGATTCATTCATAATTTAGGATAAGGAGTCCAATGAATTTTATCTATGAACCATCTCCCTCAACTGCGACCTGCGCAATAATCCATAGCCAGATTAGTCTTTGTAGTAACATAGGGATGCTATTCTTGTGTAAGCAATAATAGAATTTTGCATATCAAGTAAACATCCATTAACCAATTCAAATCATTCAATAACAAGGTTCCAGAAATCATCATGTTCAACCATCATACAGTTCACCTGAACTCTGGAAAGACTGAAAGCAAATTCTCACACATTGTATAAGCCAAAAAGTCCATCCAACAAACCATTTGAACACCCATTGAAAAGCACAATTTTCAGATGAATGCTCCAAAGTCTCATGAACAGAATGCATAAGACACCATCAAAAATATATTCATGAAGATGCATTGCTTCTCAACCCAGTAAAGCAACCTGCAAAGTAAGATAGCAACATGTGAGCTCATTTACCACAAACCTTGTACACACGAATGTCTCTCTACACATACGCAAAGCACACAATATTTTGTTATCATCAAAATCATTACCAAAGACAAAGAGTGTGCACATTGAACCCAACAGAAATTACCTCAGTTAGGGTTCCTAAATCTCTGTTCCTTCTCGGAGAAACTCACTCGTTCTTGTGCGGTCTGCAGAGAACCAGCGACTTCCGGGACCTCTAACTTCTCAAGGGCTTGATCTCCTTGTATGGGGTTTAGAGGGAAGTTAGACAAAACTAAAAGGAATAAAAAGTTCTAAAGACTCAACCTGAGATGACGATTCTTTACCTTCAAAATACGTGCTCCAAAACTAAGGTTTACACTGGTCGGCGCATGTCGAAGTTCAGGCCTATTTATAGAGTTTGAACTAGGGCTTTGGGATTTGATCAAATTAGAGTCCTAATTTAGAGTAGAATCCATCCTCGAGAGTCCTAGAGATGTCCCCAAGCCAAATCACATCGATCCATGGCTATTGGGATGCTAAAAATCCCATTTTTTCATGCTTCTAGAGTCCTTATTTTCGGAAGGAGGTAGCGGTCACATCGCGACCGCCTTCATCAGGTGGCGGTCTTACGATAGACCGCCTTCTGGCACTTGATCCGAAAAATTCATATTTTCCTATTTATCAGCTATTTATCCCCTAATTGACATATTTATCCATTTTAAATCCAGAAATAGCCCTAATTACGTTTCTAGAAGTGGGCTTAGGCCTATATGTCTCAAAATTAGGTTTTTGGGCCTAATTAAAGTGGGCTTAGTGGTCTACAAGTAATTCTGCTTTTAAATTCAATTGATCCACCCATAATTCATTAAATAGCCCATTAAGCCTTTTTAAATACATAATAATTCTATTTATTCCCCGAAAAATCTTAGTAAAATTTCAGGGTGTTACACCTACTCTCCCACCCCGTGCATCTCTCACTTGTGCCCAACCTCACTGACCCCGATGCCCCCCTTCTCTCCCGTTCTCTCTCTATCTCTCTCCGCTCTCTCTGTCTCTCTCTCACTACGCACACAACTCAGCTAGGTGGGGTTGCTAGCGCTGGAGGGGGAGACCCCCTCCGGCGCCCCCTTTGATGCCCCTCCCTCATCCCCTGCATCTCTTGCCCATGCCCAACACCACTGACCCCGTATCCTCACTCTCCCCCTCTCCTGCTCTTGCTGCCGGTGCCCGGGAAGATGAGGCCCAGTAGCTCCCCCATCACCCCCTCTCCCACCTCCTGCATCTCTCACCCGCGCCTATCCTTGCTAACCCTAGTGTCGTCTTGCTCTCTCCGTTCTCTCTCACTTCTCCCCCTCCGACAAATGGGTGGGTTCTGGCACCCCCTCCTCTCTCTCGCACAATCTCCCCCTCTCTCTCTCTCTCGTTCACTCTCTGCCTCTCTCTGTTGTCTCTCCCATCCCTCCCCTCGATGATTGGCACCCCCTGTGCACATGCCACCATCCCTCCCTGGTCAGGCCACCCTCCCCCCAAGTGCTGATGCGGCCCATTGTGGAGTTCCTGTGTAGCACGGGGGACTCCCATCCTGATTAACCTCTACCCTAACTTCGGCCATCCTGGGGACCCTGAAAATGTGGACCTCGACTATGCCCTATTCATGGTGCCAAAGGTCATCATGGTGGATGGCAACAATGGCCTCGAGTATTAGAACTGTTTGCCACCATGATGGAGGCTGTGTACGCAGCACTAGATAAGGTGGGGGTCGGGAATGTCTTTATCATCGTGTTAGAGTCGAGTTGGTTGATTGCATGTAGGTTAATGGCTAGCATGGAGAACACCCAAGCCAATAACACTAACCTGGTGCGCTACATCGAGCAAGGGATGCCTAAGAAGCTCAAGAGTGGGAGACTCCCATACGACATGGGGTTGCCAACGCCAGAGAGGGAGTGTAGGCACCTAATTTTGGACATCCTACCGATCTTGATTTAGTCAGCTGTAGGCATCGGGAGAGATCCAGCTCCACGGTTTAGCTTTGGTTCTTTTGATGAGGCGACGAGGCCGAACTCCGACACTACAGTGCGATGGAATACAAAATCTAAGGGTGATTGCCAGGGAAGTTTACTTGATTCCCACAGGAAGTTGATTGCATAGTGTGCTTCAAGGCGAGAGTTTGTGGGGTATCGACTTCTCCATTCTCGATCGGTCAAGGATGGAGAGCCCTGTAGTTTGTTGCACCGAAGTCCTTGAACAGAAGCAAAACACTCAAAAGAGTAGAAAAACACCACTTAGAACTAGCCTATGCAGCAAATGTTCTAAAGAAACTACAAAATGAAAGTAAATGGCGGTGGGTTTACTTGGAGGGGTGTTAGGAAGGGGGGATGGCCGAGGCATTCGAGCACCTGCATTCCCTTTTGTTTAGTCTTGAAAACCTCTATGAAGGGGATGCTAACAAGAAATTTATAATATAAACAATGTGATACAAAGGGGATGGATATGCACAGTAGCAAAATAAGAGACAACAGAGGATCAAACTAGGAGGTGGCCACAAAACTGGCCGCCCACTGTTCTAAACGGCCAAGACGGTGGCTGCTTACCCACTGTACGATGCAAGGAGGAAGATGCCTTGCTTGAGCTTCAAGATCCACAAGAGATTAGCCAGAAGAGGAACAACTCCCTTCCATTGAGCTCCCTTATGTTCTCTCCTGCCTCCTCTCTCGTTCACTGGAGCAATCTTCCGTTTCGCCACTCCGAGGAAGATTTTTCTCCTTTCTTCTACTCGTTAACGTGTGCTCCCTCCTTTCTATGATCGTCCATCCTTCTCCCATTTTGTTAGTTCTCCTCCTCTCCTACCTTCCACTTCTCATGCCTCAAGAACGTAGGTAGCGAGGTGGGAGACGAGCTTCGAGTAGGGAACGTTCTGTTGGAATCTTGTGTTTTGATAATGACAAACACTATGACTGATATGTATGATGTCATAAGCATTTGTATTGCTGTCATATATGAGTTACATGGAATAACTGTTGTACACATGTGCCTTGTGTCATATGTGTTTGTCTGTGCATGATGCATTATTAATATCATTACATATGCTACATACATGAAGGTCGGTGCATATGTATTGCTCTGCTTAGTCGAGTCGGTGCACATGGACATTTTCACAGCATAACAGTCCACGCATAACAGTCCGAGCACCTTCACTCAAGTAAGTGCATATACAACTGAAGGTCCGAGCACCTTCACACAAGGTCTATGCATCTGCATTGAAGGTTAGTGCACATCGAGCCATCACTTACCTTTGTTCGAAATGTAACTGCTGCAAGAACCCGCAGGTGGAAGATCCAAACCACTTATTCTTATGCAGTGATTATGCCATTCATGTATGGTCCAAGTTCAAAGCTGCTGGTATGCAAATTGAAGGCCGAACTGTAAGAGAAGTTATTCTAAAATCAGCTTGTCAAACTCAGTCTCGTTCAGCTTATGGACTCTTCTGTCTTGCGGTTATTGGTTTTGGAATGTGGGAATTATGGAGAGCTAGGAATTCTAGTAAATATGAAGATAACTCATTATCAAAGCATAGCATTGTCCATCATGTCTGCTCTCAAGTGAGAAAGGTATGTGAAATAGCTGACCTCAAGGAATGCAACTACAATAACAAGAAAGTTATGGAGCTCCTTGCTATCAATACCAACTTTCCTAGCAGCCAAAACCTGAAAATTGTAAAGTGGATCCATCCCCCTTGGCCTTCTCTCAAACTTAACACCGACGGTGCTTTCAAGCAATCTGGAGACTCAGGAGGAGGTGGCACCATTAGGGACTGCAAAGGCAAGGTTCTCCTTGCATTTTCACATTATTATGGGCAATCAAATAGCCTTATTGCTGAAGCCCACGCTCTTCTAGATGGAATTAAATACCTGCATACAGTGGATACTAAGCCAGCTATTCTAGAATGTGATTCACTCACATTAGTCCGGATTGTCAAGAAAGAAATACATTGCCCTTGGTCCATTCTCAGTTATGTTAGGGAGATATGGAGCCTAACATCTCACCATCACTCAATTAATCATATCTACAGGGAAGGAAATACAGTTGCCGATCTACTTGCCTCTTTAGCTTGCACCTCTAAATGTAATTCCTTTTTTTCTTTCAATGAGCTACCTTCCTCTATAAAAGGTGCTGCTCGGCTTGATAAGCTAGGTATGCCTAGCATCCGCTTGATGTAATTCTTATTTTTTTGCAACAGAAATAAAATATTCCTCCTAGTGACTCGATGGTGGAGTGGTTTTTCCCCTTACCCCTGGTAAGGGGTGCACTCTCCCATTGATCTCTAGGCAGGGTTTCCTGATTTTTTAAAAAAAAATTGGCTGACAAGGCTGTTGGGTTTCTTCTCTCCTTGTTAAGCTTGTCGATATTTGTCTATTACACTTTCTGGGTCATCATCCTGGTCAGTACACCAAACTGGAGCTGCGGCTGCAATCTTTGTTTTGATTAAAAAAAAGTCAAAGTCGGTGCATCTCTCACTAGCTCAGAGTTCAAGTCGATGCACATCATGATAGTCTGCACAAACAAAGTCAGTGCACATTTTGTTATGCGCACATATGAAGGTCAGTGCATTTTTTACTTTATGCAAACCAAGGTCAGTGCATATCTACCTTAGTCTCACTAAAGGTCGGTGCATAGTTTGTATGTTTGCATATAAAGTCAGTGCATGTTCTAGTTCATGATGGACCAAGGTAAGTGTATATTTACTCATGGTGCATATACACAGTCGATGCACATCTTTGTATCATGCATATTGAAAACCAAGGTCGGTGCACATCCTATCTGTGCAAGACCAAGGTCGCTTCATTAGGCAAAATAGGTCGGTGCACATTCTTCCTTGTGCATGTAAAGGTCGGTGCAGGTTTTGCATTTCGCATGCAATGGTTTGTGCATGTTTCATCTTTCGCATGTAGAAGTCAATGCAAGTTTTGTAATTCGCATAATAAGGTCGGTGCACATATCTGCCCTGGGCATATGAAGTTAGTGCACATCTTGTGCGACTGCACACAAGGTCTTGATTTCAAAGGCACAAGGTCGGTGCATGTTTCAAATATTTGTATGAGTTCCAAGTCGGTGCACATAGCAGCATATGTGAAACAAGGTCAGTGCATACTAGTATTCGTGGCATCGAGTCTGTGCACATGTCATCCAAGGTCTGAGCATACAGCAGAAGGTCAGTCATATGGTCGAGCATCTTCTGAGCAACCTGTGAACTTACCTCACGTGGAATTAAAGTACTAGGTTAAAGTACACGTGATTCAAGAAGGAAAGCAGCTTGGAGCATCTGCCACGTGGAAAGTGAACCTCCTCCATCTGACACGTGGTCTTCCAATCATTGGCGGGAAGATTCCCTCCATTATTTTTAGCAAACCTGTGGAGCTCCTGTTTGGTCTATAAATAGGGATCCTGCACATTTGCAGAGTGAGTTAGAAGAGACTAGAGGCGGCCAGAGAATATCCTGAGAGAGGCTAGAGACGGCGAAAAAGAAAAGAAGAGAATCAAGGAGCAGTGGAGTAGTGTGAAGAGAGAGCCAGCTCGGTCCAAGAAAGAAATAGGGATCTGAGAGAGAAAAGAAGACAAACATAGTATCGTGAGAGGATTGAGAGTTAGAGAAGAGAAGGTGCAGCAGTAAGAGTAAAGAAGGAAGAAAAAGAAGAGGGATCTTGATCGAAGGATACCCGACAAGAATTGTCTGTGGCCTCTGGATCAGATCCATGCCACATTGCTCCTGAGTGAGCTACATTGTTGAGTTTAATTTCCTACTTTTCGGTGCTATAGTTTTCATTTCTTATTTTCCTTTAAACTTTTGTTCTAAGTTGTGTATCAGCGGTCAGCAAGCTGTGAGGCCCAACGGACGCAAGCTGTGTTGCAGAACGGTTGGCAAGCTGTGAGGCCCAGAGGATTCAAGCTGTTAGGCAGCAGTAATCCACACTCAGGTTTGAGTGTGGGGTGGATGTAGGTCTGGAGGACCGAACCACCTAAAAATTTCCTGTCTACTGTGGTTTGATTGCTTATCTATTTTTCGTTAGATGAATGCCTAGGTGCACTCCAATTGATAGTTCTGACTGAGTGCCTCTAGAACTCATAGTGTGCTTAGTCTATTTCTGTAAACAGCTTAGAAGTTGCTGAGTGGTTCATTGCATACGCTGACCATCTGTTTGACAGTGTGCTTCATCATAGCCTATAGTCAGCTATCATCTGTTGATCGTATGTTTCATTATAGTTCACATTCAGTTAAGCTAATCAGTCTTTAATTCCGCATAGCTTACTAATTGTAGCTTAAACTTTTAAATTGGCTAGAATTTTTGAAGGGGATTCATTCACCCCCCCTCTGAATCCTTGTCAGCACCATTGCACCAAGTCTTCACAGATTAACAATTGGTATCAGAGCTGGTTTCTGATTCATCAGATCAAACGATCTGTAGAGGATCCTGCTATCCTATTTTTAGGTGCATTTCTATTTGTGTTTAGTCTATTGCTTGAATTACTCTTGAACTGATTTCCATAGCTCATCCACCGGTTTTCAATGGCTCTAATTTAATTCGTGGTTTAGTAGTCTGCATAGCTATGTTAAACTGATTGATCCTGATTTGTGGAAGTTAATTCCACAAGGTCCTTACAAAGTACCAAAGAAAAAGTCCAAATGGACTGACAGTCATAGATCGAAGTATGGAGAAAATCAAAAAGTTTTCGACTTAATGAAAGCAGCTACTGACAAAGCCTTCCATTCTTGCTTTCATGATTGCATGTTAGCTAAGGACATCCTGAACAAACTGAAGACTGCTTGCCGTGGAAATGAAGACTGATGCATGATGGCTAATGGCAGCGATCATAGCAGCAACCAAAATGAAGAGGAGGATGATGATCAGGTAAACCCTTTTGAAAATTTCTCTCTAGATGACTGGCAGGATGCATATGCTGATTTATTAGAGTCACATGAGATGTTAAGAAAATAATATAAAAAATTAAAAAAGACAATTGGTTTGAATAGTTCAAATTTTTCTTGTGAAAAGTGTCTGGAGTTGAAACAATCTCATGATGCTTGCTTGTCTGATATTTAAATGCTTAAGAAACAAATTGGATTGTTAAAAAATAAAAATCAATAACTTGCAAATGAGATCTCTGAACTAGAAGAAAAGCTTAGCTCAACTAGTGATAATCAGTTCTTTACTAAAAATTCTATTCAGAATGAAAAATTACTAAAAGATCTTGATCATACTAACCTAGAGTTGAATAAACTGAAGTCTGAAAATGAAATTCACAAAAGGAAGATTGAAGATAATGAAGAAGAATTGAAAAGATTTCAGGAAGAAAATAATTTAATGTCTAAAAAACTGGAGGCCATTAATGTTGTTAATGTTGAACTGCAAAAGAATCTGGATGAGGCAAAAATTGATCTGAAAAAAGGGATTAACTTAAACGATCAGGTTCTAATAAATGAACTTGTCCAAAATGAGAAGCTAATAGATGAAATGGAGAAATTGAAGGAGCTTAACAGTATCATGTCTGAAAGACTTCTTGCCTTAGAAAAAGGAAAAACTGCTTGTAATGAAGAATCTTAAAAACTGAGCAATCTAGAACAAGAAATTGAGAAATATAAAACTGCAAACAAAGTGTTAAGTGAATGTGTTAATTGCAATGAACAAGAGATTGTCAGTTATGAGATCCATCTTGCTTCTCTAGAAAATGAAATTTGTGACCTGAAAGACTCTCAGTCAAAAACTCTCAAAGGAAAAGAGAAGTTAAAAGCTCCCTTGAATGATGAAGCAACTAAACAAAGAGAAGGGATAGGCTGTGATTCTAGGATTAAAAGGGTTATGAGGAATCAACTGTGTACAACCATTGTGCGAAGTTCAGAAAGAGTTAACACTACTAATGATTTCCTAAAAAAAATTGGCACCTCAGAAAATTCAAATAGAAAACAAAAACCTGACAACCAAGAATCCATCTGTTTTTGAATTCACGGCTAAAAAGAATCCCAAGCAAGCTACTATTAAGACAAATAAGAAACAAACTAAAAAGGGCAGAAAGAATGGTAGTTTGTAGAAAAAGCTGATTCACCCTCATGTTGAGAATGTGCATGCTGTAAATAAAATGAACACACACATGCATGCACATGAAAAGGAGAATCGGAACTTTGAAAAAATGCATGCTAAAAACTCATCTGATAAAAACCATGCTACAAGGAAATCTAATAGTTCTTGTCATTACTGTGGTAAACATGGTCACTACATGGATGATTGTTCTGTGTTGAAAAAGGATGAGCTGAATATTTATAGAATGCATGTTAGGGACTTTCATGTCATGAAATTTCTTGCCACTAAGAAAAGGAGTATCACATGCCTTAATTGTGGTAAGATAGGACATGTTGCTACACGGTGCTAGTTTGCAAATGATAAGAAAAACTCACAGTCATATCATGCTAAATTACCTGCAAACCATCATGGTGTTAATAAGAACAAATCTGTTTCAATAAACTAGCATATCACATGTTTCAATTGTAACAAGCCTAGTCACAAGGCTACTGAATGTTGATTAGGTTCTCATAGAAGAAATTCTTCCTCTTGCTCTCATTGTGGAAAGCATGGCCATACAGTCAAGGACTGTTGGGATGCTCAAGGGAAAGGATCTAACTCTACACCTATAAATTTCCCTTCAAATTAAAACATATTGATAGAAACAAATTTGTGACTAAGGAAGAATTTCGTGCATATTTTAACTGTAGAAAGCCAGGCCACAGAGCTGCTAATTGTTGGCTGGCTGGTTTCAGTAAACAGAATGCTCATTCTGTTAACAAAAATTTCCATGAAAATGCACATAGACTCCATGATTACAGTAATGTGCATAGAAAGAATTTTAATTCTGTTGTTTTATGTCATTATTATGGACAATACGGGCATTATATAGATAACTGCTCTTTGATGATAAGTGATGATCTGAAGGCTCAGAAAATGTGGAAAGCACCATTCAGAGGTGCCACAGTTATTTCAGGACCCAAGACGTCTTGGGTACCTGCTAGTGCAAAATAAGGAACTGCTTTGCAGGTGTGCCTTGTGACTAAAGAATAAAAAGTGGTAAATAAACCAAGGCACCCTAGTATGAAAACCCCATTTCTACACTTTTTAGGTAATATCTGCATTCGTCACATTTGTTCAGTTGAATTTCTTAGGAATCTGTTTTAAACTGCATATCATATTAAATCTGATTAGTCAAAATTTTCATGCATACATATTCTTATTTGCTTTGACAATTGCATTGAGCAACATGAGTCTATTCATTCATATATTGAGCTGTATGTGCACATATTCATTGAAGATATGTTGAATTCATTTCTCATCTGCATGCATTAATGTTTTGACACTTGATTGTGCACATAGAGAAGGTTAGAAACTCATGAGCATAGTCTGCATATTTGTGCATATATGTGAATTGCATAGGTCAATTGTCTACATACACATGTGTTTGACATATAGTCATTGAAAATCTGATGCATATAGGACTGCTTTGGTACTGCATTGTCATGCATGACCATTATGGTATATCAAATGGTAAGCTACTAAAGGGCAGATGAAATCTGTCTGGAGGTTCTTACTATGTGTAAGGTGGTCCTTTAGACCAAGTCCTCTGTCTAGTACCATGGGTCATATTGCATATAGGGCAGTCTGAATGATCATGAGCATGAATCATAAAATCATATGTTTAGCCTTCATTGCATATATTGCATAAAGTCAGGGGGAGTCTGTCTAGCCTTTGCATGTCTTCATACCACTTGTGACTATGTAATGCACTTAGCTAAAGGGAAGTCACTGCATATGCATACATGTAATTAATTGCATTGCATGTCAATTATCTTTAGAAAATTCCAGAAAGAAGTGACTCACTACATATAGATAGGGGGAGCATTTTAATTCATTAGTCTATCATTGTCTGAATTCTCACTATCTACACATTTTCAACTCATCTTGCTATATCTGGGTGTCAGTGATTCACATCATCAAATGATTTCTGTTGACTGCTTCTGAATTATTCATCAGCTGAATTCATACCTATCTTGAATCTGAAATTTCTATCTGCTACTCCTCAAGCTGCTAAAGGAGAGCTTCATTTGAATTTAGTCAATTCTGAACTACATTGCTCAAGTGCAAACTTCTTGCTGCATCTTTGTAAATTAACTGTTCTTTAACTGATCTTCCTAAAAATCCGTCTGATGCATATTGATCACATCTGCTACAAGCATGAGTTCCAATTCTCTCACTTTCTATGCATGCTTGTTAATGTCTTTGCTGCTGAATGTTAATGTCAAAATGTTGATTGAACTGAGACTTGAAAAAACATCAGTTTGCGCTCACTTTCATAAATCAGAAATCATCTCTAATGAAGAATCTTCTATTATACATGCTTAAGAATGTTTGTTGATTTGAATTGGTTTGAGTCTAATGTATTCCTAAGTTTGAATTTGAAGGACTTGAAAATATCTGAATTAGTCTTTTAATAAACCTTAACTGACTATCTCATGTAAATTCATGCAAGACCTTCCTGAAATCTGAAAAGTTAAAACCATGGTCTACTTTGGTTGAGATACATAATGTAAGTATTGTTCTTAAACATTTAATCTGTCTGAAATTATCTTAAAGAAAATTATGGATAGACCAATGACTATGATTACCGAGAAACCTGTCCAAAGGACTGTCATTATTACGCGGGTTTTTATGTCGAATAACCGGGGTGAAGGAAGGGATACAGCGGGGAAGGAAAATACGGGAGTTTGTAGAATGGGCTAGATAGCCCGTGCCTGGAAGGTGTTCGGGGAAATGCCCGAACCCTTACTCCTTGTTATTTTTGCTGGGAAATAGTCCGGGTACAACAATCATGAAGTACCATAATTAACTCTGCTGAAAATTGGTTAAAAATTATATGAAAATCTGACAGAGCAATGGCATAGTTTTATTGAGTAACTGGGGATTCCTGTCTCTAACTAAGGTGTCTCCTCACGTAAAAAGATACTTCTAATGTTAACTATGTTCTCTTAATTGAGAAGTAATACAATTATCATACTGAGTAACTGCGTCATTTCACCTAAGATGTGTTGTGACTCATGTAAAAAGGTGTTGATTAACCAAAATTGCTCATTGAAAAATAGATTGATGTTCAAAAACAAAAACCAGAAAAAATCTTTGCAAGTAATGTCAAATTCGGATGGATTCATGTGTTTAATCTCAATACTACTTTGTGTAACTCCTAAGGAAATCATTGAAAATAATTGAGTAAGATGAAAGGAGGTTAGACTAGAAGGTTATATGAGCAATTGGTTCATCTTTATTAAAAGTTGTTTCAGATATGAGTATTGAATCTGATTGACAAACTTTGTATACATCATTCCTAAACTATGCTTGTCAATTAAAGTCATTTCATAAGCTCTTATAATAGAAGAATCTGAAGCTTAAACTTGGAATTATGGAAGTGGTATCTCACTGAAAATCTCTTCTTCTCAATTATTTCTTTTGGAAATTCTGTGAACATATATTTGTCATTACATTGGCTCAAATCCTGCTCACTGTGTTTGCTACTTCTTGACCTCTATTTGAACAATCTTTGAAAGAACCTGTGTGTAGCTGCCACCTTCTGTCAATCTTCTGTCATGACATTCCTTCTGAATTTTCTCCTGACATATGCCTCACCGTATCTTTTATTGGGCTAAAGGAGAGGACAGGTCTTGTTTAGACTGCATTTATTACTTTTCAAAGGGGGAGGATAGTTTGTGGCCTTATCTGATTAAGTCAGGGCGAAGATTAAGGTCGATTGATCTTTGTCCCATCTGCATCACGTAAGCATCAGGTTCTACATGAATTACATTCATCTTTCAAAGGGGGAGAATGGGTTCCATTTCTGCTCTCTTCAATTTGGTTCATTCCTGATCTATTCCTTTCACTGTTTCATTCTGTCATACAGAGCAGTATTGCATCTCTATGTTCTTCTGGCTACTTTCTGTTCAATTAGTATCATTCTATCTATGCATTCTGTCTATCCTCTTTTTGATGAAGTCAAAGGGGGAGAATGATTTGAGTCATCTGTAGGCTTGGCTGGTTCATAGGCTGAGAATGTTTTGGTTGTCATATGGGTAGAATGAATTAATGAATTGTCATTGTGTTTGGGGAGAATGGAAGAGTAGTACATATCTGTGTCAGCATAAGTTTTGGGTCTCATTCATACCGGCATTTTGATTGAATGCTGTCATAGTCTCATTGTCTGGTTTACATGATTCATATGACTCATAGTGCTGCCATCATCAAAAAGGGAGAGATTGTTAGAATCTTGTGTTTTGATGATGACAAACACTATGACTCATATGTATAATGTCATAAGCATTTGTATTGCTGTCATATATGAGTTACATGGAATAACTGTTGCACACATGTCTTGTGTCATATGTGTTTGTCTGTGCATGATTAATGCATTATTAATATCATTACATATGCTACATACATGAAGGTCGGTGCATATGTATTGCTCTGCTCAGTCGAGTCGGTGCACATGGACATTTTCACTGCATAATAGTCCGAGCACCTTCACTCAAGTCAGTGCATATACAGCTGAAGGTCCTAGCACCTTCACACAAGGTCTGTGCATTTGCATTGAAGGTCAGTGCACATCGAGCCAGCACTGAGTGAAAGCCGGTGCATCTCTCACTAGCTCAGAGTTCAAGTCGATGCACATCATGATTGTCTGCACAGACAAAGTCAGTGCACATTTTGTTATGCACACATATGAAGGTCAGTGCATTTTTTACTTTATACATACCAAGGTCAGTGCATATCTACCTTAGTCTCATTAAAGGTCAGTGCATAGTTTGTATGTTTGCATATAAGGTCAGTGCATGTTCTAGTTCATGCTGGACCAAGGTAAGTGCATATTTACTCATGGTGCATATACACGGTCGGTGCACGTCTTTGTATCATGCATATTGAAAACCAAGGTCGGTGCACATCCTATCTGTGCAGGACCAAGGTCGCTTCATTAGGCAAAATAGGTCGGTGCACATTCTTCCTTGTGCATGTACAGGTCGGTGTAGGTTTTGCATTTCGCATGCAATGGTCTGTGCATATTTCGTCTTTTGCATGCAGAAGTCAGTGCAAGTTTTGTAATTCGCATAATAAGGTCGGTGCACATATCAGCCCTGGGCATATGAAGTTAGTGCACATCCTGTGCGACTGCACACAAGGTCTTGATTTCAAAGGCACAAGGTCGGTGCATGTTTCAAAGATCTGTATGAGTTCCAAGTCGGTGCACATAACAGCACATGTGAAACAAGGTCGGTGCATACTAGTATTCGTGGCATCGAGTCTATGCACATGTCATCTAAGGTTTGAGCATATAGTAACAAGGTCAGTCATATGGTCGAGCATCTTCTGAGCAACCTGCGAACTTACCTCACGTGGAATTAAAGTACCAGGTTAAAGTGTACGTGATTCAAGAAGGAAAGTAGCCTGGGGCATCTGCCACGTGGAAAGTGAATCTCCTCCATCTGACACGTGGTCTTCCAATCATTGGCGGGAAGATTCCGTCCATTATTTTTAGCAAACCATCGGAGCTCCTGTTTGGTCTATAAATAGGGATCCTACACATTCGCAGCGTGAGTTAGAAGAGACTAGAGGCGGCCAGAGAATATCTTGAGAGAGGTTAGAGACGGAGAAAAAGAAAAGAAGAGAATCAGGGAGCAGTGGAGTAGTGTGAAGAGAGAGCCAGCTCGGTCCAAGAAAGAAATAGCGATCTGAGAGACAAAAGAAGACAAACAGAGTATCGTGAGAGGATTGAGAGTTAGAGAAGAGAAGGTGCAGCAGCAAGAGTAAAGAAGGAAGTAAAAGAAGAGGGATCCTGATCGAAGGATACCTGACAAGAATTGTCTGTGGCCTTTGTATCAGATCCATGCTACATTGCTCTTGAGTGAGCTACATTGTTGAGTTTAATTTCCAGCTTTTCGGTGCTGTAGTTTCCATTTCTTATTTTCCTTTAAACTTTTGTTCTAAGCTGTGTATCGGCAGTCGGCAAGCTATGAGGCCCAGCGGACGCAAGCTGTGTTGCGTAGCGGTTGGCAAGCTGTGAGGCCCACCGGATTCAAGCTGTTAGGCAACAGTAATCCACACTCAAGTTTGAGTGTGGGGTGGATGTAGGTCTGGAGGACCGAACCACTTAAAATTTTCCTGTCTACTGTGGTTTGATTGCTTATCTATTTTTCGTTAGATGAATGCCTAGGTGCACTCCAATTGATAGTTCTGACTGAGTGCCTCTAGAACTCATAGTGTGCTTAGTCTATTTCTGCAAACAGCTTAGAAGTTGCTGAGTAGTTCATTGCATAAGCTGACCATCTATTTGACAGTGTGCTTCATCATAGCCCATAGTCAGCTATCATCTGTTTGATCATGTGTTTCATTATAGTTCACATTCAGTTAAGCTAATCAGTCTTTAATTCCACATAGCTTACTGATTGTAGCTTAAACTTTTAAATTGGCTAGAATTTTTGAAGGGGATTCATTCACCCCCCCTCTAAATTCTTGTCAGCACCATTGCACCAAGTCTTCACAGACTAACACGTTCGACGTGGGAGAGAAAACGTTGGTAGTAGGTTGACTAGTAGTTGCCAGGAGGCGGCCGAACATCTCGCCATTCTTAAAGAGAAGGTGGCCATTGCCCTGGCCGTCTGCCAATCATTGGCGGCCAGGGGTCTAGCCTCCCGGCCATGTTGGGTGGCCATCGACCTGGCCGCCCAGCCCATGGGCCCCTTTCTCATACTCTTTTAAATTTTGGGCACAATAGGTCAACTGGGCTAGACTTTAAACTTGGGAAATCAATTGATCCGGAAAGACAATAGCATCACTTATATGGCGGTCAAATCGAAGGTCCGCGAGATGTCCGAAATTAGGCATCTACATCAGCGTATAAGTGATGCCAATATTTTTCCAGATTATGTTGATTTCATGAGCTTTTGAGTCTAGCCCATCACCTTATTGGGCCTAAATCATCGTAAAGATAGGGCCTAAGTCCATGGGCTGGGCGACCAGGCCGATTGATGGCCTCCCAATACAACTGGACGGCCAGGCTACTGGCCACCAAGATTAGAAGGCGGCCAATCATCTGGCCACCTACTAAGTGTAAACAGCTAGTGACCTGAACGCCTCCTAGTAACCACTCATGAAACACATGTCCCACGTTCTCCTCCACTTCGGGGACACCCTCATGGCATGACCCGCTTGGGGGGGGGGGAGATGCTGCGCGGACCCGCATGCATGTCTCTGCCTTAGGATTGGCCTAGAGGGCATTCTCTCAGATCTGGAGAGACTTTCGAACTTAAATGGAAGGAGGGAAACCTCCCGGTAAGGGAGGAATAGAGAGGAAGAAGAGAGAGAACAAGAAAGGAGAGGAGGAGAGTATGAAGCAGAGGGTGGAGAGCCTTGACCCTGAGAGCATCCTCTCTCCTCTCTTCTTCCTGCGACCTTTCCACATTTGCTATGGTGGCCGAGTAGCATGAAAGAGTCTTCGTCTGCGATGCTGTCGCAGGCTATCGGAGTCTTCCTCCTTTTTGTAAAGGGCGGCCATACCATCGGCCGCCTAGGTCTATAAGCGGCCATACCCCTGGCCACCCTACTTTGTAAATGTCCAAGTATTAGGCTACCCTCCTAGTTTGACGGACTATCCCTTTCATTCTTCTATTTGCTACACGTATAGCTTATTTGTTAGCATAGTTTGCATTCACCTTGCATGTTACAACCCCCCCCAGTTCCCTAACATCATGGGTTTTAAATCAAAACAAAAGGAAGGCAGGTGGTCGAAAGTCTCGACCATCCCCCCTTCCCAATACCCCCTCCAGGTAAACACTACCCCAATTCTTACTCCCCCTACGTCTCTCGAGCATTTACTACACTCTTCTAGTTCTAATCGACATTTCTTCTTTGTTTTATCATTATTTTTCAAGATTTTTGAGAATGCAGAACACCACAAGCTCGCTCCCTAGAAGGCATCGCGCTATCATCCTCCTTGCGAGAATCAGGTAAACGTCCTTGGCAATCACGTGTTCCATTTGCACTATAGTGTTAGGATTGGCCCAGTCAAGTTCTACATCTGTGGATAGCTACTGCGACCCCCACCACCGACCAACACTCTGATGCCCAACCGATCCAATTCTGGCACGTACAACCCTTCTGGTGATCACGGTTGGACCGCTATAGCTTACTGTGAGTTCATTGCATCCGAAATCCAAGGTTTCGTAGTTCTACACGTAGTTTTACTTAGCTTCTGTTAGTTGTTTTAGATTCTATTTTTTTATCTGTTAGACGTTAGGCAAAAGCGGTCATATCTTTGGCCGTCTAGCAGGGAAGGAGGCTAGGCCGCTGGCCACCTAGCCCCCTATTGGACGGCCCAATAACTGGCCACCCAACCCGCTGAATGGCCACTCTTCTCGCCACCTTCTGTTCAATTTGTTGCTATTCTAGTATGTTATATTTGTTTTGTTCTGTTGTGTTTGTCTACTATTTGATTTGACAGTTCAGGCGTGACCTCCAGGGTTGGGATTAGGAAAGAGTCGGCACCAAATTTTCTAGGAAAACCCTCTCATTGGACTTAGACTCTTCACCCGGCGGGCATTCCCACTCGGCTGCAACTAGTCTTTGCCATTCGGGAACCTCCATAAGTCATCATGAACCATGGATTCCTACATGGTCATCGGGCAAGTTGTACCCACGAAGTCCCATTAGAAATCCTAAAAGAGGTTTGAGAGATAAATTCTTTAGGTCACCCTAGAGATAAGCCTTTAACCCCTAGAAAATTCCCTTGCTTATCTTGAGTGAACCTTGGAGAATTCACCTAAAAAATTGGATCAAATAAGTCTAAAATCTATTGAGACGTTGTTATGCTAACTTTCTTGTTGGTAGAAACTACGCCCACTTCATAATTGGACCATATTTTTACTTCAAACTTAAAAGTGGGTAAGAGTTGTCTTCAGGGAACGTGTTTTCGCTAATCCTTGTTATGAGGAGGAATTATTTCTTCAATTTGGCATAGGTACACAAATAAACCCACTGTTTGAAATGGAAATGATCACCCAAGTGCCTTCATTAGCATGTTTCTAGCCTCTCCTAATGAGATCGAGAAAGCCAATGTTGACACTGTATCTTCACATAGTGAAGAGGAGTAGGTAAGCTTTAAACCTCCCTCATTTTCACCATGTGAGGATCAAAAATTGATCAATATTCTCTCTATATATACCTTCAAAGATCAGATTAACTTGGCTTCCCATGGGAATATTCCAACTAGCTCCCAGTTTACTCCTCAAAGGGTCCAAACCTCGTTCCAGGTGTCTTCTAGCAAGCCCCCACACGACGTCCCTATTCAATCCAGCTACCCCTTCATCCCGCAAGGGGATACTCAATCTCACCCACCTCCAGATGCAAATGTGCCCCCTAGGGGCATGGACTTTGTTTCCAAGTGGGAGCTCCAATCCTATGTTAGGCAATTCGTTGTCGAAAGCATGCCATCCTCTCATCCTCATTCCTTAGCCCACTACTGTAAACTTCTGATTGCCTACTTTCCTCTGGGCTTTAAGGCCACCAAATATAGGAAGAACGATGGTACTACCAACCCACATCATTACCTCTCAGGATTTTTGATGGACTCACACCAATGGCTTGTTGTGCCCATGTGGTTTTGATGATGGTTTTAATGGTGGTTTTGATGATTGGCTTTTGATGTGAGTTAATCACTGTGAGTCATCTTGTTGTGTCTTTTATATGCTCGATTAATTCATGTATATCATGTAAGTGAATGGAGCTCATATGGCTATCAGATAACATGCTTTATTTAATTCTGTCTAAACTCTGTCTGCACAGTCTCCACAGCAGTGCGTCAACGCATTGTGCTGATGCGTCGACTCTTCAGTCATATTTGTCTCTGTCCACACAGTAGTGCGTCAACTCCTTGAGCTGATGCGTCGACTCTTCGCTTTCATCTTCAAGTCTATACACTCCATGCCCATTCAAGTCTATACATCGTGGCCTTGAACTTTCAAGTCTGTACACTCTTTATTTCAAAGTGTGTACATTGTTACCCTGAAGCCGTTCCAAGTCTATACAACGCCCAAGTCTGTACAGCCATCAGTGAACCCTCCAAGTCTATACATCCAGTTGAACGCAAAGTCTACACATCGCCTCACATCTTACAAGTCTATACATTGGTGATTGGGCATCCAAGTTTGTACATTGGTTTTCAAGCGTTTCAACTCTATACATTGCTGCTTTGACCAACTCTGTACATCTGGTTGCTTGACTTCTGTTTCAAAGTCTTCACATTCATTGTTAAGGCAAGTCTATACATTGGCTCAGGGTCTTCAAGTCCATACAGAGTCTTCATCTTCTGAAGTCTGTACGTTCGTTTTGGGAAGTCTCTACATTCATTCATCTAAATCTTCATCAAGTCTACACAGTGCTTCAACCTTCTTATAGTCTGTACAGCCTGCCTTATCGATTCAGAGTCTATACATCGCTCAAGCGTTCAAAGCATCTGAAGTCTGTACAGCGTCCGTTGTCTAGAGTTCTTGAAGTATATACATTGGACTGTTTCTTTCGAAGTATATACAATACAATGTACATACTTAGACCTTATGACTTCATTCTTGTTGCTGAAGGGAATAGGGTCGACGCTAGAGCTTAAGGCGTCCACGCACCAGTGAAGACGCATCCACGGATACTCTTCACAGCGTTAACTCTACGCAAAGGTTGCGTCAACTCAGCCACTCAAGAAGCAGAGGCCTTGTCAGAAATATTCCAATGCGTCAACGCAGCAATGGAGCAGCGTCAACGCAACAGTTAAGAAAGGCTAGGCTGGTTGCTCACTGGAACGCATCAATGCGTCAACGCCACGGGTTGGAAGCGTCGACGCAGCAGTTAAAAAGGCTAGGCTGTTTGCTCGCTGGAACGTATCAATGCGTCAACGCAGCAAACTGATGGAGTCAACGCAGCAGACTTGAGTTTCACAGGGCACGTGATCCAAGGTGCTTGGCTCGTGATCCAAGGATGGACGAGATACCAGGATGCTACCACGTGGTCCGAACTTCTAGGGCAGGAAATGTGGAAGCCACACGCGCCCAGTGTGCCTGCTGCTGCTATATATACGAGTCTTCATCCTCTGTAGAAGACTGGTCGAAGAAGAAGCCTGGAGAGCAGAAAGCCCTTCGATCCAGAAAAAGAAAAGAGGAAGAAAAAGAGAAGAAGAAGAAATAGAAGAAGAGTGAGCCACCAGAAGAAAAAGGGTTGCAGAGAAGAAGGAGAGAATAGCGTGAGAGAAAAGGAGAGCAGAGGAGAAAGAAAGAGAGATAGAGAGAGAGAGGGTTCGTGGAGAAGAAGGAAGAAGCTATTGAAGATCTGTCCTCTGGCGTCTGGATTAAATCCAAGCCAGATCTGCTCCTTTGAGAGCTACATTCTTGTTCTTCATTTACAGCCTTCCGATTGCTGTGTATTTTCCGTTTCTTATTTTTTCTTTTTCATTTGGTTATTCTTGTTCTTCCGATTGCCCTGCTGGGAATCGGGTTCCTCCTGGTGAGTCAGGAGAAGGGAGATCTGATCTCTGGTTGCAAGCAGCTGGGAGCTACTTGTGGGTTCCCTCCGGTTTGGAGGAAGGGAGGATTGGTCCTCCGGTTCTGGGCTTGTGGGTTGCAAGTCTAGGGGTCCCTCCTGGTCAGGAGGAAGAGAGGTCTGCGACCTCTGGTTTCCAAGTGGCTGGGAGTCACTTGGGTGTCCCTCCGGTTGGGAGGAAGAGGGGAGGCTGTTCCCCTGGTCAAGCTGTGTGGCAGCAACTGTTCACAGACTGAGTCTGCTTGGTTCTAGCATTGGCTAGTGAAGCCTCACTCCGGTTGGGAGTGAGGGGTGAATGTAGGTCTGGAGGACCGAACCACCTTAAAATTATTTGTGCAGTGGTTTGCTTTGCGTTAGTTCCATATCTTCTACCTCCCATTCACAGGTTGTGCATGCTTGGCTAGCTGCATTATCTAGAGAGTTATTTTTTAGCATTGTATTCTGCTAAGTGTGTTTGGGTTGTTTAGCTCTGCCTTCGTTTCTGGTTGTTCAGGTGGCTGCATTGGTGCAGTCTAACTGTTTGTTCATTTGTGGCCTTATCATTTCATCTTGGAAAGCTCATTAATCTTTATTCCGCATATCTGAGCTTTAGAGTTTTAATTTGGGCTATATTTTTAGAGGGATACATTCACCCCCCCTCTGTATCCGGGCCTAGCACCCTAACATGGCTGTATGATCGGGTCCTCTTAGTACATTTGTTTCAAAAGTCACTTAAGGGCGAGACCCTCAGAGGGTTTTCCTCTCTTCCCGCTATAGATCTCCCTAACTTCGACATCGTATCTCAGTGGTTCCTCGCTCATTTTGGCCACATGTCCAGCATTGCTCCTACCCTCTTCGATCTAGTCATAGAAAAAATGAAGCTCGATGAGGACTTCATCTAATTTGCTAATAGGTAGAGGATCTTGGCCTCTAGGACAAAAGTGGCAATCCCCAAAGTGCAGGCTATAACCATGTTTGTGAACAATGCTACTCCCCAGCTCCAGGACATCCTTATGCTCAGCAAGCTTGATACATTCTCTCAACTCTATAATCGAGCTCGCATTGTGCAAGCTCAAATAAGGGACTCTGCCCTTCCTCCTTTATTCGATACCCGTACAAGGGGTCAAAACGTTCCTGCTGGCCCCACTAGGGAAGGGGTCACCACCAATGAGCATTTAATGCCTTTGGTCCTCCTCTTAGGCCAGGTAATCGCTAGGCACCTCAGCCTAATCAAGCAAAGTCTAACCAAGCCACTGGTGGTGCCAAACCTTACTCGACTATTCCTCCTCCTCAAACCTGTGCTAGGGTGGGCCCAAAGAGGACCTCATACCCTCTTTTGCCTGAGTCCTTAGGAGACATTTACTTTGCTGTAATGTCCTCTCAAGCTACACAACTCCCACCCCAAAGAGAATGGGTCCACCCTAAAGTCGACACTTCCAAATATTGCCCATACCACTGTGCCCCATGTTGGGTCTCCTCTGAGATGGATTGAAGGGGGAGAATGCTGGGTCTCCTATGGATTGATGAGCAGTATGTGTACTGCTCTGGGCTGAATTGTCTTAAGTGATTGGCATCATGCTGAATTGTTTTGAGTGAATGGCAACCGTACTGTTTGACTTAGTTGACTGAGGTGTTGACTTTATTTTGACATGATGGTGTATATATTTTGATGCATTTTATATGTCAGATCTTCATATAACTATTGTCTGCATCTTCATACTTAGTCTGTGCATAAGAATAGAGTCGGTGTAACACTTCATGCATGCATATTTGAGTCAGTGCAACTCTTGCACCATGCACATAAAGTCTGTGCACATGTCTGTAGATTCTAAGAAAATCCACTTAAGAAAAGTTAAATTAATAAACAATAAGCGTGAGCACGAGGTGCTAAGGGGAGTGTGTGATCGCCAGAGACACGAGGTCTCAAAAATATAACAATGAAAGCATGGGAGAGATCGCGAAAAATACCTTGGAGTGCAGTTGATTGTAGGTGCTCCTTTCTCTTCAAATCGGCCGGCCGATGAAGAGAGTTCTTCAATTAATTACCCTTGCAAATAAAGACAAACACCAATAAAGATATGGATTAGAAACATGGTGAGTGTAGCATCAATTCATAAAAAATATATGAGCATGAAAGCATGTGCAAGAACACACCTTAAGGGTGGTTGCCCTTAAACCCCTATGCAAAGAGGGTGTGGGGAGATATGATGAATGATGATATGAATGAAATAAGGGAGAAAGAGTGCAAGGAATGCACTATGGGGGAAAGCCTAAAAATGTTTGAGAACAATGAAAATCGAAGGGAGATGAGCATGAGATGGGCATGCAGATGAATACGTATGATGCAATACACAAAATAAAAGTAGAAAAAGAAGAAGGGGAGCCTGTGCCGATGGCTTTGATATTCAATGGGGGAGGAAGCTTTGAAGAAGATGATGAATGCACGTGAAAGCTCCTCTTTCAGCCAAACACAGCCGCACAGAGCAACCTGCAAGAAAACAAAGCAAAAGGAAAAAAACGCGGAGGGGAAGAACGGGGTCCAACCCGTTAACAGAGCAGCAGAGCTCTATTAATAGATTGGAAATAGAGGGATAAGAACGGCAAGAGTCCAATGGAGGTAAGATAAGAACGGGCAAGGTATCCAAACGGAGCAGGGACTCTCTGGGGAAAGGCTGCGCTCGTTCGGAACACAAAAATGAAACACGACCTGGACAAAGGCGTCAATTCAAGAATTGACGACCTGCCAAAGGGCGTCTTTTAAAAACACGACTTAGATCAGGGCGTTAATTCAAAAATCAAATTTTAGAATTTATTTGAAAATTGTGAAACACGTCTGAGTCAAAGGCGTGTTTAAAAACGCGCCCTACCAAAGGACGTTAATTCAAAAATATTCAAAATAGGGCCATTTTTTATTTCTCAATATTATTTTCTCATTTTTTAGGTGGAGGTGCATCTCATCGCCCTGATTCCAACGATTATTTTTGTAAATTTTTCTGACACCCGGAAGGCCACCAAATCACCCCTAGAAGGGGGTTAAAAATAATAATAAAATAATCAATTTGAAAAAGTGACGACCGTGTATAGGGCGTGAATTTGATTTTTGATTTTTTTCTTCTTTTCGAATTCAAAATAACGTCTTCTGTTAAGTCGTTAATTCCTGAAAAATCCCAAAAAATTCTCAGAAAAATCCAGAAAAATGGAAAATGAGTGGAATTGACGCCCTCACTATATGTCGTCAATTTTTTTAAGAAACGCCCAAGCCTAAGTCGTTATTTAAAAGACGCCCCACGTCAAGTCGTTATTTCTGAAAAATTAATAAAAATAGAGAAAAATGCCCAGAAAATCCAGAAAAATCTAGAAAAATCCAAAAAAATAGGGGAAAATAGGAAAAAATAAGAAAAGGGTGAAAAAAGGGAGAAATCCAAGAAAAGTGAGAAAAACCACTCAAATAGAACTAATTTGAGGGTTAAATTGGGGCATTACAAGACAATATGAGATGTACTCATAGTAACGTCAATTTTGGCATGTCTACAGCTGCCCCGCCTTGGTGTCTGCTTTGCAAGGGAGCAGAGCAAACTGAAAAGTAGATGCCAATGTGTGATGAGACACGCAATCAACATCACTTGATGAGAATGAAATCAAAAGCTCGAGATGAAGCAAATCTCGGGAAATCCAACGAAATCAACAATGTTTGGATAAAATGGGGAGATGTGCACGAGGGCACGAAGGAGAATGATCAACTTCCAGCACGGTGGAAGTACCTCAGGTCACAAACCTGTAGGTTTCACAATTGGGGAGCGGTTACCAGCTAATGTGGACGTGTTGCAGCCAAGGTGGATCAAAGGGAAAAGGATTAAAATAAGATGATAGAAATCCAAACAAGGAGCTTCCGGAAAACAACCCAAAACAGCGACAAAACAAACTGAGGATTCAATTCGGCAATGAAAATCTCATATCTTGGAAATTAGTGATCAATTCGACTCCCAAATAGCTCATCAGAATGATTTTTCAACAGTTGATTCAAAGTCCTACATGAATGCATGCTGGGTTTAAAAGGAAAATAACAAATGAAAGATATAATATAATCAAGGATAATATTGTTAAACTGCCAAGACTGGGTCAATAAACCAATTTCGCGAGCTGATACTAAGCCGAAGCCCGTTTATCCACGCACCAATTCGCAAAAGGGAACCATCGTCCCCAGTCTTGGATGGCTCAACGGCCTATCCGTGTGACTAAGACTCCTCTGGAATCATCATTATTTTTGATGAAGGGGAACTCAAATTCCAGATTTACCAAAGCCACAAGGTCATTGATATAATCTAGTAGCGTATGTAGCATATAGTAAAAATGCATACAGGGAGAGATGGTGGAGCAATAAGTATGGGGGAACTGAGAGATGAGGTGCGGGCACCGTGGGGCTTGGATGATGATGCCCGGACGGTGGGACCAAGAGCTTCTTATCCTGTGCTCAAAATTTCATTAGCCAAGATATAATGAAGATAACAAGCAATGAATGAGACATTTAAGCATAACAAGCATAGCATGAATGGAAGCATCAATAAGCAATGACAACATAGACATCAAAGCACTCAAAGCTTAGTGTGAATAGCATTCAAGCATGTATTAGCATGAATAGCATGAGTTAAATTATAGCATTGCAAAGCATCATTGTTTGTTGTTTGTCATAAGGATGACAATCTTGGCATGTGAGATTGAGATTGAATGATTGGAATCAAGTAATGTCCAGTGACAAAGTGATCAAGTGAAATCAGCAGGAGTTGATTGAATGATTTGTAGATGAATAATCAGAATGATATAGTAATCAGAATGATATAGGGAGATGATAATCAAAATGCCCTAGTGTGGCATATCACGAGAATATCGGGAGGAATCAAGAGGTTGATAACAATAAGTGAAGATAGGACTCATCACGTGCTCTTGGTCCTTGCAAAGCTGTTCCTGCAAAACACCATCAGACAATACAATGCAATTTTTTTTTGTTTTTGGTTTTTGGAATATGCAAATTTTTATGAGTTTTGAAAATATTTGAATTTTTATGAATTTTGAAAAATATTTGAATTTTTATTATGAATTTTGAAAGTATTCAATTTTTTGTTTGATTTTGCTCAGGAAATATTCAATTTTTTGTGGATTTTGGTTTAGACATTGTTAATGCAGCATCAAAGGGTTATTTTTGAACCACTGACTAGGGGTCCTAGTTCCTTCCCTTTTCGCTAAAATTACCCAAAGCTAGGCGTGCATTGAAAGTGACGTCCTATAATTGACTGCCCTTGATTAACGGTGCTCCTACCAAGGCCATACTTGAGAAACATTCGGTCTTGGAGGGAGAAGAGAAGAACAATTGTGGATAAGCTTTATGCAAGATGGGAGATATCAAGACTTGAATTCTTTTCAAGGTGTTCCCTCAAAGAGGTAGTCTGTTGCGCCGGGGCTTTGTGCCTTTGATTTTAGACCCTTGACATGCATACGACCAGGGTTTTCCCTGCGGGGACTTTGCCACTCTTGACATGCCATAATTCACAATTTTTCTTTATCAAAATTTTGACTTGATTTTCAGAATAGCCCTTTTGGCAAGATGTATAACATGAAATTCATATTTAGTTTGGGTCAAGACTGCCCCTATTTGAGACTCCTCTCGTATTGGGGATTACCAAGGTTGGTCATCTCATCCGTCAACCTCTTGCCCCTGCATGTGGCCGAATAAAGAAGAGAAAAGACTTTCAGATATTCTCATGGCATGGCCAAGATAGCAACGGTGTTTTTATCAAAGGAGCCAGCTAACGACGCCGTGAAGTGTGTGCGGTGCCCAACTAAGGGTTGCTCTTAACAAGCGGGGAGAGAATGTTGAATTCCCAGCGCGGGTTTTTATTAACCAGAGGTGCTGCAAAAAAATAAGCCTAAAGGACTCTTTTGAGAATGATTTCAATTAAACAAAAGCTTAAGATAAAGGTTTAAAACACCACTCTTAATCTCGTTAAGAAGCACTTGATTTTGAAAATCATGCGTGAAGTAATGAGAAAATGATATCATTAAAATACATACTTACGCTAATATGTTACCTTACAACCTTTGTAGAAGCAGCTGTCAGAGGCGAGGTTGATCATCATGGGATTTGTCCTCTTTGGGAGTCAAAAGGATTGGAAGCAAAGGATTTTAGGAGTGGCTTAACAAGAATGAGTGGTGCTCAAACCAGACTTAGACGAATAAGGAGAAAAGGGAAGAGAGGCGAGGGCTAGAACTCCCTCACTAAGGCGCGGAGACCCTGATCACATGGAACAGTCTACAGAAGAAGGGAAGAATTAGAAGGATGAGTGAGGACTAAAGTCTCGAAAGCAGTGAGAGAATGGGCAGATGCCCAAGGCAGTGGATGTGGAAGAAGTTGGGTCAGACCCAGAATTAAGAGGAATCAGAAGAAGAAATTGGTAGATGGAAGGAGGCGGATCTGGAGGGTCCGGAGGTGGTGGAGGAGAATCATGAGCAGAAGAAGAATCTGGAGGCTCCGGAGGGATAACGAAAGAAGGGACGCGATGCCCTGGGAAGAAATAGAGAAAAAGATGATGAAAAAGGAGGAAGAAAATGAAGGATGTGATATCCCGGAGGAGCAGAAAGATGAATCGGAAGAAAGATGGATGGTCCGGAGGTTCCGGAGGAATGAGATGGAAAGGGGCGTGATGCCCTGGAAAATGATAGAGAGAATAAGACGGAGAATCCGGAGGTTCCGGAGGAATGATGGAAGGAGGGACGCGATACCCAAGAAGGTCCGGAGGTTCCGGAGAAATGAGGTGGAAAGGGGCGCGATGCCCGAGGGGAAGGTCCGGAGGTTCCGGAGGTAGCAAATGGAGAGGGGCACGATGCCCAAAGGACAAAGAGAGGGGTGAAAGATCCGGAGGTTCCGGAGGAAGAGGATGGAAAGGGGCGCGATGCCCAAGGAAAAGACTGAGACAATCAGATGGGGAATCCGGAGGTTCCGGGGGAATAAGATGGAAAGGGGCGCGATGCCCGAGGAACAGAGAAAGGAATGAAGGAGGATTAGGAGGAAAATCCGGAGGTTCCGGAGGAATAAGATGGAAAGGGGCGCGTTGCCCAAGGGGAAAGTCCGGAGGTTCCAGAGGGATAACGAAATCAGAAAGGGCGCGATGCCCAAAGAGGAGGGGTAAAATTCCTGGAGGTTCCAGGGAAATAGCAGGAAGGGGGACGCGATGCCCCAAGGGGAGTGAATTAAAGAAAGATGAAGATGAAGATGAGAAGTGCGGAATATCCGGAGGCGCCGGAAGGCGGGGGAGATACGGGTTCGGGAACCTGGGAAGAAGGAGGTGCAAATGCATGCGAATGCAGTAGCACAGATGTGATGAATGGACAAATGCGACAGAATGCATGGAATGCAAAGAACATGAAGAACATGAAGGGCGAGAGAATGAGATCCTCCTCTTTACCCTTGGAATGGCCCATGAAGCGAAAGATGAGAATAGGGATGAAGTTGAATGGGAGGTGGGTAAAGGAGTGGAAGGCCCCTTAGCATCAAGATAACTGCCCCTCCACGGCAGTGAAAGTGTATAGCCAATTGGCCCAATAAAAGGAGCTTTAATAAGTGGCAACCCCCTTGGAAGGCAAAGATCAACAATGTGAGGGAGTTGGAGAGTTGGAACGGGAAGCATCATGTTGCCCATTGAATGTGGTATATATGGAATGTTGAGCAAAATGGGCATTCGCCCCTTGTAAGGAATAATAAATTCAGAATTCGAAAGTAGAAACAAGGGGTGCCCTGCCCGGCCCTTAGACGACATCAACGCCCGGCATTCTCCTCTGAGCAAGGGCAGCGGCTTAGCCTCTTCAATCGTGCTCGGCACAATAACCCGGATTGGCATCCGACAAATGAATTCCTGTATCTTGAACGGCATAGCCACAGCCAAATCCTTGCTGCCCGGCTCTTGATCATCTTCGGCACCTGTGCTTGTAGAAGGCCCCCCATTCCGAGTAGTAGAGGGAGGTGAAGCGGAGGCGAAAGGCTCCATGAATAGTGATGGTGTAATAGAAGGCGTTGGAGAAAGGATAAGTGGAGGTTCAAACACGTCGAGTTTCTCCCTCTGCTCGGAAGCAGTTGGGATTGGCTCGAGTGCAAAAAGGGGTGGATCCTGCTCAGGATTAGCCATGGGTAAAGGAGAAAGGTTAAGTGGGGGAATAGGCAAAATGGGTTTTGGGGTTAAAGGGATAATGGAGGGTTGAGGTGGTGGTAATGGGATGTTAATTGGGAAGGTTCAATGGTGGATTCAATGGAGGCCGGTGGTGTGGCGGTTAATGGCTTAATAGGTAGAGGTTTAATGGAAGACTCGGTGGAGGCTGGTGTTATGAAGGTTAATGGTATAACTGGTGGGAGTGTAATTAGTGGAGGTTTAGTGGAAGCGGTGTTAGGGATAGGAGGAGACTCAAGGGGTGTCGGTGTGGGTGATTGGAGTATCGACCCATCATCGTAACACCAATTAGTCTCATAAATAGGGGTTGGATCGGGGACGGTGATTTCGTCCTGAGCAGGGGGTTCATCAAATGATAATGGAGGGAGTGGAAAGCGAAGGAAACTCGGAAGGGGTGCCCGTGGAGCTTCATCATCATCGTACACTGCCTCAGATTCTTCAAATGCTGGCTCTTGCTTGCTTGAAATGCCGAAGTCATAATCATCTCTCCTATATTTCCATTCATTCTCCATCTTGGTAATACCATCCAGGAAAGCGTGAAGAGGATTGACTGGAGTAGGAGGAGCGGGCCGCGGGCTCGTAACCCTCTTTAATTGTTCCTCCATCAAAGTGATTTTATCGAGGAGAGTTTGCTGGAGGGGTGTGACCTGAGCAACCGAGGGTTGGCAGGGCATTGAAGGAGGAGGGGCCGCATAAAAAGGCCGTGGAGGGGAATTAATGGGCCGACCCATGGAAGAACCTGGATGGGCCGGATTGCAAGGAATAAATGGGCCTTGGGGCCGCGATGGAGGAGGAATGGAAGGAGGCGGGTGATGGGCCACCCAAGTAGCATGAACAGGAGGAGATGTAAGTGGATGATGGGCCACCCGAGTGTGAATAGAAGAGGGAGGTGGGTGATGGGCCACCCGAATAGGTTTAGAAGGAGGGAGAGATGAATGAGATGCACCCTCAACGGCCGCCTTAAGGGCTTGGATCTGTTGAGGGGTAAGATGATCTAATGCATGGATGATTCGAGAGACCTTCTCGTCATTGGGAGGAGACGGTCCCGAGGGAATAGTGGCCTGAAATTGAGTAGGAGGACCATGAGAATGGACATTGCCCATGGGCCGGATATGACCATAAAAATGAGGACGTGGTCCTTTAAAAGAATGGTGAGAATTATGTTGAACATGTTGAAATTGAGGATTATAAGATGTGCTAGGTTGATCATCCTCATGAATTGAACTAAACATGTTGTTTTGTTTATCAAAGTAAGCCATTATGCAATCCAAATAATGTGCAAACAATTTGCAAAGAAACACACAAGTTGGAATGGTTACCTTGATTTTTATTTGTTTAAACCTTGGTGAATTAATGAATTTTAGCAAAGTTTGGAATGATTCACACAAGGGGGAACCTAGTTTCAATATGAGTTGAACTCCAATGCCAACTAGGGATCCTCTCTCACCACGCATAGGCCAACTAACTCGGGACTTCAAAAGGGTACAACCTGCCCAGCGTCCGTGAGGGAATCCACGGGTGCGGGGACTTACGGAGGCTTGGAAAAGGGATTTCCGGTCCAAAGAGATGAAATGCTCAATGGAGGGTCGTCCCGATTCCAAGAGGGTGTGTGGAATCCTAATGAAGAGAGAGGAGGTCTCTCAAACCGATGCAAAGATGAATGCAGCAGGGAAAATAAGCCAATCAGCACAATATGATCAATCAATAAATATAGGCATCAATCAGCATGAAAAAACCCACAGTAAAAACACGCCCTGGCTGGGGGCGCTACTAACCAAAGACACGACGATGTGACTGTCGTGAATCAAAGCGAGGGGCCAGGGGCAAAAAAATGCGCCTTAGACTGAGGCGCTATCAATAAAAGGACGCCCCTGCCAGCGGGCGTCAAATCACAAGAAACGCCTTAATGTGCGGCGCTAATCAATAAAGAAACGCCCTGGAGAAGGGCGTGAATTCAAAGGCAGCGTAATAAAACCAAGAGAAATCAGGATATATGATGGAAAACGCCCTGTCAGAGGGCGTAAAATATGAATAAGACGCCCTTGGTTAGGGCGTTAAATAAAGCACGCCTCTGACAGGGGCGTTAATTCACTCTTTTCCAGAAAATCTTCCCCGGCCAGAAATGACAAACACTCACAATCACGTGATCATGGCAATCAACAGAATAAGCATGCTCATCAATTTCTTGAATAAGTGGAATTCTAAAGAAAAAAAATAACAAACTGACCAATCATTTAGGGAAGAGTGCAAAGCACAATGGAGGGTGCCCGAGGGGCACAAAAAAGAGACGCACCGAAGGTGCAAATAAGGGAGATGGCACACGCGGGTGCCTAAGGGGAAAGGGGTAATGAAAGAAGAACACAAAGGGTCCCACCGTGATCGCCAATTTGTAGATTCTAAGAAAATCCACTTAAGAAAAGTTAAATTAATAAATAATAAGCGTGAGCACGAGGTGCTAAGGGGAGTGTGTGATCGCCAGAGACACGAGGTCTCAAAAATATAACAATGAAAGCATGGGAGAGATCGCGAAAAAATACCTTGGAGTGCGGTTGATTGTAGGTGCTCCTTTCTCTTCAAATCGGCCGGCCGATGAAGAGAGTTCTTCAATTAATTACCCTTGCAAATAAAGATAAACACCAATAAAGATATGGATTAGAAACATGATGAGTGTAGCATCAATTCATAAAAAATATATGAGCATGAAAGCATGTGCAAGAACACACCTTAAGGGTGGTTGCCCTTAAACCCCTATGCAAAGAGGGTGTGGGGAGATATGATGAATGATGATATGAATGAAATAAGGGAGAAAGAGTGCAAGGAATGCACTATGGGGGAAAGCCTAAAAATGTTTGAGAACAATGAAAATCGAAGGGAGATGAGCATGAGATGGGCATGCAGATGAATACGTATGATGCAATACACAAAATAAAAGTAGAAAAAGAAGAAGGGGAGCCTGTGCCGATGGCTTTGATTTTCAATGGGGGAGGAAGCTTTGAAGAAGATGATGAATGCGCGTGAAAGCTCCTCTTTCAGCCAAACACAGCCGCACAGAGCAACCTGCAAGAAAACAAAGCAAAAGGAAAAAAACACGGATAGGAAGAACGGGGTCCAACCCGTTAACAGAGCAGCAGAGCTCTATTAATAGATTGGAAATAGAGGGATAAGAACGGCAAGAGTCCAATGGAGGTAAGATAAGAACGGGCAAGGTATCCAAACAGAGCAAGGACTCTCTGGGGAAAGGCTGCGCTCGTTCGGAACACAAAAATGAAACACGACCTGGACAAAGGCGTCAATTCAAGAATTGACGACCTGCCAGAGGGCGTCTTTTAAAAACACGACTTAGATCAGGGCGTTAATTCAAAAATCAAATTTTAGAATTTATTTGAAAATTGTGAAACACGTCTGAGTCAAAGGTGTGTTTAAAAACGCGCCCTACCAAAGGACGTTAATTCAAAAATATTCAAAATAGGGCCATTTTTCATTTCTCAATATTATTTTCTCATTTTTTAGGTGGAGGTGCATCTCATCGCCCTGATTCCAACGACTATTTTTTGTGAATTTTTCTGATACCCGGAAGGCTACCAAATCACCCCTAGAAGGGGGTTAAAAATAATAATAAAATAATCAATTTGAAAAAGTGACGATCGTGTATAGGGCGTGAATTTGATTTTTGATTTTTTTATTCTTTTCAAATTCAAAATAACGTCTTCTGTTAAGTCGTTAATTCTCGAAAAATTTCAAAAAATTCTCAGAAAAATCCAGAAAAATAGAAAATGAGTGGAATTGACGCCCTCACTATATGTCGTCAATTTTTTTAAGAAACGCCCAAGCCTAAGTCGTTATTTAAAAGACGCCCCACGTCAAGTCGTTATTTCTGAAAAATTAATAAAAATAGAGAAAAATGCCTAGAAAATCCAGAAAAATCCAGAAAAATCCAGAAAAATAGGAGAAAATAGGAAAAAATAAGAAAAGGGTGAAAAAATGGAGAAATCCAAGAAAAGTGAGAAAAACCACTCAAATAGAACTAATTTGAGGATCAAATTGGGGCATTACAAGGTAATATGAGATGTACTCATAGTAACGTCAATTTTGGCGTGTCTACAATGTCTTTGGTAAGTCTGTGCATAAGAGTCTTATCCGTCTTGAGTCTGTGTAAGTGTAGGCATGCTGCATAATAAGTCTGTGCATATCTCATATGATGCATAACATAGTCTGTGTAATCTTTTTCTCTTGCACGAACAAAGTATGTGCAAAGTTGCCCACGGCAAATCGGGTCAGTGCAACGCTCGCACTTTGCACATACATAGTGTAGCACCCCGTATAAAATAATATATAGACTTTCCCCCAAATAAATAAAAACTTTTGATAACTTTATAAGAAGGTTGAATAAGAAGTTAGAATACCCATTGAGGGCTATTATATAAATATACCAGCATTGAAGTCATCATACGAAGTGACTTCTTAGTGTAGTTGGTTAAGTGCTGTGTCCTCCAAATGGGTGACCACGGTTCAATTCTTGAATCCGCCATTCCCTTTTTGGGCAAAAATATGTATATATATATATGCCACCAACCATTATCATATGCCAAGACACCACCACGTGAAGAAGCTGCAAAGGGGGATGGCCAAGGCGCCATTCATCTCCAAGAGGGCCACCACCCCACTATAAACCTATAGATATACTAATATATGTACCTCCCTCAGACCCCATAGCTGACAAGCCAGCCATTGTTTGCTGGCAACAGACCCCTTTTACCCGACAATGGATTCAATGAATTGAAGCATTAATTGCTTCTTTTTCCCTGGCAATGGACTCTTATGGACCCTTATATTTTTCCATTTCTTATAACTATCCCATACCCTTTAGAATATTATCTTTATAGAAGCGTACCTGAAGGGAGAACCTCTTCCTGCGAGCTTCTTCCTGTTGTTGGATCGTTGCAGAGAAGATTGGTTTTCTCTTCATCCCTTCTACGTGTTTACTCCCAAAAGGTAGGTGTTCTCAAGATCTGGCTTAATTAATAATTAAATAGGGTGACATGCATAAATATGGTAGTTATCACCTCGTGTCCATGCGTTCTTACATTTTAATTCTTGTAAATTACCTCATGTTTAAAATTTTATATCTATGGAATTAAATCTTCAAAATATTGTATGAGCATGATCTTGCAAATCCTGCTAATTGTCCATGTCTAGTCATATCTTTACTTCCTGATTCTCTGCACATTTTTTTTAAAATCATGAACCATAAATTACGTAATTAGTGATCACCATACTTAGAAATTCATATTTATTTAACCCAACCATGAAATTCCAGCATAATCATGATTTTAGAAGCCTCAAAATTTACTCTACCATGGAAAATTATCAAATAAATATTTTGCCTTAAAAATGAAATTGAGTGAATAGTAAAAACACTATTTATGATCCACTTTAAAAATTTATATCTCACAAGATAAAAATGATTAGAAAGATCTAATTGTTACCCATTAACCACCTTGATGTACTCTACCATGAAAAATTATCAAATAAATATTTTACCTTAAAAATGAAATTGAGTGAATAGTAAAAATAGTATTCATGACCCACTTTAAAAATTAATATCTCACAAGATAAAAATGATTAGAAAAATTTAACTGTTACCCATTAATCACCTTGATTTACTCTACCAGGGAAGATTGTTAAATAAATTTTTGGCCTTGAAAACGAAAGTGAGTGAATAGTAAAAATACTATTCATGTTCCACTTTAAAAATTTATATCTCACAAGATAAAAATGATTACAAAAATTAACGGTTACCCATTAATCACCTTGATTTACTTTACCATGGAAAATTGACAAATAAATTTTTGGCCTTAAAAATGAAATTGAGTGAATAGTAATAGTCAACTGTTGACTGTTACTATTCACGCGGTCAAAACTTGATCACTCACAGTAAAAGTGCACCGACCTTGGTCTGTGTGCTACAGTGATGTGCACCGACCCGTGCACGCAGCAAGGCTGCACCGACCCGTGCACGTAGCAAAACATGCACGGACGTTGGTATGCATCTAGCAAACCTGCACGGACCTTGGTCTGCATATGAACAGACCATATATAGACCTATACCTACGCAAGCAAAAACCTGTACGGACCTTATCATGCATTGCACGGACCTTGGTATGCATCTAGCAAACATGCACGGACCTTTGTCTGCATATGCACATACCTTATATAGACCTATACCTACGCAAGCAAAAACCTGCATAGACCTTATCATGCATTGCACAGACCTTGGTATGCATCTAGCAAACATGCACGGACCTTGGTCTGCATATGCACAAACCTTATATAGACCTATACCTATGCAAGTAAAAACCTGCACAGACCTTATCATGCATTGCACGGACCTTAGTATACATCTAGCAAACATGCACAGACCTTATATAGACCTATACCTACGCAAGCAAAAATCTGCACAGACCTTATCATGCATTGCACAGACCTTGGTATGCATCTAGCAAACATGCACGGACCTGAACTGCATATGCACAGACTTTATGTAGACATACACCTACGCTAAGCAAAAGATGCACCGACTCGTACAGTATCTTGCACCGACTTTGACCCTTGCCAACCAAAACATGTACTGACCTTATCATGCACTGCACCGACTTTATGTAGACATACACCTACGCTAAACAAAAGATGCACCGACTCGTATAGTATCTTGCATCGACTTTGACCCTTGCCAACTAAAACACGCACGGATGTGAATAGTGGATTGTACAGACTTCGTCCTGCAACACGCACTGACCTTAGCGTATGCACGGACGTGAACAGTGAATTGCACAGACTTTGTCATGCAACATGCACTGACTTTAGAATAGGCAGGGAAAACTTGCACAAACTTCGTCGTGCAACATGCATTGACTTTTGAATAGGCAGGGAAAACTTGCACAGACTTCGTCCTGCAACACGCACGTACGTGACCAGTGAATTGTACAGACTTCGTCCTGCAACACGCACCGGCCTTGTACCGTATGCACGGACCTTAGTATGCACAAGAAAAACCTGCACGGACTTTCTTTGTGCGTGAACAGTAACATACATGGACTTTATATAGGCATGAATAGTACCATGCACAGACTTTCTATAGGTATGAATAGTAACATGCAGAGGCTTTCTATAGGCATGAATAGTAACATGCATAGACTTTCTATATGCATGAATAGTAACGTGCACGGACTTTCTATAGGCATGAATAGTAACATGCGCAGACTTTCTATAGGCATGAATAGTAATGTGCACAGATTTTCTATATGCATGAATAGTAACATGCACGGACTTTCTATAGGCATGAATAGTAACGTGAACGGACTTTCTATAGGCATGAATAGTAACATGCACGGACTTTCTATAGGCATAAATAGTAATATACACAGACTTTCTATATGCATGAATAGTAACATGCATAGACTTCTATATGCATGAATAGTGATATGCATCGACCTTAGTTTTGCATTTCTACACGAAAAGTAAAATACTACCTGACCTTAACCGGTTGACACCTTTAACCAGTAACGTGGACTTTGACCAATAGTGTTGACTTTGACCAATAGCATTGACTTTGACCAATTTGCACTTAGCTTCACATCAACCGTAGCGTTGACTTGACCAAAGTGTTGACTTTGACCAACAGTGGTGTTGAATTTCTATACATGATTTTTTGCCATCTTCTTAACCCCGAATTGCCTATGTGTCATGCATTTTAAGTAGATGGTCATAATTCATCATTTACACTTGAGATGCCCTTGAAATCTGTTCCTAAAAAATCCACCTTTTGTTCCTACAATGGGTAAACTTCTTGAAATTCTACATTGGTTATATAAATGAGAGTGGATGTCAAAAGTATTACATGAATGCTGTGCATATAGGGCCTGGTCTGGTCCTGGAAGGAGCACCCGAAGGTACTTGTGCCCATGGGAGTTTATTGACCACGGTGTTTGGCATTGCACCGAACTACTTGCTTGACTTACTTGACTTGACTTGCTTGGCCCAGAAGGGGCAGTACTTGACTTGCGTGGCCCAGAGTTGGGCAATACTTGACTTGAGCCCCGCAGAAGGGCGAAAGTAACTGCTTGCTTGACTTTAGACATTCAACGCTTACTCTCTCTACTTACTTGACTTGACTCGCGTGGCCCGAAAAAGGGCAATTACTTGCTTGAATGAATGAATGAAATAGCCAATTCCATTGCACTACTTGTTATTATCTGAGCTTGAGATTACTCACTTGATCATTGATTATTACCATCTTGAAAGGACTTGCTTGAATATTGATTATCATCTTCTTGGAAAGACTTGTGCAATTACTTGCAATTTACTTGCTAGTTTCCTTATTGAAACATCTTATCGAAATTCATGTGATACTCTCTTGATACAATTCTTGATATTCTTGCTTGATCCAACATGCATCATTATACCGCATGAACTTGTAATTAAGTTAAAGATTGTTAGAACTTGAGATATAAATCCTACTGAGCGATTCGCTCATCCAGTTGCTTCCTAACATTTTCAAAAGATTCAGATAGCGACATCCACATGAATGGGAACGAGACCGAGTGAAGAGTGCTAGAGTCATCGGTTGTCTACTGCCAACTAGTCGTGTCCTTTATGTTTTAAGTTCTATCCTATACTTCTAATTATGATTGGTCTAGTTGATTGAAGTTTGATAAGGCTTGTAGCCTAGTATTTGGATTTGAATAAGGAATGTCATAGACTAGAATTATTACCATTTGGTCAATTGGATAATTGTCATCTTGGACATTGGTATTAATTTGGGAATTTAATCTTAGTTATGATTTAGATAAATTGTGCACTCTGTCTTTTGTCAATATATATATATATATATATGTATACTGCTCTGATTGAATGGTTTTATATAAGCTGACCACGACCTCGGGTATCTTCCGCACTTGGGGCGTGACAGTCTTCATGGTATCAGAGCCTAGGTTTTCAATTTCCTAGGGAATAAGAAGTCAGGAAATTAGGAGTCATGGTCGAAATCTAGGAAACTCCAAGTCAAACCCAAGTCTAAGGATAGGTTTGCACCACACCCAGTGAGATGGATAGAGCCATGGGTTAAGTCCTTTGATGACATTTGACCTTATCGTTAAATTTGGCGTTTGACCTTTAACCCTATAGTTATACTAATTATAAATGACACTTGATCTTATGGTTAACAATGCTACTTAGCAGGCTTGAAAAATTCCCTGGTAGGATCATGGTTGCTGAGAGAGCACAAGGGCGCGAGATGCAGCACACCGTGCAAGGTCCTACGTAGGTGCTACAACAAGTGGCGCAAGGCGGAGCCCACCGTGGAGCCGGTGACCTTCATAGGGATTTTTGTTATGTGAACCCACCAAGGTTCACGGGTTCGAATAACCTCGAGGATGCCGAGCACTGGTTAAAGAAAATTGAGGGAATTTTTCGTGCAATGAAGTGTACGGATGAAGAAAAGGTCTTATTGGCCACTTTCCAACTGGAGCGAGATGCCCGAGATTGGTGGGAATCCGTAAAAGCAACATTGCCTGATAACCATGCCTCATGGGATGACTTTGTTGAACATTTTGACAGCAAATACCTTTCCAATCGCATTCAGGAAAAGGAGGCCGTGGAATTTGCCGCACTAAAGTAGCGGACCCTGACTATGGCCGAGTATGAGGCCCAGTTCGCAAGATTGTCCATGTATGCACCTCACTTGGTGTGTACCGAAAGGATGAAGGCTAAAAGGTTCCTCAACGGGCTTCGGGCCCGCTATATTACACAACTCACACCGATGGACATTCAAGTCTATTCAAAGATGGTTAGGTGTGCCCAATTGCTCGAGGACGCCACTGAACTGTCCAAAAAGATTCGAGGAAGTGACAAGAAGGAACCTGTAACCAGCCCGGGGAATTTCAAATCATCGTTCAACAAGAAGCGGTCCTATAATGGAGAAGAGTCTTCCATGGGAAAGACATTTCAGAGGAGTAACAAGCCATCCTCTACTACTACGCCTTCTAAGGAAGTTTGTAAATACTGCAACAAAACCGGCCACAAGCAAAGGAATGCTGGAGGAAGTTAGGAGCCTGCCTCCGATGTGGGAGCCAAGAGCATCGAATCCTAGACTGTCCATTGATGAAGGAGCAAACCACTAAGGAAGAGAAGCATTCGATGAAGAATCAAGGCCGTCTACAAGCTCTCTAAGGCAACAGAAGTAACAGAAGGAGGAAGCATGGAAGGTATACTAATTGTTTGCTCTAAAACTGCTAAAGTTTTGTTCGATACCCGAGCAACTGATTCATTTGTTTCCAAGACGTTTGCTGCTTTATTTTCCAAAGAGCCCGAATGGTTAGACCTAGCCATATCAACACCCCTCGAGAATAAGTCTGATACCACTCATCGTTACCCGAACTGCAAGGTATGATAAAAGGGAACAACCTCCTGTCAACCAGATAAGCCTAGATATATAGGGTTTACCGACTGGATGGCAAGATAACTTTTGTGGATTTTCCCGATGTTGTGCCACGGACTGTTTTGACGGAGATCATGTATGAAATGTCATCAGTTCTCATTGTGGTTGATTCACATTGAAATACATATTTGATGAATGATAAGGTTATGAATTTCAGTCTATGTTTGATTGATTTGGCTATACCAAGCAAAATGCTCATAACGCTAAAGTCTGACTTGGACTAATTTGTTTGAATGAGTTGCTTTGGTTAAAGATTGAATGAATGGAGTGTTTATTCTTCTTGATAAGGAGTGAGTTGAGAAGTTTACTGCCTTGAGTGAAATGGAAATCCATACTGTGCAGGTACAGTGTGGGTTTGAGGCTCAGAACATAGAAATGATAAAAAGACCATATTTGAAGGTTGCTCAAAAGGCAAATGACAGGGCAATGATTCAAATATAGAAAACACAGGTTCATTGTGAGACCTCGCTCACAATTTGAAGGCCAATAGTGAGAATGTTTGTACTATTTGGATCTGAGTTTGAATGGAATGATCCGAGTAAAAATTCATGCTTAACCATGTTTATCTGAGTTGTATGAACTCCTTTGATCAACATTGATATATGTATTTGATTTGTGGAGGTTTCATTTGAAGTTATTCAAGTTTTTCAGCTGTCAGTAAAAGTGTCGACCTCAGGGGTCGACACTTATTTGTGGAGTCTCTGCCCAGCATTGAAATATAGGACGCTGGCAGAAAGTGTCGACCCCAGAGGTCGACACTTTCACCAGGTGTCTACTGTTTAGCTAAGGCAGAACTCTCGTGAAAAAGTGTCGACCCTGAAGGTCGACACTTTCAGGTAAGTATGTTCAATTCTGTGAAAATAGAATGTTCGTGAAAAAGTGTCGACCTCGTGTGTCGACACTTTTCATCACGAATGTTTTATTCTCTTAACAGGCCAGAACACTTCGTAAGAAGTGTCGACCCCATGGGTTGACACTCGGGTCACGGTTTTGCTTTAATATATGTTCTGGTAGAAACTTCAGGAAAAAGAGTCGACCCCATGGGTTGACACTTTTTCTAAACGTTCGATCGGGTTTTTCGGATCTGTTTCGAAACCTTTAAGGGAGGATCCATTTGGTATGGCTTTTGACCCTAATAGCCTTAGGGCGACCCTTGCACTTTGTATGTGTTATAAAGGGGGTTTAGAGTGGGCTTTTATGTCTTTTACGGGATCAAATCCCCTTGTATATAGCCGCCCCCTTCCTTCCGATCGAACAATCCCCAAGAGCTTCTAACGTGGGTTTTTCTTATCTTGCAGGAGGAGGAGGGTTTCCCATCGGCTGGAGGTGAAGGAGAGCTGCGCTAGGTCGTCTTCCATCGAGCCCAAGCCTAGAGTTGGAGGTCGCGATCTGCATCCTCTACATTCGGAGCTTCGGGCGAACATCTTCTACACCGGCTTCATCCAACCTCGGTTCTTTTGTTTTGAGTGCTACCCTCTTTATATTCCTAGCATATTTAAGGATTTGTGGGGAAGATCCATATTTTGCATCATCTTCTTAGTCATCTTGTGCTTAGAACGTTCATCTCATATTTGGGCTTGTATTTCCTGTCATACTATTTCTCTATCTAGACATTTTCGGAGCTTGCTCCGAGTGTGTGTGGGTTGTCTCGTCGTCGTACGAGAACCCACGTGTGTGGGCCGTCGAGTCCGTGTGTGTGTGGTTGCTGCCGTCGAGCAGCGTTTATAGTGAAATCCTCTCGAGGTGAGAGGGGTGGATGTAGGACAGCACTTGGTGCGTCCGAACCACCTAAAAATATTGTGTCGTGGTTTGCTTGTCTGGTGGTTGTTGTTATCTATTTTTCTGTTCGCTATACGAGTGTGTGTCGGTGAGGCGTGAGTGTTCTCAACTGTCCGTCCAAATATTGTTGTCCGAGTGAGTATATCTGTGCACTGGGGAGTTGTGAGAGCTTGCTTGATTTAATTTCAGTTGTTTTAATCAAGCCTCTGTCTTAGATTTTCTCCTCATATCTGTGGCTTGTGTGGGTTGTTTTTATATTTGCAAAGAAGGGTGGGCAATCAATTCACCCCCCTCTCAATTGCCTCCTAACCGGGCCAACAATTGGTATCAGCGCCTCGGCTCTGCTTTTCAGAAAACCTAGCTGTTTTAGAGTGATTTGTTAGGAATGGCCAACAACCTCAACAAGAGGATGATGCCCGAAGGGCATTCTATTCAACGGCCACCCTTCTTCGATGGGAGTAATTACCCATACTGGAAGAATAGGATGACCATATTTCTTAGAGCACAAAGTCATGAAATATGGACTGTTATAAGAAATGGTCCGTATGTTGTACACCCCGATGAGGATATGTGGGTTGATGATGCTATAAAGAAAGCCACTGTGAATTTTAATGCTATGAATATAATTCAGTGTGCTATTCACCCTAACGAGTATGCTCGTGTCTCCATGTGCAGTAGCGCCAAGGAAATGTGGGACAAGCTCAAGCTCATCTATGAAGGTACCATAGAAGTCAAGGAGACAAAGGCGAATATGCTGACCCGTGACTACGAGCTATTTAGAATGAAAGATGAAAAAGATATCTCCCAGATGTTCGCGCGACTTATGGAGATCACCAACGGACTAAAGTCACTCGGAAGAGAGTTCACCAACAAGGAGTTGGTACGGAAGGTGTTGAGGTCACTGTCGCCAAGCTGGGACACCAAGGTGACCGTGATAGAAGACTCCAAGGATTTGACAACGCTCACCGTGGATGCACTCATAGGGTCATTAATGACCTATGAGATCAATGTGATCAAAAGGACGGAAGAGGATCCGAAGAAGAAAAGGCCAATCGCCTTGAAAGCACTCCCGGAGAGTGTCTCGAGCCAAGAGGAATCGTTGGGAGCCACCGACGATGAAGAAGTTGCTATGCTGACAAGGAAGGTGAGACAATTCCTGCGCCAAAGAAGAAGGTTTGGCGGGAAGTTCAGGAAAGGGAAGAGGTAGCCAAGACAAAGAAATGAACCATCTAAGGCCGCCGAAATTATCTGTTATGAATGCAAGAAAGCGGGGCACATGCGAGGAGAATGCCCCAAGCTCCAAAAGAAGAAAGGAAAGGTCGTCAGGGGCAAGAAGCCAAAAGCCATGAAGGCAACATGGAGCGATGAAGATGAAGACGAGCCCATGACCGATGATGAGGAGCAGGACATTGAAGAACTCGTGAAGACGATGTGCCTGATGGCCAATAGCGATAGTGAACAGTTAACTTCTGACACTGAGGCCATTTCAAATGAACAGTGGGAAGTTTCTTATGAAGAGTTAGATGAGAAATATAGAAGAATGAAAAATGAAAATAGGACTTTAAAGAAAAAGATCCATGAAATTGTTCACTCATCTAATTCTTGTGGAAAGTGCAATTTGCTTGAAATGCAAATTAAAAATCTGAAAAATGTTAATGATGCTTTGGAAACCAAATTGTCTTTGTTTGAAAAAGAGATAGCATGCTTAGATGTAGAGAAGAAAAATGCATTTAAGCTGAAAGATGAAATCCAAGAAAAGCATGACCTCTTGAACAAAGACTTTGAAAAAATTGCATGTTCAACTGAGTGAATGTGAAAAAGAGAAAGAAAACTTGAAAGAGAAGAATGAGAATTTTGTCATTGAAATTGAAAAATTGAAAATTGGGAATGGAAAAGTAGTGAGAGAGAAAGGAAAACAAGTTGAAAAGAATCAAAGTGTAATGCAAAACAAAAAAAATCATGCTCATTATGCTGTGAAGAATTCATTTTATCAAGGAGAATGTTCACACACACACCTTGAAAAATAAACTGTTAATACCAAATTCCCCTCAACCTTTAAAAATGTAACTAAAAGGAAAGATTTTGGTAGGAGAAGATCCACGTGTTTTTATTGTGGGAAAATAGGGCATGACATGTATATATGCCAACTCATGCAATATGATGATGAATTATTTTTCAGTAGATACTATGAGTCACTTGGGAACGCTAACGTGAAGGGACCCAAGCTTGCTTGGGTACCCAAATCAAAATGAGCATGGTTGGTAATTGGTGCAGGTCTGCATGAAGGCGGGAGACAATAAATGGTACCTGGACAATGGATGCTCCAGGCACATGACTGGAAATAAACTCCTCTTTGCAGACCTTGCTGAGAAGAATGGCGGAACGGTAATCTTCGGAGGACAGGACAAGGGTAAGATCATAAGAATTGGGAGAATTGGTAAGGACCCTAACCACTGCATTAAAGATGTTTCATTAGTTAGAGGTCTTCATCATAATTTGCTTAGTGTAAGTCAACTTTGTGACAAGGGTCACAAAGTGATTTTTGAATCTTCACACTGCACGATCATTGATGCTATCACACAGAAAATTAAGTTCATAGGTGTGAGATGTAACAACACTTATCAAGTTGACTTTGATGAACTTGCACCAAAGAAACTGTGTTTAGTTGCTAACAAAAGTGAAGATGTTTGGTTGTGGCATCGCCGTCTTGGGCATGCCAGCTTTAATGTTATTAGGAAATTGAACCGTCATGATCTAGTCAGAGGACTTCCTAAATTGAACTTTGAAACTTCAAAGATTTGTGAAGCATGTAATAAAGGAAAATAAACCATCACATCCTTTAAATGCAAAAACATTGTGTCTACAGAAAAACCCCTTCAACTGTTGCATTTGGATCTATTTGGTCCCACCAGGACTCACAGTCTTGGCGAGAAGCTTTATGGCTTTGTGATTGTCGATGATTTCTCGCGATATGCATGGGTTTTATATCTTGCTAATAAAAGTGATGATTGCATTGAGTTAATTGATTTTTGCACAAAAGTCCAGAACGAAAAGAAATATTCAATTCAGAAAATTCAAAGTGACCACGGAAAGGAATTTGAGAATCATGAGTTTGATGCTTTTTACAGGAAGCAGAGGTACGAGCATCAGTTCTCCTCACCAAGAACCCCTCAACAAAATGGTGTGGTCGAAAGGAAAAATAGGACGCTCGTGGAGATGGCGCGTACCATGCTTGCCGAGAATGGTCTTCCACGGTACTTATGGGCAGAGGCAGTGAACACCGCTTGCTACATCACAAATAGAGCAATGGTAAGACCAATCCTTAAGAAAACTCCATACGAGCTTTACAAAGGTAAGAAACCCAACATATCTCATTTCAAGCCATTTGGTTCAATTTGTTATATCTTGAACAATGGAAAAGACAATCTAGGGAAATTTGAAGCAAAAAGTGATAAAGGGATCTTCCTCGAATTTGCTCTAACATCTAGAGCTTACCGTGTGTATACACAAGAACACTTGTTGTTGAAGAAAGTCCACATGTAATAGTTGATGAATTCACAATGAGGAAATCGAGTGATGATCATTTTCTTATTACAGGTGAGGGCAAAATTGAAAAGGGAGAGTCAAGCAAACAAGGTGAGGTAGCAAATCAAGAAGAAGAAAAAGAACAAGAAGAAGAAGAAGTGGAACAAGAGCAACATCCGAATCTTCCACACTAATGGACCACGCACAGGGACCATCCATTGGAGAACGTGATCGGCGGTGTGGATGAAGGAATTCGAACTCGGGCTTCAATGAGGGAAGTAGAAATTCACGATAATCTAGCTTTACTTTCTAGCATTGAGCCTAAATCATTATATGATGCTTTGAATGATAATTCTTGGGTTCTCGCCATGCAAGAAGAGCTACACCAATTCCAAAGGAATCGGGTGTGGTTCCTCGTGCCTCGGCCTGATGGCCATCCTATCATTGGAACTAAGTGAGTTTTCCGAAACAAACTTAGTGAAGATGGGGTGGTTGTAAGGAATAAGGCAAGATTAGTAGCCAAGGGCTACTCTCAAGAATTTTGCATTGATTTTGATGAATCATTTGCACCTGTGGCTAGATTGGAAGCAGTTAGAATTTTACTTGCTTATGCTTGTCATAGGAACATGAAACTATTTCAAATGGACGTGAAGAGTGCCTTCCTCAATGGAGTGATCAAAGAAGAAGTGTACGTGGAGCAACCACCGGGCTTTGAAGATGAAAGGTTTCCCGACCACGTATTCAAATTGGACAAGGCACTATACTGTTTGAAACAGGCTCCCCGGGCATGGTATGATAGATTAAGTTCATTTCTTATTGAAAACGGCTTCAAACGAGGTAACATAGACCAAACTTTGTTTACAAAAACTTGTGATGATCATTCATTAATTGTTCAAGTTTATGTAGATGATATTATTTTTGGAGCCTCCAATATAAAAATGAATGATGAATTTTCCCAACTTATGCAGGGGGAGTTCGAGATGAGCTTGATGGGAGAGCTCAACTTCTTCTTGGGATTACAGATAAAGCAAATGGATGATGGCATTTTCATCAACCAGAAGAAGTATACACAAGAAATCGTGAAGAAATTTCAACATGAGACTGCCAAGCCCTTTGCAACACCAATGTCCACCTTACAGAAAATGGAGGAAGAAAAAGGTAACAAAGTTGATCAAAAACTTTTTAGGGGTATGATAGGATCCTTGCTTTATTTGACTGCTAGTAGGCCTGATATACACTTCAGTGTTTGTCTCTGTGCAAGATACCAATCTTGTCCTAGGGACTCTCATTTAGCGACCGTGAAAACGATCTTCAGGTATTTGAATGGAACCCTTGACCTTGGTTTGTGGTATCCAAGGAATAATTCATTTGATTTACGTGCTTTCACTGACTCTGATTATGCTGGTTGTAAGATGGATCGAAAAAGCACAAGCGGTCACTGTTAGTTTCTTGGGGGTTGCATGGTTTCATGGACCTCAAAGAAATAACATTGTGTGGCTTTATCAACTGCCAAAACCGAGTACGTGGCTGCCGGCAGTTGTGCGGATCAGGTGCTTTGGATCCAACATCAGTTGCTGGATTTTGGTTTTTCATTAAAGAAAAATCCCATAATATGTGATAACACTTCTGCAATAAACTTGTCCAAGAATCTTTTCCAACATTCCAGCACTAAGTACATAGAAGTTAGACACCACTTTATAAGAGATCATATCAATAAAGGTGATTTTGAACTTGTTTTTGTTGATACAAAACACCAACTTGCTGATATATTTACAAAACCTTTGAATTCTGAACAATTTTGCTTTCTAAGAAGAGAATTAGGAGTGTGCAGATTAGACACTTAGATATTTTGAGCTGAATTGTACATACACTCTTTTCATCTTTTTTATAAAGAAACCGTTCATATTGCCTTTTGATTTGCACATAATAGTTTTCATTGTCTTTACTCATCAAACTTTGTCTTTTGTTCATATCACAGTGAATAACAACTTTGGTTATTATACATGCTTTCATCCTTTTGCATCCACATGTACATAACTGCATATACTTCATCAATGTGTGCATGAATGCCATGATTTACCAGTATATCAAATAGTGTTAGTGGAAAGGTAGATCAAGCCCACCTGGAAGCTTTCATCATGTGTGAGTGTGGTCTTCGGACCTAAGTACTCCGCCACGTACCGGTAATCAAATTACTTGAAAACATCATTTTGAAATGCTTGAGTGTATATAATTTACACATCCTTCAGTTGATATCTTCTATGACCTTCCGCCCTTGCTAAATAAAATACTTTGACTAGGACATGTTTTAACATGGCACATATTAAGGGGGAGGTTTTTTGCTATAACGGTGCATACACTTAGGGGGAGACATCACCAGGAATAGGCTAATTCATCTCTTACATTCTACGCAGTCTCTCACACAATTTGCACATGTGAGTTAATGAATCTAACTGATAAGGATTTCACTTATTCCACTTAACACATTTTAGGACTCTGAAACCCCTACATGGAAATCACGTGACTTGTGAGGAAAAAGCTGTCAGCCCCGTCAAAAATAGTCAATAAGTGTGATTTGACATGAAGTAAATCGGGAATCCCCCCTGAGATAAAGGAGGAAACTCGCATTGAAAAGTGTCCTATCCATATTATCATAAGTGACAATGCCGAGTAACCGGGAAGTGCCCCTGAAACAAAGGGCATGACTCGTGTCAAAAGGTTAGTCATCTTGTCTTTCAAAAAATCAAAATAATCTTGGGGTTGTGCGAAGCTACCAAAAGTCGAGCATGTTGTATGAAAGTGTAGGGAAGAAAAGTTTCTATTTGTGTTCTTTAGAAAATCTGAAAATCCTTGCTATCTAGATTTCATTGCTCATATTTCACATATTCATCTAGGGAGTGATTGTATGGATGTACACCTTGAATCAGTCATATTTCATGAGTCTTGCAGTACCACTTCTTGTAGGCACTACTCTTTTACTATTGCACATGAAATTCATGTTCTTGGTCTATAGCATATTTCCTAACCCGTTCATAAAGAACATGTTTGCTATTTTATGGTATGATGAGTGCATATGTGCTTGACTGGTCATTACTTGCGTTTCATATTCATCTCCTTGAGTTAATTGTGCATATTGAGGCTTAACTTTCATCCTTTACCATTTTAATAATCCCCTATGTGACTCTGACAAAAAAGGGGAGAAATAACCTTGCATTGCTTGAATGAAGATTCATGACTTGCTTAGTTTTTGATTGATTGTGTTTTTGGCAAATAGGGTGAGTTGATCTCTACATGTTAATTCGGCAAGTTATGAATTCCTGACTGAAAATCATGCATCTGGTGTGCATGAGAAAATGGTTGTTTTGGTTCAAAAATTGTCATCCTTCATGCAAATATTATAGTTCTATCAACAGTTTTATCTTCGTCAAAAAGGGAGAGATTGTTGTGCCCCGGATTATTTTGACGGAGATCATGTATGAAATGTCATCAGTTCTCATTGTGGTTGATTCACATTGAAATACATATTTGATGAATGATAAGGTTATGAATTTCAGTCTGTGTTTGATTGATTTGGCTATACCAAGTAAAATGCTCATAACGCTAAAGTTTGACTTGGACTAATTTGTTTGAATGAGTTGCTTTGGTTAAAGATTGAATGAATGGAGTGTTTATTCTTCTTGATAAGGAGTGAGTTGAGAAGTTTACTGCCTTGAGTGAAATGGAAATCCATACTGTGCAGGTACAGTGTGGGTTTGAGGCTCAGAACATAGAAATGATAAAAAGACCATATTTGAAGGTTGCTCAAAAGGCAAATGACATGGCAATGATTCAAATATAGAAAACACAGGTTCATTGTGAGACCTCGCTCAAAATTTGAAGGCCAATGGTGAGAATGTTTGTACTATTTGGATCTGAGTTTGAATGGAATGATCTGGGTAAAAATTCATGCTTAACCATGTTTATCTGAGTTGTATGAACTCCTTTGATCAACATTGATATATGTATTTGATTTGTGGAGGTTTCATTTGAAGTTATTCAAGTTTTTCAGCTGTCAGTAAAAGTGTCGACCTTAGGGGTCGACACTTATTTGTGGAGTCTCTGCCCTGCGTTGAAATATAGGACGCTGGCAGAAAGTGTCGACCCCAGAGGTCGACACTTTCACCACGTGTCTGCTGTTTAGCTAAGGCAGAACTCTCGTGAAAAAGTGTCGACCCTGAAGGTCGACACTTTCAGGTAAGTATGTTCAATTCTGTGAAAACAGAATGTCTGTGAAAAAGTGTCGACCTCGTGTGTCGACACTTTTCATCACGAATGTTTTGTTCTCTTAACAGGCCAGAACACTTCGTAAGAAGTGTCGACCCCATGGGTCGACACTCGTGTCGCAGTTTTGCTTTAATATATGTTCTGGCAGAAACTTCAGGAAAAAGAGTCGACCCCATGGGTCGACACTTTTTCTGAACGTTCGATCGGGTTTTTCGGATCTGTTTCGAAACCTTTAAGGGAGAATCCATTTGGTATGGCTTTTGACCCTAATAGCCTTAGGGCGGCCCTTGCACTTTGTATGTGTTATAAAGGGGGTTTAGAGTGGGCTTTTATGTCTTTTGGGGGATCAAATCTCCTTGTATATAGCCGCCCCCTTCCTTCCGATCGAACAATCCCCAAGAGCTTCTAACGTGGGTTTTTCTTGTCTTGCAGGAGGAGGAGGGTTTCCCATCGGCTGGAGGTGAAAGAGAGCTATGCTAGGTCGTCTTCCATTGAGCCCAAGCCTAGAGTTGGAGGTCGCGATCTGCATCCTCTACATCCGGAGCTTCAGGCGAACATCTTCTACACCATCTTCATCCAACCTCGGTTCATTTGTTCTGAGTGCTACCCTCTTTATATTCCTAGCATATTTAAGGATTTGTGGGGAAGATCCATATTGTTCATCATCTTCTTAGTCATCTTGTGCTTAGAACGTTCATCTCATATTTGGGCTTGTATTTCCTTTCATACTATTTCTCTATCTAGACATTTTCGGAGCTTGCTCCGAGTGTGTGTGGGTTGTCTCGTCATCGTACGAGAACCCACGTGTGTGGGCCGTCGAGCCCGTGTGTGTGTGGTTGCTACCGTCGAGCAGCGTTTATAGTGAAATCCTCTCGAGGTGAGAGGGGTGGACGTAGGACGGCACTTGGTGCGTTCGAACCACCTAAAAATATTGTGTCGTGGTTTACTTGTCTGGTGGTTGTTGTTATCTATTTTTCCGTTCGCTATACGAGTGTGTGTCGGTGAGGCGTGAGTGTTCTCAACTGTCCGTCCAAATATTGTTGTTCGAGTGAGTATATCTGTGCGCTGGGGAGTTATGGGAGCTTGCTTGATTTAATTTCAGTTGTTTTAATCAAGCCTCTGTCTTAGATTTTCTCCTCATATCTGTGGCTTGTGTGGGTTGTTTTTATATTTGCAAAGAAGGGTGGGCAATCAATTCACCCCCCTCTCAATTGCCTCTTAACCAGGCCAACACCCGAGCTGATTTATATTAGCCCTCGGAATAGAACCCCTCTTATCTCAGCTCTCCGAGCTAGCAAAAGAAAAGGTTGCGTGGCTTTCCTAGCCTTTGTGACTGCCATGAAAGGCAAGGAGACGAAATTTGAAGACACCCGTGTAATTCAGGATTCTCCCGATGTTTTTTTTTGAAGAATTAACCGGCTTACCCCCAAAAAGGGAAGTGTCGTTCACAATCGACCTTGTCCCTGGTGTTGGTCCCGACAACTGAAGAAGCACGAAGAGAACTACCCGATGCTTGACTTAGAGCTAGCCGCAGTGGTATTTTCCTTGAAGATCTGGAGTTTCAAGTTGGTAAACATGCTTTTCTCAAGGTATCTCTTGCCGAGATATCAGAAGATTCGGTGTTAAGGGCAAGCTTACACCAAGGTTTATTGGTCCATTCGAGGTATTGGAAAGAGTGGGCGAGGTGGCGTATCGCATTGCCTTGCCTCCACAACTATCAGAAGTGCACAAAGTATTCCATATTTTTATGCTGAAAAAGTATGTGCACGATCCTTTCCATGTCATTGATCACACTGGTTTAGTGATACAAAAGGACCTAACCTATGAGCAGAAGCCGATGAAGATCCTCGACCGAGAAGTTCGAGTTCTGAGAAACAACACGATCCCTAGAGTAAAAATCTAATGGAATCGATGCTTAGAGCGAGAAGTTACATGGGAAACTGAAGAGTCTATGAGAAGGAGATTTCCAGAGTTATTCCAGTCTGTAGGTATTTCTCACCCTCCTTGTCTCCATATTTGCAATTAAATTTGGGGACCAAATTCTTTTAAGTGGGGGAGGGTGTAGCACGCCGTATAAAATAATATATAGACTTTTCCCCAAATAAATAAAAACTTTAGATAACTTTATAGGAAGGTTGAATAAGAAGTTAGAATATCCATTGAGGGCTATTATATAAATATACCACCATTGAAGTCATCATACGAAGTGACTTCTTAGTGTAGTTAGTTAAGTGATGTGTCCTCCAAATGGGTGACCACGGTTGAATTCTTGAATCCGCCATTCTCTTTTTGGGCAAAAATATGTATATATATATGCCACCAACCATTATCATATGCGTAGACACCACCACGTGAAGAAGCAGCAAAGGGGGATGGTCAAGGCACCATTCATCTCCAGGAGGGCCACCACCCCACTATAAACCTATGGATATACTAATATATGTACCTCCCTCAGACCCCATAGCTGACAAGCCAGCCATCGTTTGCTGGCAACAGATCCCTTTTACCCGACAATGGATTCAATGAATTGAAGCATTAATTGCTTCTTTTTCCCTAGTAATGGACCTTATGTTTTTCCATTTCCTATAACTATCCCATACCCTTTAGAATAGGGTCTTTACAGAAGCGTACCTGAAAGGAGAACCTCTTCATGCGAGCTTCTTCCTGCTGTTGGATCGTTGCAGAGAAGACTGATTTTCTCTTCGTCCCTTCTACTTGTTTACTCCCAAAAGGCAGGTGTTCTCAAGATCTGGCTTAATCAATAGTTAAATAGGGTGATATGCATGAATAGGGTAGTTATCACCAGGTGTCCATGTGTTCTTACATTTTAATTCCTGTAAATTACCTCTTGTTTAAAATTTTATATCTATGGAATTAAATCTTCAAAATATTGTATGAGCATGATCTTGCAAATCCTGCTAATTGTCCATGTCTAGCCATATCTTTACTTCCTGATTCTCTGAACATTTTTTTTTAAATCATGAACCGTAAATTACGTAATTAGTGATCACCATGCTTAGAAATTCATATTTATTTAACCCAACCATGAAATTCCAGCATAATCATGATTTTAGAATCCTCAAAATTTACTCTACCATGGAAAATTATCAAATAAATATTTTACCTTAAAAACGAAATTGAGTGAATAGTAAAAACACTATTTATGATCCACTTTAAAAATTTATATATCACAAGATAAAAATGATTAGAAAGATCTAATTGTTACCCATTAACCACCTTGATGTACTCTAGCAAGAAAAATTATCAAATAAATATTTTTCCTTAAAAACGAAATTTAGTGAATAGTAAAAATACTATTCATGATCCACTTTAAAAATTAATATCTCACAAGATAAAAATGATTAGAAAAATTTAACTGTTACCCATTAATCACCTTGATTTACTCTACCAGGAAAAATTGTCAAATAAATTTTTGGCTTTAAAAATGAAATTGAGTGAATAGTAAAAATACTATTCATGACCTACTTTAAAATTTTATATCTCACAAGATAAAAATGATTACTAAAATCTAACTGTTACCCATTAATCACTTTAATTTACTCTACCATGAAAAATTATCAAATAAATTTTTGGTCTTAAAACTGAAATTGAGTGAATAGTAAAAGTCAACTGTTGACTGTTAGTATTCACGCGGTCAAAACTTGATCACTCACTGCAAAAGTGCACCGACCTTGATCTATGTGCTACAGTGATGTGCACCGACCGGTGCACGCAGCAAGGCTGCACTGACCCGTGCACACAGCAAAACATGCACGGACCTTAGTATGCATCTAGCAAACATGCACGGACCTTGGTCTGCATATGCACAGACCTTATATAGACCTATACCTACGCAAGCAAAAACCTGCACAGACCTTATCATGCATTGCACAGATCTTGGTATGCATCTAGCAAACATGCACGGACCTTGGTCTGCATATGCACAGACCTTATATAGACCTATACCTACGCAAGCAAAAACCTGCACAGACCTTATCATGCATTGCACGGACCTTGGTATGCATCTAGCAAACATGCACAAACCTTATACAGACCTATACCTACGCAAGTAAAAACCTGCACAGACCTTATCATTCATTGCAAAGACCTTGGTATGCATCTAGCAAACATGCACGGATCTGAACTGCATATGCACAGACTTTATGTAGACATACACCTACGCTAAGCAAAAGATGCACCGACTCGTACAGTATCTTGCACCGACTTTGACCCTTGCCAACCAAAACATGTACTGACCTTATCATGCAATGCACCGACTTTATGTAGACATACACCTACGCTAAGCAAAAGATGCACCGACTCGTACAGTATCTTGCATCGACTTTGACCCTTGCCAACTAAAACACGCATGGATGTGAACAGTGGATTGTACAGACTTCGTACTACAACACGCACTGACCTTAGCGTATGCACGGACGTGAACAGTGAATTGCATAGACTTTATCATGCAACATGCACTGACTTTAGAATGGGCAGGGAAATCTTGCACAGACTTCGTCGTGCAACATGCACTGACTTTAGAATAGGCAGGGAAAACTTGCACAGACTTTGTCCTGTAACACGCACGTACGTGACCAGTGAATTGTACAGACTTCGTCCTGCAACACGCACCGACCTTATAGCATATGCACAGACCTTAGTATGCACAAGAAAAATCTGCACTGACTTTCTCTGTGCGTGAACAGTAACATGCACGGACTTTCTATAGGCATGAATAGTAACATGCACAGACTTTCTATAGGCATGAATAGTAACATACGCATACTTTCTATGGGCATGAATAGTAACACGCTCAGACTTTCTATATGCATGAATAGTAACATGCACAGACTTTCTATAGGCATGACTAGTAACGTGCACAGACTTTCTATATGCATGAATAGTAACATGCACGGACTTTCTATAGGCATGAATAGTAATGTGCACAGACTTTCTATAGGCATGAATAGTAACGTGAATAGACTTTCTATATGCATGAATAGTAACATGCACGGACATTCTATATGCATGAATAGTAACATGCATAGACTTCTATATGCATGAATAGTGATATGCATCGACCTTAGTTTTACATTTCTACACGAAAACTAAAACACTGCCTGACCTTGACCGGTTGACACCTTTAACCAGTAGCGTGAACGTTGACCAATAATGTTGACTTTGACCAATAGCATTGACTTTGACCAATTTGCACTTAGCTTCACATCAACCGTAGCGTTGACTTGACCAGTAGTGTTGACTTTGACCAACAGTGGTGTTGAATTTCTATACATGACTTTTTGCCATCTTCTTAACCCCGAATTGCCTATGTGTCATGCATTTTAAGTAGATGGTCATAATTCATCATTTACACTTGAGATGTCCTTGAAATCTGTTCCTGAAAAATCCACCTTATGTTCTTACTATGGGTAAACTTCTTAAAATTCTACATTGGCTATATAAATGAGAGTGGATGTCAAAAGTATTACATGAATGTTGTGCATATACGGCCCGGTCTGGTCCTGGGAGGAGTACCCGAAGGTACTTGTACCCATGGGAGTTTATTGACCACAGTGTTTGGCATTGCACCGAACTACTTGCTTGACTTGACTTGCTTGGCTCAGAAGGGGCAATACTTGACTTGCGTGGCCCAGAGTTGGGCAATACTTGACTTGAGCCCCACAGAAGGGCGAAAGTAACTGCTTGCTTGACTTTAGACATTGCACGCTTACTCTCTCTACTTGCTTGACTTGACTCGCGTGGCCCGAAAAAGGGCAATTACTTACTTGAATGAATGAATGAAATAGCTAATTCCATTGCACTACTTGTTATTATATGAACTTGAGATTACTCGCTTGATCATTGATTATTATCTTCTTGAAAGACTTGCTTGAATATTGATTATCATCTTCTTGGAAAGACTTGTGCAATTACTTGCAATTTACTTGCTAGTTTCCTTATTGAAACATCTTATCGAAATTCATGTGATACTCTCTTGATACAATTCTTGATATTCTTGCTTGATCCAACATGCATCATTATACCGCATGAACTTGTAATTAACTTAAAGATTATTAGAACTTAAGATATAAATTCTACTGAGCGATTCGCTCATCCAGTTGCTTCCTAACATTTTCAGGAGATTCGGATAGCGAAATCCACATGAATGGGAACGAGACCGAGTGAAGAGTGCTAGAGTCATCGGTTGTCTGCTGCCAACTAGTCGTGTCCTTTATGTTTTAAGTTCTACCCTGTACTTCTAGTTATGATTGGTCTAGTTGATTGAAGTTTGATAAGGCTTGTAGCCTAGTATTTGGATTTGAATAAGGAATGTCATAGACTAGAATTATTACCATTTGGTCAATTGGATAATTGTCATCTTAGACATTGGTATTAATTTGGGAATTTAATCTTAGTTATGATTTAGATAAATTGCGCACTCTGTCTTTTGTCAATATATATATATATATATATGTATACTGCTCTGATTGAATGGCTTTATATAAGTTGGCCACGACCTCGGGTATCTTCCGCGCTCGGGGTGTGACACATAGTCAGTGCATTCCATGCTTGTGCACACACTATGTCAGTGCACCGTCTGCATCTCGCACACTCATACTTTATGCACTTCCGCTCTTGGGATATATCAAGTCTGTGCACATGTGTGTTGCGCGAACATTAAGTCCATGCATATGTAATCTAATGCTGATTTGAGTCTGTGCACTTCAGTTCCGACAATATATCAACTCCGTGCAATTTTTTATCTCTTGCATAACTGTCTTAAGCTGACTTCGAGTCTGACACTTTGACAGGATGCTCGTTCGGGGAAGTTGAGAAAGGCACGTGATCCAAGAATGGAAGATGTGCCAGGATCGTGACACGTGGAATGTATTCGAGCTGGGATGCTACCACGTGGGCCTAGGAATGTCAGATCTTGATAAGGCAATTGGGCGGGAACCGTGGTGAGCACGCCCCCCCCCCCCTCTCTGCTGCTGCCTATGAATAAGGAGATGCTCGTTCAAGAGAAGTGAGATCGAGGCAGAAGAGTTCAGAGTGTGATATTGGGAGAAGAAGTATAGTGAGAAAAAGAGCAGCCCGATCCAGATTGATAGAGAGCATATCTGAGTGGATAAAAAGGAAGAAAGCTTGAAGAGAAGAATTTCAGAGAGTGTCTGTCATCAGTCTCCAGGTTCAGAACCGGAGCTGATCTTGCTCATTGTTGAGCTATATTCCGTTTACTTTTTGAGCTTCTGTTTTCTTCGTTTGTTTTAAAACTCTTGTTACTCAAACTGTGTGTCTGCGTTGTAGAGAAGGATTTCTCTAGATAGGTGAAACTGTAATCCTCAGCGGCAGAGGTGGATTCCTCTGGATAGCGAAGTTGTAACGCTCAGTGGATTGTTGGGAAGGAATTCCTCGAAGCTATGGATCAACGGCCAAGCTGTTTGTCAGTAGTGAAGCCACACTCAGTTGAGTGTGGGGTTGACATAGATCTCTGCAGGAGATCGAACCACCTAAAAATCCATGTCTACTGTGTGATTTCTTTGAGACTTGTGTTCATAGTATCATTCAGTTCATCGCTCGAAAGATAGTTGTTTCGGATCGCATAAGGGCTGATCTACTCGATTAGTTAAATTTTTGGTTGCATTTGTGTGCTTTCAGATCGTCCAATAGTAGCTTGTTTTAATTCCGCACTAGTAGCTGCTGTGATAAGTTTTATTGGGTGATTGATCTATTCACCCCCCCCTCTAGATCTCTCTTCTGTTGGTATCAGAGCCTAACTCTTTTCAGGGATCAACATCCTAAAGAGGAAACAACCATGGATGCTAGAGGGTTGACTGATGAGGGACATTCTACCACCAAGCCCCCATACTTCGATGGATCTAACTACGCATACTGGAAGAACCGCATGCAAGTCTTTTTGAGAGCGAAGGACTATGAAATCTGGAAGGTGGTAAGCAAAGGACCGTTCAAGCTGCTCCCGAACGAGGATGTTTGGATGAAAGAGGAAATTAGAAACTCCACTCTCAACTGGAGCGCCATCAACGCAATTCAGTGCGCTCTTCACCCCACAAAGTTCTCCAGGATTTCGTCATGTGCGACTGCCAAGGAGATGTGGGATAAACTAGAGGTTATATACAAAGGAACCTCACAGGTGAGAGAGACCAAGGCGAATCTGCTGGTCTCAAAATATGAAGCATTTAGAATGAAGCCCAGCAAGACCATTACAGAGATGTACGCATGTCTCACGATAATCACCAATGGTCTTAGAAGTCTAGGGAAAACTTATTCTGACTACGAGATTGTCAGGAAGATACTGTGATCTCTGACTCCAGTTTGGCACACCAAAGCAATTGTTATCGAGGAGTCCAGGGATCTGCAGAACATGAAGGTTGATGAGTTGATTGGCTCATTGATGACTTACGAGATGAATCTGCCGAAGACCGAAGAGCTGGAGAAGAAGAAGAAACTAATCGCTCTGAAAGCTAGCTCCAGCCGATCTAATCATAGTGGATCGTCCAGTGATTAGAGCCTATCTGGGTCAGAGCATGAAGGAGATCAGCTTGCTATGCTGACCAGAAAGTTCAGAAGGTTTCTGAGAAAGGAAGGAAGAAATTTCGGCAGAAGACAGTCTGGTGGCCGAAGGCAAACCAGGTATAAATCTAATCTTGCAACAAAAATTGATACTACTATTTGCTATCACTGCAGAAAGGCAGGCCACATGAAGGTAGACTGCCCGGAGCTCCAGAAGGTTAAGGAGACAGCCAAGAAGAAGAATCCTAATAGGAAAGCCATGGTGAGTACTTGGAGCGATGAGGACGAGGGCACCATGAGCTGTACCTCAGAAAGTGAAGATGAAGAAAAGCCAATCTGTCTGATGGCTAATGATGATAAAGAAGATGAAGCTGATGAGGTATATTCTCCTTTTGAACATTATACTATTGCTGATTGGGAGGATGCATATGGTAATTTGTTAGATAAAGCTGATGACATCAGAAAAGAAAATAGACATTTAAGGAAGAAAGTTAATTCTCTCATGAATGATACTAATTTGTCTGATAGAGTTGCCTTTCTTGAAACTGAGAATGATATATTAAAGAAAACATGTGCTGAATCTGATGACATGAAAATTGCCTTGACTGATGCTAGAGAAGAAAATGAAATGCTGAAAAATGACATTGATGAATTGAAACTTAAATTTCAGAAATATGAGAATGAAATGAAAATGGTAAATGAGAAATATGATGTTGTGTTGTGTGTTAATGATGAATTGAAGAAAATGATAGAAAAAGCTAAAAAGGATAATGAGGACAAATAGAAAATCATTGAAAGCATGACCCAAGGAACAGAAAACTTGAGTGCACTATTGGGGTCTAAAGTTAATTTCAGAAAAGAGGGTCTCGGCTTTAATCCCACAGCCAAGAAAAGCTTTGAATTGAAAACAATCTCATTTGTGGCTGAAAAGGAGAAGAGACCACTTATTTTGATGAACTATGGAAATTCTGCTGTTAAAAATACTAATTCCAAAATACCCAGTGCCAAAGACAAAGGCAAGCAGAAAGTTGGTGAGTCTAGCCATGATAGTACACACTATACCACTCCTCAGGGAAGGGCTCAGATTAAGGGTCAATCAAGTCAGTTCTATCAACCCAGAGTCCAGACCTACCATACTCATTATCATGCACAGCCGCATCATATAAATAAGTCTCGATGTAATAGAGTTCAAGGGAGGTCTGAATTTCATCTATATCCGACTAAGAGTTATAGACCTAAAACCATGAATTGGGTTAGGAAGTCTAGGACATGGGCTCCCAGCAGACATACTCCTTTCGTTCAGCCTAGAACCAACACTAGCTACAATTTTTTAATGCTCATTGGCCTAGGCACTGGCACAAATAAACTTACACTGATAATAACCATGGTGCCAGGACACAAAAGAAGAAAGGAAAGACTCAATTTGTCAATGCTAAAAGGAAGAGAAACAATAAGTGGAATGTTGATAAATCCACCAAAACAAACAACTTTTAAACAGATGTGGATTCTAAGGAATTTGCTGTATTGTTTGAATAGCTCTGCATATGCTATGGAGCCCAAACAGTTTTGGGTTCCAAACTTTTCTCCATGATTGTGATTGCAGGTATGCCTGGCAGCCAAGCACAACATGTGGTACCTGGATAGTGGTTGCTCCAGGCATATGACAGGAGACATGGCTAAATTTTGCATGCTGACTGAGAAGAATGGAGGCCTTGTCACCTTCGAAGGAAATACAAAGGGTAAGATCATCGGGTCAGGTAAGGTAGGTAAGTGTACTACTTGCTGCATTGAGGAGGTGTTGCTGGTTGATGGTCTTGCATACAATTTACTTAGTATCAGCCAACTATGTGATAAAGGACATAAAGTAGTCTTTGATTCTCATAATTGCAAAATCTTTGAACCTGATTCCGAGGTAGTTAAGTTTTTTGGAAAAAGAGTGAATAACATCTACTTGGTAGATTTAGATGACATTGCTCACTCTAATCTGTGCCTCACTGCAAATAAAGATGATTTAGCATATTTATGGCATCGCAGATTAGGCCTTGCTAGCTATATTGTCTTGCATAAATTGAATAAGCATAGCATGGTTAGAGGACTCCCTGAAATTTTATTCAAAAAGGAAAATAAAGTTTGTGATGCATGCACACAGTCCAAGTAAACTAAGAAGTCATTTAAATCTAGAACTAAAAATATGTCTTCCAAACCTTATGAGCTGATTCATATAGACCTTTTTGGACCCACAAGATCTGTAAGCTTGTTAGGTAGGAGATATGGATATGTATTCGTTGATGACTTCTCTAGGTTTACTTGGGTATTCTTCCTTACGCATAAAAATGATGCTTTCAATAAATTTCAGGAGTTCTATTTGAAAATAAAATAGAAAAATAAAAATGCAATTCAAAATAGTTTATCTGATCATGGTGGTGAGTTTGAAAACTCACGGTTTGATGAGTTTTGCAGGACTAATGGCATAACGCATCGGTTCTCCTCCCCTAGAACACCAGAGCAAAATGAAGTAGTGGAGAGGAGGAACCGGACTCTTGTGGAGATGGCCCGTACACTGCTAGTGGAAGGTAGCCTACCAAGAAAGTTTTGGGCAGAGGCAGTCAATACTGCATGCCATGTAATTAACAGAGCCATGGTAAGGCCGTTTACCTAGAAAACTCCATATGAAATTCTCAAGGGTAAGAAACATTCACTTGCTTACTTCAAGGTCTTTGGCTGTAGGTGCTTTATTCATGTCAATGATAAAAGAGTCCTTGATAAGTTTGAACCTAAAAGTGATTCAGGAATTTTCTTAGGATATTCTGAAACTACTAGAGCATATAGGGTGTACAATCTAAATTCCAAAATTGTTGAAGAGTTTCCACATATAGTCTTCGATTAAACTCTGACTAAATCTGATAATGGTCTGTGTAGGAAAGAAGATGATGGAGAAATTCTGAAGGAAGGAAAGTCTGTAGACCAATCACATCAGGAAGATGAACCTGAAGATAATAATGCATAGGAACCTGCTGTTCATGGGGAGGTAAATGAAGGTCAAGGTAACCAAGTTATCAATGTTAGATTTCTTAAAGACCATCCTGTAGATAATGTCATTGGCAACTTGCATGAACCCCCCAGGACCAGAGGCTTCTTTCGAGCTCAAAATGAATTGAATGCTTTTGCATTAGTTTCTCATGTAGAACCCAAGACCATTGGTAGTGCCCTAAATGATGTGCATTGGATCAATGCCATGCACGAGGAGTTGAATCAGTTTGACAAGAACAATGTGTGGCACCTAGTCCCACCTCCTGATCATGGGACTGTCACTGGGACTAAATGGGTTTTTAGAAATAAAACTGATGAGTAGGGAAATGTGGTTAAGAATAAAGCCAGACTTGTAGCTTAGGGGTATAATCAAGAATTTGGAATTGACTTCGAAGAGTCTTTTGCCCCTGTAGCTAGGTTAAGGATAATTAGAATTTTACTTGCTTATGCATGCTCACTAGGAATAACTCTCCAGCAGATGGATGTGAAATCTACTTTCTTAAATGGGGAAATAAAAGAGGATGTCTTTGTGAGACAACCTCCTGGTTTTGAATGTTTAGAATTCCCTAGTCATGTTTATAAATTGAATAAAGCTCTCTATGGTTTGAAGCAAGCGCCTAGAGCTTGGTATGACAGGCTTAGCAAATTCCTTACTGAAAAGAAATTCTCAAGAGGTGAGATTGACCAAATGTTGTTTACCAAGGTATGTCATCCAGACATTCTCATAGTTCAAATATATGTGGATGATATTATTTTTGGTTCAACTAACCTGAAGATGTGTAAGGAATTTTCTGACTTGATGACACAAGAATTTGAGATGAGCTCAATGGGTGAGCTAAAATTATTTCTTGGACTGCAGGTGACTCAAACCAAAGATGGAACATTCATCACCCAGTCTAAGTACATAAGGGACCTGCTGAAGAAGTTCAAATTTGAAAACCTCAAGGAAATTGCAGCACTAATGGGTACTTCAACAAGTCTTGATGAAGACTCCAAAGGTAAAACAGTTAATAACAAGCTGTATAGAGGTATGATCAGATCCCTTCTTTACCTTACTGCATCTAGGCATGATATACAGTTTGCAGTGTGTTTATGTGCTAGATTTCAGGCTAATCCCAAGGAGTCTCACTTTAGTGCAGTGAAAATGATTTTCAGGTATCTATCGGGCACCCAAGAAATTGGTCTTTGGTACCCTACTAAGTGTGAACTAGAGCTTCAAGCATACACTGATGCAGACTATGCTGGGTGTCGGGTAGATAGGAAAAGCACTAGTGGCTATTGCCAATTCCTAGGTGATTGCCTAGTATCTTGGGCATCCAAGAAGCAACACACAGTTGCCTTGTCCACTGTAGAGGTAAAATATGTCGCTGCAGAGAATTGTACAGCTCAGGTACTATGGATCAAGCACCAACTTTCAGATTATCATATAAATTTGGGATGTATTCCAATTTTATGTGATAACACCAGTGCTATTTGCCTAACCAAAAATCATGTTCATCACTCTAGGACTAAGCACATTGAAATCAAACACCATTTTCTTAGAGATGCAGTAAGCAAGAATGAAATTGAATTACATTTTGTTGAAACTGAAAAAAAATTGCTGATATTTTTACTAAGCCTCTTGGAAATGAAAGATTTAAATATCTAAGAAGAGAATTGTGGCTATGTAAATTTCAGCATGAAAATGATTCATGATTTCATTCTTTAATTGAAATGTAAATAGCTTGAAAATTAATTCTGTGTGAGCCTGTTTCTGAACTTTGAATAAATTGCTTCTGATCTCTGAATAATTGCTTTGCACAGTTGAAATGTAATATGCATGCCTTGCACTATTGAGTTTTGAAGTCGATGCATATTCTTGCACAGAGTATAAGTCTTTGCATTTCTCGCGTATGGTCGATGCATTGTGTGAGAATTTAGGTCCAATGCATGTTCCGCACCGAGGTTCTATCAATACAATTTTGCACATAGTCGATGCATAATGTGAGTCTTCTGCATACAAGGTCGGTGCACCTTGTGTCTAAGCCAAATGTAAAGTCCGTGCACCTTGTGTCTTCACATGTCTTAGTCGATGCATCTTCACATCATTCGCATACATAGTCGGTGCATTGTGTACGTACTGCATGTTAAGGTCGGTGCAAGGTCTGCTTGTTGCATATCAAGGTCGATGCATCATGATGTCAGGGGGAGTTAAGTAGAGTCTGATCTGAGTACAAACCCTTCTACTCTCTCCTAATTTTCTAAAGTTATTATCTCATGGCATCATATACATTTTGTATTAATGGGCCCTGCATGGATCTTCTCTCTTTAAAATTCCCTTGAGTTGATTCTGCACTTCATTGTCTACTTCTTTCACTCGGGATGGATGACAGTCTAGTAATTGGTTCATTGTCATGAGCATGAATTATTTCAAGTCTTCTTTTATAAGAATCTCATTTGCTCCTTGAATGAACTAAAGGGTTAATTTTAATAGACTGTAGAGTCAAAAGACTATTCTTTAGAAAATAAGGTGATAGAAAACATTTATAGCTCTTAACCTTTCTTCCATGAAAGATCTTTACAGTATCTGAACATTCCAATTTTAGTGATGTCTAGATTGGGAAGACTAGAATGGGTATTGTTTTTAAACAAGTCACCTTAAAAAAGGAAAAAGGGTAGCTAAAATGAAATCTGTAATGAAAGAAATGAACAAAGTGACGGAGCAATGACTAAATTGCACTAAGAAATTGAACCCACCATCAAAGAAATGGAGAGGACCTCATGTCATGAAGTGTGTCATGTTATCTCTGATCACATGGTCAAATCTATAGGGCTGGTTTTACTGAGTAACTGGGGATACTAGCGTCTGATAAACATGTACACTTAATGTCAAAGGTGCAAATCATCTTGGTAGTTTTTGATCAGAGGCAGATATAGTAGTTTATGCTTAGTAACTGGGGGTACCTGCGTCTAACCCACGTGTACCCTTGATGTCAACGGCATAAATGGCACTTGTTTGTCCACCGAGTTCAGATTCAAAATGAAAAGTGAAAAAGTATGATGTAACCCTTCAAGTTCAAAGTGATATGAAGTGTCAACTGTTTAACCTCAATACATATTCAGGTCTTTCTTCTTGATATTCATTGATTCTGAAATTAGTAAGATATAGTCTGGAACTAGTCTATTATGGTTATGTGACTTAGGTTCACTACTATAAACAGACACTATAACCCTATTTCAGAGAATTAGTGAATTCACTCTACATTCTATAATTGTTAAACCTGAATGATATCAAGAATGCACATTGCTTGATTCGTATACCTGAAGAACTGTTTCATAATTTGCTCATATTCTGAACCTTTACATAGAATGTTGCTCAGTCTTCTTCTATCCTCCTTGGTTCTGTATCATCCTCTCTCTCCTCTACCCTCCTTATTTGCTGATGGCAAAGGGGGGGAGTTTATTGTCTCCTTCTTTTTTCTACTAGAGAGGATTGAAAGGATTGCGTTTTGATGGCAGAGAGGGGGAGTCTATGCAGTTAAAGGAGAGTTCAAAGAGTTCTTAATGGGGAGAGTTCTTAATGGAAATAGGTACGAGAAGGGAAGAGAAAGAGTCTGATGAGTCTAGTCTTAAATTCAGGGGGAGCATCTTAATAGAGTCTGCATTTACATGCATAATCATTGAACTATGCTTCACATTTCATCAAAATACATCATCTTTATGGCATTTATTTTTAGGATTGCCATTGGGGCTATTAGGGTTGCCATCATCAAAAAGGGGAAGAATGTTGGGTCTCCTCTAGATTGATGAGCAGTATGTGTACTGCTTTGGGCTGAATTGTCTTAAGTGATTGGCATCATGCTGAATTGTTTTGAGTGAATGGCAACCGTATTGTTTGACTTAGTTGACTGAGGTGTTGACTTTATTTTGACATGATGGTGTATGTATTTTGATGCATTTTATATGTCAGATCTTCATATAACTGTTGTCTGCATCTTTATACTTAGTCTGTGTATACGAATAGAGTCGGTGCAACACTTCGTGCATGCATATTTGAGTCGGTGCAACTCTTGCACCATGCACATAAAGTCTGTGCACATGTCTTTGGTAAGTCTGTGCATAAGAGTCTTATCCGTCTTGAGTCTGTGTAAGTGTAGGCATGCTGCATAATAAGTCTGTGCATATCTCATATGATGCATAACATAGTCTGTGCAATCTTTTTCTCTTGCACGAACAAAGTCTATGCAAAGTTGCCCACGGCAAATCGGGTCAGTGCAACGCTCACACTTTGCACATACATAGTCAGTGCATTCCATGCTTGTGCACACACTATGTCAGTGAACCATCTGCATCTCGCACACACATACTCTATGCACTTCCACTCTTGGGATATATCAAGTCTGTGCACATGTGTGTTGCGCGAACATTAAGTCCTTGCATATGTAATCTAATGCTGATTTGAGTCTGTGCACTTCAGTTCTGACAATATATCAACTCTGTGCAATTCCTTATCTCTTGCATAACTGTCTTAAGCTGACTTCGAGTCTGACACTTTGACAGGATGCTCGTTCGGGGAAGTTGAGAAAGGCACGTGATCTAAGAATGGAAGATGTGCCAGGATCGTGACACGTGGAATGTATTCGAGCTGGGATGCTACCTCGTGAGCCTAGGAATGTCAGATCTAGATAAGGAAATTGGGCGGGAACCGTGGTGAGCATGCGCCCCACCTCTCTACTATTGCCTATGAATAAGGAGATGCTCATTCAAGAGAAGTGAGATCGAGGTAGAAGAGTTCAGAGTGTGATATTGGGAGAAGAAGCATAGTGAGAAAAAGAGCAGCCCGATCCAGATTGATAGAGAGCAGATCTAAGTGGAGAAAAAGGAAGAAAGCTTGAAGAGAAGAATTTCAGAGAGTGTCTGTCATCAGCCTCCAGGTTCAGAACCAGAGCTGATCTTGCTCATTGTTGAGCTATATTCCGTTTGCTTTTAGAGCTTCTATTTTCTTTGTTTGTTTTAAAACTCTTGTTACTCAAGCTGTGTGTCAGTGTTGTAGAGAAGGATTTCTCTGGACAGGTGAAAATGTAATCTTCAGTGGCAGAGGTGGATTCCTCTGGATAGCGAAGCTGTAACGCTCAGCGGATTGTAGGGAAGGAATTCCCCGAAGCTGTGGATCAACGGCCAAGCTGTTTATCAGCAGTGAAGCCACACTCAGTTGAGTGTGGGGTGGACGTAGATCTCTGCAGGATATCAAACCACCTAAAACCTCTTGTCTACTGTGCGATTGCTTTGAGACTTGTGTTCATAGTATCATTCAGTTCATCGCTCGGTAGATACTTGTTTAGGATCGCATAAGGGCTGATCTACTCGATTAGTTAAATTTTTGGTTGCATTTGTGTGCTTTCAGATCGTCCAACAGTAGCTTGTTTTAATTTCGCACTAGTTCTATTCACCCCCCCTCTAGATCTCTCTTCACCCCAGGGCACGATATTCATAATTGTTTCCTCTTTAGGGATTGGGTGTACGACATGAACGATGAAGGGTCCCTCTCACCAGCCAAACAAAGACATGTCTAGCTCTAAACAACATGCGAGAGTCAACATTGTCATAGGTCTCGCACCTCGTGTTGTTAGGAGGATTCAAATGTGGGGTGTCAAGGGATTCCAAGGTTGGTTCGAACATTCTGAAGAACTTGTCTATGAGTCCTGGTCTAAAGTTAACACATTTTCTAAAAGGGACTCCCCGCTCACTTTGATCACACCTCCTCCACCAAGGATATCTAGCTAGGCTCCTCATGAGAGTAGCCCTTTAACCTTGCTCAAACCACCACTCCAACCTCAGTCTCAGCCTCAACTTCAAGAGCCCGTTCCCCCTAAAGGTGCTATCATGGAGCAAGACTACCAGCTGGTATTGATCAAACCCCCATAGCCAATAATAGTTCCACCTCCCTCCAAACCTCCGAGTCAAGAGTTAGCCTCCTTTTCTCCTATTTTTGGGTCTCCATCTCCTCTGCAGCTTATCTTTCCAAAACCCCAAGAGTTTGACCCCTCAAAAGATGCCACCCTCAATGTCACCTTAAGAAATCGCATTGTACCTTCATCGCAAAGGTAGTTTCTGCCTGAGGAAGGGGCAAACTCCAAGGCATCTCTAGTAGAGTATGACATCCTTCAGCATTTGGATAGGACCCCAGTTAATATCTCCATCTTGGAACTCATCAAGAGGTCCCCATCTCACGAATCCACTCTGCTCCAGTTCCTCCAAAAGATAACTATCAAAGAAGACCTCCCTGCTAGTGGCGTCTGCGATGCCATTTTGTCTATAACTCAAAGCATGTCCATCTCTTTCTCTGAGAAAAATTTGACTACTCCTGAAAGCAGGTCACTCCCACAATGCCTAACCATCACTCTCAATGGGGTCAAGGTAGATTCCACCTTGATAGATATGGGAGGTTCTATTAATTTCTACCTAATGAAAACAATCAAGAAGATAGGGCTAAGTGAGGAAAGTCTGGAGGATGCTTGCACCACTATCTCAGCTTATGATAATTCTAAGAGGAGCACTAAGGGCAAGGTCACCCTATAGCTCGGGGTTGGCCCCATGGTTTTGCCCTAAGATTTCTTCATCCTTGACGTAGATCCCACTTACAAAGCTATACTAGGGCGACCCTAGATTGAGAAAACTTTAGGGATCCCGTCCACAGCACATCAATGTTTTAAGTTTCCCTACAATGGAAGGATCATTAAGGTCAAAAGCATGCAAGTGGTGAAAACTCTAAATTCCATCACCTCTATGTTGAGTCTCTCCAAGTGATTTTGATGATAACAAAATCCAGGACGTGCTTTCCATCTCGTGCCATGCATATTTGATCAAGAGGGAACTCAAAATGTATCTGAGGCTATTGTGCGTCAGTGTTTTTGGTGATAACAAAACTCTCTTTTAGTTGAGGTTGTGACGCGGGACGGGGACCGACACGGACTAAGACTCACAAAAGACTCTAACTGAGGCCGGCAGTAGCACGCTCAAGGGTCGCCAAGTGGCTGACCACCGTGATATCCCACAGAATGAGGGACGTCTCTCAACAGAAACTCCGACCTCGGCCGTCCCAAGGAGGGAAGCGCACGTGTCTAGGCGTATAGTCGACCTCCAAAGACAAGGGGAGTCGAGTCCTAGCTCGGTGCTCGACTAGTGCTAGGGATGGATGCTCTCACTCACGATCCGCGGTGATGGCAATAAGTGGCTAGGCACCTACCCTCTCTCAAGCGGCATAATCGATCACATACTAAAAGAGCAAGCAAAAGGAGGGGAGTCGGAGCGCGTACCTCCACGCCTAGGCGTGGGGAAGGAACCCCGGCCGTGAACCAACAACCCCGATACACCAGAGGTCAATAAAATACAACCCAATAACGGCCCACTCCTCGCAGGGAGGTAAAAGGCTACAACCAATACGTTCGGGGCTGCCGGACACGGGTTGACGGGCCGCACTCGGTGACGGGTCGGCCACGAGGAGGTTCGGGTGCAACGCTGCAGAAACCGGTGTCGCGCGCGCCTGGGCGGAGGGGGGGTCTCACGGGCTGATACGACGCCCGTTTGAGGCACCGTCAGAGAGGACGCGTCGCTGACTGTTGGAGGAACGCTCCGGCCAAAGGGGGCGCGCTGGATCCGCCGGTGGTGACCGTGGGCGCTGCTGAAAGTCAGATCAGGTTCTGTGGGCGCAGAACTGCGCACGCCGACGGTAAAATCTGGAAATCGGCCTTCTGGTGCCCGAACAAGTCCGGGCCGGTTGGGGGTGAAAACTGACTAGCAGAGATCGCCCTCGGCCAAATGGCGCTGGCAGACGACGCCGGTGCGAGCCGCAGGAGTCGCTGAAAGTCGGGGCTGGTTCGCTGGGCGGACTGGGCAGACACGCTGGCGCAACCCCACGAGATCGACCGCCACGGACGGTGACGATGTCGAAACGCGACGCCGTCAGCGGCGTTGGAAATTTGACTCGGAGATCTACGAACCCTGAAGAAACCAGGGCAAAAGACGCAGCGTGGAGGCCTGGGAAAAATTCGCAATCAGGGCCTCCCCGCTGGGCGAGCAGAGAAAGTGGTGCTGGCGCAGGTCGGCGGAGAAAATCAGTACGGGCGGTGCCGATCTCCGATTGATGCAAAACGGGCGCCGACGCGAAGCTGATCCGCAGACGTATCTCCAGGAAAATAGGTCGTGGCAAAACTCGTCCAAGAAGGGGGTGCGAGCTCTGCTACAAGTCGGGGCAGAAATCTGGAATCACGAACACGAACCGTCGAGGAAGAAGACGAGGATAAGAGGGAACCCCGGAGTCCACCGAGGGCTGAGGCGTCACACCTCGCCGTTCTCCCGTCGCAGGAGCAGAAAGAGAGAGAGAGAGGGGCGCAAAAAGCTTTTGCACAATACTCCACTTGTATTCAAATTCATGTGTAAACTGTAATCGGTACAAGGTGAGAACTACTTATAGGGGATGGGAAAACCCTAATCTAACTAGAAGGGGAGGGGTGCGCCCAGCTCCAAGGAGAGAAAGGCGGCCCATATTTCAGCAAGCTTAGAAAAATAAGAAAGGAATCTAAGTGGGAGAAGGAAGGGATGGAGTTGGGGAAAGGAGGAGAGGGGAAAAGGGGAAGGGAGAGGGGAGCGCCCCCCACCTTCCCTAGTAGAACTAGGAAGGGGTGGGCGGCTGCCTCCTCCTCCTCTAGATAGGGAGGGGGGCCGCCCCCTAAACCCTAATGGGCTTCTTTTAAGTGGGCTTCAAGCCCCAATAAGCCCCTGACCCAGTAACAAGATCCATTACCCCACAAAGCAACCCAATTGGCCACTATATGGCCCAATAAGTGCCCAAACAAGAAGATGTCCACGCAGGGACCAAAAGACAAGGCTCACAAGGCCTGAGCAAGTCCAGACTGAGGCCCAACATGGCCTAAACATGATGAAAAGATAACTAGAAGGTGCCGCCGTCGCCGAGCCACAAGGAGGTAGCGGTGTGCCGGGTGCTCCGTCGAGGATAGCGCCGTGTGTCCTCACCAATTCTCCCCGGGTGGGAAGAACTCGACCCCGTCGAGTAAGGGTCACGGTCGCTGAGGTACCGCTCCAGCAGGTCCTGATCGATCTGCTCCAGCTCTCCACGTGTAATCCAGGTGTTGTCCGACTCGGGGCGCCCTCTCCAACGCACTAAGAAGCGTTGGTAGGCTCCGCTCCTGGTAGTAGTCACCTGCTCATCCAGTATGCAATCTATATGCTCGCGTTTTTGTAATGGGGCTGGAGGAGGTGGACTCTCAGTAGGTGTATCACTCACAACAGGAGGGTCAGGCCCAAATAACTCACTGGGTATCACCGCGGGATCCCGATAAGCTACCAGATCAGAGACATTGAACGTCGAACTGATCCCGTAGTCGTCTGGTAGCTCGATCTCATACGCGTTCGACCCAATACGCCTCAACACTCTGAATGGTCCTGCACCGCGGTCTTGGAGCTTCTTTACGGCTCCCGAAGGAAACCGTTCCGGTCTAACCCGGACCATGACGTACTCTCCCTCGCGGAACTCACGTGTGCGTCTGTGCGCGTCAGCTAACTCCTTGTAACGTGCGTTGCTGGCCTCTATATGACGACGGACATGGTCATGCAACTGTCTAATATGCTCCGCAAAAGACTCAGCTGACTCAGAGACTCGGGACTGAATGGGGGAGGGAATCAAATCAATCGGCTTCCTAGGTCTTCGACCAGTGACAATCTCAAATGGACTCAACCCTGTAGACCTATTGACCGAATCATTATATGCAAACTCTGCTAATGGTAAGACAAGGTCCCAATCTCCAACTCTATCACGCACTAAACACCTCAGAAGATCCCCTAGACTTCTATTGACTACCTCCGTCTGACCGTCAGTCTGGGGGTGGTATGCGGTGGAGAACTTCAACTGGGTGCCCATCATCCGCCAAAGGGTTTTCCAAAAATAGCTCGTAAAACGCACATCCCTATCAGAAACAATGGTACGCGGCAACCCAAACCTGGACACACAGTGGGTGAAGAACAACCTGGCAACTCTAGAGGCATCCGATGTCTTGGAACAAGGAATAAACAAGGCCATCTTGGAGAAGCGGTCAACCACAACAAAAATAGAATCATGCCGCCGTGCAGTACGGGGCAAACCAAGCACAAAGTCCATGCTGATATCCTGCCAAGGACTATCAGGGACAGGCAGAGGGGTATAAAGGCCAGTGTTCTGTTTCCTCTGCTTCGCTAGGGCACAAATACGACACTGGGCAACTATGCGGGCCACATCCCTCTTCAAACTGGGCCAGCAGAAACGGTGCTCAACAGCCTCTATGGTCTTGTTTCGGCCGAAGTGGCCGGCAAGACCTCCTGCATGAAGCTCCCACGTAAGAAAATCACGAACTGAAGTCCGTGGGATGCACAACCTATCACCTCGAAATAAGTGACCATCCTGAAGGACATACTCGCTAAACTCACGGGACGGTCCTGACTGAAGGGCAGAATAGATGGGACCGAAGTCCGGGCAATCAATGTAGGCCTCCTTCAACTTCTCTAAACCAACCACCTGAACATTCATGGTGGATATCAACATCACCCGCCGACTAAGAGCATCGGCCACCTTGTTCTCAGCACCTGCCTTGTGCTTGAGAACGAATGTAAACTCCTGCAAATATTCCACCCATCTACTATGTCTGGCATTCAACTTCTTTTGGGTGTGGAGAAATCTCAATGCCTCGTGGTCAGAAAAGAGCACGAACTCCTGGTGGAGGAGATAGTGCCTCCAATAGCGCAAAGCCTGGACAACTGCGTAGAATTCCTTGTCATAAGTAGAGTAACGCAGTTTGGCATCATTGAGTTTCTCACTGAAAAAGGCTATAGGGTGGGACTCCTGGCTAAGCACTCCCCCTATGCCTACACCTGAGGCATCACATGTAACCTCAAACACCTTAGAAAAGTCAGGAAGTGTAAGAACGGGTGCCTGGGTCATGCGATCCTTGATAGTCTGGAAGGCTGTGGCAGCAGCCTTCGTCCAGGTAAACTCGCCCTTACGGATGCAATCCTCGATCGGGGCGGTAATAGAACTGAACCCCCTAATGAAACGGCGATAGAATGTCGCCAGACCATGAAAGCTCCTAACATCGTGGAGTGAGCGGGGCTCGGGCCACTCCACTATGGCACGGATCTTCTCCGGATCAGCGGAGACGCCGTCACGGGACACAATGAACCCTAAGAAAGAAACCTGGTCAGTCATGAAGCTACACTTCTTAGGGTTGGCAAACAAGCTCTCCCGTCTCAGAACAACACACACCTGCCTAAGGTGGTCTAGGTGTAACTCCCTAGTGCGGCTATAAATCAAGATGTCGTCGAAGTAGACGACCACAAACACTCCAATCATAGGACGCAACACCTGCGTCATCACCCGCATGAAGGTGCTAGGGGCGTTAGTCAGCCTGAAGGGCATGACCAACCACTCGTAAAGACCATCCTTGGTCTTAAATGCAGTCTTCCACTCATCACCTGGTCTGATCCTCACCTGGTGATAGCCACTCCTAAGATCGATCTTCGAGAAAATCGTGGCTCCCGACATCATATCAAGCAAGTCATCCAGCCGGGGAATGGGAAACCTATACTTAACCGTGATTTTATTGATCGCACGGCTATCGATGCACATACGCCATGTGCCATCTTTCTTCGGCGCTAGCAGGGCGGGAACAGCACAGGGACTCTTGCTATCCCGAAGGGAACCCCTACTCATCAACTCATCAACCTGCCTCTGTAGCTCAGCGTGGTCCGCGGGACTCATCCTATAATGTGGAAGATTGGGCAAGGACGAGCCCGGGACAAGATCAATCTCGTGCTGAATGTCACGCAATGGTGGAAGGCCTTCGGGAAGGTCCTCCGGGAAAATATCAGCAAACTCTCGCAACATCTCAGCTAACTGAGGGTCTGTCACTCCCTCGAGACTGGGGACCACCTCACCCGTCTCCCTGACAACCACAGCTAAAAGAGGGACACCACTAGCAACCTCTCTCTCCATCTCTCGGGGACTGATGATCATCAACCTCCTAGTCGGAGGGGCCTCTATGGTGAGGGTGGGAGAGGGGGTGGAAACTGACACCGGAGGTGGTGGTGGTGGGCTGACCTTCCCCTGGTGAGGGGTGGTCGTGGCACTAGGGCCGGCTGGTCCCCTAACAGTAGGGTCCCTAGGTGGGGCTGGGTGGAGGGTGATCCTGTGGCCGTTGTGATCAAATGTGCAAGTGTTTGCACGGCCCTGTAGGGTGGCATCCATGTCAAACAACCACGGCCTCCCTAAAATAATGCTACCTACCTCCATAGGTAGAACATCGCACCAAATTTCATCCTGATAGGTCTGGAACTGAAGGGGCACCAGGCAACGGAGCCTAACAGGAATGGAGGTAGAATCGACCCACGAAACCCTATAGGGGGCAGGGTGGTCAACTGGGGTCAACCCAAGGCGGGTAACAGTGCCAGTAGATATGGCGTTGATGCAACTCCCGCTATCAATGACAATCTTGCAAGCTTTACCCCCAAGCCTGCAGAAGGTGTGAAAAATGGTGGTGCGACGCCAGTCGTCACTCACCTGGGGCTGGGCTAGGATGCACCTAACTACCCCTAACTGTGGGTCACCCTGAAAGTGGCTACCCTGGGCACCATCCTGCTCTCCTTCGAGCAGATCATCGAAGAACTCCTCAACCAAGTCCTGGTCTACCTCATAACTAACAGGAATAGGCTCAGTGGGGGACTCAGTGGAAGTGGGGTCTGCCATGACAAGGGCCTTCCTCTCTCGAGTGGGGCATCTATCAGCAAAGTGGCCAAATCCGCCACACCAGTAACAAGTAGTACGTGCGCCCGCACTGGATGAGGCTCCAGCGGTCATAGGACTCTTGCCCTTGTCATCATGACGGGGCGCGGGGAGTAAAGGCTGAGAATGCGCAGGGTGCGCGGGAGGTGGAAGTGTAGGGCGTGTGGGGGGGTAGGGCGGCTGCTGGCGAGGTGGAGGAAACGGGTCCCTAGGAAGGGGTGGACGAGGCCTGGGACCAGTGGGGTCCTGGCGAAGAGGCTCCACGGGCCGAGCCGCCGGATATCGACCATACTGGGTGGAAGTGGAGCGAGGGTCAAGACCCCGCTGACTAGGCATCCCCTGACGAAAGGTGGGGCCAAACTCCAACTCAAATTGCTCTAACTCTAGGGCAACCTGGTAAGCCAGCTCTAAAGTGTCTACCTGGCGACGGTAGAGCTCATACTGATACTCGGGCCTCAAACCACGGCGAAAACGCGAAACAGGCATGCCCTTCTCCTCATCAACTCCACATCGCAAATAATACTCGTCAAACTCGGCGATGTACTCGGTCACGGACCGATCGCCCTGACTAAGGGTCTGCCATCGGTCGATGAGCCTCTGGCGGTAAGAAGGAGGGACATACTTCTCGCGGAGCTTACGCCGCATGTCAATCCAGGTTTCTATGGGTGGATCCTGCCTCTGCAACATCAGGCTCTCGACATTCCTCCAGTAGGTCTGGGCTCTCCCCACGAGCTTCATCTTGGCAAATCGGACTTGCCGAAGCTCAGACATCTCAACCCATTCGAAATACCTATCCATGCTATTCTCCCAGTCTATGTAGACTTTTGGGTCAAGGGACCCCTCGAAAGTGGGTGGATCGGCACGGACGGTCCTAAGGATCCTATCATCCTCATCCTGATGTGGTCGACGACCACGGTACTGGCGCCCATTCCCCTCAAAATCATTCTCGGACCCATAGTCATCAAAGTCGGGGGCTCGGGGACGTCGCTCCTGAGCCCGAGGGGCTTGAGCGGCAGCAACTGGAGGGGCTCGATCGGCTCTAGGAGGGTCCTGGTGGGGCACTTCATCAACTCTCCCAATCCGTCCAACAAGGCCCTGGATGGTTAAGTCAGACACTCTGGCACGATCCTCAATGATCTTCAGACGGCCATCTAGATGCTCAGTCAACTCCTTGATGGACTGGTAGGACCTGTCCATACGGGTCATAAGTTGGGTAATCAGATCCTCTAGAGATGGGCGTCCCTGAGGTGGGTGTTGGTCACCCATGGCGTCCGGGCGATGGTAATCCGAACCACCCCGAGTGGGCATGCAAAGGAGACTAAGGGAAGGGTAGGCTGACACCCTAAGACCTAGAGGGACACGAATGCAATGAGATGCAAGACTCAAACAAGACACGTCCAAAACCTAGACACGATCCTAAGACCCAACCTGTAAGGACAAGTTGGTAACCTTACTCTGATACCAAATTTGACGCGGGACGGGGACCGACACGGACTAAGACTCACAAAAGACTCTAACTGAGGCCGGCAGTAGCACGCTCAAGGGTCGCCAAGTGGCTGACCACCGTGATATCCCACAGAATGAGGGACGTCTCTCAACAGAAACTCCGACCTCGGCCGTCCCAAGGAGGGAAGCGCACGTGTCTAGGCGTATAGTCGACCTCCAAAGACAAGGGGAGTCGAGTCCTAGCTCGGTGCTCGACTAGTGCTAGGGATGGATGCTCTCACTCACGATCCGCGGTGATGGCAATAAGTGGCTAGGCACCTACCCTCTCTCAAGCGGCATAATCGATCACATACTAAAAGAGCAAGCAAAAGGAGGGGAGTCGGAGCGCGTACCTCCACGCCTAGGCGTGGGGAAGGAACCCCGGCCGTGAACCAACAACCCCGATACACCAGAGGTCAATAAAATACAACCCAATAACGGCCCACTCCTCGCAGGGAGGTAAAAGGCTACAACCAATACGTTCGGGGCTGCCGGACACGGGTTGACGGGCCGCACTCGGTGACGGGTCGGCCACGAGGAGGTTCGGGTGCAACGCTGCAGAAACTGGTGTCGCGCGCGCCTGGGCGGAGGGGGGGTCTCACGGGCTGATACGACGCCCGTTTGAGGCACCGTCAGAGAGGACGCGTCGCTGACTGTTGGAGGAACGCTCCGGCCAAAGGGGGCGCGCTGGATCCGCCGGTGGTGACCGTGGGCGCTGCTGAAAGTCAGATCAGGTTCTGTGGGCGCAGAACTGCGCACGCCGACGGTAAAATCTGGAAATCGGCCTTCTGGTGCCCGAACAAGTCCGGGCCGGTTGGGGGTGAAAACTGACTAGCAGAGATCGCCCTCAGCCAAATGGCGCTGGCAGACGACGCCGGTGCGAGCCGCAGGAGTCGCTGAAAGTCGGGGCTGGTTCGCTGGGCGGACTGGGCAGACACGCTGGCGCAACCCCACGAGATCGACCGCCACGGACGGTGACGATGTCGAAACGCGACGCCGTCAGCGGCGTTGGAAAGTTGACTCGGAGATCTACGAACCCTGAAGAAACCAGGGCAAAAGACGCAGCGTGGAGGCCTGGGGAAAATTCGTAATCAGGGCCTCCCCGCTGGGCGAGCAGAGAAAGTGGTGCTGGCGCAGGTCGGCGGAGAAAATCAGTACGGGCGGTGCCGATCTCCGATTGATGCAAAACGGGCGCCGACGCGAAGCTGATCTGCAGACGTATCTCCAGGAAAATAGGTCGTGGCAAAACTCGTCCAAGAAGGGGGTGCGAGCTCTGCTACAAGTCGGGGCAGAAATCTGGAATCACGAACACGAACCGTCGAGGAAGAAGACGAGGATAAGAGGGAACCCCGGAGTCCACCGAGGGCTGAGGCGTCACACCTCGCCGTTCTCCCGTCGCAGGAGCAGAAAGAGAGAGAGAGAGGGGCGCAAAAAGCTTTTGCACAATACTCCACTTGTATTCAAATTCATGTGTAAACTGTAATCGGTACAAGGTGAGAACTACTTATAGGGGATGGGAAAACCCTAATCTAACTAGAAGGGGAGGGGTGCGCCCAGCTCCAAGGAGAGAAAGGCGGCCCATATTTCAGCAAGCTTAGAAAAATAAGAAAGGAATCTAAGTGGGAGAAGGAAGGGATGGAGTTGGGGAAAGGAGGAGAGGGGAAAAGGGGAAGGGAGAGGGGAGCGCCCCCCACCTTCCCTAGTAGAACTAGGAAGGGGTGGGCGGCTGCCTCCTCCTCCTCTAGATAGGGAGGGGGGCCGCCCCCTAAACCCTAATGGGCTTCTTTTAAGTGGGCTTCAAGCCCCAATAAGCCCCTGACCCAGTAACAAGATCCATTACCCCACAAAGCAACCCAATTGGCCACTATATGGCCCAATAAGTGCCCAAACAAGAAGATGTCCACGCAGAGACCAAAAGACAAGGCCCACAAGGCCTGAGCAAGTCCAGACTGAGGCCCAACATGGCCTAAACATGATGAAAAGATAACTAGAAGGTGCCGCCGTCACCGAGCCACAAGGAGGTAGCGGTGTGCCGGGTGCTCCGTCGAGGATAGCGCCGTGTGTCCTCACCAGGTTGATGATATCAAAACTTTGGAATGGCCAATGGCTTAGCACCGTTTAATTACGAAAGTGCAAGCACATGTACGCTCTCAAAGCCATTTCCATCACAAGCTAATGCACAAACGAATCATGCCTCACAATGCCCAGAACAAGTCAAATAAACTCAAATTGAATGGAACAAATTGAGGACACAAAGTCTTTTGTATGTGGATATGATTTATGGGCTAAACGAATCTGTTTTGCAGGAATTCCAGAGTTCGGTCGACCAACTTGGTTTGTTCGGTCAACCAATCCTTCCAGCACCTAGGATTCTGTAAAATTACAGAGTTCTGTTGACCGACGGCCCAGGATCGGTCGATCGAATTAGCCAGCGTTGGAAGTCTCAGAAATTGTCACAGTTTGGTTGACCGACCGACTCGAATCGGTCTACCGAACCCTTCGAGGTAGCTTTTGTTGACCTTGTTTCAGCCAACGTGTTTAAAGCCTCTTCTTGTGGACTTTTGAGTCCCAAAGCCTCCAGACATGCCTAGATTCATGGATCTATGTCTGGGCATGTCCCTTGACCAATCAAGAGATATAAAAATACCTCTTTGGGCCAAGACACCCTAATGACAAAAGGAATCAAGGGGAGGCTACCAAGGGGAGAAAGAGAGCTGCTGCAAGCACTGCATGAACAGTGATTCGTCCAAGGATTCTTCATCCATCTCCAAGCTCTTCAAATTCCATCTGAAGCCAATCAACCTCAAATCAAGTGAAGAAGCAAGCCTTGTTCAAGATCTGCATCATATACTCAGAGGGAGCCTAATTAAATCAGAAGTATTTCTTTCGTGTTTCATCTTCTAAATTATTTGAGCTTCAAGTTTGTGTTCCTTGTGATTTGTAAACATCCGTGTGTGTGTGGATCATTTCAGATCCGTAGTTGTGTGTGTTATCTCGTTCAGATCCATGGTTGTGCGTGGATCTCTTCAGATCTGCGTATGTGTGTGGATCTATCCAGATCTGGGTGTTTGTGTGTGTAAAGTGTTGCATCTGTTGTAGTGTGTGTGTGTGTGTGTGTTGTTGATCCGATCATCGGATCGTGTTGAAAACTCTATTTCCATGTGTATGTGTGTTGGGGTTTGTTCCCCATGTGAGTGCAGGTGTCGACCTGCGTGTTGTTGGAGTTTTGACTCCGTGTTGGGGATTTATCCCCGTGCTGGTTTCTAGTAGTGAAGCCTCGCCGTTTTTGGTGATGGGTGGACGTAGGTTGCCGTCGTTGCATCCGAAACACCTTAAAAATCCTTGTGTCTTGTGGTTTGAGCTGTGTGGTTTGGTCCATTTCTTCTACCTCCATTCTGTGTGAATGTACGTATATATTGTCTCCTCTGTGTTGTATCTTTCAGATTTTACAAAATCGGTTATTATGAGTGACTGATCTTGATAGATCTAATCTGAGTTTTAACAGATCTGAATTTCTAATTGCTACTTTATCACATCTATTTTAAATCAGGTCAAAGTTTCTTAAAATATTGAATCACCCAATTCACCCCCCCTCTTGGGTGTCATTGATCGCGGGACTTCACTCTAACTTCGTCACGGTCCTTGATAAAGGGAAGAAACCTATCCTCTCCATAATAGGGGTTGTTGGGCTGTTAGCTTTAAGTCAGCCACTCCATACTATTTTCCTCAAGCTACCTACCAACTCCAATTCCTTATTAGGAAATGGCTGGGAGATGATGATAAAAATAGGCTTTACCATGGGGAAAGGTTTAGGATGAGATGAGCAAGGTCCTACCCGAAGAGATTGGTTGAAGGTCTCCAAGGGGCGGGTCGGCTTAGGCTACTCTTCAAAGTAATCATCCAGCTCAACCCCATTCAAAGGCAGGCTCTTCGACCACTTTGTAAAAGGTTCAATTTAGTCGGGAACCAGGAATACTCCCGACGAAGATCGAGGCGCTGAAGAGAAGGAAACCCAGGAAATCCCTTCACCCGAAGAGGACTTCAGGTTAATCCCTTTGTTTGATGAGGATGAGCTGCCTGATCAAACTCCTCCAGTGGGTGTGTTTCTGGTTAGGGACAGGCCCGCGCCTGTCATCTTTATACCCTTTCTGTTCCATCCTCAAATTCCTCCGCTCATCACTTACCCGGTCGTGGTTCGGCCATCACATGCCATTCTTGCATTCTCCTACGACCTTAAAAAAAAGTCAATTTTGAAAGATGGGTTTGAAAGTTCTCTGTTGAAGAAACCTCCTCCTTGGAGTCAGGATCCCTCGACCAAGGGCTTGCACTTTCCACCCTGAACATTGACTCTTCCTCGTCTTGCCCGCTCGAGGGCACTTCCCTTGTACATAGTAGTTTAGGATCGAGTCTAGTTGTAGGAGAGTCTATTCCCTCTCCATCCAATCTCCCAAAGAAGGCTAGGGGTAGGCATGTTCCTAGCTACTTGCTATATCAATAATCTGGTGGAAAGATGTTCTTAGCTATGTTAGGTCCCTGAATTTTTGTTGGCTTCCATTTGCCCAGGGGCAGATGGTGTAGAAGGTTCTTCCCTAGATGATGGTTTAGGGGTATACACCTTAGGAGAGAATAGTGAAGAAGAAGATGATGAGATAGAGGATGGTGTTGATCATGTGAGTCCCTATGTAGACGAGATGAGGTTTGATGAGCCCAGCACTTCTATTGATGAGTCTACCAAAGAAATCAACCTCGGCACTGAAGAAAATCCGAAGATTGTTTTGATTAGTGCCAATTTAAGTGGAGAAGAAGAAGTTGCAATTGTGGCTGTGCTCAAAGTGTTTCCCAATGGCTTTGCTTGGTCCTATGAGGACATGCCAGGCTTGGACCCTTCTCTAGTAGACCATCGTTATTCTAAAGCCTGACACGAAGTCTGTCAAACAAAAGTTAAGGCGGCTTCATCCTAAGCTAACCCTCAAGGTCAAAGAGGAAGTTGACAAGCTTCACAAAGCCAAGTTCATCAGGGTAATCTTATATCCACAATGGGTAGCTAATATCATTCCCATCCTTAAGTAGGACGATAGTGTAAGGATTTGTATTAATTTTTGTGACCTGAATCGAGCCTTCCCAAAGGATGACTTTCCTCTTCCACACATAGATGTACTTGTAGACAATATCGCCAACTATGGAATGTTTTTTTTTCGATAATTAAAAAAATTGTATTAGTGAAGCAATGTACAGAATGAAGGTTACTGTCTACACAGGTTGTAGACTAGTAACTAGAGACTTAATAACTTATTAACAGTAATTACAAATTGCTGTTTAAAAACTTACACGACTAAGTTAAAAAACTGAAAACAGAACTGAGTACAAGAGTGTAGGTTGCTGACTTCTTAAAGCAAGGTATTCCTAATGGGTTATGTTGAATCTCTTGAAGATGGAGAAGTCTCTTCTCTTAGAGAATCCGCTCAACCTGCCATGAAATTCAATGCAGTGCCGAGTATCTTCAAGAATAAGAATAAGAAGATTTGACTTATTTGTGTTAGTTCCCTAAAAAATTCTTTCACACCTTTCCTTCCATAAATGCCAAACGGTAGTTCTCAATAGTACGTGAACAAGCTTCAATATAGGGCCCCTGGATGGGCAGTTTATTGCAAGCTCTGCTATCTCCATTCTAAGAGAAGCCTTGGGAGGCCTCTGTAAATCCAGCCGCTTAAGAATCTCTTTCCAAATCCAGCCGCTATGGAATGTTGTCTTTCATGGATAGTTTTTCTAAATACAATCAAATCCACCTAGCAGAGGAAGACTAGGAGAAAGCATCATTAATCACCCCGTGGGGGACTTAATACTATGTCGTCATGCCTTTCAGATTGAAGAATGCATGAGTAACATATCAAAGGGCCATGATGACAGTTTTCCATGATATGATACATATACATATGGTGGTTTATGTGGATGACATTCTGGTAAAATCGAGGACTAGAAGTGATCATGCAGAAGACCTCCGCGTGGTTCTCCGACGGTCTAGGGAGCACCAACTCAAGATGAACTCTAAGAAATGTGTATTTGGGGTGTCGTCGGTTAAGTTTCTAAGGTTCATCGTCAGTAAGAGAGGGATTGAAATGGATCCCTACAAGGCCAATGTCATTGCCGAAATGCCTCCTCCTAAGAACATTAAGGAAGTTTGAGGTTTGATCAGGTGTTTGCAATTTATTAGAAGATTCATTTCTCATAATTCTTAGAGATGCAAGCCCTTTTATGATATGCTTAAAGGAGAGGTGAAGTTCGATTGGAATGAGAAGTGTTAAAAGGTCTGTGATGACTTGAAGAGCTATCTCCTTAATCCTCTAGTCTAGGCACCCTCGGTCCTGGGTCGGCCTCTACTACACTATGTATCCACCACGAAAGAATTTGTCAGGGCAGTTCTTGGCTCAATACGATGACGAGAAGAGAGAACATGTCATGCCCCGACGTGGAATATTGGAACACAATAGTTACAACATTCATGTCAATCAGAGCATGAGTTAAAGGAATTTGTCACGCCTCGAGATATATATAGCGGAAACAATCGAGAACATGAATAATCGACAAGTAAGTCTCGAGCTAGCAAGATAATTAGAGTGCTACACATACAACACCATAAACATTGTACGCAAGTGCCATATGACAAAAACTTCAACTTTATTGAAATAATAATTCAAGTTACAACTAGACAATTAACTCATTTGACAACATAACTCACTAGATGCAAGAAAACAAAAAATACATCGACATGACTCGAATGTTACATAAAAGACTCAAGACATTCCAAGGCTTCACACGAATCTTCATTCGCTCTCGGAATCATCACTTGAAAAGTCTGACTCTGACCCACTAGAATTTCCTGAAAATGACAAAGAAAGTAGGGTATGACCGCACTCTCCCAGTAGGTATCTTCGTGTCAACATGATGGCAAGTTTACATGATTAACATTTTAGCTCTAGAAGGTAAGATAACGAGAATGTGATCAAACATGCAAATTAAACCATAGTAATAATGAGTAACAAGATAGGAATGTAAAGAACGATATAATTTGCAAGAATATATGATCATGATCTAGCAAGAATATCAGTTGGCCTTTCAATCAAGCATATAATATCACGAGAATGTACTGTCATAATCTTAGAATGCTATGCACAAGAATGTCATGTAACGAGAATGTACTATCAAGCAAGCATGTGAATTTCATGAGTCTCGTGGATTTCACCTGTTTATAAAAAAGTACTCCCAGCGCAATGCGATGCCAGTAATCATTACACCCCATGATTAATAGTGTATTTTCAGCCATCTATCGAGGGGACTAGACTGGAGACCTTGGACACCGTCGGTGCTCGCCCTTGCATCTCCAAGTTATAAATCAAGCTACTTCCATGAGAAATATTAATAAAGTAGGCCAAGAAAATAAGGTTCAATAATACCTTTAAGGCGATAGTAACCAAGGTAAGAATGCACCAATATATTGAAAAGGGGATCAAGAATGAATTAAAAGTACGTTGTGCTATGGAAGTATTCCAGCAGCATAACGGTATATTCATTATATTCCATAGTTCATTAGTGGCTTGATGAACAAAGTTTCGATGTCAGATAGTCAGAAGACCATATTGGAAAGATAACATGATCAACCCTTGGGTCAGACCTCGGGTTGGGCAAAAATCTGACAGAACGTGATTAACAGTGGACCGCTATCTTGAGGTAGCAGTCGAGTACAGTCCGCTATCAGTCAGTGCGTCGACTCAGGATGGAATTGGGTCGACTTTGAACTGTCCACACTTTGGAAAGAAAATGGTCATTGTCCAACCACTATCTGCAGGTAGCGGTTGCTTCCTGGCCGCTATCAGAATCGAGTGTAAAACATGAAGTGCTTTTCTAGACTCGGGTTTTTAGGGTTGCTCCCCTCAAGATCAAAAGTAATATGAGTGTTGGGCTGGGGAATCATGTATTGATCATCCACTTCTCATCTTGTCATGTTTTCAGTGAGCTGGCTCATCAGGGCCTCTAGCCTAAAAATGGATTGATCATTAGCCAAGATGAGTTGTTGCATTTGATTAATCATCTCTTCCTTGTGATCTATGGATGGAGGAGGTAGATAGGTGAGGTGAGAGTCAGACTGCGATGGATAGTAATTTGGAGTGTAATTAGTCTGAAGTGATGGAGAGTGTATGGGTTATCCTCCATATAGGGCTTGATCATTGGAATCATTTGGGTATTGAGCCCAATTTGGAAAATCTTGTTCTGGAGGACTTTGGGCTTGATCTTGATAGGGCTCCCAAGAAGAATCATGTTGATCTCTCCAACCAGAATTAAAGGTGTGTGGACATGGGTCATAATAAGGTGTGGAGAGGTCTTGAGACATTTTGACTTGCCTTGCTTGGTCCATCCAAGAGATTATTGGTTGATCTTCCCAGCTAGATTTATAAATATATGAAGATGATTCATAATCGGGCTGAGAAAAATGTTGGACAAATTGGGGTTGCTCTGGGGTGAAAGGTAGATCATGGCCCCCTTGGAAGAATTGAGTGGTTTGAGCCTGATCCTGGGTAAATGATGGAAACTGGGCCGTCATAGGTGACGGGATCTCATTTTGGACCGACCACGAGTATGGAATTTTATAGAAGGTCGGGCTGTTTTGGGTGAGAGATGAGATTTGTTTTGGCAACCACCTACATAATGGGTCGGGCTGGCCCATATGTGATCATTGTCATGGTTATTAGGTGGCATGAAGGGGTTTTGATCCATGGCTAGAAATTGATCAAATTTGTGAGCCAAAGAGTCAAACTTGTCTAATTTATGTGCCCAATTCATAAATGAGAAATTTTCTCTCACCAATGTTTTATGTTATTTTTTTAATCATTTTTTATTTTTTTGAATTATTTTAATTTTTATTTTCTCTCCCTTTATTCATCTCCTGTTTTTTTTTGTTTATTTTTTTGTTTTTACTAAACACAAACAAGTGACAACCAAATTAACCTGAGACTCTTAAGGGCAACCTAGGTCTACAAGTTGGATTTCACAAAGTGACTATGGCACCACTAAAGCCTACCCTCAAGTTCGTTCACTGGCTAGGTAAGAAGTGGGATAGTGGGAGGTTCTCCTTGCTTTCGCAAGGTCCTAATTAGAAATCACTTGCCCGCTTATAGCGTTTGCCGTTGACTTCTAGCCTTAGACACTAGTTTCAAAATTGAGAACAGACTCACGTGGTACCAAAATCCCAGTGTAATCCTAGGGCGGAGTCTACTTGCTTTTATTAGGCTAGGTGTAATGTAAAATGCAATGATGGTTGTTTTGGGCCAAAGAAGAGTGATGAAATCTCTCCCTTATCTTACTTAGGGGGTATTACCCTTAAAATATTTTGAAATGAGATGCGACAACCAATGTTCAAACAAGGTGTTTCAATGCAAGATTAAATATAAAATGTATGAGCATGAACTTGGTAAAAATTAAAGTGCTCACCTTGTCCCCCGCATTCTTCAACAAAAATAAAATGACTAAAAAAAATAAATAACTAATTAAGATGCAGCCCTAAATGTTGCATGTCCTAAACATGATGTTTCTAAGATTGAGATGAAGTTTTTTTTTATGATCAAGGTTTTTTTTTTTAATGAAGCTACCTAGCCAACATTTTTTTTGAGATTTTCTAAATATAAAAGCTAACAAAATGCAGAAAAGAAACTAAACCACAAGAGGGAAGATTGAGATATTTACTTGGATAGCGATCCCTCATCCTTTCTTTTTTTTTGTGTTGTTTTTGATTTTTTCATTTTATTAAGGAGATGTAAAAAGGGAAGACATACTTAAAAAAAATTCTTTTTTAGTATAAATATAAACAAAAGAAAAATAAAGTTTTCAACTCAAAACTAACCTCCCCGACAACAGCGTCAAAAATTGACGTGTCGAAATGTTTGTCGTTAAAAATATGCGGCAATCAATCAAAATACCGAACTCGCAATACAATTTAAATGAATAGTGGTACACTGGCGAGCACGGGTCGAATCTATAGAGAGGAGTTTTGAAATTGAAAGCTTAGAATTTCTTTTAGAGCAAAAATGGATGAATGTTTTGGTTTTGGTTTTTAGAATTTAAAGAGAAATATGGAGGATTAGGAAATAAAAATTTGGAAATCTAGAGAGAGAAATTTTTAATCAAACAAAATTAAATGCTAACTAAAATAGACGAAGTGAGATAGAGAGTTTTACGATCGTGGTGTGAGGGTAACGGCATCGTCTCCTCGAGCCTTTGATTCACGAGTCGTTAGGGACGACAACATGCACTCGACCGGAGAAAGATACGTTTCTCTTGACCATCTTTAGAAGAAGTTTAGAAGATGATAGAGAAATAATTTTGGAAGAAACATTAGAGAGACATGGAAAAAGATTGTGTAATAAAATGAAGAATTGAACAAAATGAAGAAACACTAGAATTAGACTTAAATTAAACCAACTCACAAGTGCATTATAACAAAAGTAAAATAAATTACAACAAAGCTAGCACAATAAGAAAGGGAGATAGAGAGGGAGAGAACCTACTCCTACACTAAGGAACTAGGAGTGGAGGGGGAAAATAATGAAAGCTTGAATCTACGTAAGTGAGGAGAGGAGGAGCCCCTTCTCATCTCATGCCCTCTTATTATAGGGCCAAAGTTACCCCCTTTCTTTCTCCACGTGAACAACTTTGCCGCCATTTGTTGACTTGAGAATATGTGCAAATACTAATTTTTTTATGAATTTTTTTTTCCTTCTTTCTCTTCTCTTTCTCCTCTCTTTTCTCTTTCCTCTCTCCTCTGTCCCACGTCGACGCCGCGCCCGCCACTCTCTTTCTTCTTCCGCCACATCGCTCCTCCGTGTGAGACACGTTGCTTAGCCACTTTGACCGCCCGCGTTACGTGTGAAGATCGCCTGCTAGCGAAGGGGGCTGCGGCTGGACTGTAACATGCTGCATGCATGGGCGTTGAGGACGCCAAGGGGGCATGTGGGAGCTGCGTTGAAGATCGGCCGCCTTGGCCGCATTAACTTGCAAAGGGGGCCGACCTTGTGCAGAACGTGGCTGGCGACCACATCGAAGTCACGTTGAGAAGCCCTCCCGCGTGAGACACGCATGTGGAGGAGTTGGCCGCATGAAGAGTTAGCCGTTGGAATGGGCCGTGTGAATGCCTCCACATGAGAAGCCACCGTGAGGGGGTCCACTTGAAGAAAACCCGCGTGAGGGCTTGTGCATGGAGGATACCGCAAGGAGGGGACGTTCGCATGGCCTTTGACCGTGTTGCATGCATTGAAGGGGCTCGTATGTGAAGGATTGGCCATGTTGACCAATGAAATGGATCATGCGAAGGGGGCCCACGTGAAGGGGTCTTTGGTTGTAGCGCTTCTTTATCCTGGCAGGCCATGGATCATGGGCCTTTGGCCCATTTGGATATTTTGATTTTCTCATGCTAATAGTTCATACTCTGGCCCATTATTGTTGTAGACTTCTGTATATTTTTTTTCAATGTCTTCCTCTCTAATCGAGTACCTGCCAAAAACATATTTTATTACCCAAAATTTAATTAATTATATCAAACTTAACATTTTAATATGAGATTGTGATTAATTGTGATAAGTGTATATTTATTAAGATTAAAGCTCTTAAACAGTGTGTGTAACAGAAATTAACACGTAAAAATACACACTCATCACGGGAATCCCAGGCTCGCGGAGACTTATGGAGGCCTTGAAACATGAATTCCTAGTCTGATAGAAGGAATATCCGACAGAGAGTCATTCAATATCCAAGAAAGGTTTCCTATCATGTGCATGTGACTAATAGCAACATAATGGAGTACAATTATGTACAGGTAATGAAGAAAGATAGGGGATGAGACTGAGTCATATTGAAATAGCGATCGACCCAATTGGGTTGATCTGGTCACTGTTTCGGGTTAATAGTGCACATATCGCGGTTGGTCAAGAACCGCTATCTGGAGGTAGTAGTCTCTGTAGGACCGCTATCTGTGCGTCACCAAACAGTAGCAAACAGTAACAAATAGAGACACAAACTATGTAAAACTAGAAGATAACGCATGATAGCATGAGACTAATGCATGAGAAAGGATAAATTTGACCAAAGTTACTATCTTTTTCATTAAAATTTCAAGGACTGTATGAACTAAAGACCCTATTGCGCGATCACACTAAAACGTGAAATACTCCATGTAGAAAGCATGAAATCAAGAGATAGGAGAGGATTTTATTCCTAATATGTTGTTTGAGCCAATCACGAGACAACCTACCTTTGGGATTTCTCCTAGACTTGGAATTCCTCGTCGGAAAGAGGCTGCCATTCTTGAGTGTCCTGCGTAGAAACAACACCTTCCGATTGTTCTACCTCTTTGTCTGCTTGATCCCCTAACATGAAAAATGAAGGAAGTTAGACAATACTAAGGGGAACAAAATGTTCTAAAGGACTAACTTACGAAGATGGCATTCTACCTCTATTTCACGCGCTCCAAAACTAGGGTTTACGCAGAACAGACATGGGTCCTATTTATAGAGATTGGCCTAGGGTTAGGGTTTTAGTTCGAATTAGGAGCCTTATTGGAGATAGATTCGATCCCTAAGAGTCCTAGATTATTTTTTCGATCGAGATATCATTGATCCATGGCCAACTCATGGATAAAATTCCAAGATTTTCGTGCTTTATCTCTTTCTATTTTCGGAAGTAGGTAGCGGTTTGGTGAAGACCACTATCGTCAAAATGCAGTTGCGCGATTGACCGTGACCTGGTCCTTTCTCTGAAATTTGAGTTTAATTCAAACTCCCTTCTAATTATCTCCTACTTTCCCTATTTATCTATTTTAATTAGGGAATTAACCCCTACTACGTCTCTAGGGTTTGGGCATGCGCCAAAAGGCTAAATTTTTTATTTTAATGCCCATTTTAAGTGGACTTATTTATCTAGTTAATAGCTGGGCTTTTAAATCAATGGCTTTAAATGGTTAAGCCCACTTAAGCTTATTAAAATGCCTAAATAAATCTATTTAATTTCTAAAAATTTTAGAAAAATTTCCAGGGGTGCTACACCGTCCCCCACTTAAAAAGAATTTGGTCCCCAAATTCATTGCATGGGATTGTGGAGGGGGTTCACTTACAATTAAACAGCTCTGGGAATTTCCTGCGCATTGCTACCTCTATTTCCCATGTAGCTTCTTGTTCCTGGCATTTGTTCCACTGGACCTTCACCATGGGAATGGTTTTGTTCCGGAGCTGATGTACCTCATGATCAAGTATTTTAAGTCGGTTTTGCTCGTACATTAGGTCCTTCTGTATCACAAGATCGTCATGACTTATAATATAACATGGGTCATGAATGTACCTTTTCAACATTGAGACGTGGAACATGTCATGGACTCTAGATAATTGAGGTGGCAAAGCTATCCGATAGGCTACTTCACCAACCCTTTCTAGAACTTCAAAAGGGCCAATAAACCTCGGAGTAAGCTTGCCTTTGATGCCGAATCTTCTGATTCCTCGACCTAGGGAAACCTTGAGGAACACATGGTCTCCAACTTGAAATTTTAGGTCTCTTCTTCTGATGTTAGCATCTGTCTTTTGTCTCAATTGTGACATCTGGAGTCTTTCTTTGATAAGTTGCACCTTTTCTATTGTAGTCCTGACCAGTTCCGGGCCTAGATGTTGTTTCTCCCTAACTTCATTCCAGCAGATAGGTGAACGGTAACTCCTTTCATACAATGCCTCGAACGGTGTCATTTGAATGCTAGCTTGATAGCTGTTATTGTAGAAAAACTCGACTAGAGGCAAGTGGTCATGTCAACTTCCACCAAAATAAATAGCACAAGCCCTGAGCATGTCTTCAACCACTTGATTGGTTCTTTCATTTTGGCCATCTGTTTGTGGATGAAATGCTGTGCTAAAATTTAGCCAGGTCCCCAAGGAATGTTGTAAACCCTTCCAGAAATGTGAGGTGAAACGAGGCTCTCGGTCAGATATTACTGTGACAGGGACTCCTATAGTCTAACAATCTCCTTGATATATAATGCTGCTAATATATCCACTGTCCATTGACTCTTAATGGGCAGAAAGTGTGTAGACTTGGTCAGTCAATCAATGATCACCCATATACCATCATGTCCGCCCCTTGTTTTTGGCAAGCCCGTGATGAAATCCATCCATATGCTTTCCCACTTCCACTCGGGATTTTCCAGGGGATGTAGTTTACCGGCGGGCTTTTGATGTTTCGCCTTAACTTGTTGACAAGTTAAGCAGCGCGACACAAAATCCACCACCTCTCTCTTCATATTGGGCCACTAGAAGTTCCTTTTTAGGTCTTGATACATCTTGGTAGCACCGGGGTGAATTGCATATCCCGACCTATGGGCTTCTTCTATAATCAACTTCTTTGTGTCCGCATGATCTGGAACACAGATTTGACCTCGGAATAATAGCATCCCATCGGTTGTGACAGAGAAATATGGCCATTGATCGATGTTGGTTTTGATCTCCACCAGTGTAGATTCATTCTCTTGCAGCTTTGCTAGATCTTCAATTAATGTGGGTTGTGACCGGATGTTGGCGATAATACACCTTTCACTTTCCGTGTTAATATCTAGGTTCAACCGGGCAAAGTCTTCAAGGAGGTTTGTCATGCCTATCCTGAGGCTAGATAAAATAGCCATGGGTTTCCTGCTGAGTGCATCTGCTACAACATTTGCCTTCCCCGAGTGATACTAAATAGAGAAATCAAAGTCCTTTAAATATTCCTGTCATCTTCTTTGCTCACACTTAATTCCTTCTGGGAGAAAAGATATTTCAAACTTTTGTGGTCTGAGAATATTGTGAATTTTTCTCCGTAAAGGTAATGTCTCCATATCTTCAAGGTGAAGATAACTGCAGCAAGTTCTAGGTCATGCACCGGGTAATTCACCTCATGTCGTTTCAACTACCTTGAAGCATAACATATCACTCTATCATGTTGCATTAACACACAACTGAGGCCAATGCTTGATGCATCGGTGTAGACCTCAAAAACACCCCCTTCAACTGGCAATGCTAACACAGGTGCAGTAGTAAGATGTTCCTTGAGAGTCAAGAAACTCTCTTCACAATCGACTGACCATATAAAAGGGCTCTCTTTTCTCGTTAATCTGGTCAGAGGAACAACAATCTTTGAGAAATCTTTTATGAATCGCTTGTAGTAACTAGCCAGACCAAGAAAGCTTCTAACTTCAGTCACGATCGTTGGTCTACTCCAGTTCTTGATCGCTTCAACTTTAGAAGGATCCACAATGATACCTTCTTTTAATATAATATGCCCAAGGAAAGAAACTTCCTTTAGCTAGAATTCACATTTGTTTAGCTTCGCATAGAGTTGATTTTCTCTCAAAACATGCAATGCTATTCTTAAATGTTCTTCATGATCTTCTTGTGTCTTAGAATATATGAGGATGTCATCAATTAATACGACCGCAAATTGGTCAAGATAAGGCCTGAAGACGTTGTTCATTAATTACATAAAATCTGCAGGGGTGTTAGTTAACCCAAAAGGCATAATAACGAACTCATAGTGCCCGTATCTACTTCAAAATGCAGTCTTGTGGATATCTTCATCTTTAATCCTCAGTTGGTGATAACCAGACCTTAGGTCTATTTTGGAGAAATATTCTGTGCTAGAGATCTGGTCGAATAGCTCATCAATACGTGGTAACGAGTATTTCTTCTTGATCGTTAGTTGATTTAATTGCCGGTAATCAATGCATAGCCTGAGTGATCCATCCTTTTTCCTTACAAAGAGAATGGGTGCACTCCAAGGGGATGTGCTTGGCCTGATAAAACCTTTCTCCAATAATTCTTGTAATTGCTTCTTTAACTCTGTAAGTTCAGTTGGGGATATCCTATAAGGAGCTTTGGAAACAGGGGCTGCTCCCAAAATTAATTCAATGAAAAAGTTCACTTCCCTTTCAGGTGGTAAACCGGGCAGTTCGGAGAAAAATACATCAGGAAACTCTTTTACGATAGGAATTTCCTCGAAAATCGATTCCTTATGGTCGGTGGTGATTACAGAAGCAAGAAAGGCTTCACAACCTTACAAGATGAGTTTGCAGGGGTGAAGAGAAGAGATAAGAACATGATGCTTCCTGTAGTTTATGCCAAGGAAAGAAAACTTTGAAAGGTTAGGTTTGTAGAAGGAGATTCGCTTATGGCAACAATTAATGTTGGCATAGTGGTCCGACAACCAGTCTATACCTAAGATAGCATCGTAGCCTTCCATGTCTAGGCATACGAGATTTACGAGAAGATTATGACCTTCTATGGTTACTTCACTATTGGGATAGTGATATTTAAGTTCAGTTCCAGAACCTAGAGGTGTGGTAATTGCTAAGTCCAAAGGTAAACGAACTGATGAAATAGGTAAAGTTTTCAGAAACACAGTGGAAATGAAAGAATGCGAAGCCCCTATATCAAATAAGACAAAAGTTAGATATGAATAAATTAGGATAGTACCTTCCACCATATCACCTTCTTTTGTTGGCTCATCATCCATGATGGCATTTAGATGACCTTGCCACCTACGTCCTTCGTCATTCTTAGAAGGTTGCTCTTTCATAAGTGGGCAATCGGGCATTCGGTGCTCCCGACTGCCATAGCGTAAGCAAGCACCGAGACACTTCCAACACTCTTCGGCAGTGTGTCCGAACTTTTCACAAAATTTGCAAGCCTCCATGACGTGCTTTTCTTCCTCTTTAACTCGTTTGTTCTAGCCGTTGCCGTTGCCATTACAGGACCTCTTCTTGTTATCATGGGACTTGTAAGTTCCCATGATGCTAAATTTCTCTTCTTTCTTCCCTCTCTTGTCATGCCTACGGCTTGACTCTTCATTCTTCCCCTTGAATTTTTCTACCTTTTCAAGGGTCCTCTCACATATATGTGCCCTATGGACCATCTCCGAATAAGTTCGAATGTTTTTTGGGCCAAGTTGCTTGACGAAAATAGGCCTCAATCCATCCATCAATCTATTGGCCTTTAGTAGTTCCGTACTAACAAGATGTGGAGCATATGGTGCCAGCCTTGAGAAATGTAGCTCATATTTTGTGACCGACATCATCCCTTGCCTTAGAGAGGAAAATTCCACCGCTTTTCTCTCACGGATATGCTCTAAGGAATATTTCTCACGGAAGAGCTCTAGGAACTCCTCCCAACTGAGTTGGGCATTTGGTAGATGAGCCGATGTGGCCTTCCACCATGTACGAGCATCATTGTTCAACTGAAAAGTGGCAAGCAGGTCCTTTTCCTGATCCGTGCATTGCATAACATGAAAAATCCTGTCCATCTCATCTATCCAGTTCTCGGCCTCATTTGGGTTGGATGATCCCGAGAACCGAGGAGGGTTCATGCTCCAGAAATTCCGGTCGAGATCTCCCGCGCCAGCTCGCGCGCCAGCCTATGCCATCGTTTGGAGGGCCTGGGTGAGCCCTTGACCGTTTGTTGCATGGCTTCCTAGTTAGCTCAGTTTGTAGCCATTGGTAAAGTGAAGTGCCTAAGAAAATAAGAAATTTTCCATTTTTTTAGAATCCATGAGGTTTAAGCTAGAAGTTAGTTGTTAGTAGAGAACTATCTTATCCCGGGCTCTACCCAATCTCACATGGGTAGGAAAAATAAATCTTTCCTAGGTCATAGGTTGGGAATCCTCAGAACCTTGGACTTAAATCCTAAGACTTGACTTTTTCCTAGGACGTAATAAGCCTAGGCTCTGATATCACCTTAACTGTCATGCACTAAGATATATACATCAGAAACAATCGGGAACATGAACAGTCGGCAAGTAAGCCTCGAGCTAGCAAGACAATCAGAGCGCTACACATACAACATCATAAACATTGTACGCAAATGCCATATGACAAAAACTTCAACTTTATTGAAATAATAATCTAAGTTACAACTGGACAATTGACTCATTTGACAACATAACTCACTAGACTCAAGAAAACAGAAAATACATCTACATGACTCTAATGTTACATAAAAGACTCAAGACATTCTAAGGCTTCACACGAATCTTCATTTGCTCTCGGAATCATCACTTGAAAAGTCCGACTCCGACCCACTAGAATTTCCTAAAAATGTCAAAGAAAGTTGGGTATGACCGCACTCGCCCAGTAGGTATCTTCGTGTCAATATGAAGGCAAGTTTACATGATTAGCATTTTAGCTCTAGAAGGTAAGATAAAGAGAATGCGATCAAACATGCGAATTAAACCATAGTAATTATGAGTAACAAGATAGGAATGTAAAGAACAATATAATTTGCAAGAATATATGATCATGATCTAGCAAGAATATCAGTTGGCCTTTCAATCAAGCATATAATATCACGAGAATGTAATGTCATAACCTTATAAGGCTATGCACAAGAATGTCATGTAATGAGAATGTACTATCAAGCAAGCATGTAAATTTCATGAGCCTTGTGGATTTCACCCGTTTATAAAAAAAGGTACTCCCATCACAATGTGATGCCAGTAATCATTACACCTCATGGTTAATACTATATTTACGGCCATCTGTCGAGGGGACTAAACTGGAGCCCTTGGACACCGTCTGTGCCCACCCTTGCATCTTCAAGTTATAAATCAAGCCACTTCCATGAGAAATATCAATAAAGTAGGCCAAGAAAATAAGGTTCAATAATACCTTTAAGGCGATAGTAACCAAGGTAAGAATGCACCAATATATTGAAAAGGAGGTCAAGAATGAATTAAAAGTACGTTGTGCTACGAAAGTATTCCAGCCGCATAACGATATATTCATTAATTTCCATAGTTCATTGGTGGCTTGATGAACAAAGTTTCGATGTCAGATAGTCAGAAGACCATCTGGGAAAGAGAACATGATCAACCCTTGGGTCAGACCTCGGGTTGGGCAAAAATCTGACAGAACGTGGTTTACAGCGGACTACTATCTTGAGGTAGCGGTCAAGTACAGTCCGCTATCAATCAGTGCGGTGACTCAAGATGGAATTGGATCGACTCTGAACTGTCCACACTCTAGAAAGAAAACGGTAATTTTCCAGCCGCTATCTGCAAGTAGCGGTTGCTTCCTGGCCGCTATCAGAACCGAGTGTAAAACATGAAGTGCTTTTCTGGACTCGGGTTTTTAGGGTACAATCAGCTCGGCGTCCTAGTGGGAATTCCATGCTCGAGAAGATTTACGGAGGCCTTGAAACATGACTTCCTAGTTCGACAGAAGGAATATACGGTAGAGAGTCATTTAATGTCCAAGAAAGGTTTCCTATCATATGCATGTGACTAATAACAACATACTAGAGTACGACTATGTACAAGTAATGAAGAATGATAGGAGATGAGAGTGAGTCATATTTAAACAATGATCAATGTATGGAAAGTTCAAAAGAAAATCTCTTAAGTACAAAATTATAGGGGTTGATTTGTGAAACTAACATATGTGAAATTAATTTCCTTATAGCACGAGAGGGCATGAAACATAACCTGGTTGAAACATGATATGACAGAAATCATGAACATAACGAAATATGGCATAGTTACTTATACTTAGCAGGGAATCTTAAGGGTTGATCTGGTCACTGCTTCGGGTTAACAGTGCACAGATCGCGGTTGGTCGAAAATCGCTATCTGGAGGTAGCGGTCTCTGTAAGACCGCTATCTATCCGTCACCAAACAGAAGAAAATCCTGACTTGCAGGGCCAATTTCTATGGCAAATGAAGACGCAAACTATGTAAAACTGGAAGATAACGCACGATAGCATGAGACTAATGCATGAGAAAGCAGAAATTTGACCCAAGTTACTATCTTTTTCATTAAAATTTCAAGGACTGCATGAACTAAAGACCCAATTGTGCGATCACACTATAACGTGAAATACTCCGTGTAGAAAGCATGAAATCAAGAGATAGGAGAGGGCTTTTATTCCTAACATGCTATTTGAGCTAATCACGCGAAAACCTACCTCTAGGATATCTCCTAGACTTGGAATTCCTCGCCGAAAAGAGGTTCTCGATCTTGCGCGTCCTGCGAAGAAATAGCAACTTTCGATTGTTCTACCTCTTTGTCTGCTTGATCCCCTAACATAAAAATTGAAAGAAAGTTAGACAATACTAAGGGGAACAAAATGTTCTAAAGGTCAAACTTACGAAGATGGCGTTCTACCTATATTTCACGCGCTCCAAAACTAGGGTTCGCGTAGAATAGGCCTCGGTCCTATTTATAGGGATTGGCCTAGGGTTAGGGTTTTAGTTCAAATTAGGAGCCTTATTGGAGATAGATTTGATCCGTAAGAGTCCTAGATGGGTTTTCCCATTAAGATAGCATCGATCCATGGCCAGCTCATGGATAAACTTCCAAGATTTCCATGCTTTATCTCTTTCCGTTTTCGAAAGTAGGTAGCGATTTGGTCAGGACTACTATCATCGGAATGTGGTCGCACGACTGATCGCGACCTGGTCCTTTCTCCAAAATTTGAGTTTAATTCAAACTCCCTTCTAATTATCTCCTACTTTCCCTATTTATCCATTTTAATTAGGGTATTAACCCACATTACATCTCTAGGGTTTGTGCATGGGCTAAAAGGCTAAATTTTTAGTTTTAAGGCCCATTTTAAGTAGACTTATTTTTCTGGTTAATAGCAGGGCTTTGAAATCAATGGCTTTGAATGGTTAAGCCCACTTAAGCTTATTAAAATGCCTAAATAAATCTATTTAATTTCTAAAAATTCTAGAAAAGTTTCCAATGGTGCTACAGAGATGAACACCATCAAAGACATTCATAACCATCACAATTTAATACTCAAATAATCTATAATGTTTCACAAACATCTATCAACATCTTTGATCAAATTCCAACTTCACCATCACGACCTTGGACTGTAACAGGACCAAAACTCGATGTTGGACCCCTTGGTGTGTTTGATGATTTAGTTTTAATGTTGACAAAACTTGTGTGCATGCTTGTGTGCATGTGGTATGCAAAATATCAAATTGATGAATGAATGGTTGATCAAGGATCTCATGCAACATATGACAACTTTGCTTTGCACGACTGAAATTCATGGTGAATACCCTCTTGAAACCAATGGATTGAAGGAACATGTATCATGTCATCAACAAGACCAAACAGGTTGAAATTCCCACACAATGATCATCAAAGATGGAAGGGTAAGATCTATGATTGCAAAATTGTCATTGGGGTTGTAAAGGTAACAAATGTTCAATCTTGTACATTTCTGGAATGCTTTGGATGGAACTTGCATATTGAGTAATCATGTGTTGAAAAGATTGGTTGAAAATAGTTCTTTTGGGTTTCACACCTTACTCATATTCATGCCAGTAGGTCATTCATGCCAGGTGTGTCTCATTGATCTTCAAAGAGCATTCTGACATATTCTTTTAGAGTTTTAAAAGATGAAATCAGTTCTTGGTTTGTAATGCAAACATTGGTTGAAACTTAGCATCACAATGAGCATTCATGTAAATTAAACATAAGGTTAATCCTTGGTTTAATTGGCAAAAGTGTTGATGTTAATTGGGTTCAAAGTGGTCATATGTTCCTTTTCACATTGGGGTATTATGTATATACATCTTGCTTTTAAACCCTTGGCATTAACCCCTTGAATCTTCAAATTTGTTCTGGTCTGTCTTGTGCAGAACCAGAATCGGTCGACCGCCCCACTAAACCGGTCGACCGGTTAAAGCCAGACAGAACCCAGTTCCGTCCGGTCGACCGGCCCAGTAAAACTGGTCAATCAATTTTTCTTTGCTATGCCCAAAATAGAACCGTGTTGTCACCGGTCGACCGCCCCAATGAAATCGGTCGACCGGACTTTCTCTGCTACGCGATCGGGCTTCACGAAATGTATCCGAAACTCATCTTTTGGAGATCCATTTAGGGCCAAACTTGACCCTAATACCCCTAGTGCATTCATACATATGTTACACACATTTTGAAGGGGTTTTACGATGGGTATATAGGTCTTTTCATGCATCTCTTATGGTCATATATGTGAGTTACAAATTTGGGAGATCTTTAGGGTTTCTAATGTTCTCTATTTGTCTTGTAGGAGAAGAAAGAAAGAAGGAGAGAAGCTTAGCAAAGATCCAAAGTTTTCATCTACTTCCGATCGTTTCTGGAGTTCGTGATTGAAGAAGAAAAGAAGCGGAACGAGAGGACGTTCACATCGTCAACATCCGGCTTCCTTCCGACCCGAGGCTTAGAGAAGAATTTCTACAGCTCTTTCTTTCCATGGAGATTTCTTTCTAGATCTTGTTTGTGTCTAGTGGAGTCACTAGCTTCAGGTTTGCATGCTTGTATTGAACATATCTTTATTTTTGAAACTTCAACTCTGTGAGTTTGTTGACCATCTGCGAACGGTTGTCGTATTCTTGTGCCGCGGGTGTTGTGGCGAGTGTGTGTGATTGTTGATCCGTGGTAGGATCGTGTAGGAGACTACGTCTCTGTGTCTTTTGGAGCGAAAGCTCCGTGCGCTTCATTTGAAGCGAGTGGATCCTCACCGGTTCGGTGAGGGGTGGACGTAGGGAGCCCGTCGTGGTCCCGAACCACCTAAAAATCATGTCTCGCATCTGTATGCTTGTGGTTTGATTGTTATCATTTTGTCTTGATCGTGTGAGAACGGTAAGCGTGAGAGAATTAACTTTCTTATTGCTTATACTTCATGCAATCTTTCTCTGCTTTGGCATCTATTTTAATTAGCTATGCTGAAATTTTAAAAGTTATCATTGCGCTTGGCGGGGACAATTCAACCCCCCTTCTTGTCCATACGAGGACCTAGGGACAACGATCTGGTATCAGAGCGAGGTCTCTGATTTTAGGACAACCTCACGGTTGTAGAGAAAAGATCTCTTGATATGGCCAACAAGGGAATGATCCTTGAGGGACATTCGATTCATAGACCTCTCTTCTTTGATGGGACTAACTATCCCTATTGGAAAAATCATATGATTGTGTTCATGCGAGCACAAGACTACGACACCTGGAAGGTCATCAACAAAGGTCCCTATGTTTTACCTCCAAATGAGGATGGATGGGATGATGAGCATATTAAGAAATCATGTGCAAACTTTAGAGCTATGAATATCATTTAATGCGCTATACATCCTAATGAGTACTCACATATTTCTATGTGTTCTTCTGTGCAAGAAATGTGGAACAAATTGAAGACCATCTATGAAGGTACTTCAGAAGTACGGGAGACTAAAGCAAATCTTTTGGTTTGGGAATATGAGCTTTTTACAATGAAGCTTGAGGAGAACATCACGCAAATGTACGCAAGGCTGAGCGAGATAAACAACAATTTGAAGGCTTTGGTAAAGGAGTACTCGAATCAAGATTTGGTGAGAATGGTGTTGCGGTCTCTCACACCTCCATGGCACACAGAGGCGACCGTCATCGAAGATTCCAAGGATCTCACCACACTCACGGTGGATCAACGCATTGGATCGCTGATGACGTACGAAATCAACATCATGAAGCCAGCTGAAGAGGAAAACAAAAAGAAGAAGACGATAGCTTTGAAGGCATATCCAGCATCGTCGGACGACAGTGATGGAAAATCAAGCATTGATAGTGAGGAAGAGGAGTTGATGGATCTAGTCACAAAGAGAGCTAGGAAATTCTTTGGAAAGTCAAGAGGGGAAGGAAACTTCCCAAGGAGATTCTTGAGAAGAAACACCTTCAAGAAAGGAGAGCCGGGCAAGAAAGAAGAGATTATATGTTACGAGTGTAAGAAGCCCGACCACATGAGGGGTCAATGCCCCGACCTCCAAAATAAGTTGAAGAAGGACAAGGCCAAGAAAGGAAAGGCCATGAAAGCCACATGGTGCGATGAAGACTCGGATAGCTCAACATCCGAAGGGAACATGGACGGACTAGACGAGTTAGTCCAGAATCTTTGCTTGATGGCGGATGAGGAACACTCCGAGGTAAATTCCGATTCCAAAAATCTCACTCCTGATCAATGGCAATTTGCATATGCTGAGTTGTACCAAAAGTACAAGAAGTCAAAAAATGCTGTTAAGAACTTGAAAATGAAATTTCATGATTTGATTAGTTCAACAAATCCATGTGCTAGGTGCAACTTTTATGAAATGCAAATGGAAAAGTTCAAAGAAGATAAAAAAGATTTTCAATAAAAAATGACATTGTATGAAGATGAATTGGCATGTTTGGAAATTGAAAAACAGAATGCCTATGAAAAAGTGGACGATTTGAAAAATGAAAATGAGAAGTTGTTAAAGGAGTCGGATGAATTTAAGTTCAGATTGAGTGAATGTGAGAAATCAAAGAAAGAGTTGGAAATCAACTTCGAAACCATACATGTTTAATTGAGATTTGAAAGATGTTACTCAAAAATAATTGAAAGGAAAATAGAAAATTTTTGAACATGGTGAGGCTAGCAATGGAAATGCTAGAAATGAAAGAATTAATGTGGGGAGCTCACCCACAAAGAAAAATTCATTTGTGAAAAATAAAGTTGAAAAATCATTTGACTCATATGGCTTTAATCATGTTGACTCATGCATGAACTCTTTTGTTGATAGATCTTACATGAATAGGAGTCGGTTTAGAAAGCCAAATGTCACATGCTTCTATTGTGGAATGTTTGGCCACTCAATGTATGTTTGTGATTTGATGAGGGCCGATGATGAATATTTTGAAAAGAAAAATAGAATGTATTTCTCTCATGGTAGGACTAACACTTCGGGACCTAAGCTTGCTTGGGTACCTAAATCAACTTGAGAGTTGTTTTGACTGTGCAGGTCTGTTTAAGAGCTAAGTGGAACAAATGGTATCTGGACATTGGATGCTCCAGACACATGACAGGCAATAAGGAACTCTTATCAGACTTGAAGGAAAAGGAAGGCGGATTGGTCACCTTTGGCGGAAACGACAAAGGTAAAATTGTGGGAATTGGACGAATAGGTAAGGATTCAAACCAATCCATTGAAGATGTCTTGCTTGTAAATGGTTTGAATCACAGTTTGCTTAGCATCAGTCAACTTTGTGACAAGGGTCACAAAGTCATTTTTGAAAACACACACTGCTCCATTGTAGATAAAGTTTCACATGAAATAAAGTTCATTGGCATCTACTCTGTCGATCTTGAAAATTCTTAAAATAGAAATCTTTATTTAGTTGCTAATAAGTCGGATGATGCATGGCTGTGGCATCGACGGCTTGGTCATGCCAGTTTTAGTGTTCTTTCAAAACTGTTTAGAAAAGATTTGTAAGAGGCTTACCAAAATTGAATTTTGATGCAAATAAAATTTGTGATGCATGTGTTATGGGAAAACAGACCAGAGTGTCTTTTAAATCTAAAAACATTGTCACCACCACTAGATCCCTTGAACTCCTTCACCTAGACTTATTTGGTCCCACTAGGACACAGTCTTAGAGGGAAACTTTATGGGTTTGTTATTGTAGATGATTGCTCAAGATTCACTTGGGTATTATTTTTAACCCATAAGAATGATGCTTTGCAGGAGTTCAAATATCTTTGCAGGAACTTACAAACGGATAAGGGGTATCAAATTAAAGCAATTATAAGTGATCATGGAAGAGATTTTGATAACCATGACTTTGATGATTTTTGTAGGAAACAGGGGTTTACACATAACTTTTCAGCACCTCGAACTCCACAACAAAATAGAGTCGTGGTAAGAAAGAATAGGACGCTCGTGGAGATGGCGAGGACAATGCTTGCAGAAAATGGCTTACCAAGGTATTTCTGGGCTGAGACGGTAAGCACGGCCTGCTACATCATCAATCGAGCCATGGTAAGACCTATAGTCAAGAAAACTCCATATGAGCTGTACAAAGGTAAAAAGCTGAATATTGCATATCTTAAACCTTTTGGTTCTCCATGTTTCATCTTGAAAGATTATTTGGAGAAATTTACCGCAAAGAGTGACAGAGGTATATTTCTTGGTTATTCTTCATCATCTAGAGCATATCGAGTATATAACCTACGTACTCTTGTGGTAGAGGAAAGCCCTTATGTGATCATTGATGAATACACCTTAAAAAAAGAATGTCTGACAAAGATAATCATTTTCTTGATATAGGGCATGAAGATGGAGAAGAAAAGAAAGATAAGGAAAATCAAGATATGGATCAAGCAGAGTCGAGCAACAAGAATGATGAAGCTCCAACCCAAAATGAGGATTGCAACAAGAATGATGAAGCTCCAACTCAAAATGAGGAGCTCCCCAAGTAATGGACGTTCCACAAGGACCATCCACAAGACAATGTCATAGGAGACGTAGAACAAGGCATAAGAACAAGGGCTTCAATCAGGGAAGTTGAAGAAATTGATAATCTTGCATTTCTTTCTAATATTGAGCCCAAATCTGTAAATGAAGCATTACATGATAATTTATAGATCTTGGCTATGCGGGAGGAATTACACCAATTTCAAAGGAATGAGGTGTGGTTTCTTGTGCCTAAACCTAAGAACCACCCGGTGATAGGAACTAAGTGGGTTTTTCGAAACAAACTTAGTGATCAAGGGGTGGTGATTAGGAATAAAGCCCGGCTTGTAGCCTAAGGCTATAGTCATAAATTAAGAATTGATTTTGATGAATCATTTGCACCCGTGGCTAGGCTTGAAGCTGTTAGAATATTACTTACTTTTGCATGCTCTAGGAATATAAAACTCTTTCAAATGGACGTTAAAAGAGCCTTTTTGAATGGTGTAGTGGAGGAGGACGTCTATGTTGAGCAGCCACCAGGTTTTGAAGATGAGAAGCATCCGGACCATGTATTCAAACTTGACAAAGTACTTTATGATCTGAAACAAGCTCCCCGTGTGTGGTATGAAAGGCTAAGTACTTTTCTTTCAGAAAATGGCTTCAAGAGAGGTAATATCGATCAAACTCTTTTCATTAATAGCAACAATAAACACATGCTTATTGTTTAGCTATACGTTGATGACATTATTTTTGGAGCCACTTCTGATTCATTGAATGATGACTTTGTAAAATTTATGCAGGGAGAGTTTGAGATGAGTTTGATGGGAGAGTTGACATATTTTTTGCGTTTGCAGGTGAAGTAACAAAAAGATGGCATCTTCATCAACCAAAGGAAATACACAAAGGAGCTCATCAAGAAATTCAAATTCGACAATGCAAAGCCACAAAAGACGCCGATGTCTACAACAGTGAAATTGAAGAAAGAGGAAGAAGATAAGTCTGTCGATCAGAAACTTTTTAGAGGAATGATTGGTTCCTTATTGTACTTGACTGCTAGTAGGCCAGATATCATGTTTAGTGTTTGCATGTGTGCAAGATTTCAATCTGATCCTAAAACTTCACACATGTTAGCAGTCAAAAGGATTTTCAGATACTTGCTAGGCACCATGGATCTTGGTCTTTAGCTGCACTTTTGATTTGGTAGCTTACACGGATTCTGATTATGCTGAGTGTTTAGTGGATCGTAAGAGCACAAGTGGGTACTGTCAATTTCTTGGAGGTTGCATGGTCTCATGGGCCTCTAGGAAACAAAATACTGTGGCATTGTCAACTATCAAAGTCGAGTACATGGCGGCAGGTAGTTGTGCAGCCCAAGTGCTTTAGATCCAACAACAATTAATTGACTTTGGCATTTCTTTGAATGACACGTCCATTCTTTGTGATAATACTTCTGCGATTAATCTTTCCAAAAATCCTGTTTTGCACTCTCTCACAAACCACATAGATATTAGACATCACTTCTTGCGATATCATGTGAGTAAGGGTCATTTTAAACTTTTGCATGTAAATACAAAAAATCAACTTGCAGACATTTTCACAAAACCCTTAACTCCTGAAAAATTCACTCAAATCAGAAGAAAACTTGGAATTTGCTGTTTGAATGAGTAATTGTGCCTTAATGCCATGATTTTCTGATATATCAAATGGCGATTGCAGAAGGCTGGATTATGTTTAGCTGGAAGCATTCCTCATGCGCGATGGTGGTCTTCGGACCTATGTTCTCCGCCACGTACCGGAAATCATCTTGCATGACTTTACTTTCATATCCTTACTTGGCTACATGTATATATATATATTTCTAGAAAATAATTTCTTGAAAATCTTTTAAGACCTCACTTCCTTGCTAAATAAAATGCTTTGATTTTGATCATTTGTGAATCATGACACATACAAAGGAGGAATAACTATTTCCAACTGTGCATACATTTAGGGGGAGTCCTAGCTATGTTTTTGACAAATTCATGTTCTACATACATAGCAATTACCCACACACCTTGAACAAGATGATGCATATGACTTTTATTAATAAGGATTTCAGAACTTCTTTTCAACACTTTAAGGGAAATTAAATTTCTACATAGAAATGAAGAGTAATCATGAGGAAAAAGCTGCCAACCCCATTCAATAAGTGGAATGTGGAACCGAGTAGCTGGGAATCCCCCCTGAAACAACGGAGGAAACTCCCGTCGAAAAGTGAAGCTAAAATCCACAAGAAAATTGTGATGAATCTTAGTAGCCGAGAAACCCCATTGAGACACATGAGGTGACTCGCGCCGAATGGTGAAATCAAATAAAAAAAAGGGTTGTGCGAAGCTACCAAAAGTCGAGGATCTAAATGGATTTGTAGAAAAGAAATAACCCTCTAGTGTTTTCTAGAAATTCTACCAATATCCATATATGCTTGAAGTTCATTGCTCATTTTCACATATCTCGCTCGGGTATTATTGTGATGTATGTGTATCTTGAATTTGCTCTTATCATAGTTCATGCAGTGCTTCAAACATATACATGCACTACCCCTTTTGATTATGATTCATTTCTCACATTCTGATTCAAATCAAATGCCCATTTGCTATCCGCCTATCCCACTTAGGGGGAGATATACATATTTATATGCATGCTTGTCGGTCTTGCTTGACTTTCATGCTTGCATGCTTGCTTTTTGGTGCTGACAAAAAGGGGGAGAACATGTGTGCATAACGTTGTCATTGGCGTTCTTAATATCATCTCCTAGTGGCATTTTCAATCACTATTCTGAACCATGCACAAACACACGTTCTAGTTTGTTTATCAAATGTCGGGCACACAATGCATGTTTTGTCATCATCAAAAAGGGGGAGATTGTTGGACCCCTTGGTGTGTTTGATTATTTAGTTTTAATGTTGACAAAACTTGTGTGCATGCTTGTATGCATGTGGTATGCAAAATATCAAATTGATGAATGAATGGTTGATCAAGGATCTCTTGCAACATATGACAACTTTGCTTTGCAGGACTGAAATTCATGGTGAATACCCTCTTGAAACCAAAGGATTGAAGGAACATGTATCATGTCATCAACAAGACCAAACATGTTGAAATTCCCACACAATGATCATCAAAGATGGAATGGTAAGATCTATGATTGCAAAATTGTCATTGGGGTTGTAAAGGTAACAAATGTTCAATCTTGTGCATTTCTGGAACGCTTTGGATGGAACTTGCATATTGAGTAATCATGTGTTGTAAAGATTGGTTGAAAATAGTTCTTTTGGGTTTCACACCTTGCTCATATTCATGCCAGTAGGTCATTCATGCTAGGTGTGTCTCATTGATCTTCAAAGAGTATTCTTGCATATTCTTTTAGAGTTTTAAAAGATGAAATCAGTTCTTGGTTTGTAATGCAAACATTGGTTGAAACTTAGCATCACAATGAGCATTCATGTAAATTAAACATAAGGTTAATCCTTGGTTTAATTGGCAAAAGTGTTGCTGTTAATTGGGTTCAAAGTGGTCATATGTTCCTTTTCACATTGGGGTACTATGTATATACATCTTGCTTTTAAACCCTTGGCATTAACCCCTTGAATCTTCAATTTTGTTATGGTCTGTCTTGTGTAGAACCAGAACCGGTCGACCGCCCCACTAAACCGGTCGACCGGTTAAAGCCAGACATAACCCAGTTCTATCTAGTCAACCGGCCCAGTAAAACCGGTCGACCGATTTTTCTCTGCTATGCCCAAAATAGAACCGTGTTGTCACCGGTCGACCGCCCCAATGAAATCGGTTGATCGGACTTTCTCTGCTACGCGATCAGGCTTCACGAAATGCATCTGAAACCCATCTTTTGGAGATCCAGTTAGGGCCAAACTTGACCCTAATACCCCTAGGGCATTCATACATATGTTAGACACATTTTGAAGTGGTTTTACGATGGGTATATAGGTCTTTTCATGCATCTCTTATGGCCATATATGTGAGTTACGAATTTGGGAGATCTTTAGAGGTTCTAATGTTCTCTATTTGTCTTGTAGGAGAAGAAAGGGATAAGGAGAGAAGCTGAGCAAAGATCCACGGTTTTCATCTACTTCTGATCGTTTCTGGAGTTCGTGATTGAAGAAGAAAAGAAGTGAAACGAGAAGGGGAACGCGAGGACATTCACATCGTCAACATCCGGCTTTCTTCCGACCCGAGGCTTAGAGAAGAATTTCTACAGCCCTTTCTTTCCATGGAGATTTCTTTCTAGATCTTGTTTGTGTCTAGTGGAGTCACTAGCTTCAGGTTTGCATGCTTGTATTGAACATATCTTTATTTTTGAAACTTCAACTATATGAGTCTGTTAACCGTCTACGAACGGTTGTGGTTTTCTTGTGCCGCGGGTGTTGCGGCGAGTGTGTGTGATTGTTGATCCGTGGTAGGATCGTGTAGGAGACTACGTCTCCATGTCTTTTGGAGCGGAAGCTCCGTGCGCTTCATTTGAAGCGAGTGGATCCTCACCGGTTCGGTGAGGGTTGGACGTAGGGAGCCCGTCGTGGTCCCGAACCACCTAAAAAACCTGTCTCACATCTGTATGCTTGTGGTTTGATTATTATCATTTTGTCTTGATCATGTGAGAACGGTAAGCGTGAGAGAATTAACTTTCTTATTGCTTATACTTCGTGCAATCTTTCTCTGCTTTGGCATCTATTTTAATTAGCTGTGTTGAAATTTTAAAAGTTACCATTGCGCTTTGCGGGGACAATTCAACCCCCCTTCTTGTCCATACGAGGACCTAGGGACAACACTCGAAATAAAGAAAATTACAAGACCCTTATTCTAACACAAAGGGATTGACTCTAATTGTAGAAGGCCCGCTCCGTCACTCTTGCCCATCCCCAGTTTATTGGTCTTCTTCATCAGAATTACCTGAAAAACATGGTAAAACACTAGATGAGCGAATGCCTAGTGGGAATTACATCTCTATAATCAGGCTGATTTAAGTAATTAGTATGTTAACAAATGAATGCAATGGTATCATTGAAAAAACATATTGATATATATACAGGTCATGATGACAACGGTATAATGAGCAAAAGTAATCAATAAGGTCAGTAACGAATGGCATGAAGATAATTAATAATGAGAATATTCTTGCAGTGTCCATTCGATGTAAGAGGTGGTTCTCTATGCACCACCTTCTTGGCACATAGGGTCAATAACAAGTACACAGTAGATAGTACAAACATGACATTAGATTGGCCATTGAATTTCAAGTGATTACCCTTTTTGGGTCAAGTACATCAAGTCACTAGCATAGCAATTCATGTCAAGAGTGGAATGTCACAGATCATTCTAGCAAGTCAAGCACTTCGTTGCAATGCCACACCATGGTCAATAATAGCTCCCATGGGCATAAGTACTTTCAGGTGCTCCTCCCAAGACCAAACCGAGCCCCATTAATGACAAGCATTGAAGTTGTTGGACCGAAGTCCCAAGTAATTTATCTTGACTTCCACTTATGTAATGGCCAAGAGTTCAAGGATTAGGCTTTAGTAGGAGAGGTTAAAGAATAAGGGATCATGAGATCCATAGAGATACTAAGGATTTTGGTATGAACAGAAAATTAGGAAAAGATCTAATGATGGAAAACATGAAACAATAATATGCGAATCTGGGTAAAATTGGCATCTGCTCAGAGCGCCACAAATAAAAAATTCATGTCTTTGCTCAAGCCGCCATTTTTTGAGAACAGTACAGGCATGAAGAATCCGTGTCAAGACCAGTTGACGCAAGTTCATTAAAATGGCGTCATCTAGATCAGCCGCCAATTAATTGGCTTCTACCCAGAATGCCACTAATTCTTTTGACTTTCACAGAACCCACCTTTTGTCTCTGTGAAGGATGGGTGGTCACGTTTCTTTAGAGTGACGTGATGGAAATAGTTTGAGGGTTTTTAGGGTACAACCTGCCTAGTGATCGAAGAGGGAATCCTTCGATGTCGGGGACTTATGGAGGCCTTGATGAAAGAGATTCTGATCCGACGAGAGGAGTTCCTGATGAAGGGTCCTTCTTTCTCCAAGAATTAGGGTGTATATCATAGAAATCTATCAAAAAACATGGACTATGTTGTTTACGCGTGTGCGGGGGATCGGTAACCGGGGTGAGGGAAGGAATAAAGCAGAAAAGGAAAACACGGGAGTTTGATGTATCTGGGGTATCCTCCTTCATAGACGTATACCTCTCAGGGTAGCACCGGACACTCTCCTTTTACGGAAAGTCGAGAGGGGTCGAATGGCATGAAAGATTTCTGGGAGTATAGGTTAACTGGACAAGGTGGGGCGTGCTAGTTGATTTTTCGACAATCACCTATGGAACTGAAGGTTGACTGGGGAAGTGTCGCCAGGACGCGGCACGTGGGCTCGGGAGACTGGGCGACACGTGGAGAGAGGGGGTTCCACAGGTGGGAGTGTGCAGGCGATTGTGGGGATTCATGTACGGGACGTCTTTCCCCACCGACCGCAAGCAGTCAGTGTTTATTTACATAGGTTTGAATCCGAACACCTTTGTTCTGTGCTGAAGAGGAGCCTGGATATGTCTGAAGCCATGGGTAGAGGACTGGGGGTACCCTACAGCTATAGGGGGACCATCGCACTTGACTGGGAGGGTTAATAAACTGGAGTCGGAGGCACCGGACACACACTGAGTGGTGTGGGGGTAAGGCTGAGACCCGGGTACAGGTATGTGGATTTAACTGGTTTCATATTTCATGAGAGTCGCGTGGGCTTTACAAATGGGCCGAAGAGGCCAAAGTACAGCCGGTGCAAGCCGCAGGACAGCTCCGACGCATGGGTCGGTCCCCGGGTCATTGCGTAATAAAGTGGGTATCCGGGTGTTTTACAGAGGCTCTCCATGAGGAGATTAAGATGGGCCCCAAATCGTCAGGAGGGCCAGACTAGGTGGAAGGGGTAGTCGTTGGCTCGCGCCTGAAGGAGGCTAGACGCGGCTCAAGCTGAGCAGTTGGGCACGGGTCTTGGAAGGCTAGTGTCTTCATGCTGGGGAGTCGAGGCTGGTCCCGGGAGTGTTACTTCCCGGCCAGGGTCCGGCTAACTCGATTCTATGGTTAGGGCGGTCGGTGGCCAACTCGGGGCAAGTAGTAGACACACGGTTCCATGATAGAGACTGGTGTAGCAACTAGGTGTATGTATAACCGTAATAAGGTGTCGTACGAGGGTGGACCTGAGATGCGGGTGTATTCGCCACCATCATAATGCCTTATACGCGACGAGAGTGGACATGTGTGCAGTGGCCAGATGCCACGTGAGGGGAGTACGTGTGAAATACCCTCGGCGTGTACAAGCCGATCAACAAGCGAACCATGCGCGCACTTAGCTCCTTATGTCCTTGCTCCTTGTCAGGTGCCTGCAGAAGGTCGAGTGCTTGTCTTGTTAGTCTTCTTGTTCATCCCTCATGCCCCTTGAGCTTCTAAGGGGGCTTTTATAGAGGAATATGAAGGGTCAGGGGGGTTTAGGCGGACTAGGTTGAGGGTAGAACCTGGTCCGTGTAAACCCCTTGAAATATTTATTTTTATTGTTTTTTTAGAGTGGGGGAGGGGGGTTTAGGTGGACCAGCCCAGGGGCTGGGTCTGGTCCTCCGAACCCCCCCCCCTAGGGGGGGTTTACGCGAGGCTAAGGTTGGGTTTTTTTAATTGAAAAAAAAGTTTTTTTTTGATATTGACTGGGGTTTAGGTGGACCAAACTGGGGGTCCAGTCTGGTCCGCATAAACCCCCTCCCAGGGGGGGGTTAAGGCGGACTGGGGCTGCGGTTTTTTCATAATTTTTTTTATTATTATAGTTGGGGGTTTAGGTGGACCAGCCTTGGGGCTAGGTCTGGTCTGCCTAAACCCCCCCCAAGGGGGGGTTTACGCGGAGCAGAGAGAGAGGGGGGTCCCCACCCTATAAAATCCCCTTATTTACTTCCTCTTATCCCCACTACGACTCAGTGTGACCGCAAAGGATGAAGGATACGAGGCTTGGACTGGGCGACTGGTTGCTTGCGCGCGTGGCTCAAGAAGGTTGACTTGGGTTACTTCGTGTAATCCCGAGGCTCCGTCTTCACGAATCCTTTGATACACGGGTACGTCGATCGATCTTGCGCGGGACTAGGAGAGATTGGGACTGGAGAATGGCCATGGGGCCCTCGGGCTGGGAGGAGGGCGCGACCCCCAAGGGAGTTCACCCTCCTTGGGGTGCGCCCGCGCCTGGGGCAAACTCCCCCCCGGGTGAGCCGTGGCCATTGGGGGTGGCCCCAGGGGTCTTTCGACATTGTTTGGGATTGTCCTTTGAAGGATGGGGTGCTCCAGGGTACAGGGATTGGCCCGTGTTGGCTTGTCATTGTCGTGTTGTCGCTGCCGCTCGCAAGGTGTACGGGGAAATTCCCGACATACCTGAAGTTGTCAGACAGCTCAGTTAGCTGACTGGCGGACCTTAGATTTGGCCTCGGGCTGAGGGTAGGAGCTTGCGGGAGTCGAGAGAAGGCACTTTGGGCGTGTGGGCCCTGCCTTTGTGGTGTATGCCGCGTTGTAAGGCGGGTAGCCCCGGGTTGGCCCGGGAGCTGAAGATAGAAGGCTCGTCGCCGCATGTTTGAGGGTCGGGGGTGGCCCCGACTTGCTGGAGGGTTGCCATAGAACATGGCTAGAGTGCTGGATCCATGGGTTGGCCCTCGGCTTGTTGTAGAATGACTAGAATATAAGCGCCCGCCAGGTGTTCCGAAAAATTCCCGTCGCACGTGTATGGGCCGCATATGGGTGTTGTGAGCCTCTAAGGCCGATGGTTGACCAAGGTCAGTCTTCCCTTGACTGAGACATCTTGGGGGTAGGTCCCGACCTCATTGCTGGGTGCCTCGTGTCGTGGCTTGTAGTCTGGGTGCCCTCGGGTTGGCTCGGGTGACTGTGTTGAATGCGGGTAAACCCGCAAACTGGGTGATCAAGGGTGGCCCCAATCGATTGTTAATGTTACCGTGGATCACGGCTAGCTGGTTGGGGCCCTTGGTTGGGCCCGGTGAGCCGTAGCAAGGGCTGGGTAGCCCATGCCTTAAGGGTGTTCGAGAAAATACCCGAACCCTCATTTCTTAATATTTTTGCTGGGAAAATGTATGGGTACAACAAATGCCCCCCACGAGGCGTGCATCAGAGGTGGAGACGAGGGTGGGCGGCCCGTGAGCTCCTCATTTTGGGTTGTTGTAGTTGCATTTTGACACTTCATATGCACTTTAGCTGGCATTTTTTCATGTATTGATGTCCATATGCTTACCATTTTTGTGCAATTATTGTGTAGCTATGGCAAGATTCGGCAGGGATGACCGAGTTTCGAGGCACTTGGCCCATGAGGAGGACCACTGGGTCAGGAGGACTGGGCGGCCCTTTCCCCCTTTGGGCCCGCCTATTGTCACCGTGGCCAACATGGGCCAGCTTGACCTGGGGCATTCGCTGGTAGTTAAGGGCCCCGTTAGAGAGGGGGCGACTGGAGTAGGGACTGTGGGCCAGGGTTTCTAAGGCTGGAGGGATTTACACCTACGACCGTGCGAGAGGCTACCCGATGGAGTTCCCCCTGGATTGGCACCTGCTTGAGTTCGTCAGGTGTTTTGTCCCACCCGATATGGAGGACAGAGATGCTTGTATCGTTGGAGAGCGCCGCCAGCTATAGCGGGCTATTCTGCTTGGCAGGGACATCCTGGACGGGGTTGCTCTCCACACCTTCCCGAGCTTTTCTACATATTTCTAGAGGCAACGCCAGTTTCCTAGTGTCGGGTGTCTGGGCTTTTTTAGTAGGGTGGACCAGTTCGGGGTCCGTGTCGGAGCACTGGGTCCTGCTTCTTGGGACTTGCACGGCCACCATCGGGTTGAGACTGTGGGGACCACAGGGCTGGTGTTGGAGCCGTCAGGGCTCTAGTATTCTGGGGAAGGATATGACGACCACAGCCTGCTGGATGGCATTCTTCGACAGACGATCGTGAGCTGGTATGGCCACTGGGCGATGATCCCCTCACACCGATACCGTCGGGGGGCAACTGAGTGGCTGATGGGGATTGTTCACCACTATCGAGTGCTACTAGACCAGGCTGGGATCAGATATGCAGTGACAGCAACGTTGTACGGGTACCCCTGCTACACTGAGCTGCTTCAGGCACTAGCGGAGCGCTTCAACCGCCGGTGGATTATTGTGGCCACAGCGGTGGGGGAGACTTCACTAGACTTGTGATCTCTATTCTGGATTTCTGGCTTGCCGATCAGCGGCGAGGGGTACGAGGAGGGGGTGCTATATGACCTCCATCGCAGTTACACCGATGGGTAGGGTCAGTACCGAGTTCCCATAGCTATCGGTATCTGCTGAAGACCTAGAGGGACCTAGCTTTGGCAGGGAGGGAGAAGGCTACGTAGACTCCCCGGGTGCCCCTGAAGGTGTGGGCCCATCATTTATACAACGGGCCTTTTTTTTTCTACCAAGAGTTTGTGCAAGATCAAAGCCCGTCGGAGGAATATACAGAGGTGGATCTACGGTTCAGGACCTACTCCAGATATATATATGCACCGCGAGAGGAGTGGAACCCCCATGGACTGCCAGATGTGACCCATCTAGCTGCGTATCTGGCGTACTGGCTGGCGATGTTCGTGGTCCCCCACGAGGAAGATAGTCTTTTGAGGGTCGAGCTACTGTGGCCCGCATGCTTACTGGCAGAGGGGCGGAGGCTGGCCTTGGCCCCTGTAGCGCTGGCCAACATCTATCATGGGCTAGGAGTGTTGTCAGCGCATTCTGCACTACGTGAGCGGAGCGTGCTTCTACCAACCCACTACCTCAGTGTGTGGGTCGGCTCACTATTTCCTGGGCTGGTGACGCGGTCGACAGTGGCAAACCCGACGGCCCCTTTGCTGTTCAGCTTTACAAGACAGCCGGATGGAGATGCTGTAGCATAGTTGGAGGGAGCCAGGAGGGCTCTATCTTACTTGCCAGGCAGAGGTGAGGATGGGCTCCCATTTGATGGCGCTTCGAGAGACTCTCGTATGGTTCTGGTGCCTTCAGGTGGCGGGGCGGCCTGCGCCCTTCCTTATCAGCGAGAGCCGGATGCTGCGTTGTACATAGAGTGGGTGATCAGCACCCGGCCGATGGTGTTGGCACTACACCGTTCCGCGACGAGCATTCTGGATCCCTACGGCACACACTAGTTCGCCCGAAACTTTGGGTATGACCAGGGTATCTCATCGAACTAGGAGTTCCCCTTGGCGAGTGTGGACGTGCAAAATTGCATGCCCATACGTCCCAACTAGTCCAGCATCAACAACAACTCCAACTAAAGAAACTACGAAAAAGAGGGGCCATCCGGACTCCCCGAACAGACACACATTACCGTGAAGCCATCTCCGGAGTCACGACAGTGAAGAGGAATCAACCACCAAGAGTCTTATAATCCATGGGCCTCGAAGAAAATCGAATGGGCCACAACTCTCGCTCTCAACGGGCTCAAGACTGCCCATTTAGGCCTTCAGCGGCACGCTCTCAGGCCCCTTCAGCGGCATGCCTTGACGCCTTCAATGGTACGCCCTCAAGCCCGTTCAGCGGCACGCCCTGGCAGCCCCTCAGCGGCACGCCTTGGCGGCCCTTCAGCGGCACACTTCCTGTGCCCCTTCAGCGGCACGCCCTTTTTTCCCTTTAGCGGCACACCGTCCAGCGCCTCCCCAGCGGCGCGCTCTCGCAACCCTCCAGCGGTACGCTCAGCCAGGACGCTCCACCGGCACGCCCAATGTGCCTTCAGCGGCACGCCCGTGAACGCCCCCAGCGGCGTGCACACGCATTGCTTTCAGCGGCACACCCAGCGCAGCCCCCTTCACCGGTGCGCTCAGCCTGGCCAGTCCTCGCCGGCACGCCCTTTCGGCCTCCCAGCGGCACGCTTCCTGTGTCTTCCAATGGCACACTGTTCTGGCCTTTCAACGGCACACCTAGGCATTTTCTTCCCTGACACTTCCTGCAAATCAAATCTCACGCCATCCCCTATAGATCTTTGGCGCGCAGTGGGCTGTCTGAGGTGTCGGTCGGAGGTTGGGCCACGCAGGCTACTCCTCTGCGACCAAGGACGGGGGAAGTCAAACCTCATCATGGCCAGTCACTTCCCGCCTCCGACTACCATGCTCGAACGCTTCCGCCGCTGGGGGTATAAAAGCCCCCCTTCTTCGGCGAACAAAAAGACAGAGGCCAGTGGAGGGAGCCACGACCAAACTGCCAGAAAAGAGAAGAGGAAGAAGGGAAAGAGAAGAGAAGAAGAGAAGAAGAAGAAGAGGGGAGGCTCTGCCCCCCTTGCTGCTCCGTCCACTATCGTCCGCGCGAAGGGAAAGAGAAGAAGAAGAAGAGAAGAAGGAAAGAGGAGGAGGGGAGGCTCTGGCTTCCCCCCTGCTGCTCCGTCCACCGCTGTTCGCGCGAAGAGAAAGAGAAGAAGGAGAAGAGAAGAAGAAGAGCCTGCCACTCCGACCACCATCGCCTGAGTGAAGAGAAAGAAGATAGAAGAGAAGAAGAGAAGAAGAGTGGGTGGAGAGAGGGAGTGAGGTCCGGGAGGGGAGGAGTCCACGCTCCGCTCCCCCCCACTATATTTCCTTTTCCTCTTTCTTTCCCTTCATTGCTTGTTTCGCCGTCATTGCGATGTATTAGCCCCCTTGGGGCACACCTCTTGTGAGAATAAAAGTGGAAGGCTTGCAAGTATCTTCTCGGACATCTCTCCAATGTATGTCTTCCGTGTTTTACATCCTTCGGTGTTTCATGCCCCTTTCTCTTTTTCCCTTCTTTAGGGTTTACTTCTTGCCGAGCGTTCTCGCTTTCGTTCACCCCAGTCGTGCCTCCAACGGTACACCCTGATTGTGCCTCCAACAGCACACCCAATCGTGCCTCCAGCGGCACACCCAGTCATGCCTTCAACGGCACACCCTGATTGTGCCTCCAACGGCACGCCCAGTCATGCCTTCAGCGGCACACCCCAGCCTTTAGTGGTACGCCCTCTTTGAACACTTCACCGGCGCGCCTGATCAGGCCTTCGCCGGCACACCCCCATCGAGCCTTCACCGGTACACCCAGCAACCCTTCGCCGGCACGCCCCTATGGGCCTTCCCCAGCACACCCTGGCCGCCCTCCAGCAAGCGCTTCACCGGCACGCCCCTTACGGGCTTTCCCCAGCACGCGTTGCCCATACCTTCCCCCAGGCATGCCTTCACCGACACACCCCCGACCTCTTTAGCCCGGTACACTTCCCAGCCACCCCTTGGAGAGGTTTCCCGTCCGTCGTTTCCTCCGTGTTTTCTGAGGTTTTGCTAAGGTGTTACCGCTCTCGGGCGCCCACCTCCAATTGTCGGGTTCCGCCACTCCATGTGGGCGCGTTCCCTGTATCTCCCTTACGCTCGGGTCAAGGGGAGATGCTGCCGAATTTTTGTTAGAAACGATAACATGTTAAAAAGACAAAAGGAAGCAACAAATGAATATAACAATAACATACCAAAAGATAAAAGAAAGTAACAAACAAATGAAAAGATCAACGGTAAAATGCTTTAACCGAGGCGAGGGAACCACAATTAACTCGAAAAGAGTCGAACCGAATGACGACTAAGCAACTTGAACATTCGTCCTCATGGGAGAAAGAATGGAAGTTAATCAAGAGGAAGAAATGACAAACCCAAGCGAACTGAATAAAATCAAGAGATAAAAGAAAAAAGAAAAGACATAAGAATGGAAGAGTGGGCTCCCATGCCCTTCACCGGTACGCCCTTCAGCTACCCTTCGCTGGCACGCCCTTCGCCGGTACCCTGCTCGCGCCCTTTGCCGGCACGCCCCAGCCTAGCGACTCTTCGCCGGCACACCCGTTCGCACCCTTTGCCGACACGTCCCTTTAGCAACCTTCGCCGGCACGCTCTTGTGACCCCTTTACCGGCAAGCTCCTCCCTACGCTCAGCGGCACACCTGCACGCCCGTTCGCGCCCCTCGCCGGCACACCCGCTTGCCCCTTTGCCGGTACACTCTCCCTGCCTTCGCCGGCACACTAGCCCTAACTTCGCCGGCACGCCCCTTTAGCCTCTTTTAGCCCTCCAGCGGCCCACTCTTTCCCCAGAGAAATATATATAATATACAATGATAATGATAATAGTAATAATAATAAGTTAATAAAATTATGATAAAAAATAAACCTGAATATATATATATATATGAAATAAACAAAAGTGTGGAATAGTAATAATAATAGTAAGAAAAGAGAAAATATAATAATAATAATTAACGAAAACGGAGAAATCATCCAGAATAAATACATAAAATATATTTGCATATAATTTAAAGCCCAGATAAAAATTGGTAAAATCCACATCGCAGTCCCGTCTCTCCCGTGACCCGGTGCTGAAGGAACAACAACGCCGCCCTCACAGGCTGGGTATGAGTCTTGGGAAATATCCTGAACTGGCCGTGACCTGACCTCGCTTTGGGCTGATATTTTAATTAAACCGGACTTGCTTCTCAGGCCGGATCCCTCCCGAGCCGCTACTAAAATTGCCGCACGTTCGGCATACATTTGAATGGGTTCACCTCGATTTCCGCCGCGTTTCTATTACGGACCTGTGTCCGAACATGAAAAGGCCCGTGAGTGACCAGCCGATGGCTCCCACTCTGATATGGCCGTGATCCAGCATTGCTCTGGGCCAATAGTTCATCAATTCCGACCCGTTCTTATTGGGATTCGTTCCCGCTCTTTCATTGAAATTGCCGCGAACTCGGCATATATTTGTACGGGTTTGTTTCCATCTACGTCGTACCTTCAATATGGACCTTTGTCCGAACATAAAGTGGTCCATGAATGACCGACAAAATCCGAATGGGACGAGGTGATCCTCGTCACCCCGGACCCTTTGCATGGGAATATCAATAAGGCCTCCGTGGGCCGTGCTTAGACCTCGGGCCCACCCCGATCATGGTCGTGGCCTGACCCATATCCTCGGCCTATAGCCCACTCCCTTTGAACGCATATTGGTTCTCAGATCTGGTCCCGGGACTCTTCCCCGTTGCCCTCCGGTACCGAAAATATTAATGACGCTCATGCGAGCCAAACTTCGACCGCGGGGGGCCCACCGCAGCATGGTTGCAGCTTGCCCTTGCACCGAGCCAACAGACTTACTGGTTTCTGACAGCCCTAATCGAGGTTTAGCCAAACGTTTTCCATTCTTCCGAATAATAAATCTTCCGTACCCTGGCATACATATGTTCTGGTTTTCCCGTGACGATTGCGCTTTTCTCGAGCCGGACATTCGTCCGAACATTAAATGGTCAGCACATGACCGACATGACCGCGAATGTTTTCTTCTCACCCTCATACGGGGATTTCAATGCTTCCTAATAGGTCTTTCATGCAATTAATTTCCTGGCCATGAGGCCCTGATTCCCGACGATTAATCAAGGGTGTTCCCTCGTATGGGGGATGTAAATGACGTCGTGACCTTTATGGCGCGGCGGGTTTTGGTCCCTGTTGTGCCCCTTGTGCTTTGTTGATGATGTGGTGTTTTAATGATAGCAACATGAATGAGTCACCACATTGAATGATAGCAACATGATTGTTTATAACTGATATACTCTGTGGATAATGCATATGACTGTGACTGGTATATTATCTGGAGAATGCATGTGTTCTGTCTGCACAAGTCTATACACTGCAGGGTAAAGCCCAAAGTCTAGACATTGCTGCATTGCTTGCATTTCAGAGTCTATACATCGTTCATGCATGCACATGTTTGTGGACAAAGTTTGTACATTGCATCTTGTGCTGCATGTACTACACTAAGTCTATACATTGTCTATAGTATTTAGAAGTCTGTACATTGACCGTCTTCATTAGCGTCTTTGCCAAGTCCATACATTGGTCGGTGGCAAGTCTGTACACTGGTCGAGCTTTCAAGTATATACATTGGCATATGCATTCACAGTAAAGTCTAGACAATGGACCGTCTTATTCAGCGTCTCATATGTAAAATTGAGTCAAAGTCTGCACAACATAAGTCTATACACTGGTGCGTCTCATTTAGCGTCTCACATGCATATTTGAGTCAAAGTCTGTACAGCGGCATGCATTGCTCTTCATGTCCACACACTGCACTGTAGCATGCATCTCATGCAAGTCTGTACATCGCATTTGACGTTGAGCATCAAAGTCTATACATTGGCAGCACTGGGCAAGTCTATACATTCCCAGTCTTTACCTACGTTCAGAACCCCAAGTCCATACATTGGTTCAATCTTCCAAGTCTGTACAGTGGGTCAAGCTGCCAAGTCTATACAATCGTTTCTAAGGCAAAGTCTGTACATTGCCTTTGGACCTCAGAATCTATACAGAGTCTGCATCCTCTGAAGTCTGTACATTCGTTTGAGACCATGTCTATACATTCATTGCCTTTGAGCTCCAAAGTCTATACATCGGTCTTGCTCAAGTCTATACATCCACAGTGGAACCCCAAGTCTGTACATCGCATCATATTGTTCATGCATTGTCTTGGTGAAGTCTATACATTCCTTCACTGTAGCTGGCACGAGGTGAAGTCTGTACAATGGTCTTAACTTTCCAAGTCTGTACATTGGCCTCTATGCCTCAAGTCTTTACATCGGATTGGTTGGCCAAGTCTGTACAGCCATTGTCTTCATATAGGAAGTCTGTACATTTTACTGCACTGTAGCTTTCACGGAACCAAGTCTATACATCGTGAAAGTCTATACACTCCTCTTGGCCTTAGCAACTGTTTTGAAGTCCATACATTGGTCTTCAATTCAAGTCTGTACAATGGACTAATAGATAGTCTACACATTGGAAGTCCATACATTCAGTTGTCTTGATCTGATCAAGGTTGTACAGAGCTTCTTTTGGCAAGTCTAAACATTGTGAATGTCTATACACCCGATTGCCTTTGCATTGATCAAGTCTGTACAGCCCTTTTGTTGTCTAGTCTATACACTCAACTTCTTCACTTCAGGAAGTCTGTACATCCGTTAGGCTTGCTCATGCATTGTGCTTCTTTAGTCTACCTCGGCCAAGTCCATACATTATTTGCTTAGCAGACTGTGAAGTCTATACATCGGTTGTTCAGCAGTAGACTGCTCAAGTCCATACATTGGCTGCATCATATGCATTGAAGTCTGCATTGTGAGCGACGTCACGCGGTTCGGGAAAGAGCGGAGAGGACGCGGAGCGCGCGCGGGCTCCTCTTTTCTTTCTTTTGGTGTTTGTTTGCTGCAACACAGAAATAAGAGAAGAGAGAGAAGGGGCCACCACGGGAGATTGCTCCGGCGGGGCGAGCGGGACAAGTGTGATATAGCAAAATATGGGGTTTAAACGGCCATAGCGGGAAGTGACTCGCCGCGGCCTCGGGGGGATGGGAATGGTGCAAAAATTAAATAACAAGAATTGAAACGGCCATTGGGGAAGTGACTCGCCGCGGCCTCGAGAATATGAGCAGATAATAAGATGACAGAATATAGAGAGAATACAAAGAGCGGGAATTTAAATGGCCATTGGGGAAGTGACTTGCCGCGGCCTCGAGAACACAAACAGATAAGAATATAACGTATAAGAACGTGAATTTAAACGGCCATTGGGGAAGTGACTCGCCGCGGCCTCGAGAACACGAATAGATAAGAATATAACATATAAAAACGAGAATTTAAACGGCCATTGGGGAAGTGACTCGCCGCGGCCTCGAGAATATGAGCAGAATATAACAGAGTATAAAGAGAATATAAGAACGGAAATTTAAACGGCCATTGGGGAAGTGACTCGCCGCGGCCTCGAAAATAAGATGTGATCGCCAGGGGCCGAAAGACCCCAAAATAAGAAAGTGATCGCGCCTACCTCAAGAGCGGGAGATGGCGGGTTGCTTCTTCCTCTCCCTCCGGCCGGCCGACGGAGAGGGCTTTCCTCGGCTACCCTTGCAAAATAACGACAAACAAATGACAAGTGGATTAGAAAGAAGGAGGTGTAGTATTAAAATCCTTGCGATAAAAATAACGAAATGATGGCAAGACACACACCTGGTTGGTGTTATCTTTTAAACCCCTCTCGGACTCGAGTAGGAGGAAAATGAGATGATGGATGCAAGAAGTATAAAAGAAGAGGCGCCCTTATGAAGGGAGATAGAGGATGCGAGATGATGAATGCAAAAGAACTACGAAGAAAAAAGGGGAAGAAAAGGCTTATTGGATGAGCCGAGGGTGAAATCCGGCAGAGCTCCGGCAGCGTGGGGACGACGTGGAAGCGCGGTGGATGAAGACGACCTTCCTCTCGCAAGCGTGAGCACCCGAGAAGCCGGCAGAACCTCCACCTACAAAAGAACCCACGGGTTAGAAAATGACTCCGTAGCCTCTGGGCTCCGGCAGCCTATCAGATCACTTCGAAGCTCTCCCAGAACTGAGGGGGTGGGGCTCTATTTATAGAGCTCCGGAGGGTGGAGGCGTCTAGGACCCTGGACACCTCCATCAGGGCCGAAATAATATTTTATTCTATTTTTATTGATTTTTTTGGAATACTTTTGTGGAGGCGTCCAGGGTCCCGGACGCCTCAAGCAGGTCCACCGAAAGCCGACGACGGCCGCACGCGGTTTGGCACAACGCGTGGTTTTGTGAGCGGCGCCTCGTGATTCAGAAATGGGCGCGTCCAACTGGCTGGACGTCTCCATATTTTGGATTTTTTCACACACGACAAACCGTCGTTCGGTGGCCGGCGCCCGTGAGGGTTTTGATGGAGGCGTCCAGAGGCCTGGACGCCTCCATAAATATATTATTTTATTATTTTTTATTTGTCTTTTGTGTCAAGGCTGGCATTTTGATTTTTTATAATTGTTTTTATGGAGGCGTCCAGGGGCCTGGACGCCTCCAAATGTATATTTTTTATTTATTATTTTTTTGTGTTTTTATGCCAACTGGCTTTTTTACAAACATTTTATTATTATTATTTTTATGGAGGCGTCCAGAGGCCTGGACGCCTCCATTAATATATATATTTTTTAGTTAGTTTAAGGCCCTGAGAAAAGAAATAAATAAAATCAAAAATATGGGGGCGTGCAGGGGCCTGGACGCCCCCATTAAGACCCACCCGGGTCCTACTCAGCGGCCGCCCGGCAGTCAACATCTTGGTTCCGAAAGCTCTTGATACGTCTGACTGGTGTTGATGCCGTCCGAATGCCGTGACGAGACGATTCCGGATGCCGAAAAAGGCAGAAGAAGACCCGAGAAAAGGAAGCACTCGAGTGATTCAAAATGCGTAAGCCGTTGCGGGGCGTTATATAGTAATATGAGACTTTCTCAGGAGGCGTCAAGAATGGCGTGTCTACAGCTGCCCCGCCTTGGCGTCTGCTTTGCAAGGGAGCGACATGTAGTGGAATGGTATCGAAGTGGAGTGAAATGAAGTGGGAGCGGACTGATAAGTTGATGCCAAGGTGTGATGAGACATGCTTTTGACGTTACTGTTTGGAATCTTTCCTGAAGTTTCAATGAGGCAACCTTGAAGAAGGTCTTTCAAATATTGACGATTGCTTGGACGGAGATCAAATAAGGGAGGGTGAGATGTGCGCTCAGGCACGAAATAAAAGGAGACCAACTTCTCGGTGTGGAAGTACCTGGGTCATAAACCGGAGGTTTCACCTTTGGGGAGCGGTTACCAGCCAATGTGGAAGTGCTGCGGCCAAGGTGGGTCAAAAAAGGTAAAGGAATATCTGAGGGTCTGTCCAAACAAGGGTCTCCTTTGGAAGAGCAGCGTAGGGCTGTCTCAAGGAAACTCAGTATTTCATTCGGAGTGGAATATCTCATATTTGTGGGAATTGGAGCACAACGGCTTTCACAATCGAATCACTTGAATGATCTTCCGCAATAAATGAAAGTCCTATATGAATGCATGTTGGGTTCAAAGAAAAATTTAAAACAAACTAAAATAGAAAATAGCCAAGGATAATATTGTCAACTTGTGAAGAACGGGTCAGGATACCGACCCGGTGAGCTGATACTGGGCTGGGGCCCGTTTATCCGCGCATCAACTCACTGAATGGAACCGTCGTCCCCATTCTATCACAAATTGACGGCCTATCCGTACAACCCAAATTCCTCTGGGATCATCACCATTTTTGTTGAAGGGGAACTCAGATCCCAGATTCGTTCGAGCCGCAAGGTCCTTGACATGTTCTAGTAGCGTAAGTATCATATACTACGATGCATGACAAGGTGGGACCAACCATTGAAAGGTGGGACAGGAGATAGGACAAAGATGTCCGTTAGTAAAACCTGCACAGGCCAGCATGGATTAATAACATCAGAAAGTAACAGATTTATAACAGAATCGCACCACAATAGGAAGGAGATCTAGCCAAAATCCCGACATTGACCGCTGATGTGACATGTTCTGTCCTGTAGCGATCTTCCCTTCCTATAAGAACTCCCCTTAGGCTAGTTCATTCAGATGCACTAAGGTGGGTTTTGGAAGCTCAGGAGAGGAAGGAGAGGAGAATCTAGAGATTTTAGGATGGAAGGAGAGTCTTCTCGCGTTATGAAGAGGAGCAGGCCTAGCAGCGAGATCAGGCGACTCTCCGACCTCGAGGGTCATCTGAGTGGGACGATCATGTCGCATATGGTAAGCTGATTCATTTCAAATTTTCCATGTGAACCTTCTTCTTACTTCTTTCATTTCTTCTTTCTTTCCTCTTCCAGCCATATCCACTCTTCCCAGGCCCGAGGAAGTTTTCCAAACTGCCATGGCTTTCAAAGCTAACTTCCAATATCTCCATTGGCATGAGGGCCATACTCTCGAAGTGGCATCTGCAGGGGCTCCTTATTCACGCCAAGCATTACGAGAAGATTCGTATGGACTGGGCGGCTATGGGCGCACTAGTGGAGATCTGGCATCCCCAGACCCACACTTTTATATTCCCGACCATCGAGGTTACCATCCTCCTCGAGGAGGTGGAATTTCTGCTCGGATTGAAGAAATTCAAGAGTGACGGGAAGGTGAAGGCTATGCGGATGCTGACACGGGGGACTTCTGAAAGCGTCCTTGGAAGCTTCATGCCGCCCGACGCAGCCCGAAAGGTCCGTACTCAAAAGGGGATCGATCTCCAAAAGCTCGCGGAGAGGGTCATGGACGCCCTGAGAGGGTCACCAGACGATGACTATTTGGAGGGAATCATGAAGGGGTTCACTATCTGTCTGGCGGGTGCTCTCTTGTTTCCTCATATCGACAACATAGTGGAGGAGGATCAACTAAGTGCCATTCGCGGGATCTGGAGTGGAAAGAGGGTGGGACCCGCCGTTCTTGCCTATCTTTACAGTGGCCTTACTGCCTCGAGCATGGGTAAGCCTCCTTTTGGTTGCGCACTTATCTTGAATTGCTGGCTTGATTTGCACTTCAAATTCGACCACCGCGAGGGAATGCCAACTGCTTCGAAGCTCTTCCAACAAAGCCCGCTTCACCACATAGCCGACGTGTTAGGCTTCGGTGGTACTGTAGTGAACCGCGTTCCGTGGCTGAAGAAACGTGAAGACTGGCGGTCTCACTTCCGCACCGTGACACAAGGCTTCTTTACTTGCGCACCGGCATGTTTGCTTTCGCTAGATCTCCTCATGAGGCCTTCTCCCGAAGTTGATCTTCAACTGATCGGCGCGACCGAGTTTGTTCTTTACAACGCGCATCGGTGCTGCCTCCAGATTGGCATCCCACGCCATTCGTTCCCGCCACCGACTGGCATCGTTCCTTTGAAGAAGAGGGAGTTGGGTACTGAAGCGGACGCGAAGGAAGCGAAGGCCATTAAAGCTCCCTGGAAGACAAGTGTTGCGGGAAAGGCATTAGCGCACGTGGTGGAAGAATGCGAGCCGTGGAGGGCTTATGTAACCGAACTGGGGAAGTTAAGGCCTAAGGCGCCTAAACCCCTGATGTAGCTCATTCTGCTTTCTGATGGAATAAAATCTGGCATTTGGATGTTTCGGACCCCCGTCCCCTTAATTATTATCTTTTTTGTGGTTTTTCTTTTTCTTTCCTTTTTTTCTTTTGTTTGGATTATATACATGCTCTAACCCCTTTTTTCTTTTTATTATATTTTTTATTATGGGGGCGTCCAGAGGCCTGGACGCCCCTGTTTTTTTATAATTTTTTTTTAAAAAATTTTTTTGGGGGGCGTCCAGGGTCCTGAACGCCCCTAATTTTTTATCTTTTTTATTTTTTTGATTTTTTGTTTTGGGGGCGTCCAGACGCCTGGACGCCCCTAAGTTTTTTTGAATTTTTTTAAAAAAATAAAAAAGTGGGGGCGTCCAGGCGCCTGGACGCCCCAATTAAAGATCAATCTATATATAGGGGGGGGCTCCCCCCTTACTCACTTACTGTTCATTCAAACGATCCGGTCAAACCAGACAGACCCATTCTTCGCCCCAATGGAGTTAGGAGGCCCGAACCGAGGTGGAGACAAGCGTAAACGACTGGCTCGTCGTCCGAGGAGACTGAGAGACGATGCTGAGGAGGCCGTAGCAGAGGAGATTACTGCGGAGGAGGAGATGGAGGTGCCGCTTCTGGCCGCGGAGGCCGCTGCGGATGCTGGTGACGCGGGAGAGGACGATCACGACCCAGTAAGTACTTCGGAATTCTCACTCTGTGGTTCAATAGGCTAAAACGGGCGTGCGAGAGGCTGTGAGAGAAGGCCGGGTAGTGAGAGAAGGAGGCGTCTAGTGGCCTGAACGCCTCCACTTTTTCTTTTTATTTTTGTTTATTTATTTATTTACGTAAATAATAAAATAAAATTAAAAAATAAGGAGGCGTCCTAAGCCCTGGACGCCTCCATAAAAATATACATATTATTAATAAATTTTGTTTTGGGTTTTTGGGTTTTTTCTAAAAAAGAAAAAAAGCAAATTGGAAGGAGGCGTCCAGGGCATTGGACGCCTCCACAAGAAAATATAAATTTTTAAAAAAAGTAAAAATAAAATAAAAAGAATAAGTAGTATATATACAGTGTTATTGTTTATTACTGTTCATGATGCTGATGTGTTCTCTGTTGGTTTTGTGGTGTGCAGGGCGTGATGAAGGGCCGGATCAGCTGGTCCCTGGTGGTGGCAGCATACCGCGGGCTGCCGGACTTCCAGAGGGCGCGTGTGGACGCCATGGGCTTTGGAGCTTTCCTTAGGATCGAGCCCTTCCGGCTCGACCTTCCTCTTATCCAGGCACTGAGGGAGCGGTGGCACGCACCGAGCCGGGCGTTTTTGATGCCCTGGGGGCACATGGTGCCGACACTAGAGGACGTGGCTCGGATTACCGGGCTACGGGTTGACGGAGAGGCAGTCAGCGGGGTCACCTACCCCGACTACCGAGAGAGTGCCCTGGACCTGCTGTGGTTAGAGACGAGCGTGACTGATAGAGACAGCAGGGTAGTCGGCCGAGTGGAGATCATGGAGGCGCTCGGATTCGTCGACCCGCGCCAGCGGGTTAGCGAGACTGGAGCGGAGTTCTTGGCTCGACTGGAGGGGGATGCTCGTGCAGCTTTCACCCAGGATCCGAGCGAGAGGGAGCTGGTGGACCTAGATCTTCGGAGGTTTCTTTTCTTCTTCCTGGGCCGCCTTCTGCTGGGGACGAAGGGGGATGGCATCCACTGCCGTTTCCTCGGGATCTTGGCGGATCTGGACAGAGTGGGACACTACGCGTGGGGAGCGGCTCTGCTTGCCCATTTGATTGCTGATCTCTCCCAGACTTCGGAGAAGGAGACGACAGTCAGTGGCTTCGCACCTTTCCTCCAGGTAAACATTTTATTTATGCATTCCCACAGTTAAATATGCAATTATTGTACTAATGATGTATGATGGATGCAGGTGTGGAGCTATTACTATTTCCCGATGGGGAGGGCTAGGCATGGGAACCGGAGGGTCGTGCCTCTGGCGCGGCAGTGGAGGCCGGTCGTGGTTGCAGCACCCCACGGCTACCAGCTGGCGTCACTTCGTCGGGAGCTGAGCGAGTATCCCGAGGCCATGGTATGATGCGTATGATTTTTTTTGTGTTTATGCATGTGACTGAATGGTAACTAACATAATGTATGTATGGTGATGCAGGTGGTGTGGAGGCCCTACCTGGGCATGGGCGATGCTGGCCAGCCCTGGGTTGTAGTGGGTCTTCCTCGCTTCAGGCGGGACGTGTGGGTCCATTGCCTGAACGAGATTGAGCCGCTGCGGCTTAGACTGGTCATGAGGACGTTGGGGCTGACCCAGGAGTGGGTTGATGTAGATGCGTCGGCCCGCATTGGGCGGAAGACCAAGGGGAAGGCGAAGATTGTGGACTGGCGTACGCGTTTCCCAGCACAGTACCAGGACTGGCAGCAGGGCGGGGTCCTAGTGGTGTCCCATGTACAGGACAGCACAGATTACATGAGACGATATCGAGCTACGTACGGGGACCGCCTCTCCTTCGGCGGTATGGCAGGGGTAAGTGTGAAATGAAAATGCTTCACCCTTCTATATGTATATGCATGTGGTACTGACTTATGTGCAATGCAGGATGCTCGTGACAACATGATCGCCGACCTGCGGGCCCAGCTGGCGGACGCCAGGTGGCAGTTGGTGGCCATCCGACAGGAGTTGGAGATCCTGGTGAGTCTATGCAATGCATTTTTTGTGACCTGGATTTTTGATGCTTAGCCTTTGACTGACGTTTGCCCCGTGTTTCAGCGGGCCCACCAGACAGCGGCAGCCGGGATGGCTGGTGGAGCGGGTTCCAGTTCGCGGGGCCCTCCTCCGGAGGTTTCTGCCCTCCAGGAGCAGCTGGTGCACGCGGTGGCTCGGGCTGAGGAGGCCGAGCATGACCGCGAGGCTCGAGTGAGTGTTTGCTTGGCCCCGACCCTTTTCTAGCTGCTTTCCTTCTATCACTGTTCTCTTACGGTGCATGCGTGCTTTGACAGGTGGCCGAGATTCGGGAGGCCCTGGCCCGTGCTGTTCGTGCTGAGCAGGAGTGCGACGCTCGGGTGGCGGAGCGTGACACCCGGATTGTGGAGCTGGAGGTGGAGCGTCGACGGGAGGTTGAGGAGCTCCCTCGTGACGTGCTGGATCTGCGGATCGCCCTCGAGCTGTCGAAGAGGGAGGCGGTGAGAGAGAGAGAGGAGAGGGAGAGAGATAGGGGGATCCTAGAGAGAGAGAGGACAGAGAGAGAGAGAGGAGGGGAGGGCGGAGCGACTGCGAGACTGGGACGAGATGAGGGCTCTTGAGGCCCAGCTGATGGAGCTCCGATTGAGTCTCGGCACAGCGGAGGGGAGGCTTCGAGAGAGCGAGGAGCGGTACCAGAGGGCGAAGGAACGCGGGGCACGACTTCGTCAGTCTGGTTCTTTTTCCATGGGCAGCTATCTGGTTTCTTCGGCCGAGGAGCGTCATCGTGCCTTCGAGGCTGGGGTGCCACCGCAGGGCGAGGCGAGCACGGCTTCTCAGGGTTCGCAGAGGTCGCAGAGGCCCCCTAGGGATCCCCGTCAGAGGAGGGAGGAAGGAGATGACCAGGAGGGTGACGGTGAGAGTTAGAGAGTTGCTTGTATGTCACCCTTCTCACTGTATGATGTACTTTCGGCTATTATATGAAATGGAAATGGCTTTTTTGTGTTGTGTGTACCTTTCTCTCTCTCACACTTTCTTCTTTGCACTGAGTTGTCCTTTGAGGCACGCTCTGCGAGACCTTGCCCTGAACAGCGGAGAACTACACTTTGCACGGGGGGATTTTGTTTCCTTTTCCCCCTTTTGGGCGCGTCCAGGCGCGAGGACGCGTCTTAATCCTTGATTTCAAATTTAAAGCGACGGGTGGTCTTTCTTCTCCCGTGCCTTACCCGCAAACGAGCCCGCCTTCTGCCGAAACTCGCTTGCCCCCTTTCTCGTCTTCCTCCTCTTTTGATCGATGGAGTTCGGTGGGCCTGACCACGGTGAAGGTGGAGAGGGACGCGTGACCCCTCGCCCAAGGAGGGACGCGCTCGAGCACGGAACGGCGTCCATGGAGGAGGAAGGGCCGCTCTGGGCCCCCGAGGGACCCGAGGGGCCCGATGGCGTGGGAGGAGGTGAACACGGTCTGGTAGGTCCTCCGATCTCTTCCTCTTTTAATTCATTTTGGGTTTTGAAGCGAGCCGCGCGAGGGGGAAAGGGTTCGGCGAGTGTTGCACTCAAATGATGGACGCGTCCTAGACAGGGGACGCGTTCCTTTTGACTGATATGGGACCCCTTTCTTGGTGCAGGACATGGCAAGGACCCTGGGTCTGGCCGATGAGTGGGCGAGTGCGGACGAGCCGAGCCGCGTCAGGAGGGAGTGTCGCGGCAAGGCGAGGCTCGAGGAGTGGCCCGTACGTCTCCCTGGACAGCAAGGGGGTATACTGGTGCAGGACAGTGCCGACTTCCTGCGGCGGCAGAGAGAGAGCTACGCGGGGCTTCCCCAAGCTGGGGACACGCGTGGCATCGGCGGCTCGCGCGCCCAACTGTCAGAGACTAGGCGGCAGCTGGCCGTCGCTCAACATGAGTTGTCGCTCCTGGTAAGTTATGTGCCGCACTTTTAACTTCAGATTTTGGAGTTTCACTGACGGCCGTTGTTTATTTTGTTCCAGCGTGCTCAGCAGACAGCGACGGTGGGAGTGGCTGGCGGATCTTCCAGTTCCTCGGCCCCTTTTCTCGAGATTGCCTCCCTCCGGGAGCAACTTGCCGGTGCGGTGGCCCGCGCGACCCGGGCGGAAGAGGAGCGTGATGCCTGGGTGGCGACTGTAGCGGAGCTGCGGCATCGCGGTGAGGAGAGACCTTCTCCAGACATCCTGGAGTTAAGGGTTCTTCTGCAGATGATGAGGAGAGAGGCAGAGAGAGAGAAAGCCGAGAGAAGGTCCGAGCGACAGCGGGATCTGACCGAGAGGAGGGCCTTGGAGGCCCAAGTGAGGGAGCTCCAGCTGGGCCTTCAGGCCGTCGTGCAGAGGCTAGGAGGGATGGAGACGCGCTACGAGAGAGCGCGAGAGTTCGGGGAGCGACTCCGCCAGTCCGGTCGCTTTGCCGCCAGTGGCTTCTTTGCCACGCCAGGGGAGGAGCAGCGAGTCACTGCTGCGGAGCAGGCGCCCAGAGGCGAGGCAGGTGCTACTGCACGGGGATCCCGGAGGCTTCTGAGGGACCCTCACCTCGGGGGAGAGGAGGAGAGTGCCCAGAGAGATGAGTGATGGTGAGGATTGGCGAGCTAGTGGACCCGCCACCTCTCTATGATTGTAGTGTTTGTGACAGCTTATGTAGAATTATGAATGGAGTGATTTGATTTTCTGCTGTTTATTTGTTCTTTTGTGCGTTCCTTCTTCCCTACACTTCTTCTCCTTTGCACTGTTCCCATGTGATAGGTCTGTCGAGACTCCGCCCCAAGCAGAGAATCGCATCTTGTTGTGACCATTTTCCACGGGAATCTGCCGTCGAAGTCAATAATGACGGCCCTAGTTCCTTTTCCCGGATGTTATGTCAAATTTTGCGGACGTCCTCCAAATTATGATAGGGTATCCCTAGACAACATAGGGGCTATTCGTCCTATTCTTCGTCCAGTCAATCACCCTGTGCGAGCGGTGAAGCGACACATGGGACCGCTTGGGCGGTGCCTCATTGCGAGGGCTATTATTGACAGGTGATGGAGGCAATCTTGGCCCGCACTCTTCCATTTCTATAAATTCTTGTCCCTTTTATCCTCCCAGGTATATCGAGAGCTAACTCGAGGAGCACAATTTCTTACGGGAGAGGAGGAGTTCAAAATTCTGAGAGTTGGATGGAGGGCGAATCTTCCCATTCCTCGAAGAGAAGCAGGTCCAGTGGTAGTAGTTCCAGGAGGCTTTCAGACCTTGAAGGGCACTTCAGCGAAAGGGCCCAATCACAACTCGTAAGCCAAGTTTTCTTGCCCTTTTCTCATTCTTTCTTCCTTTCTTCTGACCAAACCTCACCCCCATTCCTTGTATGTGTAGGTTGTGATGAAATCACAAATCTTATGGGAGTTGGTAGTAGCAGCGTACAGGGGCCTCCCAGATTTTCAGAAGGCGAGGCTAGACGTGATGGGATTTGGTACCTTCCTTCGGATCGAGCCGATCCAGCTTGACCTAGTCCTGATCCAAGCCTTGTGTGAGAGATGGGACCCAGTGAGCCGGGCATTCCTGATGCCCTGGGGGCACATGGTGCCCAGCTTGGAGGATGTGGTCCGGATCACAAGCCTGAAGGTAGAGGGCGAGGCAGTGACCGGAGTCACTTACGCGGACTACAGAGAAGGTGCCCAGAAGTTACTGGGTTTGGACCTGGATGGTCGAAAAATAGGTCGGTAGCTAGGGCGTCCCTGATGGATGCATTAGGGCTCACCGACACTCGTCGGCGGGACGATGAATCCTCAGAAGAGTTCATGGAAAGGATAGAAATAGGATGCCGCGCCGTGTACTGCACAGATTTCGGCGACTGGGAAAGATGCAACATAGATTTGAGGAGATTTCTCCTCTTCCTTTTGGGGAGATTGGTACTGGGCTCGAAAGGGGACGGTATCCAATGTTGCTTCCTGGAGCTGCTGTCAGACCTTGAAAGAGTAGGGTATTATGCCTGGGGAGCCGCCATGCTGGCACACTTGTTTGCAGGCCTATTCCAAGAAACGGATCGTGAGATGACTGTGAGTGGTTTCACACCATTCATCCAGGTATTTTTTGGTTTTGCTTGTTTTGTATTTTTTTTGTGTTTTTGCAAAGTTCTGATGGCCTGCGCCGAGCAGCTGTGGAGCTATTATTACCTCCCTATGGGGAGAGCTCGGCATTGGCGACCTGCGATGGTGCCGCTAGCCAGGCGGTGGGAACCCATCATGAGTGCGGCACCCCTAACCTACCAACTGATGGTGCTAAGGCGAGAGCTACAGGAGTTCCCTGCAGCGATGGTAAACTGGAGACCCTACTCAGACATGGTCGATGCCGACCAGCCGTGGGTTCTAGCAAGTCGTGCCCGGTTCGGACGGGAACTGTGGATGCACTGCCTGAATGAAATCGAGCCGCTTCGGCTACGATTAGTTATGAGGACTTTAGGACTGGCTCAAGAATGGGTGGATACGGCTGCGCCACCTCGTGTCGGGAGAAAGACGCGGGGACCGGCGACCTGTATTGACTGGCGCGTGCGATTCCCCGAACAGTACGAAGATTGGCAACGGGGTGGCATGATTGTAGAATCGCAGGCGCGGGATAGCGAAGACTACTTGCGTCTATATAGGATAAAGTACGCAGAGCGGCTCCAACCCCGGGGACTTGTGGAGGTAGGTTTCCCCTTTTTCTCTTTTCTTCTTTCTCCTTTTTTGGTTTTCTGGTGAAAATGCTGACTTGTAAGGCTGCAGGATGTCCGGGATGCCATGATAGCGAATTTACGAACTCGCTTGGCAGAGATGGAACAACAGTTGGGCGATGCCCGCGGAGCTACGAGCGCCTTGGTAGGTGTACAGTACGTTCCTAATTAAAACCCCAGATTCCAGATGTTGGCTGCTAATTCACGCGGTCGTAGCATGCCCAGATTGGCGCGGCTTCCCAGCGATGGGAGTGGGTGGTGCCTCTTCCAGCTTGTGGATTCCCACCTCAGAACTTGACTCGCTTCATGAGCAACTTGCTCATGCCACGCAGCGTGCCGCAGAGGCAGAAGGGATGCTCTGTATACAGGTAAAAGTTTCAGTGTTGGGTTCTCTTGGTTTACGCCTTATCGCGTATCTGAGATGGTACATTTGGCAGGAAAAGGAGACGGAAGGAGCGCTTGCCCAAGCTGCGCAGAAGGAGGCTAGGATAGCAGAACTGGAGAGGGAACTGCGGCGTCATCCTGATGACGACTCCTCTAGGGATGCCGTGGAACTGAGGATCACTCTCCAGTTGGAGAGGGAAGACCGTGAGAGAGAACGTGCAGAGAGAGAAAGAGACGCGGAGAGAGAAAGAGCCAACAGATTGACTGAAAGGGAGGAACGAAGGGCCATGGAGGCCCAACTATTCGAACTCCGAATCAGCCTTGGCCTTGCTGAACAGTGGCTGAGAGATGGTGAGGAGCGCTACCGAAGAGCACGAGAGCGTGGCTTTCGTGTTGGTAGCTTCTCTACTGCTTCCGTAGATCAACGCCGGGATGCGGGAATAGGAAGAGGAGTACAGAGCGGTAGGAGTACCGCTTTTCGTAGTTGGGTAGCACCTTTGAGAGTGTTTTGTCCGAAGAGTAGTGGGACGAGTAATGCAGAGAGAGAGGGCGGAACTTGATGTAATTTTTTTGTTTTTGGAATAAAATACAAGGTTCGGTTTGTTTGATTTTCACCTTTACTTCTGTTGCCTGAATCCCTGCACACATCACTGAAACAAACAAATCAGAATTTCTGTTCTGACTTGGCCCCTTGCTCAATAAACAAATGGTCACTGTGACTGTCCTTGATAACTGGTCAAGGGGCCAAGCCTTTATTTAACGAAGGCAAGGGAAAGATGCGGTGATGATAAATGCGACAGGCAAGCACACGAATGCAAGCGGTATTAAAAGTGAGATGCTGCACGCAAATGTAATCATGCAAAATTGATTTGTTTTCTTTTTTATATTTGATATTTTTTTGTTTTATCATAAAAAGATTTTTTTTGTTTGCAAATATGTACATTTTCTCTTTTCCATTTTTTTTGTGCTTTTTATCATTTCGATTTTTTTATTGCTAACGCCCGGCAAGCACCCAAATGGCACCTGACCTTCGTGAGAACAGGGGTTTCTTACTAACCTCCCAGGTATCCTAAGTGCATATCTAGGTTGATTTGGGCCTCTAGACCCCTCGAATGATGATCCCGCCGGCTAAGACTTACCCTGATGACAATACCGTCATGCCATGCTTAGGCTCCCAGTCGCTTCCGACCACAGGGATTCACCCAAAAGGTGTTCGAGGTAAATGATTTGCCCGACCCGGGTCTGTTTCCTCACAACTCTAGATGGTATATGATGGAACACCCTGGAACCCTAACGACCAACCGCGCGACGCTGACCCGGAATCAGACGCCGTCGCACCCATAGGTGACGCGCTTGCATTGGCCTAAGCCCGAGGTTAAACAAGAAGACATCAAGGTGGTAAATAGGGGTCTTGACCAGCCAGAAACACAGAGACTCCTTCGCAGCGATAGCTTTTACTTTTCAAAGTAGGCAACCAAATGTGTATATTAAAATAAGGTCGCAGACCCTGGGCAGTTTTCACCTTTCAGAAACTCCATCGAACCTTCATCTTTAGAGGGAGAAGGAAGAGCATAGGGGATAAACCTCCTGAGAGGACCGGCAAAGCCGTTAACCCGGCGAGCGAATAAGGGCCCATTAACTCTTTCCCTTCGGACAACTTCGGACCAAATCTCGAGCATTTACATTCCACGGCCCCTTTTGTGGATTCAGACTTTTGCTTTGAGGGGTTCCGTTTATCGTAACAGGCACGGTCACGACCAGGCTTTTCTCTTGATTTTGATTTATATTTCTTTTTGTGAGGGAGATATAGTCGTTTGACGTTTGTGGGCTCCCTTTTCGTATGCCTGCGGGGACACTGCCCTCTTCTCGTGCTCTGATCGATGCTCGAGGAAATGGATCCTACTCTTGCCTTTGGGGTTTGAGTTTCGGTTTCTCATGCTCAGCGTTTTAAGGGCGCCGACTGTCTCATTGGTCGAAGAGAAAAGAATAAAGATTACAGCTTCCGGAGATCTTCTGGGTGGGGCCCCACCGTAGGTGATGCTACCGACTTTTTTTGAATACATAAGTGAGCACATGTTGGCTTCCTTCGAGCGAGCATAGGCCGACGTGGCCGGACAGGGATCTCCACGGTTCTGGCAAACCAAGACCCGGTGCCTACCAAGCCTTAATGGGCCCTATCCTAACATGAAGGTTAGATGCAGGGACTTAACTACATGGTGACTGCCAGGCATCGGCATCTTGAATTTTCCATATTTTTAGTAGTTTTCAATATTTCTTTATTTTTGATGTTTTTTTATCTTTTCATCATTTTTTTTTTTTTGTGCTAAGGGTAGTATTTCTTAAGATAAAGCCCATTCCAGGGGTGGGATAACTCGGTCCCTTCGGCGTTGACTAGCTTGTAGGCGTTGCCAGGGTACACGGCTTGAATTATAAATGGTCCTTCCCAATTGGGTTGGAGTTTAGAACGCGGACCTCCAGGTTTGACAAAAATTCTTTTTACGACCATCTCACCGACTTTGAATTTTCTCTCAACGACTTTCTTTTGGTAAAAGCGAGCGAGTCTATTTTGATACACACGCGCGTGTTCGGCAGCGGCCAGTCGCTTCTCATCCAAGAGTTCCAACTGGGCGAGGAGTGAATTACGACGATCGTCGAGGGGAAAGTCCTCGTCCAATTGTACCCTGAGAGAAGGGATCAGAGTCTCGTACGGGACTACCGCTTCCATACCATAAGTAAGGGCAAATGGAGTCTGCCCGGTGGGGGTACGGATTGAAGTGCGATAGGCCCATAGAGCTTCGATAAGCTTTTCTGGCCAGTCTGAAAACTTACTAGACTCGCAGGTTTTTTTGATGATTTTGAGCAATATTTTATTGGTGGCCTCCGCTTGGCCGTTACCTTGTGGGTAATATGGCGATGAATGATGCAATGCAATTGCGTACCTTTTGCAGAGGTCCTGTAGGTCCTGAGAAATGAATTGTGGCCCATTGTCGGTGACGATCGTGCTTGGGATGCCGAATCTGGCGAGAATGTTCTTCATGATGAACTTGCAGACTGTTGACGCCTTGATTTCGCGTAAGCTTCGGCTTCGGCCCATTTGGTGAAGTATTCCGTCGCAGTAAGGATGAAAGATTTCTGCTTGGTGAGGGAATTGGGATCACCTAGGGGACCAATGATGTCGAATGCCCACATGGAGAAAGGCCATGGGGAGGATATTGGATGAAGTGAGGAAGATGGTGAATGGATTTTATCGGCGTGAAGTTGACACTTGACACACCTACGGACATAGACAGCACAATCTTCTTCCATAGTGGGCCAGTAAAAGCCTTGCCGAATGATCTTCTTGGCGAGCATCTGACTATTCACGTGGCCACCGCACACACCCGAGTGCGTCTCCTCTACACATTTCCAAACCTCATCGTCACCAAGACATCTTAACAGAATACCAGTAAGGCTCCTCCTATAGAGTAGACCTCCAACTAATGTATATTTCTGAGCCACCCTTCTTATGGCTTTCTTGTCCTCTGTGGTGGCCCCTTCAGGATAAGACTGATCTTGGCAGTATTTGGCGATTTCATAGAACCATGGTTTCTCTTCATCAGCCAGTTCTTCTTCGACCTCTGCCAACATGATTTCCCTCTTCTCAAGGATATCTTCCTGCAGGATCTTCCTTGCTATCCTGTCTTTGATGTTTACGTAGGAAGCATCATCGATCGCAGGGGCGTGAAGTTTGTAGATGGAAATGGACTTAAACCAACTTCCTAGAGGGAACCTTATGGATGATGCCAACGAGGCGAGGGCATCGGCGAGAATATTCTGATGACGAGGGACATGAACAAAGATCAGTTTGGCGAACAGTTTGGCAAAGGCAGCAGTGAGTTCTTGGTATGGCTTGAGTTTGGGATCGCGAGTGCGATATTTAGTGAGCACCTGGCGAAGGATGAGTTGACTATCACCTACGACTCGCAACTCAGTGATACGAAAAGAATGAGCGAGTTCTAGGCCAGCTAGAAGAGCTTCATATTCGCTATATTGTTGGTGATTGGAAATTTAAGCTGGTATGCCAATGGGAATGTGAGGCCTTCAGGCGACAGGAGGGCGATGCCGATTCCTCTCCCTTGAGAATTCAGAGCTCCATCAAAATATAGTGTCCACATTGGCTCATCTGATTGGTTGACGGACATTAGTTCCTCATCTGGAAACTCTGATTGGACGGATCGAACTTGGGAAGAGGATGGTGAGCGAGATGCTCGGCTATGGCATAGCCTTTAATCACCTTTTGCTGGATGTAGGTGATGTCGAACTGAGAGAGAAAACTTTGCCAGCGTGCTAGCCTATCCGTAAGGACGGCTTTCTCCAGAAGGAATTTGATAGGATTCATCCGAGCAATCAAGTGGACCTCATGAGCCAAGAAGTAGTGTTTCAATTTCTGCACTACCCAAACGAGGGCAGCACAGGTTTTCTCCATGACGGTGTACTTCTGCTCACAGGGATTGAGAAGTTTGGACAAGTAATAGGTTGCCCGTTCCTTGCCTTCTTCATCAGCTTGTGCGAGGACGGCTCCCACGAGTCATCCAAGACTGAGACGTAAAGGATCAGAGGTTTTTCTGGTTTGGGTGGAATGAGAACGGGTGGACTAGCCAGATATTCCTTCAACCCTTCAAAAGCTTTCTGACATTTAGAATTCCAGTGGAATTCTACTCCTGGCTTGGTCAACTCGTAGAGAGGTCTACACCTTTGTGAATGTTGGGACACAAACCGACGAATAAACTGCAACCTCCCGATTAAACCTCGGACTTCCCTCAAATTCTTGGGAGGCGGCATATCCCTGATGGCCTTAGCTTTGTCGGGATCTATCTCGATCCCTCTTTTACTCACAATGAACCCCAGCAATTTACCCGACGACACACCAAACACACACTTTTTCGGGTTCATTTTCAATTGGAACTCTCTTGACCTTTGCAAGACCTTAGCCAAAACTTCTGGATGTTCCATCCTGATCCTTGATTTCACCAATAAGTCATCCACATACACTTCCAGATATATGTGCATCATGTCATGAAATATGGCCATCATCGCTCTTTGGTAAGTAGCTCCAGCATTCTTTAATCCGAACGGCATGACCACGTAACAATATGTTCCCCAAGGGGTAGTGAATGACGTCTTTTCCTGATCCTCTTCTGCCAAACGAATTTGATTGTATCCTGAAAATCCATCCATGAAAGAGAGGGTTTCATAGCCTGCCGTATTATCAATCAACACATCAATGTGAGGCAAGGGAAAATCATCCTTTGGACACGCGCGGTTAAGGTCCCGGAAGTCGATACAAATCCTGACTTTCCCATCTTTCTTCATGACCGGGACAATGTTCGCCACCCATTGAGGATAAAGGACGACTCTAATGAACCTGGCTTTGTTGAGCTTATCGACCTCTTCTTTCATTTTTAAAGCCATCTGAGGGTGGAAACGCCTTAACCTTTGTTTTACCGAGACGGACCCTGGTTTTAGGGTTAAACGGTGTTCGACCAAGGTTGAATCTAGACCCGGCATATCCTCGTAACTCCATGCAAACGTGTCCTTATATTCCTTGAGGACCTCAATTAATGCCTCTTTTTCAGAGGGTGGTAGATTGTCACTTATGAGGATGATCCTAGGGTCTTCCTCAGTTCCCAAGTTGACTTCTTTGGTGGATTCTTCTACGGCGGTTGACGGCTCGTCGAATCTCCTCATTCCACTTGCGTATGCGCCCGCCGCATCTCATATTTTTCACCCTCATCTTCAGTGGGGCATTCTTCATCCGTGATCTCGTAGACTCCATACCCTTCATCAGGTGCACAGTCGCCCTCGCATTCTATTTCGGGTAGCTGGATGGGATTTTCTAACAACTGGGGGATGGCAAGAAGGGCCTGACACCTGGCGGCCAAATCCAGAAGGAATCGATGAGGGATCTGCCTCCCCTTGGACTTCTTCCTAGGTACTACCCTCGGCCTATCATTCCTAGATTGACTGACAATATTTACAGAAGAAGAGGAAGACGAAGAGGATGGTGTAGAATGTACAGGAGAAGACCCCTCAGAGGAGGGGTAGAAAAGGTCGCTCATCGGACCTTGGACGGGTGGTCCGCAAGGCGGTACGCACCCGTGGGAGATGTAGGAGGTTTCCTCAACGAAGATGTGTTGTTGGGGAGTTTGAAAATTGACGTTTTTTTTTTCGTTTTCATTTTTAATGACAAAGCAGTGGGAAGAGATTGGAGGAGAGAGGAAAGTGGTTATGGCTAGAGGATTGTGAGGCTCATAGAGCAGATCATGGTTGAAGACCTGGCGCGGGTTGAAAAGCCCGCGTAGGTATGTAAGCAAAGAAGGGGACCTGGGCATCATACAATTGTCTGGCCCAGGAAGAAGATATCAGCAAAGGCTGAGACGAGTGGATGGAGAAGATGGCGGCTAATGAGCCGTCAACGGCAATGCTGAGGATGGATGAAGATCCATCGATGACAGGGTCCTTCTGGCGAGGACGAGGATAGTTTGGAACCTTGGCAAGAGTGGTAATATTCTCTGGTATTTCGGAGATCAATGGTGGTCCTTCAAGCTGCGGAGACGAGAACATCCTTTCTAGTGCAACGGAAATATCTCGTACGTCGAACCATTTGTCCCATTCGCATTCCGGATCTTTGATCTTGCCTCTTTTGGTGATCCTCGGACATTTTTCAGCCAAATATACAGCATGTGATCCCCCATATGCTTCCCGTGGGTAATCTCCCATCTGAACAACGGGTCCTCTGCTGAAGTGGTTTGATAGAGTCCATGTGAGGGGCTCCCAATCCGCCTTGAACGGTCCTTTGAAGCCTAGGCCAAACCTACGGTTCGGCCTAATTTCTTTTGGCGGCTTGAGCATATCCTGTAACTGTGCGCCCAGACCTTTTCCCTGTTGATAGCCGATGTTCCTCATAATCTCCCAACCTTTGGAGTGAAAAGGGAGACATGATGTTGCGGTTGCCCTGACCGGCTCCTTTGGTGCTAGTGGAATGTGAGAGGGATCACGCACGTCCAGCAGTGATAATATGGGCCGATGAGACGGCCAAACAGAAGGCAGAGAGGTGTTGATAGCATCCACTGTGTGAAGGACAGGTGTACTGACCACTTTAATAATCCTCCCTTTGTAAGGAAACTTCAGACACTGATGGTTGGTGGAAGGCACAGCGTCCATGGCTTCGATGTAAGGGCGACCCAGTATAGCCTTGAATGTGGGGTCCATGTCGAGGACATGGAATTCCGTGGGAATTGCCATGGGGCCTAGTTCTGCCTTCAGAATAATCATCCCCTGCGGAGGCCTTTTGCTATTGTCATAAGCCGTGACCGTGATCGAAGAAGGTCTTATTTGTTCCTCGTTGACCCCACACAACTGAAGAGTGCTCATGGAGATCACATTTATGGATGCACCCGTATCCACAAGACACGGGTTTATGGATACCCCATTGATTTTTATTGAAATGCACATTGCATATTTCCGAGCTTCCTTAGGAGCGAGCTCGTAGTTGTGAAACATGATGGCCGGTTGTGTGTCTGTTGGGGTCAGGACGGTCGAAATCTTCTCCACAGGGAGGTCTTCATTAACCATGACCTTTTGAAGATATTTCATCAAGGCCGCCTGGTGGGATGTGGATCTTTGAAGTAGCTCTAGGATGGAGATCCGGGCAGGTGTCTTGTCCAAGTGTTTCAATAGATCATACTGTGTTCCAGGGATAGCTCTTTCTGGTTGTTCTGCATCATCCTTCTCTGGCTGAGATTGCTCGGGATTCTGACTGTTGTGGGGGAAAACCCTGTGGAAAATCCTTCCACTCCGGAGCACCATTGCCTGCGGCTTTTGTACCTCTGTGGGAGTAGCAGTGGGTTTTAACAGGGGTTTGAGGGGTAGTAGTGGAGGAATGGTTGATGAAGCAGGGGTGATGACGGGAGCAGGGATTCTGGTGAGGGGTTTGTTAGGTGGCGGCATGGCGGAGGTAGAGGGGATATCGCGCGGATTATGAAGGATAAGGGGTTTGGAAGGTGGAGGTGGAGGTAAGGTTTGAAACGGGTAAGGGTTTTGAGGTGGATGGTGGGTGATGAGTGATTTTGAAGGCATTAGTGGTGATGTGGTGGAGAAAGACGGGGTTATGTATGGTTGATGAATGATAAGGGGTTTAGAAGGCGTAGGGGTAAATGTGGTGGAGGTGGATGATAAAGTGGGGGAATGAGAGAAGATGAGAGGGTGCGAAGGCGTAGTGGAGAGTGTCGGTTGATAGGAGATCGGGGTGCGGATGAGAGGGTGTAATGGTAGTGGAAATGATGATGGTGATACTGACGCGGGTTGATGAGAGAGAGGTGCTACCCGGGAAAGGTGAGGGGGTTGCATGACGATAGGGTTGGAGGTATAAAGGATGGAGGTACTTTCCTGGTGCCACACCTGCTCTCTCCCGACTTCCGGGAAGGAGGAGATGGGGTTAACCTGATGATTGGGCTGTTGGTGCTCCGGTAATGGATTCTGGATTATGCCCATGTCGGGCTGTTGTTGTGGGGCCTGCTGAGCCTGTTGTTGTTGTTGTTGTGGTTGCTGCTGCTGCTGCTGTTGTAACTGCTGCTGTGGCCTCTGAGGAGGTCTCCTAGCCTTGAGAGCCGCGACGTACCGTCTCATCTCATCCCAGTCTATTTGATGTTCATCATTCATATCATGGATGTAATCTTTGAAATGGAAGTAGTAATCCACTGTGTGTCCCGGCTGCCTGTGGTAGACGCAGTATTTAGAGGTATCAACATTGGGGGGCCACGCGGGCCTTTCTCTGGGTAGGGCGAGTTGGTTTGATGCCATGAGGGCATTAAAAATGTCTGCTAAGGTTTCCGGCAATGGTGGATAGTAGGCTCTCTTGGGACCGAGCGGCCTCCTTTGTTGCTGTTGGGGACCATAGTTCTCCGGGGGTGGAACTTGGTTGTACTGAAGCGGTGGTTGTTGTTGCTGAGGTTGTGGTTGTTGTTGCTGGGGTTGGCGTAATGGAGGCATATTATCCTGGGGTGGATTATTTTGGGGTGGAGGACGGAGAGGGAAAGGACCCGGTTGAAGGGGAAGTCGGGCATTTGTGGAGGCCTTGGGTTGACTGCATAGTTGGCATTGTTGACCGCACTGACTTGCTCATT